>CM034002.1:16802009-17165419 GCA_019603395.1 Cyrtorhinus lividipennis | reverse complement strand
ACTGTCTAGTGCTTTGTTCCGTGCCCTAGTTTCGCGATAACATGTCTAGCCCTTGAGGTGGTACAATATCCGATGAAACCGCATAAGACGAAGTCAAATGCGTCCCGGGATGCACCTCTGTGTGCTGGAATCGATCAATGAAATGCCCTCTCGACACAGGGGAACGGGAGCAAGCGAGAAGGGAGGAACGAGGAAAGGGGAAAAAGGGGTAAGAAGCAGACCAAGAGAAAAAAAACAAAAAAAAAAAAACGCCCCAATAAAAAAAAAAAATAATTCGTTCGCTTAAGAAAAAACAAAATACAAAAAAAAAAAAAAAAAAAAGAAAACACAAAAAAAAAAAAAAAACAAAAAACGTAAATAAAAAAAAAAAAAAAAAAAAAAAAAAAAAAAAAAAAAAAAAAAAAACTGCCAAATCGCCGAAGGGCTATCATTAGTGCTAATCCACAGCGACTTCATGACGTGAGCATTTTCAATAGATTCCCACTTGAATTGTAAAAAACTACGATTAACAAATGACCTAACATTTTTGGCGTTTCGATGCCATCTGGAGAACAACCAAATGATACTACTCCCTTTACAATCAACCACCCAGAGACTAATCGCCAATCTTGAATAATGAAATCTCTTCGAACTGGCACAAGAATCAATTCTTCAAAAATAAAAGTTTTGGTTGGTTATTCCTTGAATAGTCAACCTATGTTTTCCTTCTAAATGTCAATCTCTCCGATTCGGCCCATTTTTTTTTTCTGAACGTTTTAATGTGTCAAGATCAATAAAGTCAAATGTCCGTCCGCGCCGACTTGGTAGTAGAAAAATTTCTAAAAGTCTTAAATTTGGGTCAGGGACCCGTTTCTGGCTCTATTGGGTCCTCGAAACTATTCAGCCCGATCTGACCAAATTCGGGCGAGGTAGGGATCAAAATGTGTATTTCGAAAAATGGATTTTCGATATTTTCAGCGATTTATGCGTGTGGGGTATCATTTTCCACTAAATTTTCAACACTGAATGAGACAGTTCCCGGAATGATTGGCGCCCACTGGAAGAGGTTATGGACGCTGAATCGATTGAATGAGTCTCCATGCGTATAGAAGGAATAACCAACCCTTCTGAAAGAATTTGCAGAATAAGGAAATTGTGCTGACTTTGTCGATAATTACAGTATCGCACTTGCGATGTGATGATTATGAAATAATTACAAATTGCATCCGTTGATGCTATGGTGTTCTCTTACAGAATATCAGAGATTGACCTTGATCGATTAACGAATACTATCGCGAATACAAATGCAATCGCCAAAACGCAATTACTTTTGAAGTAATCGTTAATCGTGGGGTGGAACGATTAACGATTACAAATTTATCGTATCTAACGAATAATTTTCCACGATTGATTTCAAAGTAATCGTGATTAATGACTAATTTTTGTGTGAGTTCGATACGAATAACGATTAACTATTATTTTGTTTTTTGAAGGTCATAAGTAAAATCTACGTGGTTAAGTAGAGGCGGTAATAAAAACACAATATTTCAAAATGCTGCAAATTATTTTACAGGGATTTACCATATTTCACCCACCTCCACTCCGAATTCTTTCCCTAGCACCCCTGAAAGTTATGACTATTTTCATATTTTTTGTCTGTAGAAAAATATTGGAAATATCTCATACAGATGTACCTTATGACCGGTATGGGACACATGTCAATCGATTCAGTGGAAAAAATTATATTGGAAACGATGCCTCTCATGGCCATACACTCAAAACCTCGAGAAAACCCCATTTTACACCCATGAAACCCCAGAATGAGGGAGGATCGGCCTGACTAGATTGTAGAACTGTTAATCCGAATGTTTGAAAATGGTTATTCATCCAGTGGAAAAGTAGTTACATGAATGTCGGGGTGTGATTTAAAAAAAAAAAAAATTGAACATGTTCGGAAGATATTAGTCCTTATTTTGGCCCTCCCCACGTGCCTACCTACGTATAATGTTATAAACAATTAGGTCTTGGCCTACATCACCGTAAATCTCGAAAGTCCATTTTTCAAAAATCACATTTTGACCCATTTTTATGTATTGGAGTCGGAAAAACCCATGTTGAAATCAATTCTACTTATTCATATCATATTAGAAGGAACAATTCAATCCAATCCGATTCTCTGTTTGTTTCTTCTTGTATGCAGCTCGCCCTTAGGTTGTAGAATTTTGCATGAACACGGAATTCTTCCGCAGCGAGTGCAGTAGTGTTTGAACGTTTGAAAGAATAACCGCTTGGAAATGTTCTCTTCATAACCGTAAATCGTAGCAACACAAAGGGGGAAAAATATACGGCAAACAAGTTCTAGCAACTCGTAACCGGAAAGAATAGAAACCACTCGACAGTTTCTAGCTTACGGTCCTTGAATAAACAGGTGTCGAGCTGTGAGCGTTGAACTAAAGAAAAGACCACTCAGAAGAGTAAATTGTATGAGGGAATCAAGGTCTCAATGTAATCGACTCAGTATTAAGGTTTGAAAGTGATTTTGATTAGTTATTTTCATCACTCGGCTTCACAATTACCGAATATCCTTGAGGGCGGTCGTAAAAACCGGTCATTTCGTGACGTGGAGAGTGTCATGTGACGGTTTGGTCGGGGTTAATGCGACGGTTCAAGTGGATGTGATAATGATAACGCGCTTTTAGCGACGTGATAAGTCGCAAATACAATCTGGCGCTTTGAGGGATGAATGAGTCGAGTACAACTGTACACACAGTAGGTTCAAATGTTAGATAACAGTGATGGAAATCGGATACTTCGTGGTTGGAAATTCGATCGTCGAATCCGAGTGGAATAACCTGTGCAACGTGCGATACAAAGTAAATGAACCCCGAAACCATCGCCGTGTTCTCGGCTGCCCTCGACATTGTAAAAGGGATACAACAGGGTTCGATGGACCGGGAAAGGGGAAAATCCTCCCTGGGTTTTCCAATTTGTCCGTCGTCCGTGTTGATCAGCCTGCACACGGCGTCGAGCAACGTAAAATGCGAAATTCGTCTCTTCGGCCGTATTATTATTTAATCCACTTGTGAACATGGGGTCGAGTTTAATATAATTGATTGTGCACTCGAATTCCGTGCTTTTGGAACGTGTTACGTAGATCGTAATGAACAGAAATTTATTAAATTTTTGAATAGTTAAAAAATTCTTTTCATGAATCACTACAAACCAAATCAAATCAAATATTCATTTATTGGCAACAACATAAAATTTACTACAAACCAAAAGGGAACAAAAAAGACAAAGTTATATAAATTTGAAAATTTAACATAACTCAAATAAATACCGTTGCCCACCGAAGAATAAGTTTAAAAAAAACTTGTGCTCTTCGGCGGAGTTCAGTAAATCAGAAAAAATGCAAAGCACGAAATGGTGAACTGTGTGCCAAAATGGAAGAATAAACATAACTATCTAATGAACCAAAAAATTATAAAATAAAGAATATAAAAGGAAGAAAGATAAAGGAAAAACCATCCTGAAAGCCAGTGAGCTATAAGTTAGAGCTCAATTTTTTCTTAAAAGAACCCAACCTGTCAAAAAGAAAAACATTAATACCTTTTTCATACAGAAATTTAAGAGCTTTGACGTATGAATTCCTTTTGTAGAATTCAGTGTTAGCTCTTGTCAAAATTATACCCGACGAAGTAAAATTTCGACTGCTAGAAGCAACTGAAACATGCTCACTTTTGATCTCAGAACGAAATAAATGTATGCATGATTGAATTAAAAATATTTGAGTGATGTTTTTTAAATCGAGCTGTTTATATAGATGGGACGTTGGGTACCTCATATTTTTATTTCATATAATTTTCAAAATACGATTGTAGAATTTGTGGCTTTGATTTCGCCGTTATCACAAAAAAAGTTTGTTGTTGAATCCTTCTTTTTGTCCTCGTGCATTGCCCTCAGACGAGAAGTTACATCCATGGAAATGTCCAAATCAGAAGGGCACTGAAAGATACAATTGCTGTCTTCTTCAGAAGAAATCATCGAAAATCTCACACTTCTTCGCCATCCCAAGCACTCATTTACCTTGTCCTACCGTCACAGCAAGGAATACGGTACTCAAATTGAAAAATAATACAAACGGGAACGAAAAATGTTCGTGAAATTGAGGATAGAAAAAGTTAAAAACCGGAAAACACGAGAGGAAACTCCTTGTTATCAGATAGAAGTGACAGTACCGCAGTTGTTGAGGCCCTGTGTCTACATGTGCAGTCTGTGTGACCCGCTATTCGAAGAGTCGTGCACAGGACAAATAAACGAACCAACAACAACCATGTGATAACGCTGATGAGAAGCAAGCCCGAGTTGTGGTTTTATTGAGGTAGTTTATATGCATTGTTGATTGCGAATACTCCTTCAGAATCCTGTTTTCTCGCCTTTCTACGAGAGAAAGTTGTGAATAAATACGTAAAATTCGTACTCTGTACCTATGTTGTACTGCACGAATGCGCCATTTTTAGGAATTGTAGAGCGCAAGAGAAGTTCACGTTTGCTCAGACTCCAATTTAAGAGGAGACGCCTCAATTCTCAAAGAAAGAGAATATAGACGAATAAAATACAAGTACAACTACTCTCAAATGAGCTTCCAATAGGACATTACGTCATCAATTTGCCATTATTCACGTTGAGCAACTTATAAGTATATTACAATTCCTGTTTTGTTGAAATGAATTTCAAATAAACTGCTCTAACAAAGTAAACTTATAACGAAATAGAAATCTGGGATGTGAAAGGTCACGAGGTGAGTCACTAATTGTGGTATTTACACAAGTCATAAAACACAATACACGCCAAACTGACCTCTCTCACTTATGGATGAGAGGTATTTTCACAGAATAACCGTCGTATGGTTCTTCAGAATCATTGAAAGGGTAATCAGAATTTCTCTCATTTCCTGCCTCTCTTCGCTGCCTAACCTGACCTTAGGGAAACCTTCCCGTGTGTCATACTTGCACGACCTTAAAATAACCATAATATTCTATTTTTGGTAGGTTACTCCTCAAATAATTAAACTAAGTTTTCATGTGAGTATTTTCAGCCCGATCGGACGTCATTTGAGGGTGGGGGAGAGGGGCAAAATGTGTATTTTTGAAAAATTTATTTTCGAGATTTTTGGCGATCTAGTCGTGTGGGGTATCATTTTCGACTAAATTTTTGACGCTGTATCCAATGAGATGGGTTCCGGAACGATTAGAGCCCACCGGAAGGAATTATTAGTCAAAATGGGTATCTATCCATTCATTTCGAAAGTGGGTTTTCGAGATTTTCGGCGATATAGGCGTGTGGGGTATCATTTTCGACTAGATTTTTGACGCTGAATCCATTGAGATGGGCCCCGGGACTATCTATCTATACATTTCGAATGTGGGTTTTCGATATTTTCTGCGATCTAGGCGTGTGGGGTATTATTTTCCACTAAATTTTGGACGCTGATTCGATTCAAATCAGTCTCCGGTTCTGGTCCGAGGAATAACCAACCCCTGTGAAAGAAATCGTTTTTCTATTAACGTTGTATTATTGGAACCTAAATTAGCGGGAAATATTTTCCGAATGGAAAATATTTACTACGAATTATCAAATACTTTGGTTGGAAAGGCAGCAGAGACAGAGGTTTCATGGATTTGTTCACTTCAAAAATTCTCTCTTGCAATGTTTTCTGCCTTGTTCAGCATCATATTCTTTGGGAAGTTCCGGAGTATTATAGAAAAATAACCGGATTAAATTAATGCGTCCGGGGTCCGTCTAAACTCTTTACAAAGAGGCCTGCACATTAGCAGAAGATGTCAACTTTTGTAACTGTTATTCCCTTTTGTTGTTCCCACATCGTCTCAATAGAAGAATAAAATCACCGTTTTCATTCTGAATAACGTTTTTCCATTCATTTTGAAAACCATCGCACGTGGCGTATAAAATAGTTTAATTGCTACCGTACAATATCCTTGTTAGTGAAGTACTGAGACGTGAGTCACTCAACTGCGGGCCATGCGGGCCTGGGACGTGACGACCCGCCTCCACCTTCATAGAGCAAATTGACTATTCAATAGATAACACCCCCCCCCCCCCCCCACTTCCATCTTTAGGGTACAAATTGGAACCGTAACAGTTTTTTTTTTGAACATCAGTTCGCACCCAATTAATGCTCAATCAGATCGGCCCATTATATCGCCCACATCCGACTGACTCGTTTGATGGGCTTCGAAAAACCTAAACTTTCCTAAACGTCCAGATTTTGTAGTAGAATTATCTTCCTTAATTGAAGAGTATCCGATTGGAGGTATTTCAATGGATTTTTAATCATTTTTTTAATTTTAATAGACAATTTTTGCTCATTGTTGATGCTACCTGCAATTTTTCTCAAAATCCCTTTCATTTTCTCTATACAACTCTTAATTCCCTCTAATATGTGCCCAAATATTTATTTATTTATTTTATTTATTAAATCAATCGCCAATGGTCCAATTATTCCACTATTGAATGATTTATTTTAAAAATAATTTTAATAGTCTATAAACCTGAACATTTTATCGACAAAAGTTTTATCAGTGAGTAGGTCTCATCATATTCAAGTGAATGCCGTTGGCTCATAAGGAGAAAACAATAATAGAATTCAACATTTACGACAGTTTACATGTTTTTGTGACCACAAACTATTGTAATTTTCCATTACGCGACATATTTATCATGTTTAACTGTATGGCTGTAGTCATTAATTAATATCGTCTGTTTCCATGTATTACATTGCATCCCTCGAACATGATTAATTTTTTTGTCGTGATAAAATCCTAAATTTCTTCACAAAAGACCACCTTTCCCGTTGTAACGATTTTTGATCTTTTAAAAAGTTAAAAAACGCTAACATTCGAAAATATTTTGAAACAAAGTAGAAACGTGTGTTCTTACTGTTTTTGTTGTGTTAAAAAAAAGTTATCTGAGAGAAATCCAACTAACGGTTTAAAAGGACAAGTTCTTTGAGGCGCCTTTGATTGGAGATGAGCCAAATAAACTAGTTTTGGCTTCTCTTAGACCCGTTCGTTGGTGACTGTGCGAAATGCGATCGTGTGAACGACACATCATCTCATAGGGCCTCGATATTCTGTTTTGAAAGAAAAAAAAACTTGTTTTGAAGTTCATCAAATGAACTTGCTTCAGTTGTTGAAAGCCCCACTTCAGTTTTAAAAAAGAAGATCGCTCCACGCTCTCACGTCATATAATCGTACTCCACTCAGAAACGCGAGCTATTGGAATAGTTTCATAGTTTGAGAGTGAGAAAACTTGATTCACCCGGTGCTATGAGTTCATCAACTTCTTTCGCAATATGCTGAACTAAGCCAAAATTCACCCAAACTTTATCTCGCCTTTTTTTTTTTGAAAATAATGATTTGTATTTTTTTTTGTTACAGGTAAGTTTGAACGTTTCTAAGGCATCTTTGGTGAGTGAATAATTGGTAAAAAGAAATAACATTAATTAATTACTAGTTATTTTGGTGGATTGGATCAATTTGCGTTGGCAAGGCCGACTGTGGGAAGCTGCATTTGTCAGCGAAGGATGAATTGTAGATGAAATTTAGGACTAGATTTACAAAAGTACCATAGGATCACCGTGGATGGCAAATTCGAGTGTACAGGAGTTAGGCATCTGATCCGCGGACTTCCGTCTTATTCCTTTCTTCGGCTTCCCATCAGGCGGCCTGTTAGCGGTTGTGAGGGTGGGGCCCGTGCCGGGAGATCGATACCGCCGGTCGCCCTCCTCCGTCTACCGTGCGTCGAGACGACCGGGCGGTTGCGTCCCCGTGCGTCACGACGTCGGAGTTGCGTCAAAGTTGGCGGAGCGTCTATTATCCCCGCCCTCGCCTATCTCCCGTCATTAGCCTTACTGTTAAAACATGTTGATTCCGCGGGGGAGGCGGGAAGAGTTTGGACGTCAAACCCCTTTTGTATTCCCCTTCGCCCCCGCCATTGTCAGCTGTTTGACGTCCATTCGCCCGTTGACAAGTCTTCTATCTACGCTCTCCTCTATCTCCTATCTATTTCCCTTCGAACAAAATACTCCCACAGTTACGATAACTTGATGCGTCTTTCTCCCTCGCTATAACAGACATTTTGTTGATATTGAATCAACTCACCTCCTTGAGTATCCTATTACTATTTCCGTTTTTAGAAAGTTAGGCACCTGGACTTCATTAGCAGTACATTATGTCGGTTCAAGGCATTTAAATGGGATTGACGATCCCGAACTCAGGTTATGCAGATGGGCAGACTCGAAAGAAGACGGGATTTCATCTCACGGCGAAGACGCGGACTAAATTAGTCGAAGAGTGACGGGTTTCATGGTCGACAGTCCGTGAGAGCAACGGAGTCTTTCGAGTTTCATTGTTTTCTTTTAAATCTTCGAACCCGGACCTACGGCAACGTCGTCGAGCCTGCACTTTCTAGCTCAACAACTAGACGTGCCCTCCGGGTGACGGGGAGAGTTGACTGGACGGGGTAGGTGCCGGATGGTAAAGTGAACTTAGCGCCTCCTTTCTAACGTTTCTGAAACGACGAGGGTGAAAAGGCGTCGGCACTCGCTATACGGAGTCGACCCGGCTGGTGAATGCGCCTCTGCGGAGTCGTAAGTAGGCGATGCGCCTTTGTCGATTGCTGATATAACGAGAGAAAGAGAGACAGAGAATGAGGGGGGGGGGGGGGTTGGTCAAGTCCGGAGATTCCTCTCTCACTCACCAGGAATCTCGTTTGACCCAGACCTACATCCGCCAGGCTCGCGCGCTGATATCCAGGAGAATGAGCGGCAAAAACAGTGTCTGTACGAAACACATTTTTTTTATTCCACGCTTAACAGGCTGTCCTTGAAGAATAATTTATTCGGAATGACACATTTTCTCTCGCTGTTATATATATATTTTTTATTCTGATCTTACCCATTAGCGCCCGCATCTTTTTATTTTGGAATTTTTTAATGAAAATTTGAGGAATAGTTCAATTGGCCCAAAGAAAGTTGGGAAAAATGTTGATAAATTCCAAATCTAACCAATTTAGCAAATTGACGTATGCCATATGGCGACACTGGGCGTCCAATAGGTTTACATTGCTGATTTATTTCATTTGTAATCTGGTTGTTTATGAATAGCGAAACTCCGATTTTAAGTCTCAGTTTATTTAAAGTCTAATGGAGTCAAATAATGCCAAATTTTAAATATTTGTTTCGCCAATACAATTACAATTATTTAGATTTAGAATGAAAAAGCCTGAAAAAATCGATAACTGACCAGAATAGTGCTTGAGAGAACATTCCAGAAAGCAAAGCACGTCAAAAGTAAACAAGAAATTTTAAGATGGCAGCGAGATGATGGGATACATACAACTCATGCAAATTAAACGTCATCGGTGAGGTTTATCTGTCTCTTCTGACTGTCGACAACAACAACCACCGCAAAAATGGCTTCCCATGGTGGAAAATGATACCCCACACTCCTAGGTGGGGACCTAGGTGGGTATCATTTTCCACTAAATGTTAGACGTTGAATCGATTCGAATAAGTCGTGGACAGTCACTGTTTTCCCACATTTTCACGCTTTTGGTCTGAGGAATAACCAATCCTGTGAAAGATTTTGCAGCGTTTTTGGTGTTGATCCGCGTCTCCAGCTAGTCTACGGTGTACACCAATTCATAGCTTGGACTGGACCAGTTTCGTAGAAAAAGCAAAGTTCAACCACCATTTTCAAGTAGATCCTAACAGTTTTGATGAAAAACATCATCTCCTTTCGATTTCTCGCAATGAAAACCATGTTTTCGTCTCGGATTTGATAGAAAATGGGACTCAGTTACTCAAATATTCGCACCAATGCGGCATGTTAGGGTGGGGTGAAGGACAATGTTATTCATTTCCCGCGTCGTGAGGACGTACGAGAAGTAGAAATGGAGAAAGTTGAGGGAAAACCTCGTCGTTGACAACGTGAATACATTCAATATGTAGATTTGAACTGGGAACTAGATCGACAAAAGGGTGGCGATGGTTTCTGTTGAAAAGACTCGTTTGAACCGTCAGTTGAAAACTTCGCTTAAGTGAAATTCCGTTGCAGATCCGTGACAGATAATCGGTGGATAGACTCGAGAAATACGTGAATCCGAGTTGGTTGTACGAGGTTCTGGACCGTTGCCAAAGGACGACGCTAAGGCCAGAGCCGTGAGAGAAACTGAGACCAAAGATATGTTCGTTGTTAGCGGGGGTAACATTTCTGGTTATAGCGACGAAGGCTCCGAAGGGACCGGAGCAAAGTACAGACTTAATATACCGTAACGGGGAGGAAACTGGCCTATTTATAGTCGTCGAGGGTACGCGTTTAATGGGGTACGGCGAGAAATGGGTAACTTGGGTCAGGAAGATGGACAACATAAGTCAAGGAAGGTTATTGGAAACGTTATTTATGACCACTGAGACTACAACTAAATCCTCATTTTTGAACGAATTTTCTCTTCAAAATTTAATTCATAACAATTTTGTTCTAATTTCAAATGAAATACACACCATCCGAGGAATTGAATTTGAAAAACAAGAGCTCAGAAGGCGTTTTTTAGGCCATTTTCATAAAAAGGTATTACTGTGTATATTTATGGATTTGGGGAAATTCTCCCATCACCGGCCAACGGCATAGATTAGTGGTTTTACGTAAGGCCTTGAAATGCCAAAGACTACATCACGTTGGTGAAAGGAAAAATTGACTTAGTTCAAGAATGGGCGAAGCTTTTTAGGACATGCACTGCTCATCTCCTGGTCTCACAGTAACTATACCCTAGTCACCCCAAGAGGGTCCGGTCAAGATAGGTATTTTGAAATTCGGGTAGCTAGGCGTGTGGGGAGTTTTCTATTTAAGAATTTTTCACTACTAAAATTCAGGAAGATCACAGTAAATGTAACTTTTAGAAACGTTCGAATGAAAATGTAATTTTTTGTAGGATTTACAATAGTGAAACGGAATTTCACCGAAAAAGTGAGCGAAATACTTCAATTTGAGTTAAATGTACAAAAACTGTATACAAATAAATTGTGTTTATTTTCGAAAAAATTCAATTTGTATTCATGTAGGGATTCAAATGTGTCGTTTTGTGGATCCCATCTCTTCTTTTCTTCCTCCTCCTCATTCCGTTCTGAAGGTGATGAAAACCGGATTGCTCGTAAAATGCCGGATGATATAAATCGAAACCCAAATAATGTGAATCACGACAAATTGATTGGGTTCTTTGGGTTAGGGTAAGGCCTTTGGGTGCATCAACGGGGTGACTGTCATTTTGGCGAAGAAGCGTTCAAAATGGAAGAGGCTGAGATGTACCAGAGTCGTTTTGAAATTTTGGGGGCATTGCCGAATACTAAATGAAGTTTTGATGGGGTATTTGAGGTTGATAGTGGGGGGGAAAACTAGAAGGGATTTGGAGAAATGAGTCTGTAAGTGCCAATAGGCAAGTAGGAGGAAGCAGCAGCGAACTGTAAAAAGGACAACGACATTCGCAAGTGATAAGTTCGATAAGCTGGGCGTCAAAAGAAGTTTGTACGATTCAGAACGACATTTTAGATTCTCATACAAATGTTCAATCAAACTACAAGCGTCGAACTTTCTACAACCATCTTCCCTCAACCGATGGCACAGGAAACATTTCTCTTTCAACTTCACCGGCAATGCTTCGTCAATTCGTAAGAGGAATCTCGAGATTGCGCGCACAATTTATTCCGACGTGAAACTGGAAATTGAACTGGGCGTATAGAATACGCTGGAACCAGGCTGGTCGTGAATCACACGCTCGGAATGTGAAGGGAGGCGGGTAATGATAAACGGCCAGCCGCAAGGAGTTGGAATTGCTTTCAACGTCAGCTACTGCTTCGCGGAGCTAATTCATTTCGCGAACAGAAATTAGGACGATGTCTGAGGAGAGGAGGAAACTCATTTTCTGCTGGTGTTTCTATTCAGCAGCAAGTTCTGCCGACAAGTTCATTTTGGAGATTCAAATGTGCGGAGCGGAAGGTTTTTTGTCCGAAGGAATCATAATTCAAGTTTTCATCGAACACCCTTATGAACTTCGTGCTAAACATGGCTTCTTGGCTACTCAACTGTGCTGACGCTGGCGTTGGTGACGTTCTTCTACAGGCTACGTTGAGGTCAGCAACTGCGACAGTCATCACGTTACTGACTAAATTTGAGCATAACGTGATGGTCGTATGTAGCTCAAGGATTGAAGAGAACCGTCAGAACGAGTTCCATGAAACAGCTGAGCACTTCCGCGACACCAGACTGGTCTCCTTTGAGGAGCCCCTACACTATCAAGCTGCTTGATCGAATGCTTGACCAAATTGATTGTATCAAGCGTGATTGATAGTTTAGAAGCCCGTTTGACGCTTGAACCAAGCGTTGACGGTGTTTGATAGAAATTTTGAATGACTCAAGCGGTTGATGAAGGGGCTTGATAGTCAAGCATTGCGAGCATTTCCATTCTAAATCCATGCCAGACAACAGGTACCTCAATGTACCTCATGACCATCTCTGACTTGCAGGAATCGCTTCACGCATTTTTGTATCTTTCATCTCAATGTCAGGGCAAAGTAAATCCAGTAGATGATCAAAACTTTCTTGGTCCATTCTCAAAAAGTTCCTGTAGTCCTCTGGTTCTGAATCACTCAGGAAGTTTAGGAGATGTTCATGAGTGAAGCGGTTTCTCATTTTGTACCACTCCTAGGACCACCGTCGTTTTTTATTTTCCTTCTTTTTCTGCTTCACGGCAACCAATGTTGCGATTAAGAAGCCCAAATGTGCATTCAACACCATTTTAATCGAAGAAGCAATTAAAAATGAGTTATTATTTATTACAATTATTTTTAATCGAAAAAGCAAAAGTACGATCGCTACAAACTCCGTTCTACTTCCACTTCGACTGACGAAAGAGTTTTGATCAAATGATTGAAGGGTTGATTGAAGCACGCTTGAAGCTCCCATCAATCAGAGGGTCAAGCATTTGATCAAGCGGCTTGATAGTGTAGGGGCTCCTTTAGGATTGAGATGGACCCCGGGCCGATCAGGGCTAGTAATCAAAGCATAGGGCAATGAAAATGTTGTTATTGAAGGGCAGTTGGCAACACTGTTTTGCTGTAGACATACGGGGGTCCCACGAATTCCAATCCCCCCTCACCCCTAAAAACGTCTAAATGGGAGCAAACAAAAACTTTTTTTTTTCGTAATTTTTTGTTGCAAGGATCTCAAATATCATATTTGCGCACACTGCGCAACTATGCACAATTGACACTAACTTTCTTACTTTGAATGGGAACCGCAATTTTTTATTGCATATCCGAATTTTACCCAAAATTTAATGATAATTTGATCCATCGACCGATCGTTTTTTATTGAGCGCAACAGGTTATGCGAGCACGCGAAGTTGCGCAACCCCAAAGTTGACATAGTGAATGGTGGTGAACATGAATGTTTAGTGTTTTTAACGCTGATTCACGCGATGCTACCCCGTTTCTTGATTCGACTCAACTTTTGCTCAACATATGGTAATTCTATTTTACTTATGTCGGAATATTTACTGCTCTTTACACGCCACAACCAAGGAAAACTGCGGTAAAGTTAGATAAACTCACTCAAAAACTCACCAGAAGTTTCTTCTGATTCCGCCATAGTGATTCTATTACAAGACAACTGGAAAAGACAAGTCGACAAGAGAGAAGAACAAGAAAAGACTAATCTCTGCCTTCAACTGTGTGAAATTGGTGCGATTACCTGTTTACACGTGTCGTCAAGTCGCAGCGATTCTTGGAAATCGGTACCTGCCAGCACCAACCTACCAACCCAACTCCAACTCCAATAAATCGCTGTAATGTCCCGTTTACACAAAACAATTTATCAGAGCAACCCAATTGACTATATTGGGGTTGAGCAACTTTGCGTGCTCGCTGAACCAGTTGCGTGCAATAAAAAAAATGTTGTGGGAGCAAAATTTAATGAAATTTTTGGTAAAATCTGAATATGCCACTATTTAAAGTAAGAGAGTTAGTGTCACTTGCTGCACTCGCAGTTGCGAAGTAAATTTGAGATCCTTGTAAAGAAATATGAAGATTTAAAAAAATATCTTTAGTTTATCCACATTTGGACGATTTAAGGAGAGAAGGGGGGAGGGGGTGCTCCTGGACAAAAATTGTGCCAGCCAGGAATTGGTTGAAGAGGGACTACTATAAACAAACTTGTCTTTCTCCACTCACTTAACTACAAATGTTGACCTGGTAATAAAATTTAAAAAACTTTATTTGATTGATGCTTGAATTTATAATTTAATATAAGATGGACTCTGCTGTTAAACAGTTTCTATTGAATCCATCTTCTTCTACGGGAGTGTTTGAGGCGTAAATCGCGAATAAATGTTATTCAATGAGAATAGGTGCAATCCTTGGGTCAAGATGAAAACATGAACTAGTAAGTAAACGTAAGATTTTGTTCTTTTTTTTAGCAACTCAGTTGTATTAATACAACAAACTTGAAATCGATCTACAATATAGATAGTTGATGTTTTGTTACTCTTATCAGTTCTCGCTTTACGACCTACTGGATTGGTTTTGGTTGGTTAATCAATGTTTTCATGCAAAACGTCAACCTCTCCGATTCGGCCCAAAAATTTTTCCTGCGCGTTGCAAGTCAAAAAAGTCAAATGTCCGTCCGCCATCCACGCTGACTTTTGTAGTAGAAAATTTTCTAAAAATTTGAAATTTGGGTCAGAGGTCCGTTCCCGGCTTTAGTTGTTCTTCGAAACTTTTCAGCCCGATCGGACCAAATTTGGGCGGGATAGGGGTTTTTCCATTTTCCCCATGTTGATGTAATGAGCGATTTTGGGCGATCTGGGCGAGTTGGGTATCATTTTCCACTAAATCTTGGACGCTGAATTCAATGAAGTGGGTCCCAGAACGATTGGCACCCACCGGAAGAAGTTATGGGTCAAAATGGGTATGTATCCACCCGTTTGTATATGTGTCAAGATTTCTGGTGCCTAGGTGTGTGGGGTATCATTTTCCGATAAATTTTGGACCCTGAATCGGTTGGAATGGGTCCGGGACCTGCCACACCCACTGTTTCCCCCATTTTACCCATATTGAAGAAATGAATCTCCATGCGCCTGGTCCGAGGAATAACCAACCCGTGTGAAAGAATTTGCAGCGTTTTTTGTTCTCGCTCTTGCCATTCGAATAAGGTTTCATTTTATTCGCGTTTTATTATACGAAAATACAAGAGTTATTCGTTAGAAAACGTGTTCTTCCCGGTTGAAGGCGCTGGCAGAGAGATGAAAACAATCTTCTGCTGCAACGAGCCGGTCGTGTTGGGCTTTGAATTGTAATAATGTCGAAGTTACTACAACAAAGAACCGTCTCGGAAGAATTCAATCTACGAAACCGCTCGGAGGCTTTGAATGGAAAATGGAATGAGATTATATCGTTGAACGGTCTTCCATCTCCCTCGCACTGATAACTGTAATGAAGGGCGTTAGGAGGGGGGGGGGGGGGGCGAATAAGACAGAGGGCTCCCGAAAAATGTGTAATTACCCGCGGTGGGCGGAGCTCTCGGTAGCCGAGACATACAAAAGAGGGACAACGGTCGGGAAAAAGACAAGAAAAAACTCACTCGACCTCTCTGTTAACACAGGAGGAATAGTGAAGAAGTGGTAGGGGAAAAAAAAACAGTCGATGAACATGATGAACGGTGTGTGCGTGCACGGGGACTGTCACGCGTCACGCCACAGCCGCCGGATGTTTCGAATCGAGATTTTAATATAGTTGTAACGCTACAGAGAACGAAACCGGCTTAAAGTGCTTAGTGAAACGAGTACAAATAACGAGAGACGAAAAACCGGTGAAATATCTCCACGGGGTTCAAACGGTTGAGCGGAATGTGTCCGTTCAAGGAACGCTCGAGATGGAGCGAACACGCACAAACATGCCGCCCACTTTCATCCCTTTGAAGGGTTACGTTTGAGTAATGGGACCCCCGAGCTCGAACTATGTTTTTACTCGGGTCTGTCAAGGCCTTTTTCGCTGTTTGTGTCGAATAAACAAGAGAATATTTATGACCAACAGCTAAATAAACGGAATAAATACGGATACTTGATCGTACGTACTGAATATGAAGTTCTACGTAGAGTAAAGTAAACTGAATTACGGTACTAATAAGCATCACTCAACCAGAGTTTGTCTAGTTTCTCCAGACATCATCAACGCTACCTACAGTCACATACATACATACTGTGATGTGTATTTCGCTCACTTTTTCGGTGAAATTCCCCTTCACTATTGTAAATCCTACATAAAATTACATTTTCATTCGAACGTTTCTAAATTTACATTTACTGTGATTTTCCTGAATTTAAATTTTTCCTAAATCACTTTTGTCAAGAGGAGGAATAATAGTGAAATTCATTCAAGATTAAAATTTTTTATCTAACTCATTAAAAAAGTTTATTTGAAAGGACAAATTTACGAAAAATTTGGAATTACATTCAAAAATTTTTACAACTTTATACCGTTATTATTTCAAAATAAATTCACAAATAATCTCAAATTGTTTAGGTATACGTGTAAAAGCGTGATTTTTGTTTTCTGCGTATTCATTATTTGCATCTTTATGCGTAATCATACGTTCCCATCTCTTCGTGTACTGAAATTCGTGCAGTGATTACTTCCCCACGATTATAACAGTTCCTCGTAACGTTACTTTATTGAAGAATTCTTGCTCTTTTTGAGTAAATTTTTTCAGAATTGACAGTTTGCGGATTCCGAACTTCGAAAAATATCGTTATCGTCCAACTCTTCCTTGTTATCAAGCTGTTTGTCATTTGATTCTTTGCACTTATTGTTCTTCTCGCAAGAACAACACGAGTGGGATTGCTCGATATCGTCTCTATGACTGAGAAACATTCATTTTGGCAAATTGATTCGTTCATAACAACGGCACGACGAACCAATAGTGACTTTTCTAGTTGTTTTCCCGTCATGATTGATTTTATTTACGTATTATCAGTTCGTAGAACTTGACGTAAAATTTACGCTCTCTGAATAGTACCGGTCAAAAAGTCTTAACTGAACCGATTCAGAATTCATGCTCGTTAATTTACGCCCATTTCTTCCTTGGCGAATTCTTTACTCTATCACAATATAGATTAATGAACGGTTTATCACAAAAAAAATCGAGATTTTGGGTTCCTTGGCGTGTCGGGTATCATTTTCCGCTTAATTGTGGACGCAAAATCGATTGGAATGAGTCTCCAGGTCCGAGAAATAACCAACCCCTCTGAAGGAATTTGTAGCGTTCTTCTCTCTGAAAGTGTATCAACGTGACAACTTCAAGCTTATTTATGGCAAATTACATTTTCCGAAAAATGAGAATTCTTTCGCGGAACGTCAGACGTTGGTCTAGCGTAGATCCTCAATTTAACACCCCCCTTCACCCCTTTGTCGCAGTGACCGTCACGTTGGAAAAGAGAAGTGAGAAAATGGATTACCGACCTGTTTTGGACTCGGTCCAACTAGGCCCTAAAGCCTCCTATCACCGTGTACGTCCCGTAAAATCGTATGCGAGGGCTTTACTCAGGGGTTGCTTATTTCCGTTGTCGACTTATTCCGAATCCTATTCGAACCTTATTTGAAACTCAGTAACGTGCTATTGTCGTTTTGTCTTGGAATTTCGTCCATTATTATTCAAAGTCGTCATCAATCTCTCGATTTCTACTAAGGAAGCGTACATAATTAGGTGCTCTCGCTGGTTTTGAATTCTTCAAGTCGTCTTCATGGAGGGGCCACTCCTCTTCATCTGAAAGGGCTTCTCAATCGTAAGTACCTGCGTAATCCGCTTAGAAGAGAAGAACGAAGGTTCGACTGAGAACTTCGACGAATTCACTCGATACGACGGTTTTTTGCTGAACTCAAAATCGTAGACTGGTTGATAAAAGCCATCTTCGGTTATTACAGTAGGAGCCTACAAGAAACTTGCCACATTTTACGTGTTAAGCGGGAGAATCACGCAGCTATCGTCATCGTAAATAAAGAACCGTTTCATGAAATGTGATATTAAAGGTAAAACGCGGTACAGCTAGCGATAATGTTAATTGAAACAGTCAGGAAATGTCGAGAATTACACGAGCGTCACGAAGTTCATGAAGACGATCGCATGATTAATGGCGGGAATCTTTACCTAAAGGAATATAGGCGATTCTTTAACGTCGTTCGTCTGTAAAATGAGATGTTTATGAAACAAAGCAAGCGGAGTCCGAGTCCACGTCGAGAGAGGTTCAAGGACGTTGTTTTTGCATGAAGGTGAGTCAGAGGATCGTTCTCGGGAAAATTCTGGTGCTGTTTTGTGCCAAATCCTTTCTCGGTGTGCCGTAATGAAGTATGTAAGCAATTGTTTGAAGATATAACAACAAATTTTGAAATTTGATGGCCTAATTTGTCAAAATGTGGCGTCTACTTGCAGAAAAAATCATATAACCTGTACAAAATGTTGAAGAAATGGAAATCCTATTGACCAGGTATGGCATCAGCTACGGATGAAACAATCCGTAGAATGTAGTGACTTATCTGTAGCCCATGCACATTTTGACAAGCAGGAATAGGCTATGTCGGCAGGTTAGCTAACGTTTCTGGCCAAAAAACGTCATTGTCCAAAGGATCCCACTAACCATAGTTAAAGGCTCCAAAAACCTTCCTACTTGATCCTTCAAACATTGATGGTCTAATTTGTCAAAATGTTCCAACGAAACACGGAAAAAAGTCTAATTATTTATTATAAAAGATCGGAGAAAGTTGGCTAGCTATGTCATCAGGCACAGAAAGAACAATTCGTAGAATGCGGCGAGTTATCTGTAGCCTACTCATTTTCTGACAAAAACTAATAACTAAATAACCTATCGTCCACTCACAGAAAACTAACTTCTGTAAAAATGTAAAAGTGCCTGTTGGTTATGTATGTCAACTGCTACGAAAGAAACAATCGGTGGAATGCGGCAAGTTATCTGTAGCCTACGTGCTTTCTGACAAGCGGGAATAGGTTATGTCGGCAGGTTAGCCAACATTTCTGGCCAAATATCGTCATTGTCCACAGGAGGCTCCCCCAAACCATAAAAAAGGCTTCATATAGCCTTCTCCTCTTTGTATAGTTGATAAAAATGAGCTTTGCTCAGTTTAAAACTCATACAACTTGCACCAACAGAAAAATAATCCATTTTTGTCTTTGCCTCCCCATAAGGTCATGAATAAATTTGACCTCAAATTAGAAAAAATATTACTCCACACGTATTTATCACGGAATATTGAAAATACTTTTTCAAAATATCAAAAAATGTGGCGATGGCCCAAGAATGAGTAGACTGTACGCACTGTACGCACATAAACGGTTGTGCAGACTGGTGATGAACTAAGGTAGGATATGGCCTTCCATTGCATTACTGCAGTCTATTTGCCATAAACCATCATGGCAACTGTATGAATTTGAACTGTATGTTCTTTCCACACTTATGTTGTTTGTTCTTGACACATGCAATTGTATTTGCATACCTAGAAAGGTAGAAGGAGTAATTTGGTCAGGTAAGGTCGAAAATACAAAGCAAATCTTTGAAGGGAATTAATTCGCTGTATTTCATACCTTAATGATGGATCATACTCGTAAAGAAAATCCTGTAGCAGTTAAGGTTTCAGAGTAAAAAAAAATCCTAATCAAATCCTCAATAGTTTTCAATTTTGGCAGTAACCAATTACACCCACACACTGCCCCTATTTGTGGCTATTGGGCTAAAAATGTGGCGTAACTGGGACCTAAAAGGAGTTCATGTACGAAATTTCAGGGGTTTCTAGCGTTTTCCGGACATTACGGATCGTAAAACTTTGGTAGGTAAAAATTTTTTTAAAAAATTGTCTTTCTTCCTTAGAGGACTTTTTGTAGGAAATAAATTGTACAATGTGAATTTGACTCCTAGGAGTTTATCAATTTGAGTTGTACTATCTGATTTACCTGTAAAATGCAAGCAATTACCTCATCAAAAACCACTTCACCCTCACGAAAAATTGAAAATTGTGTATTTTTTTCTAATTTTGAATTCTGCGATGCTCCATCACAAGAGAGCAATTGGTCATCTGAGACATTAAGCTTGAAGAAATTTGAGTGTCTGTTCAGATAGAGTGATGAGCCTAATCTGTGAAAGTGATGCCAGTTCTTATTCACGCAGGAGGCTGATCAAATTCCAGGTAAGTACCTTTTAGTGAGGACAACGGGCTATAAAACCTCCTGATCGGCTGCATATTCATTGTACAGGTAACCTTATTGTAGACCGTAAAGGCGTGGCACGATGATTATTTACCCGCCATACATGTGACCCGGTCTCGTTTTACATTCCACCAACCGTAGAAACCCCTCTCGCCACGCGAGTTTATTAATAAATCCTCCTCGTTTTCCTTCTCAAGAGAAAGCAATTAGTGCCAGAGGCTAATGCAGGTGTTATCTAACGACCTGGTGACGCAGTGAGAGCAACGCTCTTCAACTGTGCCAACTTGAGCGTCGAAGGAAGGAAATACTGCAATGGAGGGGTATTTACCGAAAATTCTGCCGGTAGAAACAAGAGACGTGTAAATAAAACGTTCTGAAGGTCGTCCAATACTCAAAATTAATTTTATCAGCCTATTGACGTAACGTGAGCTCTTATTATTTCAGAGCGAATGGATTTCATGAGTTGTCATTCCGAGAGTATGAAAACTATCTGTTTTCTATTTTGTTCGTTCAAAACATGACAGAATAAGGGATAACTTTGCGCTTAAGCGACAAAAGATAAATCAAAGTAACTGGTCTTGAAACGTTGAAACATCAACTCTTTAAATTCTTGAGTATTCATCAACGACTGTTTACAGCGCAACCTGGCGAGGCAAGGACCAAGTAACAGAGCAATTTTGTGCTGCAATTGCAAATGCGAATGAATTGTTGGTAGTTGTTAATGATTATAATAATGAATAATGAATTCTTTTTGACGATATGCCTTAGTCAGTAAATACAAGTAAGAACACTTTATACAAAGAAATGAACATAATACTACCAAATCTCAAAACGTTACTACAAAATAAATATAAAAAATCACAAAATTTTCCAATCACATACCAATCTAAATCCAATTGTGATAAGGAAAAAATTTATCCAACTGGATAAACAAATTGATAGGAAATGTATGTGTTGATGGATTATGTTTTGCTTGAGCCGTTCCTCGCTAGAGGGCACTGTAAACAGTCAAGGTTTTACTGGCCCCCATCTTCTCCTGTCCCTTGTATATTATATCGTACATTGTATAATTTGGTTATTTAATTACAGATTTTCTTTATTTTTGGTTCAATTCTTGGAGAAGTTGACTGAAAGAAATGTGTTTTCGTATATTTAATAATAATAATAATAATACATAATCTCCCCCTGAAGTAGCTCGTATATATCGTATATATCGCGTATATATCGATAGTGCATATCGACAGAGCGTACTGTCGATATCAGCTGATAACGCGACAACGGTCCATATTCTTGGGTTTTACCGCTCTTTACATAGCTGTATCTCATTTACGTGTATAGAATAGAAGGATTCTAAATGCCGTCGTGATAAGGGAAAGACTAAATTCAATTGGATAAACGAATTGATAGGAAAATAATGTGTGGTTGAATGAGTGAATGTGAGTTGTTCCTCGCTAGACAGCGCTGTAAACAGTCATGGTTTTACTGATCTCCCAGCTTACAGTCTCGTGCTCCGTCTAGACACAAGCATTTATTTACTAAATTTGTCCATCACATATCACTATACATAATATTGTACGTTGATGTAACGATTATTTTATTGGTTAAATAACGGTTAGTTCGTTATTTTGTGATAACCGGTTATTTGCAACCGGTACTCGTTATTAGACCTACTAGTTCGGTCAAAGCATTTAAAAATCGTTATGCCTGTGAACCAACCCTTTCTCAATGTAAAAACACGAGAGCGAAAGGCCTCATTTCCTAGAGGGATTGACAGTACATAATTAGCCTCGTAAGGGCTTTTGATACCCCACGCGTCAAAAGAAATCTATTCATATATGCGAGTTTTAACGCAACGTAACCTCAACGCTCCTTTTCATCACCGAATGATCAAAAAGGTGCAACCCATGTCGTAATGAATGCAAGAGTTGACAAACCGTAATAATTTCCCCTTTGTTCGGGCGTTGGACGACGTCACGTTCGTATTTTTTGACGTTCAACAAATCCACCAAAGAGGCTGACGACGAGAGAAGGAAATGTATTCGTACCGAGTCATCGTTGAGTCACAAGGCCTGACCCAACCCAAGCTCAGCCAGTTGGCTGTCTCCCCAGTTGAATTTCAACTGCCTGTTAAGAATGGAGACCTCGGGACGGCAATCATCATCAAGTCGAAGCTTCCATCAGTGGGGAAGATTGAAGAGCAAATGGGGAATTCACGCTGACTTTGAATTTTGATCTTCGCCGTTGAAAATGCCCAATAAAAGGCACCGTACATTATTGCAATAAGTGAAATTATCGAGGGAGATAATACCACAAAAAGCGGCAGTTTGATTAACGTCAAAAAACAGCCCACACTTTGGGTATGCTCGCTAAGTTGAGCACTTGCTAACAACACTGCAAACGTCACAGTATATTCACAGTTTGTGTTCGTGCTCGCAAGGTCGAACATCACTTTCAGTATTCTCATCTATCATCTACCAAAAAAATCTAATAGAAAATACACACACACCACAACAACAGAAGAGAAATACGCGATCTGTGCATGTTGCATATCGCCAATCTGACATCGAACTAAAACTGAAACTAAAAGAACAACCCAATTTTCTATCTTGTTCCTCTTTTCACGTAAAATAAAATACACCAGTCCCCTGCAGGTCGTAAAATGCAAAGAGCCATTTTAGGGGGAGATTATGTATTATAAAAAAGACAAAAACACGTTTTCTTTACTCAACTTCGGTAAAAAATGAAGTAAAATGGAATAAGATAAAGTAAATGATTATATAACGTACAATATTATGTATAATGTGATATGTGATGGACAAATTTAGTAAATCAATGCTTGTGTCTGTAAGCGGGGAGATCAGTAAAACCATGACTGTTTACAGCGCTGTCTAGCGAGGAACTTCATTTCCAATTTTGGACGCTGAATCCATTGGGATGGGTCGCGGAACGAATTTCTCCATTGCGGAAGAATTTCCAGCGTTTTATTCCTCCTAAATCTCCTAAATAATATCTCGTTTTCATTAATACATTGCCTCCGTATGAAATAATCTAGCCGAAAATGACTCAGGCACAACCAACCTTTATTTGAGACAAAAACGTTAAAATATTCAAATTTTTATACATTTTTTGTATTGTTTCAAAGTCTATACGGCCGTATATTCCACATCTTTAAACTGTAAAAAATACTATTTGCGGAGAAAGAAACAAAAATTTTTAAATTGAATTTGACGGGTTTTTACTGTTGTATAATTTTTTAATTATAACTGATTTTTCTTTCTTTTTTTTTCAGGTGAGTACCGAAAATTAGCAGAGGCAACGCTCCTGTAAGCTAAATTTCCGTTTCTTAAATCATTTCACTGACGTTTTCACAGTTTGAAAGCCGGTGACTAAGTACATAAATGAGGTAGTCTCTTTCTGTATTGATTCTCTCGCTCTTTTTTTTCTGTATTGCTTTTGACTCGTAGATAATTTTATCTTTGACTTATACCAGAATTGACTCATGACTCACAAACCTCCATCGTTCCCTTTTCATCGGAAGAACATGAAACAACGTTCGTATTTATCGTACGTATTAGGATTGATGCAATTGATTCTTTATCGTTATACTATTCTTCCTTCACTATTGACGTGGGTGAAAACACGATGAATGGGGTAAGTCTTGTGGGAAGTCGAATTTCAGCGCGGATTTCATTCAATTCAGCGGGAAAATACGTCGAACTCAGTCACGCGAATCGGCCATCAAATTAAAAAGCCGTCGGTAACAAAACTTGGTCTGATTTAAACTGTGGTTACAGGAGAAGTTAAATGGACGAGGGTTGTTGTAGTGGAGCTTAACAACCGGCTCGAGTTGATTTTATTTCGTGATCCCGCTTTATTATTTAAATTCTTTATTACGAGTAGAGACTTCATCGTATTTTTCAGATGGAAAATATTCTCGCTGAAAGTTCTGCTGTCGCTTTGCAAGTTTTGATTTTACATTCGATATTAAAGCTTCAAAATCAACATTTTTATACTGTTATTTCTTCGTTTTTGAAAGCCTTTTGAACCCAAAATTGATTTTACGTATGTCTGTTCAAACCTACATGCATTTCGGTTGGTTATTTCTTGAATAATCAACCTACGTTTTCATGCCAGAGGTTAAATTTGACAAAACAACCCCAAAATTTGACAGTTTGTGTTTCACGATATCTAGAAAGCGTGCCAATTCTACCTGAAATTTCGAATAGATTCAGCGCTTATATTTTAGTGGAAAATGATACCCCACATGACCAGGTGCACAAAAATCTCAAAAAACCACTTTCAAAATAGGTCGATTGGCGCCCATACGAATTCAGCGTTCAAAATTTAGTGGAAAACGATACCGAAATTCCCGAAGATCTAGACCTTCGGACCAAATTCGAGGAGGTTACGGGTAAAAATGTGTTTTTGAAACCCGATTTTTGGGGCTATTTGGGAGTTAGGCACGTGGGATTTCATTTTCATTTGAAATTTTGACTCTGAATCCATTGAAATATAGATAGGTACGCGCGGCACATTCTTCCTGCAATTTTTAATGGATTAAGCGTCCATATTTTGGTGGAAAATGATACTCCACACCCCTAGGTACCCAAAAGTCTCTAAAAACCATTTTCGAAATGGGTAGATGAGTGCCCATTCGACCCATACCCAACCCCAGTGGGCACCAATCGGTTCGGGACCCGTCACAATGGTTTCAGCTTTCAAAATTTAGTGAAAAACAATACCCTGCATTCCTGGTTCCCAAAATTCGTGAAAATCTAGTCCTTCAGCCCAAATTTGGGGAGGGTATGGGTAAAAATGTGTTTTTTGAAACCTGATTTTCGGAACTATTTGGGAGTTAGGCCCGTGGGATATCATTTTCCTATGAAATCTAGACTGTAAATCCATTGATATTCAGATTTGGTACAATATTTTCAACAACTCAACGAATAAAATCAAATCATATAACTGTACATTTTCCGAATCGCGGTACAAAATTCACTATACCGCCAGTTCAGTTCATTTCCCTCTTCTCTTCGTGATTCTCGATTGAGCGTTATTCCTCAAATTGGTCTCACCACTGGCGGCAATTGGATGACAATGAGTTGACGGCTTTTCAAACATGGCCGACGACAAGGTCACAACTCGTCGCGAAGATAAATCGTTCAACTGCCGGACGACGTTCAAGGGCCGCCGCTGTTCATTTTTTTTTTGCGCGTATATGTGCGCATCGACGGAGAAATTACACGATTATTTAAATAAAAACGTTTTACGGTGATAGTAAAGCGTAAATGAACCATTATTTCGCCTAATTTTGGCCCATTTTTGAACATGTTGTTTTCTAAAAACCGCAAATTTTACCTTATCGCTGTGTACTTCTCAAATGGCTTCTTTGAGATGAATTGCAACCGTGACAATTTTAGCTTAATGAATCTTTAAATTTCACAAAAATTGCTATAGAAGTGCTCAGGTACAGTAAAAACACAGGAAAACCATCAAACTTTACTCTTCTTTTGTCGGTTCGGGTATAAGCTTGTTATAGAATGCTAATGGAATATATTATTTCTATATCGACACAGTTTGGAATGCAAACGAAGCAGAGTGGGCAAAGAATGGCCATAACCAAGGTAATTATTCAAGAATAAGTTCAAGAACTCTACGTTTTGTTTAAATTTCGAGATATTTAAGTAGTTTCTGAATAATTTGAAGCCTTTTTCTCGGTTTTGAGACATTTCTGAAAGTTACAATTAGTACTTATTAACCTTAAATTAGCGTTTTTAATAATGTAAGGGCACCAAGAGACCTACTACAGGCCCCATTAATGCCCAATTTAAATCTCATTGAAACGTTTACAACTGGCATTTCACGAGTTTCACTTTCGAAAGGATTTTGTGAAACTATGGAAATAATCGAGAAAAAAATCTTATTTCACACACGATCCCATCAGGGCCAATGTTTTCATGAAGATATTGAGTATAAATTATCAGACAATTTTAAGCCATTTGATGAAAGAAATGTTGTAGGCAAGAATTATTTCAAACATTCGAAAATGCACTTCTAAAATCACAGGGGTTGGCTATTCCTTTGATCATCAGCATGGATACTCATTCCAATCGATTCTGCGTACAAAATTTAGTCAAAAATGATACCCCACGCACCTAGATCGCTGAAAATCTCGAAAATCCATTTGTCTAAGTGTACCCTCTCCAAATTTGGTCCAATTGGGCTGAATACGATCTGATGACACCAAAAAACTGACGAAAAGTTTGAATTTGTGGTCTTATGGCGGTTACGTATTTGAAAATTGGGCTTAAATGGACTAGTAGGTATAGGAAGAAATTGAGTTCCGCCTATCATCAGCTGACTGATAAGAGCGCCCACCTAACGCTCACGAATGTTGCCAACATAACAAGAAAATCAAGATTCCAGTTTGAGGTAGATGAACAGGTATTTTTTGCGGTATACTTATTGAATATCAGCTCCGATAATGTCCCAATGATTAGAATCTGACAAAAACTATTTTCGGCCCAACAATTTGGGCAATTGGTTCAACTTACAGTCCTGTTTAGGTTCTTTGTAAAGCCCCTTATCACCCGTAATCAATTCTGATAATCAAATGCGAGCTTGGGGGTGGGCCAATAATAAACTTCCGCTTTCTTCCAACTCATTTACATAGTTATTATACACGAATTTTGTGAATTTTCCTTGATCGACACGTACGAAATTGCTTTGTAGTAAGAAATAAACGTTCAAAATTGGTTTTGGCTCCTAAAAACTATCAAAAAAGTACTCATGAGCGAACGATTTCCTCATTTTGATCGAAAAGTCATGTCACGTAAGTTCTACAACTCTTGAAAATGAGTTCATTAATTCGAAATTCTTCGTTGTACCGGCATTGCAAAATTCTGTCTCGATACATTTATATAAATGTACATCTTCGCTGAATAATGAATTCATTAATTAACAACGCCTGAAAGTAACTAGAACAAATAAAGTTGATTGGTGTAGGAAGAACTTCAAATTGCACTTCCGACTTAACTTAATTACACTACCTTCACAATGGCGCTATGCACCTTCTTCCGTTCTCTAATTGATACAATTTGCGTATTCGCGACTCGAGTTTGACTCCTCGTTTCCTTCGTTTTTCTTTCTTTTTTTCAAGAGCTTCGACGCTTTAAATTAGATCAGCCGGCGTAAAAAGTGGAAAGGATGCTTCGTATTAATTAACTTTTAACGCGACTTCCGTGCCGTGACTAACGAAACAAAACAAGGCTCATATTCTATCAAACTAAACACCTCAACGGGGAGAAAAAAAAATTCTGAAGAGCTCCTAGAAATGAACTCAAAGTCACGATCGTCGTTTTGCCACTTGCCTGTGACTGACTGCCCACTAATTGGTTGGATCGACGATAGCGTTCCCGTCTCTAATGACAATCCCATTTCGGAGTGGGAATTACAAACAATTAAGGAACAATTTTGAACTTAATCATTTAATTCAATCTCGCGAAAAAATGGTGAACCTGTTATTTCCCGATGGTTTCGGACGGATCTAGATTATACGAACAATGAGATGGTACCGCACGGTGTATCCTAAGATCGACTTTCACTGGTTTATGAACTCTCGTCTGGTGAGGACGATGCACTCACGTGGGAAAAAAGAAGATAAGTTTAAGGGGGAACTGGAAACGACATAGTTTTAAACCGAAAAGCGACAGATTTCGTTGGCGACTTCGTTGTTGTCGCAGAATATCCGTTTCAAGAACAGTTATTTAAATATTGCAAATTATTCCTTCAACCAAGAATATGGGGAAAATGGGTCTCGGACTCATTCAAATCGACTCAGCGACAAAAATTTAGTGGAAAACGATTCACCACACCCCTAGGTAGGTACCAGAAATCTCGAAAACCCAGTATCAAGAGAGGTTGGTAGGTAACCATTTGACCCATTACGCCCCCAGTGGGTACTAATCGGTCAAGGACCCATCTCAATGGATTCAGCGTCCAGATTTAGTGGTAAATGATCTCACCCAAACATCTCGAAACCCACTTACAATATATGTATCAATTTGACCCATACCCATCCACAGTCGGTGCTATTCGATCCAGGACCTACCTCAATGGATACAGCGTCCAACATTTTGTGGAAAACAATTCCCCATACGCCTGAGTACCCAAAATTCTCGCATACTCACATTCAAAATAGGAAGGTAGGTACCCTTTTGACCCATACCCACCCCCAGTGATCGTTAATCGGTCCAGGATACGTCTCAATGGATTCAGCGTCCGAAATTCAGTGGAAAATGATTCCCCACTCCCCTAGGCACCCAAACCGATCGGTCTGGGACCAATCTCAATGGATTCAGCGTCAACAATTTAGTGGAAAATGATATCTTACACTCTAAGTTACCCAAAAATCTTGAAAATCCACATTCAAAAAAGGGAGGTAGGTACACATTTAACCCATACCCACCCCCATTGAGCGTTAATCGATCCGGGATCTGTCTCAATGGATTCAGCGTCCAAAATTTAGTGGAAAACGATTCCCCACACCCCTAGGTACCCACAAATTTTGAAAATCCACTTACAATATAGGTACCCATTTGACCCATACCCGTCCCCAGTGGGCGCTAATCAGTCTGGGACCCATTTCAACAGATTTAGCGTACAAAATTCAGTGGAAAATGATTCCTCACTCGTACCCAAACACATAATTACCTATTTTGTAAGTGTGTTTTAGAGATTTTAGGGGTACCGAGGCATGTGGGGTGACTTTTCCCACTAAATATTGGACGCTGAAATCATTAAAATGAGTCCGGTACTCTCCACACTTGCCATTATCTTGCTCCAATCAACCTTTGTGGAGGACTTTGCCGCGTTTTTCATATTTTGTGTGTTTATATTTATTATGTCCAGTCGCATGCATGCCTATCTCTTCAATACTGTCATCCGAATATTTTCAAATTTACTTCGAACCTTATTTTCGGTCCCTTTCCAATCAAATTGCCACCGGTGAGGGCGATGTGGTGAAGTAATGCGCGCACCGCAGCGGCCTCCCCGCGCTAATGTCGAGGAAATCGCTCATTTAGGACCACCGGATGTGATGTCTGCGCTTCTCATCATCCTGTTATATTTCCACGTGAGGCTGAGCTCACCCGTTCGCTGATTTGGTCGTCAATTCACTGCCACGATCGGTTTAGTAATCAAATCCGCCGACATGATAGAAGAGATAGGTTGATTTGAATCTTCTTGACATTTGTGTTTTCAAAATTCAGAACTTTTTAAAACGCTTCACATTCTTCCACAGCGGTTCATTATTCCTCAGAGCTATCAGTAAGTGTTGAGGGTTCATTCAAATCGATTCATCGTCCAAAAGTTAGCGGAAAATGATACCCCACACATTTTAATTCCAAAAAAATCACGAATATTGAGTTTCAAAAATCACCCAATTGCTATTCTTACATATAGGACTGAAATTATGGGTGAATCATCTATAGTGAAGCCTCGAGAAAGGATTATGATAACATTGAACTGCATAATAATGCTAACAAAATGAAATAATTTGAAGAAAAAAAATGTGTCAGGATATGTGGATTTTCCCACTATATTCACTTTCTTGTTTTGGTTGGTTATTCCTTGAATAATCAACCTGTTTTCATGCAAATGGTCAACCTCTCCGATTCGGCTCAAAATTTTTTTCTGGACGTTTCATGGTGTCTAGATCAAAAAAGGTCAATGTCCGTCCGCCGTACGCCGTACCCCGTACGCCGTCCGCCGTCCACGCTGTTTTTGGTAGTAGAACATTTTCTAAAAATCTGAAATTTGGGTCAGGGGTCTGTTCCCGGCCTAGGACGGTCCTCCAAGCTTTTCAGCCCGATCGGACCAAATTTGGGTGGGGTAGGGGTCAAAATGTGTTTTTTGAAAAATGGATTTTCGAGATTTTGGGCGATCTAGGCGAGTGGGGTATCATTTTCCACTAAATTTTGGACGCTGAATCCAATGAAGTGGGTCCCGGAACGATTGACACCCACTGGAAGAAGTTATGGGTCAAATTGGGTATATATTACCCATTTTGAATATGCGTTTTCGAGATTTCCGGTACCTAGGCGTGTGGGGTATCATTTTCCACTAAATTTTGGATTCTGAATCGATTGGAATGAATCCGGGACCCGCCGCACCCACAGTTTCCCCATTTCCCCCATGTTGAAGATATGAGTCTTCATGCGCCTGGTCCGAGGAATAACCAACCCCTGTGTAAGAATTTGCAGCGTTTTTATTATTATTATCATTTATTTACTGAAGACTGAGATTGTTTTTCCTAATATTTAATCGTATGGATTTCTTTATGTATGTTTGTATGAGTCCAAAATTGGTCCAAAATGAAGTAATTTATTAATAAATCTGTCAGTCTCTCTTGTGTGTTCAAAATTGGCCCTTTAGAGTTGAATTAACTGGAATTTTTTGATAAAATCAACAGTTGTGGATATTTTTCCGTTTTTTGGGGGGTGTTGACGATATTTTTTTAATTTTTTCCGGAAACGGAAATAACGGAAGTCAAACTTTGGGTGACCGTGACATTGGGGAAGGATGAGGAGGTGACCCCAATCCTGAAGGAGAGAAGCGAGAAGCACCTTTCACTGACCCCGCCCCTCTTGAGGAGGCCACTACTGGTGGGAGGGGGGGAGGTCGTCGACCCCCGCACAAGTCGGAGACCGTCCCCCTTCCTCGTGAAGGAAGCCGGAGATGCCGTTGCAACCTTGCACATGTCATCCTTCTACTCCGCCGGTGCTTCCCGACAGGTGCCGTACTTCGGACCGTCTCGTCGCTCGCTACTCGGGTGTCGCACCGGAGGCGGGGAGCCGGAAGGTGTAAAACTCCCGGCGGGTCTGACGGCTGACGACGTTGAATGCAAAGGAGATTCTGTTCCATTGTTCCGCTCGGCGACGTCAGCCTGTTCCGGGTTTCGCGTCTGGCAATTTACCCGACTGGGGCGTCATCTGGCCAGTCGGCTAACTAACTCGACCATTTTAACCAGAAATTTATTTATTTACCAGAGTTCAGTAAAACTCGATTATTGTTAATTTTGAATGTTAAACCTGCAATTGCGGCGTCATTCGTCAACCTAAAAGCCGGATAAACCGGTTACCGATAAAGGTTACCGAGTTTAGCTAATCGAGATTACATTATCCGTCAAAGATGAAAATTGGGTTACGTGACGTCATCAAAATACTTTCAGGCTGCTCAAATCCAATAGCAATTAAAAAAAAAAAAATTGAAAAAAAAATGTAGGCTTAATTTTAAAAAAATGGATTTTTGCCGATCTAGGCATGTGGGGTATCATTTTCGACTAAATTTTGGACGCTGAATCAAATGAAACGGCTCCCGGAACGGTTCGCGCCCTCCAGAAGAGGTTATGGGTCGAAATGGGTATCTGTCAACACATTTCGAATGCTTTTACAAGATTTCTGAAACCTAGGTGGATGAGGTGTCATTTACCACTAAATTTTGAACCCTGATTCGATTGGAATAGGTCACCATGCGCCTGTTCCAAGGAATAACTAACTCCCGTGACTTTTTCATGCTTCTGGATTGAGATAACCAGATGATGAGAACTCCTACATTTCTCCATACTTAGTTTAGCTATGTTCCATGATTTTATAACAAAGTTATTATTCTTCCGGATTGCCCAGTCTGGTATGTTTTGTGTTAATATGGGCTTTCATCCCCTATTCGAAAAATTGATGAGTTTGCTACGAAGATAATGGCTACCTACCCATTTCGAAATGTTGTGGTTTCGAGTTTGAACGGGCTCTAGGACGGAATAACTGCCCATTATCGTGTATCAGAGCTCTACAACTAGAACTGATTCCACTCTTATTCTCCACAAGCGCCAAACTGGTTTTCTTTTTAAGGTGGTCGGAAATGGGTGATTTTCGTGCGGTGAGCTTATGATTATACCCACCAATTAGGAATCCCATTATGACGAGTCGACGAGGGAAAAGATTCGCATAGAAAATCTCCGAGCATTGGGGGAAATAATTGGATTTGTTCGAGTCGAGAGCTTGTGAAGTTTCTTGGGAGGTGCATTGAACGAATGATGACTCTTCGAAGCCGCGGATTGCAAGCGAGGATTGTCTGGAGGAGGGGGGGGGGGGTCCTGTACAACTATGTGCCACTACCGCAAAGCTTCGGCAAAAGGCAAGGTGGTTTTTCCAAAGTCACATCGTAGCCGAATGAAATGACCGGGGTCGGCCGCCCAAGAGGGAATTACGAAAATTGGACGAGCCTCGAGATCACGACAGGGTTGAGGAAGGTTCATCCAACTCGCGGGTTGAAACCGTGTTTTGCCAGCAGACGGCTCAAAATCTTCAAGATTCTCATTTTCGAATCCCACTCGAGCACCACCTGTAGAAAAGCCACCTCACGTTCACAAAAGCGTGCTTTCGGACTTTCAATTAGTACTCAAGAATCAATGAATCAAGGGAATATTAAGAAACAAGGAATATTATCAAACACATTTCAATAAACTAAAAAAAAAGTACTTACGTGGTCTTTTTGGCTCATTATTTCTCGAATTTTGAACATTTTTGAAGAGAATAAATAAGTTACAGCCGCATTCTTTTCATTTTAGCAATAAATAGTTACAGACGACATTCTTTTATTCTTGCAAAAAGCCAGTTGTTTTTTCAGAGACCCGTAGACTACGATTATTACGTAGAGATCTATTCCGTGAAAAACTCCCCCAAAATACCAGCTTTCCAACGGTGTATTCAAATTTGATTTTGTGACATAATTTAAGGGTAAAAATGACGTTTTAAGTGGAAAAAAATGACACATTTTCACCAGAATCGTGGTTTTTCTTGAAAATACCGAATTTCACGAACTTGAAAGGAAAGTGCCAACTACTGAACGTTTTACACCCCCCCCCCCCACGTAAAGTACTCTTCTATTATTTGAGCAGTACTAACCTAAGTCCAAACTGTCCTCCATCGCCGTGCCTCACCTCAAGTTTTGTTCAAGAGTTCACATTAGCACGGTTTTAGTTAAAATGTGTCTTTTTTCCACTTAAAACTTTATTCCACCCCTAAATTACATTAAAAAAAAAATAAATTCTAATATACCGTTGGAATGTTGGCATTTTGGGGAAGTTTTCCCCGAGAGAACGCGAGGATTCGTAGGGGAAAATGTTTCTTTTACCCTGCTGAATGTTGACAAGGTTTTATGTTTTGTTAATTTTTGCAACTTTGGATAAAATTAGTGAATACCAGTACTCATTTATTGGGGAGATTGAGGGGCCCATTGAAAGGGAAAGTTGACGCTCTTTTCAACAGTGTACTCAGATTTGAAATTATCTTGTAAATTAAGGGAGTTACGGCCTGTTTTAGTGACATCAGGTCGAAAACACGAAAAAAAACTTAAATCGTGATTAACTCGGCAACGAAGACTCTGAAAAAGAAGTCCTAAGAGGCATTTTATGTTGCAAATGATGCGTAGAATCGTCAACTGTATAATGGGATAAATGTGAACCTCACTTTCATGACGTGACGTGAGATCACGTGAGGGCAGTGTTTCTCCACCTTTTGGTTCGTAGGGTAGTAAGGCTCCTTTGTCCACGTCCGATCCCGTCAACTTGGGCCGGAGCCAACATCTCCGCCGGTTTACTAGCCATAAAACCCTGCGAGCGAATCGCCCGAAGTGGCCTAAACGCCCGTCGAACGGCTTTTCTCAGGACGGAGCTCGTTTTCCCGGAATTCCTCTCTACGCCGAGGAATCGTCCGTTCGAAGGAGAAGTGAGAGAGAGAGACAGTGTGAGAGAGAGAAAAAAAAAGAAAACCGGGCGTCGTTCCGGGCCTCCTTTCGCGGCGGAGACGCTCCGCCTTTTTCTCCGTTGAACGGAGAGGCGGAGCTGGGAAACGACCCGGGTTCCGTCGGGGAGGTCGTCTCGTTGGTGAACCTGAGTTTCCGGGGACTTTCCGAGCGACATGACCATATCGGCGGGCCGCGATCCGTATTCGGTGCGGCGGTTCCGCGAACGCCGTGCACAACGTGCCGGGTCGAGTTGAAACGGGCGGCCGGGATACGATGAACTCCGGAGGCAGTGTTGCCAACATTCGGCCCCGAGTCTACAATGGAAAACCCCTAAAACCCACCAAACGAATTGTTTAAAACTCTTTTGGTTCATTGTAGGTTAGTACCAAAATGTGTGTAGCTCTTGGCTCTTGAATCGGTACTGCCACCCCCCCCCCCCCCTCCCCAATTACAAGTCTTCTTCTAAATTTACCTATGGAGAATGCTTTGCCAGAAAAAAACCGTGAATAAGTCGCGACACCCCCTTTTTCACGTTTTAATTATGAAGCGAGGTTAGTGTTGCTTCTTGCTCGTGCTTCTACACATTCCAAATTTTAACAAAGCGAGAGCAGAAGCTAGTATGCGAGTTACAGCTCTGGCGTTTTGAACAGATTTCATCAATGTGTAAGTAATATTTAATATTAAAAAATCCGGTTCTCCATGATTTTGTTTGTTTGTTGAAAACAGCAGAAAACAGAACAAAAACTTAACATGATTACAGCTGCTTGTGCTATTTTATGAGGTAACAAATAAATGTATCTTGTTCACAAACTGACTACAAACACAAAAATCCGTAGAAATGGTGATTTATCTGTAGCCATTACGCCCTCAGACCAATGGCAATAGGTGATGTCAGCACGTTAGCCAACTTCTACATGCCAATATCCGTATTTAAACCTTTAAAAACCTAGTTTGTTTGTCTTAAGCTCTGAAACAAAAGATAAGCAAAAGAAATTTTGCTTCTTCTTCAAAGTTTGGAACACTTCAATACAAAGTATGGTTCAGTATAATTTAGAGGAACAAGGTAGTGGCAACTCTTTATTGCCTGCAAGCATGTGGCGACCTTCTGTCAGCGTTCCTTCCATATGAATAAATTCAGAGGAAGTCCCGCGTTTTCAACTCCTCCAAGTATGAAAGGGAGAGAGAGACAGAAAAGAAGAAAAAAATATGTAAAAATAATCGCGTTTCCTTGAAGCGAAGCGTCTCTGATTTTTCCATACTGTCAGTCCGCTCAAATAAACGTTTGCTCACAGGCTGAAGAAAAAAACCTCTTTTATATACGAGGTTATAAAATGCGACAACCTCAGAGAAAACAAGGGGAGGATAGTCATCGATTTCACAGGGAGTGTTATCGAAGAAAAGGGAATCCTCGTTTTCTTTCTTTACCTTCGACCAATGCTTGAAAAAGCGATTTTTGTTGTTTCTTTTCCTGCTGATCTCACAAACAACTGTATTTTGTTTGGTAGGATATGATTGAAATGAGTTGATGGAGGTAGAAAAACATTTTGGTAGCATGAGTTAGGCGAAGCAGAGAAAATACACTGTTTGTACGACCTTTAAATTATGTTAAGGGAGCAAATTTTTATTATTCTATACAATTGAGAGCTCAGTATTCAAGTTAATTTCAATAACACAAGACTTGAACTAGAAAATTAAATTTTTGCGTGGGCATAGAGTGTTAAAACACCATCAAATAACCAACCTAACCTTCACCCCAACCTCCCACCTTCTGCGTATCCCCTCCAGCTATCTACCCAGGCCTCCCACCAGTGCAACCCCTCCTATCACCTTCAACCCCCAGCTACTTTACACCCCATCATAATGGTATGTTCTCAAGTCAAAGAATGGCTCAGAAATTGAGAGGCAAATATTACATGAAAATATGCAAAGCTTCAGGCATTCAGCAAATTATTTCGCAATGGTATATAATTACAGTTAGATAGAAGCATACCTATGATGTCTTCAATGGTTTTTTAGAGGAAATACTGAATATTTTCTTTTAAATAAGTACGTATTTTCAGGACCCATTTGAATTGATTCAGCGTCCTAATCTATTATCAAATTATTGAACTCCTATTTTCAATTGTTTATAGCTGTTGAAACGTTGCCGATTTCGGCTCATGGTGGAAGATCAATTTCAATGAGATTTTATGGTCGTAGAACTGATTACAGTTCGTAGTAGAGTGTCTTTAGGGGATATTGATTATATTGTATGAGCACGTCTTGGCTGCTTGTTCTATAAGAGGAACGAAACTTCCACGATGACGACACTCGAGAGAAAAATCAATTTTGTCGTTTTCCCTCGTCAAACGTTCACTTAAAGACCCTCGTTAGATAAAAAAAAAAAAAAAAAAAAAAACATTGAGTTTGTGTGGTCTCTTGAAACTAAACAGACGTTGGAACCAACAGACGGTTCACACTGCAGTGACCACACAGTCCGCTATATCCAACGACCGAAGCCTCCGCCCTCTGGCTAATTGGTTTAATTACCCTGCACTCTTAATAACTCTGCACAACTCACTACTCGTTTTCTTACTTCCACAGACAGTGTTCCTCGTTGTCCGTAGAAAAATGTCTGTAATCATGTTCCTAATCAATTTTGAAACTACATGGCCAAGATGAAACTTAAACGGGTCTTTCAAAGAAATTTTTGAAAATATTTATTATATATTCTGTAACATGCAAACTGTGTGTAGTCCACTACATAAAAATGACGTTTTAGAGAAATTTGTTGATGCCCCTTAAAAAGTAATTTATTGACATGCCTTCCTTGTCCGTAGTTTTTAGAGGATTTCCATGAATGATACGGATTTATGGTCTGCGGACATGCCGACATTACCTGTTACTGCTGGTCGGAGGGTGCAGGGGCCATAGATAACTCGCTGCTTCTACAAATTATTATGTCAGCGGTCAATGTACCCAATACAAGTGGATTGTTTGCATTATGATGGTAAATATTGACAAATTAATCCATTACCCTTATTTAATGTTTTAAAATTTGTTCTAAATTGTTTACCAAATATATCAGTGAATATTGGTTTTTAATTGTGTTTTAATTAAAATTTTATATTTTGAAAAGAAAAATGCTCTTTTCACCCTGAAGCAACATATAGAAATTTGCAAATCTTGGTTTTGCTATTGCACTTGAGATTGCAAAACAACAGAAAGGAACTTTTCTTCGTGCTGCAGTATAATTTGACCACAAAATACCATGGATGTCTGCGGACAACTGCACCATCAGTTTGCAAAGTAATATAGATCTCAGCGCGGTTGTGATAAGGCACTGTTATCACTGTTAGCCCTTATAATAGTAAATTGTGCAGAAACAGAGCAAAATCCACTCTGAGAATGAATTTGAGTTCTCAAGACCTGAAAATGACACTACTGCTTAATTTGTACCTTAATAATTTAGTAATTTAGTAATTTGGTTCAGTAAGTCCTGTACATAGGAGAAAGTAACTGCTTTGTACATTTGTTTAGAAACAGTAGAAGTCTTGTTGTGTTGTTTATGAGATACCTATACCTACTCAGTTTAGGAACGTTTTCAATGCAATACATTTATTTTATTTGGCCATTATATTCTGGTGATTGCTGAAATCTCTATTTTTTGCTTACATACATACATATGCATTGAGTGCAGCACTGCAATCTTCAAAATTCTATGTTGAGTAGAGTTTTAGCTCATGCTCATTTCATGGGCTGAAACAAGGACTGGTGTTGAACCACAGCAAAATAGAATGCCCTGAAAGTAGGTACCCAACTAATATAGCTGCTATAAGAGACACTGTTATAGCAGTGAAAAACAGGGCTGCCCTGAAGCCTAGCGAAACTTGGGAAACTAATGGTGCAGTTGTCCTCAGACGTTTGTATTCCCACCTATGGTTTCCCCCTGTTTTTACTATTTTCGTTCCCGATTGCATTATTTTTTGTTTTTCTTGCTGTGATAAGATAAGGTAGGTGAATTCGTGCTTCAAATGGCTGCAAGAGAGAAGTTTATGAAGTTTTTCCTGACAACAATACCAATTGGATTTCTCAGTACCTTATCAATAAGACTCCGGATTTGGTGTGTTTTTGAGATTTCTGGTACCCAGGCGTGTGGGGTATCATTTTCCACTAAATTATGGACCCTGAATCGATTGGAGTGGGTCTGGGACCCACCACACCCACTGTTTTCCCCATTTTTGTTGAAGAAAGGATTCTCCATGCGCCTGGTCCAAGGAATAACCAAATCCTGTGAATGAATTTGCAGCGTTTTGGTTGGTTATTCCTTGAATAATCAACCTATGTTTTCATGATAATGGTCAACCTCTCCGATTCGGCTCAAAATTTTTTTTCTGGACGTTTCATGATGTCCTGATCAAAAGAGGTCAATGTCCGTCCGCCGTACGCCGTCCGCCGTCCATTGTCCGCGCCGTTTTGGGTAGTAGAAAATTTTCTAAAAATCTGAAATTTGGGTCAGGGGTCTGTTCCCGGCCGGTCCTCGAAACTTTTCAGCCCGATCGGACCAAATTTGGGGGGAGTAGGGGTCAAAATGTGTTTTTTGAAAAATGGATTTTCGAGATTTTGGGCGATTTAGGCGAGTAGGGTGTCATTTTCCACTAAATTTTGGACGCTAAATCCAATGAAACCGGTCCCAGAACGATTGGCACCCACTGGAAGAAGTAATGGGTCAAATTGGGTATGTATCCACCCATTTTTTATGTGTCAGGATTTTGGTGCCTAGGCGTGTGGGGTATCATTTTCCACTAAGTTTTGGACCCTGAATCGATTGGAATGGGTCTGGGACCCGCCACGCCCACTGTTTCCCCCATTTTTTCCATGTTGAAGAAATGAGTCGCCATGCGCCTGGACCGAGGAATAACCAACCCCTGTGACGGAATTTCCAGCGTTTTTTCCTCGTGCATTTGTCATGATTCGCTTTTGGAGACCACCTGCCGATGACCTGCCTTCTAAAATGACGGGTCTGCGAGACTTGTGAACTTGACCAGAACGGTCGAGAACCACCAAATGGTCGCATTCTCCGGTCAATCGACGTCATTCATTCATAACGACGACCACTTCTGTGTCGACCTCGCGTGACTTGTCTTGATCGTTTCGACTCACTCTCGAATAGAAAGAAAAACACCTTCGAAAGGTCTCCCGAGTGAGAATTTCCGACCAAGTTGGTGGAGAAGACATCAAGGACGCGGTCTTGATAGGAAAGTTCGTTGATCTGACCGTTCGGTCTCAAACCGATCTGGACGATCTACCTTTTATACGAACAGGTTGCGACGGATTCCTCGTAAACAACCGGAGTACTACCAGAAAAGGGCACGGAAAAGAAGGATTTCTTATCCGAGTAAGTCTCGCTAAAAGCTCAACCGTTCAAGTACATACCATTCAAAGGGACTTGAATTTCCCTCTTGCCTTTCATTGCCGTTTCTGAAGAACCGTCTCGATCCTTCAAAATACTCGAAAGCGCGATTGTTGAAGGTACAACTTTCCTTCCGGCCAAGTCGTCGTTGATCCCACCTAATAACAACACTGAGAAAATAATTTCCTTTTGAATATTTGAGCTACTATTTTCTCCTTTATTGAAAATCTGTTGACTCATACTTGAGTTAATTACAGTTTATAGTCGATTCACTCGTTTACTGATCAAACTGTGGCACTTAGAGGGTTAGTCTTAATATTTCTATGATTTTATTGCTATACAAATTTATTGTTTTGACGGATTTTGGTTTTGTCGAACTTCTTCTTACATGATGCCTTTGTCTGTTCTGTTCATTTGGCTAGAAATCCCAACGGTTTAATTCGACTTCAAAATACTTTTCACGAAATTTTAGTATAAAACAACCTTTTGGAATCTCGACGAACTTGAAGTTTGGGTGAAGGCCGTCGGTGTCGGAAGTCTATTTGAGGAATTGTACATTTCACTTCGCGGTAAAGGAGAAAACCGTTTAAATGAAGAATGTCAAGAACGCGGAGAAACCGCCAAGTTGAGTGAGTCATTATTCTCGGGTGAAACAGAATAATGTTTGGACAGGGGCCGAAAGAAGCGCCGTTTTCACAGGCCTACAAGTAGAATTGAGTGCGTAAAAGTGACTCTGGCGCTCTCTGTGTGTTTCAGTTGCAAATGAGTTGGAGAATGTTGAGAGGTAGTAGTGCATTTTTCGATTTTTTTCTCCTACATTTTTGCATTTTGGGGTCCTACTTGGGCAGACGCATTTTTAAGATTTGTAAAAACCGTTGTTTACCGCTCTTTAAATATCTCTGTGTTGTATCCGCGTTGAACAAAAAGAAACCATTAAGCTGTATGAACTATTGTTGGAGTGGATTCAGCCCGATAGGACTGAATGGGGTCAAAATGTGTACTTCGAAAAATTTATTTTCCGTGATCGAGGCGTGTGGGGTATCATTTTCCGCTAAATTTCAGACGCTGAATCCAATGAGACGGGTCCCAGCGCGATTGGTCCCACTGGAAGAGGTTATGGCTCAAAATGGGTATCTATCTGCCCTTTTGGTTGGTTATTCCTTGAATAACCACCCTGTTTTCATGCAAATGGTCAACCTCTCCGATTCGGCTCAAAATTTTTTTCTGGACGTTTCATAGTGTCTAGATCAAAGAAGGTCAATGTCCGTCCGCCGTCCACGCTGTTTTTGGTAGTAGAACATTTTCTAAAAATCTGAAATTTGGCTCAGGGGTCTGTTCCCGGCCTAGGACGGTCCTTCAAACTTTTCAGCCCGATCGGACCAAATTTGGGCGGGGTAGGGGTCAAAATGTGTTTTTTGAAAAATTAATTTTCGAGATTTTGGGCGATCTAGGCAAGTGGGGTATCATTTTCCACTAAATTTTGAACGCTGAATCCAATGAAATGGGTCCCAAAACGATCGGCACCCTCTGGAAGAAGTTATGGGTCAAATTGGGTATATATTACCCATTTGAATATGCGTTTTCCAGATTTCCGGTACCTGGGCGTGTGGGGTATCATTTTCTACTAAATTTTAGATCCTGAATCGATTGGAATGGGTCTGGGACCCGCCGCACCCACTGTTTCCCCATTTCCCCCATGTTGAAGAAATGAGTCTCCATGCGCCTGGTACGAGGAATAACCAACCCATGTGAGAGAATTTGCGGCGTTTTTGGGCTATCGGTTCTGTATTATTCCCCGATTTGAGTGTTATTTTCGAGTATTGAGTGCCGATGAGAGAAGAGTCAGGTGATAAGCCGTGAGAACTGGGAAGTAGAAGAATTCGAAGATCACTATCTCTTCGTGGCGAGGCGAAAGGATGGAGGAAGGCGTAAACAGTTTAGAAAAGGAAGAGGAAGAGCAGCGATTAGTTATTGGTTTCTCCTTATTGAGATGAGCTCCGCGGAACGTGGGGCGGCAAACGGGGAACCTTCGGCGCGGGGCTCTGCTCGGCGGAGGGGGGAGGTTTAGATGAGCAACCGCATTCCTCGGCGCGCATATCATTGTTATTGAGAAAAGAGCGGCGGCGGATGGCGAGGGGGTGAGAGGGGCGGAGGCGAGCGGCCCCGTCGATGGCGGGGACACCGGCGGAGATTCCTCGGAGCTCCGTCGGAACCGCATACCGTCACCCGGCGGGTTTGACGGTATTCAAATCAACCCCCCACCCCTCGTACGTCCAACGTAGGAACATGCAATTGACAAATTACTGTTATTCGCTCACTCGCACGCAGATTGCCGACTGGACTTGAACGCACTTTCTTCGTTAATATCAGATTTAATGACGAATTATTAACCGAGGATCCACTCCATTGGTTTCATTCTACAGCCCGCACAACCCCGTTATTTTTCACTCCTTCAGTCTCCTCCTTCCCCGCATCAAACAGGTTCAATCCTGCGTCAAAGGAGAACATCTCCTTCTAGCCTAATATGAAGGACGCATTTCCAAACCTAACTCAAAATTGAAAATGCAAACTGAACGCTCTACACAACAAATTCAACTTCTTACAATAAATGTCATCGTTTTTCGAAACATTTTACAGACATTTTTGGGGATCATCAAGCGTAATGAATAACGAGCCGCTCCAGGCCACCTGTTTTTGAGATTCAAACCCCGATTCAATCATTATGAAGTTGATGTGAAATCCCCTTCTATCTACCCTGATTAAACATGACAATTTGAATCAACCTCGGACCAGCATGGAGACTCATTCAAATCGTTTAAGCGTCCAAAATTTAGTGAAAAATTATACCTTCAACGCCTAGGTGCCATAATTATCGAAAACACGCATTCGAAATGGGTAGATAGAAACCCATTTTGACCCAAAACCTCTTCCAGTGCACGCTAATATTTCTGGGACCCATCTCCTTGGATTCAGCGACAAAATTTAGTTGAAAATGATACTCTACACGCATAGATCGCCAACCATTCAAAAATCAATTTTTCAAAAAATCCAAAACCCAACGAGTTTTAGGCACACAGATTTTCCCCCAGAAACCCCATTCTGAATCAATAATTATGAAATTTATCCCTTTTATCTACCCTTACCAAACATGACAATTTGAATCAAAATGGTTTACGCCGAAAAAGAAGGACTTTTAGAAACAAATATGCTTGAGAAGTTCTAAAACTTAAAATGTTCATTTGCTCAAAAGAGATAACAATTCTTTTGCCGTCTGGCAGACCCATCAAATTGTGCTGTAATCAATCAGCAATTACGACCGTCGTCCCTTCAACCGTAAGCACGGACCACCTGATCCCTCAGCCGACACACCGACGACTGGCTCTGGTTCAGCACTTTAAGAGGCGGTTTATTTATTTTACGTCGTTTCTACGTCTCGTGAAAACCCTTGGCGGTAAAAGGGGTTTCCGAGCACTCGAGCAATAAACCCAAAGTGGAAGTGAACGATTAAATGAGGAATGGCGTCTGACAACAGCACTTGACAAATTATACCTCGTTAGCTTTTCCAATAACTGAAACTCTCGGAAGTCGTCACGGTGCCAAATGAAGAGGTTTCGACTGACATCACAAATTTTTTTTCGTAATCAACCTTTTCTCTTGACTTTTTAGCTGTCAGAGAAAGACATTACTCGTTGAAAGATGTCATCGACATGTCCTATATCCGACGCTATGTCCTTGTAGTTATACGGAATTTGAAGTTGATTGATTTATTAAAATTCCATTCGCTTAATGCTGGGGTACATAATACATCCTTCATCTGATCGTCTTATTCGTCGTATTAATCATTTAGCTGATAATAGCAAATATAAGCACATTGTCGTCTAGAGCTCCCATTCGTGAAATTAGCATTCATCGAATTTACTCGAATGAATCAAAAAAGCCTTAGAAAAATTCCGAAAGTAGAAAAATACGCCGCTTTTATCAAAATATGCGCACTTTGTTTGGTCATTCCTTGAATAATTAACCTATGCAGAATGTTAATCCCTTCAACTTAGCCCAAATTTTTTTTCTGGGCGTATCGAGGTGTCTAGATCAAAAAGTCAGTTTTAGTAGTAGACAATCTTCTGAAAATCTGAAATCCTCTAAACTGTTCAGCTCGATCAGACCCAATTTGGGACGAGAGGGTCAATATGTGTATTTCGAAAAATGAATTTTTAGATATTTTCGACGATTTAGGCGTGTGCGGTATCATTCTCCACTTATTTTTGGGCGCTAAATCGATTGGAATGAGACTCCATGCTCCTAACCCGAGGAATAACCAACCCCTGTGAATGAATTTGCAGTGTTTTTCCCTTGCGTTCACATAAAGTGGGAAATTGCGCTCTTATTAATACCACGCATGCGTTAAAATCTTGCAAATCACGCTGAAAAATTGGAAAATCATGTTTCATTTAATGTCGTCCGAGCGAATTTCGAACATATTTACATAAAATATTCAAACTTGTACTAAAAAACATTCAAATCTGACCTATTTTGCTGTTTCTCACGCCGAGTACTAGGTTATTTATTTATTCAATTCAATTATGTGGTTTGCAACGGAAATAATGATCTCCACCCTAAAACTGATGAACTGATTTTTTTAGAGCTTTAAGCTGAAGCTAAATATTTTAGTGGAACAATTTTAGGAGAATATTTTAGGAAAAAATCGATTATTTTCTCATATGATTTCGGTAGGATATAATGAGTTAACGAAAATACAAAATTAATGACTTAGTTTGGATTGTTATTAGTAGTATTTTTATTTGCATTGATTGGCCATTTTACGGTAAACCCGGTTGTGCTCTGTTAAAAATCGTTTTTGCACTCATCGTTCTTACGAAAAGACGATTAAAATATTTGTGGTTGCAGCGTTTTGTTTCCTCGTTTACTGAACTCTTACTTAATCTAATTAGTTACGAATTTCCCTTCGCATTGCTCGACAATTTCATTGTGAGGGCGATCGTTTGCCGGCACAGATTTGTGGGTTTTTTTTTTTGTCGGGAAGGTCATTGGAAATACAGACTCTACCTCTCCCTTGAGCGACTATTCTAGCTCTGCGATCATCGTGTGAGTAGCTTGAAGTAAAACGGCTACACAGAAAGACAAATAAATTGTACTCCGCGATGTACTCGTGATGCGATCATCGCAGCGTTCGCCCCTAGCAAAACGCACCTTAACCTAACCTGTCGACTATCACCGCCGTATAACCTTCATCGCGTGCGTCGGGAGCCTCTAATTCGGTGTTCACCATTCGTAAAATTAAATCGCTCCTCGACGGAATAATGTGCCGATTAAATCGTCGGAAAGCGTAAATGTAGAGGGGGGTTATCCTGAAAGAGCCCGTCAGCGTGGGGATGAGGGTTGTGGAGGGGGTGCGACGGGGGAGCGTTATTAACCCGTTGTCAATTATGTTGCGGAAACGCGGGCCCGGTCCAGTGCGCTGCCGATGCGTGCGGTATCCGGTTCAGTGGAACCGTTCTTCTACTTACTTAGCTACTTCCTTCCAAACTAACGACTTAAGCAGTCACTTTTTCACATCTTCCCTCCGCCAAAGGTTCTCTTCTGGTAGGCAGTTGAAGAGTATATCAAGTTGTTATCCTCCACAACTTCTGTTTCTCTGCAATAACCATAACAAATTCTGGGATATGCCAAAATGAATGAATATGAGCTCTCATTATGAAGACAACCGGTCGCTTGAGATTAGGGTTGTCTCCACAGGGTGTCCAGCGAAACTTGATTTTCAAATTCAAGGCTTTTTCCCGGTTTTCACGGTCGGAAAATTTAATTTTCAAGGTTTTTTTTATAACAAAAAAATGATGTGAAAAAGCGTTATGGTAAGGATTTTTTTTTTTTTTTTTTTTTTTTTTTTTTTTTTTATTTCTATGTCGACCAATCACACAATTTACCACATCACAATTTTATTGTCACTTCATACAAATCTTTGATAAAATAAACAAATATTCCAATATTCATCAAACTAAACATTTTTAACATTTCTTTCTTTACAAAAAATTGCAAATTTTTTTTTATCGCTTACCTGCAATGGTTGCCAAATTTGCATCTCCTTTTGCTACGTCTTTATCAGACCTTTGCACAAACTTGTCCAAGGGTACAGAGTTTTGTATGAATTCAAACTTTGCTATGTGATTTTCGCCCCTCGTATGACTTGTCAATGCAGATTTTCCCATATTTCCAAATTGAATAACCTTTTTGCACAAAGTGCAACTAGCTGATGTGTCACATTTTGGGTTTGGTGCTACCTACGAAAACTCAAGTTTTTAAGATCTTTGGTACCGAGTTGTGCTTGGTGTTGACATTTTAAACTCATTCACACGAAAACCGCACTGGTTTGTCTTGTCAACAGTTTTTCGAGATGTTTACAAAACACCGTTTGAATACTCGTTGTGTTTACATTGGATTGGTGAGTGGGAGAAATTCCACTGCTGCCAACTTTAGCATTGCCAGCTAGTTAGAAAAAATTAAATTTGAGCGGTTAAATTTGAAAGACAAATGATGCAACATTCTGAGAAAAATCAAATAAAATGTTTGTTTTTTCGTCTAAAAAAAAAAAAAAAAAAAAAAAAAAAAAAAAAAAAAAAAATCAAACGAAAGGTTGGATTTTTTTTTTACTTAAAAAATAAAAATTTTCAAGGTTTCTAAAAAAATTCCCGGTTTATAAGGTTTTAATGTTCGCTGGACACCCTGCTCCAAGACGTTGCCCAAAAAATCCCCCTTTTGCAGTGTTAAATTGATCTTGTGAGCAAAATACTGCAAATTCTTTCATAGGGGTTGGTTATCTCATTCGAATCGATTCAGTGGAAAATGATACCCCACACGCCAAGGAACAAGAAATCTTGAAAACACATATTCAAAATGGGTAGATAGATACCCATTTTGATCCATAAATTCTTCCGGTGGCTGCCAATTTCATTGGATTCAGCGTCCAAAATTTAAGTTGAAAATGATACCCCGCACTCCTAGATTGCCAAAAATCTCGATAATCCATTTTTCGAAATACACATTTTGAAAAAATGTGTGATTTTCTCCTACCCCTCCCGAATGGGTACCTATCTAACCATTCCGAATAAATGTGTTTTTGAGAATTCTTGTACCCAAGGCGTGTGGGGCATCATTTTCCACTAAATTTTGGACCCTGAATCAATTGGAATGGCCACAACCACTGTTTCCATTCTCCCCATGTTGAAGAAATGAGTCTCCATGCGCCTAATCTGCAGAATAACCTACCCTTGTGAGAGAATATACAGCGTTTTGTGATGATTGTAATGATTGGTTGAATGTTGAAGATTGTCCAAAATTGTCTTATCAACATGGCTTTTTATCAATCTCTGAGTCAAATTCATTGAATTTCGGCCATTTTGTCACAGGAAAATCAATTTTTATATCGACTACCATCAATTCACATGAAACCGTAGTGAATTGACGCCAGGTCTACCAACGTTAAAAAAGTCCTTTTGTTTCGTTCTTTCGATTAGTCTCGCATATTGCTCGCTCGTCACGAGCCGAACCAAGTGGATCAGGCAGGTGCTCACCAAGGTCCGCTATATAATGCACTCAACTATCTGAAGGTCTTCACGATCCGCGGTTATAAACGACAATCCTAGTTTACCTTCACGACCCCATCCACTTAGCACATCCTCAGGCTGTAAATAAATAGTATCGCGAGTGTGCAAAGAGTTGGAACTTGAAGCTACTACGCTTGATACTTTTATGAGAGGTCTCTCGTTCAATGGAAGAACCGATAACCTTGGTTTCCATTGGATTACAAAATCCTTCGTCGGAATGTTCTTTGTTTGTATGTAAACTACGTCTTCCGCGAACGGATTAGCTGGCAGGTGTTGGGAATGTATCCAAGTCACCGTGTTGTCACCTAAAACGTAAAGAACACCCCTCCAAGTTGTTCTTGTAATATTTACGCACTCGCCGCATCATTTCCTTCCTAATTCCTCTTGTTGTGAAATACTCAAAACAAACTGCATTCGGAAGGAATCACATCAAATTGTAATCAACGACCAAAAAAAACCGTTTCCACTTCTAAACGCTTCCTCATTTGGTGGAAAATACGATGTCCATCGAATGAAAATCTTCCTCAATTTCCGTTCTCCTTGCGAAAGGATTTCTCTGTCGGAAATGAAGTGCCACAAGGGGGTGAGACCCTCGTCGGTGACCAGGAAATCGTAAAAACCGTTTTTAACGCACTTCTTTAATTACTTCTTCGAGAAGTGGCCAACAAAGGAGAAAAAGTGGTAATTGAGACTTGTGACGCAGTGAAGAAATGTTTTTTCTATTGATGGACCGTAAATTTAGCGGTTAAAAACTGGTTTAGAGGATTCAATTCTAGTTTGCAATAAACTAAATTGTTTTTACGCAATTAAGTCACAATTAGTTTTCTGTATCCGGTTCAGGTGAGCTGAGTTTGAGTACTTAATTCAAGAGCAATGAGTCCTCCTTCAACCAGTTCCTTCTTGTACCATCATATTTATGTTTTGTCTTCATTGATTCGTATATAAATTTTTAGTTGTGGCGCACACAGTTTTAAACTCGCAGGATGCAACTATTGCTCATATAATTCGATTATGCAACTTACTTCAACATTAGCCGAAGTTGCCAGATACGATCGTATTCTACCACTCAAAATTTGAAAGGTTATATTTACCGTATGCTTTTTGTACTTCTTCCTCATAACTACTTTCTCTGGTACTGCGCCAAATTATCGGTGTTTCTTCTCCGAATTTCTTACACATGAAATTAACCTCAGATGAACCTTTTGATCGATGAATGTGGATAATACTGGATTTGATTATTGAACAAACCAAAATTTAGTGGAACATAATAACGCTCACGCCTGGGTACCAGAAATCTTGAAAACACACATACGAAATGGGTAGATAGGTACAGATTTTGACCCATAACCCCATCCAGAGGATGTCAATCGTTCCAGGGCCCATTTCATTGGGTTTAGCGTCTAAAATTTAGTGGAAAATGATACCCCACAAGCCTAGACAGCCAAAAATATCGAAAATTCATTTTTCGAAATAAACATTCTGACCCCTACTTCGCCCACATTTGGTCCGATCGGGCTGAATAGTTTCGAGGACCAACTTAAACACTTCTAGAACCAAAATATCAAATATCATTCATTCATTCAATCTTCAAATTGTTTAAAATCAGTCATTTAGAGGCCCTATCACAATGTAAGGTTATGAGTTATCACATCAGTTATCATATATTAGTTCTTAGGGTCAAAATTTTGAAGAAAAATACATTTATTTATATTGGTAGAGATTTTGCGGTATTATATTCTAAAAAAGAATTCAATCATTCAGTGCTAGTAGAAAGTGAAGTTTGATACGTACTAGTTATCACTTTTGATATTGTAAATAAATGTAAAGGCGAACGACACACTAAACACTACACTGCACAACCACCACAAACATCAGTCGGTATCACAGATGTCTAATATCTAATAAATGAGCACTGTTGTCCCTGTCAATGTCAACAATATGAAGAAGCAAACAAAACAATGAAAGTTCATCGGTCCGTGACACACTAAACGGAGGTTTGCCATGGCTGACACTATTTCAGTGATCACCAAAGTCATGGCACCTTCTTACCTGCAATCAGTTCTCTTAAGATAAAGAAAGAGGTTACTTTGGAAATATGTGTAAAATGTTTATCAGAGAGGGGAATGAAAATGATGTGGGTACATTGACTGTCTGCACAGGCCCCAAAAGTCTGTAAAAATACGGATAAAAATCGGTATTGCAGGTGTCTTGTACCACTGCCTGGTGTGTTGTCACCGCGCATGCGCACGCGTTCCTTTCATACCAGCGATACTCAGATCTTATTTCTGGTTTGCCGTTGCTTGTCCGCTGTCACTGATGTACTTGCATGAGGTTCTGTAGTGTGCGTGTCCACCAAACATCAAGCCAGCATACATTTCCTTTTCTGGACTTCATCCTGCACGAGTTCCACGAATATGAGCCCTAGTTGACAACCCCAAAACCCGCTGATCCTCCCCTATTCTCCCTTGTCGCTTGAATATGTCATGACTCGCGCAGTAAGATTCGATACTGAACCGCATGTTTGACCCCCGAGGCCAGCGAATTCTCCCTCGACAAACCCCGGCAACAATGAAGCAAATCAGCTTAGAAGTCGCCTAAAGGGAGATCTCCTGCAGGAGTGGAGGGGTTTTTTTGCGCTTTTTCCGATTCAATTTGAAGGGATCGCCGGATCGGTATTCCCCGGACAGCTTCCCTTAGCTATCTTATGAAGGGCTACGTTCTCAACCCTCCGTTCCCGGATCTCTTTCATCCTTTCCTATTCTATTTGTGTTTGCTGGAGAAAGAAAAAAAAAAAAAGAGTTGAGAAGGGTTGTTCACAGAGAGCGTTTTCTTTTTTCACGAGACGTCTTCTGGGTTTTTTCCCGTGAAAATTTCACGAAGTAACGATTTTTGTACGAGCCCGGAACAAACTCTTCCGAATTCACTTGTCTACCGCCTCCTTTCATTGTCTGTTTTCGTTTATTATTCCTTATGTTCTCGTGCGGATTCCTTTGCTACGTCGTGCCAACAAAACTTTTCCTTCCAACGTCTTCAAAATCAACGCGTCTTAATTGTTCAACCCTCTTTGAATAAACTTTAGGAAAATTACTCAACTTACAAGAACATTATTGTACTATTATTTCAACGGTTTAAGTGCGAAAAATCACATGAAACATTGGAACATAGTCTCATCTTGAGTTCAGCTACAAAAAAGGCTGAAAATTCTTTCAGAGAGGTTGGTGATTCCTCGGACCAGGATCATGGAGACTTATTCCGAACGATTCAGCGTCCAAAATTTAGTGGAAAATGATACCCCACGCGCCTTGATGGCCAAAAATACCGAAAATCAATTTTTCGAAATGCACATTTTTACCCCTACTCCGCCAAAATTTGGCCCGATCGGGCTGAAAAGTTTTGAGGACCAACTAGATGTAGGAACGAGTCCTTAACCCAAATTTCAAATTTTTAAAGAATTTTCTACTACCAAAATCGGTATGGACGGCAGACGCGGATAAAGCCTCGTCTCTTGCCCACATTGAATTTCTCATTGATACTTGAAATAAAGAGTTTATATCGCTAACAATAACTTCAGCTATGGTTGAGTCCACGTGTGCTCCATATTGCATTTGAAAATCCTATTGTTGAAGGACACGAACGTGACAGAACGAAGTTTACTTCATCGTTGACTGCATTTGGTCGTTGGTTATCTTCTTTTCTACTGACGGCGCCTTTTCAAGTGGATGTGGTGATTTCATTCTCAGAACTGAACCTTTATTGATGTTTTCCTCTTGCAATCGACAACCACTTCTCATCGCCGTTTGTAGCTGTAGCTAGAGAGGAACGTCATAGAACCAAAATTGATGTATTTATCATTTTATTGATACAAGAACAAAATGAGTTATCTCAAAATTAAACACCAATAGGCTCAATATTGCCGTCCAGCATCACCTCAGGTCGAACAACTAAAAATGAATTTTACGAATCGATACATTTTCTGAGAATAAAGAAAACTCGATAATTTCAGTTATTCCTCATTCATCTACATAAGCGTAATTAGCAGTATAAATTACAGTCACCTATTTTCCCTTCAGCATTATATATTTTTGGCTGTTTTCTTATACGTATTCTTGATTCTTTAATGCTATTGTTAGTGAGAAATTATAATTTCATGTTTCAAGTTGTTTTTTGGGTCAAAAAGAACAGAATCAACATCATCAATTACTCAAAATATAGAGTTTTTGCACAACTTTTAAAGGCTCGTCGATGTCACCATTTTGTTGGAGTTGATTTAATAATGAAATGTCTCACTTTTATAAGCACATTCAGTCTGTATTCTTCAATTTGAACAACTATCGGCTCAAGAAACGTTAGTGTCAATTGCGCATGGTTGTGGGGTGCGCGAATATGATACTTCAGATACTTGCAAAAATATATGAAGGTTCAATAGGAATTTTTTTCGTTTACTTGGACAATTTTAGGAGGGGAGAACAGCTCGTGGGACACCCTGTATATATAAAGTAATAACTAACGTAAATTATTAATCATTATTTTTATTGTAATTATAATTAAACACCGACGATTATAATAATAATTTAATTTTGAATGTATAATTTTTTGAAAATGACGTATATACTTGTGTATTACTGCGTTATAACCGACTAACGGCTTGTTCGTTCATGTTTCAGGGAAGCGGAGGGGGTCGGTGCGGCATGAAAGCGGGTCGCGGGGGAGGGGCGGCTGGTGGAATGGCGACGATTGCGGGCGGTGGAGCGGCGGGCGGTTACCGGCCGACGACGGTTTGGGGCGGCGCGACGGGCACTGCCCACCCCGCCCAAGTTTACACTAGCCCTCAGCTCAGGTTCTCTCCTCCCCACCAACAGTATTCCAATTCCAACACGGTGAGTATTTTGAATTTTAATTAATTTTACTTGAAATGGAAAAGAATTTATTATTAATATAATTTTTTTTAATGACACATTTTTAAAAATAATTTACTGCTGCTCAAATCCGAGAAAAAACGCTACAAATTCTTTCACAGGGGTTGGTTATTCCTCGGACCAGAGCACTGAGACTCATTCTAATCGATTCAGCGTCCAAAATTTAGTGGAAAATGATACCCCACACGCCTTGATCGCCCAAAATCTCGATAATCAATTTTTCGAAGTACACATTTTGACCCCTACCCCGCCCCTAGGTACCAGAATCCTCAAAAACCCGCTTCTGAAATAGGTGAATAGACACCAATTTTGACCCATTACCTCTTCCGCCTCAATCGTTCTGGGACCCGTCCCATTGGATTCAGCGTCCAAAATTGAGTCGAAAATAATACCCCACGTGCCTTGATCGCTGAATATCTCAAAAATCAAATTTTCTAAAAACACATTTTGAACTCTACAGTGTATTTCCACCTTCACTCTCATCATGCGTTCCACACAATACGTTAAACTTGCCAGCAATGACCTCATACATCCAAGACCACAGATGGAGTTTTGATGGTGGCAACATTGAGATGTAGTGACGCCAGCGCAAAACATGTTAGGAACTGATTAAAGATGGATTGGTGAAACCAAAAATCTATTCTCCCTCTCTCTCTTTTTCTAATTTAATTTTAAATTGTTCTTCACAAATAATTTTTCCGAAAATAATTCGCCAAAAAATTCATTTTTATAATAAATGGACCACTAATCCAGTTTTTAATAATTTGTTTTTCCTGTTTTTCAAAACAAAGAAAATTGAAAAGAACATGTGAATGTAACGCCTAAAACGGGCAAATACTAAAATCGGATTTTACTTCAGAATGTTGTTATCATCTCGATCTACACTCCATTCAACGCTTCTCTGGTTATAGGTATAACGCGCTTTTCGCTTTTCTCCACGCTTCGTAATGAAAATTCGTCACAAACTGTTTGGCCTTCGATGGTCGTTTTTGTGCGAATAACTCTTCGGGGGTCTTGGCACTTCAATTCCTCGTCCATTATTCTCCTCGCATCTGTTTAGTGTCGCCGTTAATGGACGGTTGATCCTCCGTTCTCATTAATACTCGCTTCGTGCCCCGTTTATCCTCATCTTCATTAGTACTCTGGAAATCACCATCGGCTTCCATCTTCCCTCGTAACTACTTCACAGGCGATCGAAAGTGTTTTTTTTTTCTTTATTCGACGTCATGAGCCGTCGATGTTGTGAGTTATGTGTGAATATCATTTCGATCCTTCCGCTGCTTCCTTTTGGCGAAAGGACGTCACGTCTGATAGACGGGAAATGACTCGTCCTTCCAACGTTGACGTCGCTGGAGAAGAAGATTGTGCTCTTTTGCATCAAAAGTTTGAAACCTGAACCTGATTATTCTCACACTGCATCTGGGAGTCACAAAGTAAATAATAATAACTTCTTTCGCACGGCAAATGCTAATTTGTACATAATCCAGCAGAAATAAAACGAATTTTGTTGCCTTCTCCACATTGTCGTTAAACTGAAACATAATTGTTTAAAGCTTAATATATTCGTCCGTCCTCGTTTGGCATGTAAATTATCCCTCATTTAGACTTTCTGATTTTATAGTTTCTCTTATCGGAATGATACGCCTTTGCACTCAAAGCAACCAAATCTTTTTTGTTGATAATCTCCATTGTTTTAAAATCCGAAAGTCCACCGTCCGGGCCAATAAATGGCTTCGAAAAAAATTGGAAATTTAGTCCACTCAGGCTTTAGTTAGTTCTAAATCATTGTCAGCCGATTGCCGTAAATGAAGGCCTGGTTTAGGTGAAAATGAGGAATTTTCGATATTTTTAGGAATCTAGGCTTGCGGGGGAGACATTTTTCGCTAAATTTTGGGCGTACCATCGGTTGAGATGGGTTTTGAATCGATCGCGCCGCATCGGAGGACCTTACCGTGGGTATTTTTGAAAAATGTAGCCATAACTGTATCCGGAAGCAATGGAAGAGAATTGATTTGTTGTTTTGGTTTGCAGGGCCAACCAATCTGGGTTTTGGACGATGTTGGCCACATCTTTGAACAGGGAAAATCCAAACCGCATTACATGACTGTGTATTTAGTCGTAATGGTGGGATGCCTGGTAAAATGAACAGGTGGGAAGCAGGATTCACCCGTCAGAGAGTATTTCCTCAGTAAGGCTGAGAACCCCCTCCCCTCACCACGAGCACTCCGACGGAATAATGGAAAACTCGAGGGTGGGCATGGCAAGCAATGTCGGTGGAGGAAGTGGAAATTCTAGGCATTCCTGCGCGCTTTGTCGAGTCATCTAAGACGCTAAGCGCCCGCTCCTTCCTTTCGTGGCCTCGCGAGGCATGCGCGCCCTTTTCATTTGATACTGGTTATGGGACTGGAGAATGGTGGTGGTAGCTGTCGAGGGGGGGGGGGGGGGGTCGTACCTATGGCTCTCGAACGGGCAATATTCGTCTTGAAGGGACCTCACCCATCCATTAGGCGTCCCTAAGTGGATTCCTGTTGAAGGTGATTTGCTCGATGTTCCCCACTGAAGAGCAGACCCCGGGTGGGAATGGACTTTTTAACGGTCAAAATTCAACTTCAGTGAGAGCGAACTGATGAATTCTTACTTCAAATAAGAGCCTTAATTTATATTCCTCTGCCCCGAGTCTATAACCGTAAATAACTCTGTGAATGTTCGTTTCACATAACGTATATCACAGAAACGCTGCACATTCTTTCATAGGGGTTGGTTATTCTTCGGACTAGGCGTATGTCAACTTATTTAAATCGATTCAGCGTCCAATGTTTAGTAGAAAATGATACCCCACACGCCTAGGTGCCAGAAATCTCAGAAACCCACATTCATAATAGGTAGATGGATACCCATTTTGACCCATAACCTCTTCCGGTGGGCTCCAATCGTTCCGGAACCCGTTTCATTGGATTCAGCGTCCAACATTTTGTCTAAAATGATGCCCCACACCCCTAGATCGCCGAAAATCTCGAAAATCCATTTTTTGAAAACACATTTACCCCTCCCCTCTCTCACTGCCGGGTGGAGGGGTTGATGTTGGACATTGGGATAAACATTTTCTGATTGACGTAATTCTATGCAGCTGCCTTGTGTAGAGCTCCCAATGCTTGTTCAGTGAATGCAGCAAAGTGTTGATCATTACCAGTCAGGCCATGTGTTTCCACTTGTGTGGAATTGATACCCCAACGTGTCGTGGTACACAAGTTACAAACGCATTGCAAACCGTTTCTCTTGTGGTCAATGCCGTACCTGCCTGGCCTAGCTGAATGCAACCCCCACTGCCACTAGAATGTCATTACACATGCTCAAATGTGCGCGAAATTGCGCTCATGTTTCCTCCTCAGCACGCATCCTACAGGGTAGATCCGTAACGATCCATATCATTTGAATGTCCGCAAAACAGACTTGCTTCATCATCACCCCTACCACGAGTCTAATTTGCTGCTTGTTCAGTTCAAGGACTGCTTCGCTTTGGCTCAAATTGATCCAGCCATCAGGCTCTCTGGCCCTGACATTCTCTGCCAGCATGCTTATTCCCTCCTTCACCCGAGTTGCCAGGAACTCATGCAAAAGTGGTCTCCGGAGACGAAAACTGTAGCGCTACCAATACTATGGCAGCACCTTACCTTAGCTTTCCTCGCCTAGCTACCTCAACACACACCTTGTTGACAGCTGCCTGGAAGGCCATGGCGTAGGTCCCAAGGAGGAATCTATCCTCTGTAGCTGGCTGTGTTCGTTGCAGAGAGGTGTCAGTACCTTTCTGATTCTGATTGTCTGGTCTATCTTAGCAGAAGGCCATGGTCCTACCTGGCTATAGATTGGTCCTTGTCAGGAAAGTGCAAACGATTGAGGTGCCGGAAAAGTGCGGTATCTGGTGTTTCGTTAGGTTGCAATGCCCTGGGCCCTGGGTCTCACAGGCGTTACACAGTTTGCATTTCAATACTGCTAGGGCCTTCCATCTGCAGACTTCAACGCAAGCGCTATGGCCGCTGCTCATGCTCCGACCGGAATGTGCTGCGTCTACAGCCCTACCTAACTTTCCATATATTCTTACTTCAAGTACAAAATATGGCCTTATTCGCCTGGTCGTGTTCCTGCAAGTACCAGCCTTTGAACCTCGAAAAGTCTTCACCTTATCACTGTGTGCTCCTTCCATATTGCCGATGAATTTTTTTATCCCCCTTTTTTTATTAATTGAAGAAACAAAGCGGTTGTTGAGGACGATTCGATCTCTAACGACCTGAAGACCAGACTTTCCGTTCAGTGTTTTCCTTCGAGGCAAAAGCGGATGGGTAAACACAAACGTTCCCTTCTAATCTGCAGAGCTCCTCTTGGGGATTATTCAGATTGAAAATTTTCCTTGGTTCCCTTTAGATTCTCGAGTGCTCGTACGTGCCGAAACTGCTAATTGATTATAATATTATGCGACTCGAATACGGAGGTTCAGGTTGGCTGGGGTGGGCTCGAACGTGAGCTTGTTTACTGATGGAAGAGGACGGGGGTTGCTACCGATTTCCGCGGTGATTGCATTTTGAGCCAAGTAACTCGAGGATTTTCCTCCGATGACTCTTACACTAATAAGACGCGTAACGAGTGAAGGGGGAACCAACACCGTGGGCAGTCTTAAGTTGAGCCAATTTCTATGCCATTTCAAAAAGCCGTCACCTTTTTGGTTGGCTTTTTGAGCAGTCACGTTTTTGGTTCCGTTTTGGTTGCAGTCATTTTTGGCCTTTGAGATGATTTTCCAAATTTTCCACTAAATTTTGGACGCTGAATCCATTGAGATGAGGTCTGGGTGGAACGCTACTCACCGGACGGGGGTATAGGTCAAAGGTATTTGAAAAATATATTTTCGGGATTTTTGGGGTTTGAAGCGTACAAAGTATCGTTTACATCAAATTCAAGACGAGAAAATTGGAATGAATCCTGGACACCCTCTGAAAACTTACTGTTTTCCTCCTATTCATGCTCCAAGGAATAATAAACCATCGGAAAACAAGAATTCGCTGCGATTTGGTTGGTTATTCCTTGAGGGAAGGAGAGGGGTCAAAATGAGTATTTCGAAAAATGGGTTTTCGAGATTTTTGGTGATCTTGGCGTGTGGGGTACCGTTTTTGACTAAATCTTGGACGATGAATCGATTGGAATGGGTCCGGGACACGCCACACCCACTGTTTTCCCCATTTTATTCCTTGGTCCGAGGAATAACCAACTCATGTGAACGAATTTGTATCGTTTTTTGTTTCATTCTATTATTTTAGCCTCGCCTATCGTAGTCTGCTGACTACAAAAGCATTTTTTTAGAGCATTAAATAATTTTAAAACAAATCCTCTTCAACAACAGCCCTTCATGAAGAATTTCTCGTTGCAAATAGTTGTCAAATCACACCCTGAAGTTCGGGAATAGCTCATTTGAGCGGTAGAGGCTACTAAGTAGCTGGTTGTCAGATTGCTTGAACACCGCAGGTGCTATATAGCTACATCAGCGTACGGCAAATAATTTTGAAAAAGAAAAAAGGTCCGCGCACCAATTTATCTTTATTTTTTCTCGTCAACAATTACCATGTAAAACTCGCGAGCCTGATTTCGTGATAGCCGCACACGACGGCGATTAGTATCATATCTCGATCTGTTGTGCCCCCTTCGCCTCAACCGTGACGTAGGCAGGCGAACGGGAAGGGAAAACCGTCACTAAAATTGATCCCCCTCTGCCACAATCCGTCACCCAAAGAGCGGGTGAAGGGGGGGGGGGGGGGGGGTGAACTGAGTTTCGTACGCGGAGCACGAGGAATATGACGAATTCTCGGGTTGTGGTGGAAATTAAGGGCGCTCCATAATGTAAACTCCCCTTCTCCCCCAAAAAAGCGACGCCGAAGGGGGTAGTTTTTTTTTCGGGGTTTTTAAGTTTCCCCTCTTTTAACCCCGGTCACGCACCTATTGTCGTCTTAACGACGTGAAAATCACAAATCGGTTTCAAAAGTTGTTGCCTTTTTCTGGCGTCTCAATAACATCAGGTTGATTTCGCCGTGACTTGCGTGATTTCACCAGTTCATTAGTTTTCGCAACCCTAATCGATTCACGCCCATGGGTGTCATTAAACAGCCCTAAACGTTAAACGTCGTTTCAATGCCTGATCAGTCAAACGCACACAATTGACCAATAACGCTGTAGAAAAGAAAAATAAATCTAGTTATAGACTTTTTTATCATTATTTTTTCCTCTTTATTAAGACTACCTAATAAATAATAAAATTTATTATTTATTATGCGGAATTTATTATTTAATATGCGGACGCATCCTACATAGTCGACGAATTACAAACTATTATGACAATTTGAACGCAGTCCATTTTCAGCTTTTAATTGGAAATTCTCCTTCGCGTTTTGTTATCGAATTGTCACATTCAATGTAAACATTGTGATGTCAAGTGGATGAATAATTTCGATTCAATTCCAACCTCTCTTACTCGCGAATGAATCTCCATCGTGAGTTGTTTTTAGCGATTGAATCATTTCTCGCTCATCCGGTTGGCTTGTGTTATCATTCTGCACTGCTTCCCGCTAAACATCAAAACTCTTTTACAGAATTTTGCCTCATTTCAAAAAATAATAATTTTCCGTTCTTACCATTTGACTTTGACACGTGAGGATTTTTGAGATTTTTAAAACAACTTCGCGACGATAATGCTCGTAGTTTTAACTTTAAAAACGATTTCAACGTGTTTTCCCAAAAGCACGTTTTTAGTTAAAGTGGTGTGTCAGGTTTCTTCGGAACGCTCATTGTTGTCAGTGTGATTAGATGCGCGAAGGTGAATGAGAGTTTCCGTTTGAATTTGTCTCGTACGTTTGAAGACAATCAAATTTTTCGTGTGTTTCAAGGTACGCCCGTTGTCAGATATATTTCCTAAACAATTTGTAACTATTTTATTGTCAATGGACGTTTTTCTCCTGATAGTGGTTGGTACTTAATTTGGGTTGCAATTCATTGATTCATCAGATGAAATCATTTTCTGGTGGAAAATGTGCTACTGAGTTGAATAGGATCTTACCTTTTCTGTACTTGAAGAGAATGAACAATTTTTGTATTCAAATTCAGTAAAAGTTTTAATAAAAAAAAAAATTAAATAGCGACGAAAGATTGACAGGTGGTGTTCAGAGACGCCGATTTTATTGTTGACGACGTCCGACAGGTTGTTGCGACCTTGGAAACAAAACGTCATACGGCGTTTGGGCATGTTTATTCCGCCATTTCGATCTATAGATATGAATCCCTTTCGCAAAGGGCACAATAAGTGGCATGAGGATGCGGTGGGACACGAAGGATATCGAAGGATCGGGATTGGATCGTCTTCAAAAGCTCGAAAGAACTCCCGTAAGGAGATAAGCCTTTGAGAGTAGGGATGCGGGTAAAGGAAGGTAGCGAAGGTACTTATAGGATAGGTAGGAAGAGTGAAACCGGATTTGGCGTGAGCGGGTACGAGGATTTGAATAACAAAAACAGAAACGACGGAAAAGAAGTGGGGGCGAAAATCGAGGGAATTTCTTCGTAAATATTTAAGTCGAAGGGGATGTAGAGATACCGGGTGCAAGTGCGAAAAGAGATGCGAAAGCAGTTCGAAAGGGTATTACCATAATACGGAGTGCCACTTCGTAAGGAGCGTTTGAAAAGAAACGAGAACAAAAAAGAAAACAGGAAACAAAACTTACAAGAAAACGATGGCTCTGCAACGCATAAATAGGTCAGGGGGTGTCATCGACCAGTTTGTCGTTCGATATTCACCTACGGGGCCGCCCTCTCAATTTACTCCGAATTTCGAAAAGTGCGGTCACGCCGGACAGCGTGAAACCTTTGAACCTTGAAACTTTAAAATGAAACCATTTCCAGACCAGAAGAAACCTTTTCCTGACCGAATCGAACCTTTGCGAGACCAAATGAAAAGTTTTCCGAGTCCAAATGAAACGTTTTTCATACTGAATGAACCTTTCAAGACCAAATTAAATGTTTTCTGAGACCTAGTGAACGTTTTCCAGGCTGAATGAACCTTTTGAGACTAAATGAAACCTTTCCCAAACCAGAAGAAACCTTTTCCTGACCGAATCGAACCTTTGTGAGACCATATAAAATGTTTTCTGAGACCTAGTAAACGTATTTTAGGCTGAATGAACCAGTTGATACCAAATTAAACGTTTTATGAGGCCAAATGGAACGTTTTCCAGGCTGAATGAACCTTTTGAGACTAAATGAAACCTTTCCCAAACCAGAAGAAACCTTTTCCTGACCGAATCGAACCTTTGTGAGACCAAATAAAATGTTTTCTGAGACCTAGTAAACGTATTTTAGGCTGAATGAACCAGTTGATACCAAATTAAACGTTTTATGAGGCCAAATGGAACGTTTTCCAGGCTGAATGAACCTTTTGAGACTAAATGAAACCTTTCCCAAACCAGAAGAAACCTTTTCCTGACCGAATCGAACCTTTGTGAGACCAAATAAAATGTTTTCTGAGACCTAGTAAACGTATTTTAGGCTGAATGAACCAGTTGATACCAAATTAAACGTTTTATGAGGCCAAATGGAACGTTTTCCAGGCTGAATGAACCTTTTGAGACTAAATGAAACCTTTCCCAAACCAGAAGAAACCTTTTCCTGACCGAATCGAACCTTTGTGAGACCAAATAAAATGTTTTCTGAGACCTAGTAAACGTATTTTAGGCTGAATGAACCAGTTGATACCAAATTAAACGTTTTATGAGGCCAAATGGAACGTTTTCCAGGCTGAATGAACCTTTTGAGACTAAATGAAACCTTTCCCAAACCAGAAGAAACCTTTTCCCGACCGAATCGAACCTTTGTGAGACCAAATAAAACGTTTTCTGAGACCTAGTAAACGTATTTTAGGCTGAATGAACCTGTTGATACCAAATTAAACGTTTTATGAGACCAAATGGAACGTTTTTCATACTGAATGAACCTTTCGAGACCAAATGAAATGTTTTCTGAGACCTTGTGAAACGTTTTTCAGGCTGAATAAACCTTTTGAGGACAAATAAAAACTTTCTCAGATCAAATGAAACATCTCCCAGACCAACTCAAACTGTTCCTAGTTCAAATGAAACCATTTCTAGACTAAGAGAATATTTTGAGACCAACTCTAATCTTTTCCAGACTAAATGGATCGTTTTCCAGACATGTAAAAAGTTTTCCTAGATCAAATAAAACGTTTTCTTAAACGAATGAACCTTTTTAAGGCCAAATTAAACCTTTCCAAGACAAAATCATACCTTTTGAAATCGAATAAAATCTCTCTCAAGACCAAACGAAACTTCTCCCCCACCAAATCAAACGTTTTTGCAGACCATTTGATATCTTTTCTGAGTTTATATCAAATCTTTCGTAAGCTTTCCTATACCAAGTCAAACCTTTTCTGCAGAGTCTGGAGAATGTTTCATTTGTGTTGGAAATGCCTGTTGAGAGCAGCCATTTTGTAGCTTTTCATCCAAAGAAGGCCTCAATACAGAGTTTTTTGGTGTTGTGGTTCTACGAATGGAACTTAATTTGTAATAATGTCGTATCAGTATCTTTCTGAATGCGGCAGAACAACTTTTAGACACAATTTCACACCCTGAAATGCACAATCGCTCTGTTATCGTTTTTCGTTCCAACTAGGGCTCCTACGGGTCCTCTCAATGAGCCCTGGTAGTGCCATTGCTTTACGCCCCTTGTGATACGACGATGCACGGATGGCACTTCTGGTAGGACGTTATCAGTGTGTAATTTCACTGATACGAGCCGATAAAAACACAGACTCGTCCACTCGGGAGCCTTCCCTCCCACGTCAGTCCCGTTCCGGACTGTGGGCGAGTCTACCCCGTCTTCAGGTCAGTTATGCCCATTTAGATCAATTCTTGTGATTGTGATCTCATAAATAACCCTCGAGTCTATTTCAATACTTCCACTTTCATGATTTTTTTTTTCTTCTTCTTCTTTTTGCTTTGTTTTGCTCCGTCTGTTTGTCGAGCACGCTAAGTGAGTCTGTATCTATAAACATCAAGTGGTCGAGTGTTCACTTTAATTCTATTTAAAGTTGAACTGACTCTACAGTTATTCCTAATGATCGTCATCGTCCTTCAATGTTTTACGAATGGACTGAATTCAATCTGAGAAGTCAATACGGCATCCAAGTCAAATGTAACCTTTTCCTGGCCTGTTCTATTGAGGAAATGAGCGGGCTTCCTAAAAATCGTGAATATGTGCAATATTACCTGTTGTAGAAGTTGATAGAATGAAGATTCTGAATTCAACTTGGAAAGTTTTGAATTAGACTTGTAAAATCTTGAAATTGGGAACGGACTTGGGTCTCATTTGGACAGCAAAAGAGGTCATTTGTCACGGAAATGCTGTTAATTGACACCAAAAACTAAAATTTCGTGTATTTTTTCTATATTGTTGCTTTATTTTGATATTACACTCATATGTTTAGGTTAAAAAAATTGTCCCTAAACCAAATCAGTAATGTCCGTTCTCCTATCAAAAAATGAAGAGAAATGTAAGAAAATTGGAATTTCCAAAATGATTATTTCACATTAAATTTTTAAAGGTGATCTAATAGGAAAGGATCTCAATACGGTTTTCCACTCGTGCAAGATCCATAGATTATTATATTATATTACAAAACTAACATGATGTAACACATTTGGTCTAAAGTAGAGCTTTTAAGTCGTAATCATGGTATTTCTCTTTCCATCAAGGGAAAATTAAGAAGAAAATGCACGTTTACATGTAATTTTATTATTTCATTGTGAATATTATACCGAATTTTGGGAAATAAATGAAACTTTTGAGGGATTTTTCGGCAGGATTAGGAAGGAGAAATAGGCCCACATGGCTTCACTATGGTTTGTCAGGGGTGCCAACCCCTTCTTTAACCATTATTACCTGGTCTATTTCACACAGTTATCTTCTCCCAATTCGATTTAATGACGCTTTGACTTGAGCGTTCCTTTCATCAGTATCTTATTCAATGTTTTGCCCTGTTCGAACACAAAAATGGAAGTAGCAAATCATCAAATGCGCCAGAGCAATAGCAAGGTTTTAAGCGTATCCGCTCGAATCATTGCTTTTTCACGTTGGAAATTCGCTTCCTGGTGAAAACAGAAAACATCGAACGTGAACATCATTCATGAAAGATGAAGAATTGTCTGACTTTTGAGAAAAATGAAGCGACTCTGGCCAGTTTTTTCTCTATCGTGACGTAGGGGTGACGTTTACACCGAAAAACATTCGCCTCCGGAGCTCTTGGGTTGCGTTACTGTTCTTACAATGGAAATATTCAATAACTCAACTGAGTTTTTCTCCTGACCGTGTTTTTTATCTTCTACCCTCACGAAAACACGCTCGCCTAACTGCTTTTTGAAAATCTCTTTCCCCTCTTCTTCGGTGGTACGAGCGAGAAAGAGAATTGTGGTAGTAGCGAAAGAACGAGAACGAGGAATAGTTTTCCATTAGACAGTTTACTGAGAGATTTTAGTTGCCCGTTTTCCTGTGAGTCCGGGCCAAAACTTTTCAATTCTTGGCAAGTTTTCAAGATGGAAAATTTATAATTGACGGTCGGCTCCGTGAAGTTGACAGCTTTGAGGTGTTGAAAGTACTTCACGGCGGTTTCGTAATACCTAATAATTTAAACTCGTCGTCGTTATTTCCTTCAGGTAATACGCATAATCTGTTAACGAACGATTTATTTATTCAAGTGTTTACAGCTTGATCACGTTAAGGAAGAAATTTCTGGGTACTTGTGGGGGTGTATTGCGGCTTTGTGACAGTTTCATAATGGCGTCCGGAAAAATATTAAGGAATAAATCAGAGAACGCTTTTTTTGTTGATATATTTTTTTAATTTGATAATTTGTACATGAATTCATAAAGCTATATTGTACTTTACATAGTTGAAATAAATCTCACAATGTAGGATCATATTTTGGTTGGTCATTCCTTGACCTATGTTTTCATGCAAAAAGTCTATGTCTCCGATTCGGCCCAAAACTTTTTTTTCTGGTCGTTTCAAAGTGTCTAGATCTAAATAAATTAAAAAAAATATTAATAAATTGTGGACGCTAAATCGATTGGAATAGGTCTGGGACACGCCGCACCCACTATTTCCCCCATTTTCCCCATGTTGAAGAAATGAGTCTCCATGTAACTGGTCCGAGGTTTTAGATAGTAGGTATGGTAGTATGTGTTCGAACACGTGACATTGATGTAGGTACGCTTGAGGAATTTAATTTTTGAATTTGGGCCGAATAGGGAGCAAAAAGTGTAACTGCTCTATAGAATACAAATGTTTTGACATTTGTTCGATTGGATATTCGGTGTGACTCAGATGCGTTATCATACGGCATCGCGCATGCGCTCTTTGCCTAAAGACTACGAGAGGAAGTGGCCCAAGGAGGCTGAGAGAGGAAATTTTAAGCATTCGGCCTTGGAGAACACCTTAGTAGTCAGTATATCTCATGATTTAAGAAAAATGTGAAGATCACACTGATTAAATTTGTACGGTATTCAATTCAAAAAGTTTTTTGGATCTCCTTTTGTGTCTGTTCAAAATAAATAATATAGGCTTTGGTAAGTCTACAATCATTCTTACCACTTCCGTTCATTTAATTTAGGATTTCATTCAAGCCCGCCCTAGTGTAACCGAGCGGTCACACGTCCATTCCCGAGGCAACGTCAACGGGCGGGCTAATTTCGATCCCAGTGTGGAAGTAATGGACGAGTTCCGCTGATTATCCCTTTTGAACGTAGCATAACATTAACACAGGTCGTCGACGAATAGGAGCTACTGTGTTTTCCAGACGATCAAAACAACTCGGTGAACGATTAGGAAATTGAGTGATGACTGAGGCGATGTGCAAAAATGTAGTTGAAGTTCGAAAAACAGCTGAAATCTCGTACAAATGCGCTTAATCTATGCTGTTCGTACCTCTTGAAGCGTAGGAGAGATTGTGATTTATTTGAATTGGAGTGAATTTTCTAACAATCAATGCCTTCATACAGTTCACTCAACTTGGAAAACATAGAAAAAAAAATTTCGTGGATGATCTGGAAATGTCTTAACACTTATATATCGTCTGCTAAATACAAATTTGTCCTTTTTGTCTTGAAAAATTGAACCAAAACTCTTCTTGTAAATGTTGGTAGTTGTGTTAGTAGGTATTTTCGAAATAGCCCCAGAACAATGTGCGCAAACTACTCAGTGAGCTGTCAAACAAAGTTAGGGTCGCTACCTTCCAAAACGGATCCTCTGAGGACTTGTTTTGGCAACACTGGGCGTTCATTTTCAGTCCTTGTGACAGCAAATAATATGCATATTGATTCTCAAATTAGACAAATCATAGGGGAAAAGACCCTTTGCAGTTGAGAAGAATGTCGATACAAACATTGTCCCATTAGAAATACAGGATTCATACTGTTCATTTGAATATAATCATACATTTTATTTGATAACTATTCATATCAAACTTTAAACTCACGCCTTTTTTGTTTTTCGTTTCAGCAATTCTCGACTCCCCGCGTTCCTACAGCCTCGTCCCCAGCCAACACTTCGTCCTCTTCTAGTTCAAACACTGGCTCGCAGAGCGGGACACTATCGACCTCCCTATCCAACAACATGGGCGGTCAAGGTAGCAACAGTGGAGAGCAACAACTCTCCAAAACTAACCTGTACATACATGGCCTCAACCCGCAGACCACAGATAAGGAATTGTACAATATGTGTTCTCAGTGAGTTTCATTTCATTTCTACTTTATGTAGTGACGTCGTTTTGTGGTGGGTTGTCGCTTGGTAGCCTGAAGCGCAGTATTTTGTTGTATTTAGTATTGTGTAGATTGTTGTATTTGTTGGGTATAGAGGAATGCAGAAAATCGACTGCTCTGTTATGGTGAGTATGAACGATTTGGTGATAAATGGCGATTAATTGACGTTGATGAGCCGTCGAAAAATTGATGAATCCTATAAATGCTTTAGTGCACCTTCCATTCGTGGGTGACAGAGTGGACAAGAAAACTCGGGGAATTTCCCAATATCGGATTTATAATTATCGATTTAGCATTACGATGAAACGACGTTGAAGCCATCAATGACTAGAAACATCGAAGTTGTGCCATTCGCTGAAATAAAACGAGTATTTTAATTAGAAAGCAGCGTGAGATCGGTTCACATTGGTGACGTCAGCAACTTACATCTCGATAAGTTCTCCCGCATGCTCAGACCGTTTAATAGCCTCATCAATCGTTGTTCACATCATATAACCATCCCTTTTCTACGCCTCCGTTCGTCAGCTAACTTTCAAATCCTTCGAAGTGAAATCACCCTATCGCCCGGCTCGGCGACTGGTCAACGGGCAAATAAGATAATCGGCGTATCCGTGAACGCTTGTTACTGTATTTTTTTATATTTTTACTTCCTGGATTTTTTTCGCTTTTTTTGCGACATAGACTCCGAGTTGCATAAGCTTGATCACGCTTCAACTTTTTACTGAGAATTCTCCAAATTGTTTTCGTTTAACCTACGTCGTACCATTGTTGGCTACTTTTCTTCATTTCAGCGTTTTCATAGCTTTCGCCGTCAATGATTCGTTTCTCCGTAGAACATTTTAAATCTGTCCTGTCACTGCCCGCTCATGACGAGTCACGGTTGAAATTGAACCGCCGTTTATTGTTTCACAAATATAACGCTCATGTTGCCACGATTCCTTATTTTTACGAGTATTTTTCAATTTGAATAGGAATGCTGAATATGCATCAGTAATCAACGGTAACCGTCTCTTGATTTTAGATTCAATCAATCGATGATGTTGAATTTATTGACGTTTCAGATAACTTAGACTAATACAATATGAGTTCAGACATTTTGAAAAAACCTACCAAGCATATATAATATTATACTTTTACATCATGTTTTCTTCCGATTTTTAAATCATTCATTGATTTGATGTATTCGTATGTAGTCCTTGACGTCCCGGTTTCCCATTTTTTGTTCATTATTCCTTGAATAATCAAACTATGTTTTCATGCCAGAGGTCCACCTCTCGGATTAGACCCAAAATTTGACAATTTGCTAAATGATTTCATGATGTATAAATGGAAGCAGTCCGTCTGGGACGTATCTCAATGTGTTCAGCGTCCAAAATTTAGCGGAAAATGATACCCCACAAACCTAAATAGCCAAAAATCTCAAAAATCCATTTTTCAAAAAACACATTTTGACCACTTCATCCCCCCCTCCACTCGATCGGGCTGAGAAGTTTCTCGAACCCACTAGAGCCAAAAAGAATTCCCTTACAAAAATTTTAGATTTTTTGAAATTTGTCTACTACCACCATCGGCGTGGGCGGCGTATGGTGGAACCAATCAAAAACAGAAATGTCCGTACGCCGTACAAGTAGTTTTTGGTAGAAGAAAATTATCTGAAAATGTGTCATTTCGGTCAAGCACCTCTTTCCGGCCCAATCGGGCAAAAATTTTAAAGGTTAAGGGTGAAAATGGGTTTTTTGAATTCCGATTTTCAGGGGAACTAGGTACATGGGGTATCATTTTCCCATGAATTTTGAACACTGAATCCATACAGATTAGGGCCTACCGAAGTTGGGTATAGATCATTAAGATTTGTGGAGACTTATGTTTGTGAGGTATTTTTTTCTTTTGAAAGAGACCCGGTGCATACAATGTATATGAGTTTTTGGCGAAACGTCGGATAACGATGAAAGATAAATGAATGAAAATCAGCCCCATCAGCCTCAACAAAGTTCTAGATATGGATGGTCACCCCATACCTGCTTAAGTTTTGATTATGATTCTTAAAATGTCTGATTGCGATTGTATTCATATTCGTATTCACATGAAATTCATCTGTTGATCATAATCGCATTCGAGATTTCGGCTTGAGATTCATGATTCAAGCTTAGGGTCGTAGTAGCTACTAAGAGCTCTGAATTTCGGGGTCCCCTCAAGAACACTCGATAGAAAGGGGCCCGTTGATTGGTTCGGGGGAGTCGACTGAAGATTCCCCTTCGAGAGCTCCGAAACAGATTGAGACGTTCAATTGTTCGGATCCTGTTTCGTCTCACCCTCGTCATCACCTCCACGCTCGGTATAGCCGCTTCCTTAACACAATCAAGATAATTAGGGTTTATAAATAGTCGCGTAGGAGGGCTGGAGCTCCCCTCGACAATGGCTAGTACTACGACTACGACCCAACGCGCACGTTCTGCATGATAATGTGGTCGTCAGACGCTAGGCGTCATCAAAAGTGGGTTGGCAGGACTTTTAGCTTCTTTCTTGAGGAACTACTTAAATTTCAAGAACTGCTTAGAATTGATTTCCTCACCAATTACTTATTGACTTCATTCAAAATATGGTTTAAAAAAAAAAAAAGATAGAAAATATCGATACTATCGATCTATACCGGCAAGTCGATGTCGTCAACCAGTCAGATGTTATCATTGTTATCAGTAAACATGCGTCCAAGAATCATTTCTTCAGAAATTTTAAATTTGTGTTCGTTTAGCGTATGTTTTCATGCAAAAAGTCAATCCCTCTGATTCGGCCCACAATTTTTTTTTTTTTTTTTTTTTTGTTGTTTTTTTTTTTTTTACGTTTTAAGGTGTCCAGATCAAAATAAGCAAACGTCCGTCCACCGTCCACACCGATTTTGGAAGTAAAATTTTTTCGAAAAATCTGAAATTCGGGTCAGGGGTCCGTTCTCAAAACTTTTCAGCCCGATCGGACCAAATTTGGAGGGAAGTAGGGGTCAAAATGTATTTTCGAAATTTTACGCGATCTAGGCTTGTGGGGTATTATTTTCAACTAATTTTTGGACGCTAAATTCAATGAAATTGGTACCGGAACGATTAGCACCCACCACAAGAGGTTGTGGGTCAAAATGGGTACCTATCTACCAATATCGAATGTGTTTTCGAGATTTCTGGCACCTAGGCGTGCGGGGTATCATTTTCCACTAAATTTCTGATGTAGTCCCGTTTTCCGTCCAAATTACTGTAGTTAATTATTCAAATAATGCGTAAATTTTGGTAGGTACCTTTTACTTTTCTCTGATATGAAAACACTTTGATTTCTCAGTGAATCATCGCTTTAAAAACCTGAACAAACGCCCACCCGCGTATAAAACCCTCTGTCTAATTCCTTTTGTTGATAAATTGAACCCCTAGAGAGAGGATGGTATGAAATTGACCGTGGGAAGCACAGAGATAGTTAGCGGAATCTAGTTGATCGCGTTCATTTCTTGGATTTTGGTCAATAATGCGTCGGATTTTTTTAATTTTTTTATTGTAATCATTTTATATTGTAATAAAAATATCAAAAATGATATTTGCGTACATTGGACATTTAAAACTGATAAATATAAGGAATCACGGGTAATACGCGGCAGATGTACAATAGAATGTGATAAAGATGTTTTTTAAATGTTTGAAGCCATTCTAGCGATTTGGTTGCCACTATCCTTCAAACGATTTACTCAACTTCTGATTATAGAATCGTAATGTTCTTAAAACTCGGTAACGGGTAGTTTTTCTATTTCAGGCTTAATCAATTATTAAATCGATCACTCGTCTCTTATAATACATTTGTGGTAACATTTTCGTCTTAAATTTGAATCCTTTTCTAAGATTTTCACTTTTTTTCAGATTCGGCGCGATTATTTCGACGAAGGCGATTCTAGATAAGAACACAAACAAATGTAAAGGTAAAATTGCACACCACTCACGTATCGTCGAAACTTGGTGAAACGTGTTCACAATTTATTTCCCTACGACCGGGTTGAATACTGAACACGAGGTTTTTGTCACCGTTTTTGTACGCAAGCGGCTCGTCATCGTTCCACCCCCCCCCCCCCCCCCATTCCACTATCCCGTCCACGACCGACCTCTTCACCGTGACACTGCAATTATAAAACCTTCCCTCCGTGTCAGAAAACTTTATAAAAGGAATTCTTCACGATACTACGGTTAAAAGGAGCGAGTGGCTTAGATGAGGTGGCTCTCTGGAAAAATCTGTTACAGCTTTTTCCTTTTGAAAAGAAACACCAACTTTGGTACAGAATCCGTCTTCTGGTCACTGACTTCCACCTTATTCTATCAGGGACGTTCCTCCAACTAAAAGTATAATCTATTCTTCTCCTCTTCTTTCAAAATGTATTTATTTATTTTATTTTGTCGTTTCTTTGCCACTCTCCTTCCAGAAGTTCATACAATTTTTCATCTTCATCCCTCTGTTTAATATTGAAAAATCATTCACAAAACAGGAGAATAAACTTACTTGACCTTTCTTTCTTCGACCATACTTCAAATCGTTACAAAATAAGAAAAACAAAATTTGTGAGGATATCGTGTCATCGGTTGGAGTATGAATTCCTCTCTACCCAGTTCCTTACCATTGCGCCGAAATTTTGGTTTTTAAATTGTTTTATTGCATTTATTGTATTCACTGTCCTCTTCTTTAAAGCATTCTTTTGTCGTTTCCATAAAAATCAACTCAGAAACGGCATTTGAGCTTTTGGAAGATCCATTTCCTTCACCTACCCTAATTTGTACATCATATTCCTTTGCACTTGAGGTTTTATTAGGTTTTTCCTGAGTTTCATTCTTTCGACTAGAATGATTTTGGACTCATTTTTGTATGGTTACATCCTGTAATGATTTATCGTTCAAAAACAGAGGTATCAGGACCTACCTTCCGTTTTTTAAAGTATTGGCTCACAGCGCGAGATCATGAAGTGAAATTTTCATGTTATTATCAAAACTAAATCTTCAATTTGTGTTTTAGGAGAGCTCCAATTTCAAACCGAACTTTTCGAGAGTATATTTTATGTTTCAAAATGAAATTGAGTCGTAATGTGGGGGTAGATATTTTCTGCACCGTTATGATTTTCGTCTCATTTACATTTTATGTTCACTCTTCAGTTCGTCCTTTTTTTAAAATTTGGGTTCTTCTTCGGTGCTCCCTGGTTCTTTCCCTCCTGGTTCTCCTCAATCCGCCTCTTCACGGTAGAGTGTGCCCCGTCTGTTTTGACTGAACCTGTTACAGGATACGGATTCGTCGATTTTGAGTCTGGCGATTGCGCGGAAGCCGCAGTTCGGGCTCTCCAAGCCAAGGGCGTCCAAGCTCAGATGGCCAAAGTGGGTATCACGCTTCTCCGTTGCCCGCCCACTGTACGTTTTGTTGCATGACAGTAAAAATTTCTTCTCTTTTTTCATTTTTCCATTAAAAAAAACTACAACACGATAACCCACTCATACAATAATACTTTGCCTATCACTCATATGCTCAAATAATACAAACTCATGCATACACATACAACAGGCCTTATACGACTGCTTAGGTTTAGGTAGGTAGCGACCCTAATACAAAATTGTCTTCTCCGTTGTTTCGCTGAATCAAAACTCAGTAAAACAAGCAAGGTTTCTGTTAGAAATTCAAATAACTATTTTAGCTATTCAAAACCATCAAACTCTGTACTCTAAAAATCAGCTCAACGGATTGGAACAATTTTGTTTTGGAATTATCAGGCCTTACATCACTCCTTATCTCGAAAACTCCCCAAAGTGTAGATCAGGGGTTGGCTCATGCTGGATCCTGTTTGCGTTAGGGACCTCCACCCTACCAAGAAGCCAGTGGCACAAAGTTTACCTCTTAATGTACTGCAAGAAATCAACTCTTATGACCAAATGTTATACACCGAGCAGACACGCTATTGAAAAATGTCGAACCACTAAGAAGAGAGTTAATGCTGGTACATTATGTTCTATCACATGTTGTACCTGTGCAAGACTGTGATGCCGCAAGGCCCATTGCAGCCTCTCATGGACTGCGCTCGATCATGTGGAAGCACTGCTCTATGGCTTCTCTATGGCCCTCTTCCATTCGCCTGCATATCTCAGCCCAGGACCTTGTGCTGGCGCCAGGGTTTTCAGGTTATTTGCTGGCCTGCTAGATCTCTATACTAACGCGCTTTGTCTCATGTCTTGTGGTCATCCATCATTGACATGTTTCGAGCTGCAGGGACCAAGGAATAAACCAACCAATAGTGAAGTTTGATCAGGGGGTGGTTTCCACCGGTCAACCTGGCGATCCCCTGTAGAAGGTGACCTTCCTCAAAGGCTGCCTTGCATTGTGCAAAAACCTAAGATAAATCTGGGTTGTCCTATGACTTATAGTTACATATTTAATCGGAGTAAATATCATATAATAATGTATTAAACTCTATTATTGCCAACATACGAGTATATCAGATTGCAGCTTTGGATTGCTTTTGGTCGTTGAACACTCAGGTGCCAGCCAAACTCAATTATTCAATCTTTCGTCAATTTCTTTTCAAAATCGAAAAACGTTGAGACATTTGTTAAATTGGCGACGAATTGTGAGTACTTAGGGTTGTTTTTGGGGTGTTTTCTGTTTGGAGAGAGAAAGTATGAAGTAGCTTAGACCATTTTGCTTGCCGTGACTCTCTTTTGCAGACTAGAGCTTGAGAAAGAGTAAGAAAGCCCTATAGTTGTAGGGAAAACTATGTAGATCCGAAATGCGGGGATGGAATTACGATATTGGTCGGTAATGTAAAATGAACGAGCGTTTTGGTTAATTAAATGCAATTAACTGGTTTTTGGTATCTACTCTTTCGGCGGAGGAATTTTCCTGTGAAATTAGCACATTTTTATATGGACTAATGTATACAGAGTTCGGCTAAGCTGTACAAATCAATCGAAAAATAGCCTCGGATCTCCATGCAGCCTCGTCCCATAAATTGAGAACCTTATGTATTATATCCCTTGGTAACACGTCTTATTTACAAATCGTCTTGAAAAGGGGGAATCCAACCTGTCCGCGTGCTCACCTCAGACGCTTTTAGACTGACAAATTTAAAAAAAAAAACCCTTTTTGTTGTTGGCGCATCTTATATTCAAGACGCCCTCGCCGCTATATATTATACAGGTGGGTAAGCGCCTTTTTTCACCCTCTCCCTGCCCTTAACAGAGAGGTCTCGTGATGTATGGAGTTACACCGACCGAGTCATACTTCAAACTCGAACCTCTCCCAAATAACATTTCCCCGTTTCGGAAAAAAAGTGGGGAGAGGGGGGGTTTCCTCCCCATCTAAAGGCTTGGAATCTTGTTGAGGAAGAGCTTTTCGGGCGCGCGTTTTGTCTTTATTTCCAGCCCTAGGGGGGTGTGAAAAATACATTCGTCAAGATCTTTGATGTTTTACGCGACTTCATTTTTTCGTTCCGCTCCCGGCCCTGTTATCATTCATACTTTGCTACATGTACTTTTCATCCAGCCTTCGGAACATGGCACATGGTTGTTGATAACTTTTTCCCTCTCTCAGTTATATTCTTCGAAAGGAAATGAAACAAATTCAAACTCGTCTCCACTCTAAATTAGACGAGTGCAATTACTGCCCGCAATTAAAGAACAAAAGATAAACTCCATTTCTCGTCTAATAAGATTCGAGAGTTATAAAAATAAGAAAATGGAAGGTCCCAATGAAGTGATTGAGACGATCAAATTACAGGTGATGAGATTTTTTTATGGGAACTTTCGTTTTGAGTGAAATATAATTTCCATTTCGAAGCTCTCTCCACTTGCAAAGATTAATAATAATCTCGGTTCTCATTCAGCTCTTCAAAGCAAAGACAATTATATCCCAAACCTCGACCTTCTTTTGAAGTTATTTTTTCCCCCTTGTCTTAAACGTCCGCCTAAAATGGGATAAATTAAGTATTCCTCTCTTCCGAAAAGGTAATAACGGACCAAAAGTAATGGTAATGAGCCGAGGCCGCAGTTTTTTTTTACACGGTTTGGAAATCCCCTCGGAAGCTTTGAAGTTTGTGAGGAAATTCTGCGTGGACAATGAAAAGAAGAAGCAGTTTTCTTTGAATATTTGAAACTTAATACGGAATCACCCGGTTGTGTGATTTTGGGGGCAACCAATCTCGTTGGCACGAATGGCGTGCTGGTCATAATCTTCCTTCCTTTACCGAAATAAGGAATATTTTAGGCAAAACCTCCACTTTTCCTGAAAAAAATTTTGATTTTTCGTTTCCAGTTCGGTCAATTAAAATAGCTTTAAAATTCAGTGCAGACTTGAGTCAATAGAAAATCCAATTTCCAAATATTAACAGTAAAAATAAAATATTAAATCATTTAAATTTTATTAATCATGTAGGAGTTGTCGTCAGAGATCATAATATGCGTCTTATGACATTTCGGAGAAAGAAACATCTCGTTTCGATTCTTACTGATGGAGAATTGGTTTAAGCTTTAGTAAGATACTGTCGGTATTATGGTTTTAGAAACCTGCTAGACCTACGTCATAAAGGGATATGAATGATCTGTGAGCGTGAGGATTCTGGCCAAGCAGAGGCAGTTTCTGAGTCAAATTTGTGGATTTTCATACCTTTCTTCAACATGATGCAGACCAATGAGGTGAGGAATAAACTAAAAAGTGAAGGGAGTTTAATGAGAGGAAACTAATTCCTTCTAATTAAGAGGAGAGCTCGCAGGGTCGAGAAAGTCACTCAGGGTTGTGCCAGGTGAAGGTTAGATCAATTGTGACCAATGGAATAGAAATTTGCTCTATAATTTAATTTTGGTTGTTTATTCCTTGAATAATCAACCTATGTTTTCATGCAAAAAGTCAACCTCTCAAATTCGACCCAAAATTTTTTGCTAGGCGTTTCAAGGTGTCTAGATCAAAAAAGTCATATGTCCGTCCACCGTCCACGCCGTTTTTGGTGGTAGAAAAATGTCTAAAAATTTGAAATTTTGGTCAGGGACCCCTTTCCGGCTCTGGTAGGTCCTAGAAACTTTTCAACCCATTCGGTGTGTTTTTGTGTTTTTCGAAAAATGGATTTTTGACATTTTACGTGATTTAGGAGTGTGGGGTACCATTTTCCACTAAATTTTGGACGCTGAACCCAATGAAATGGGTCTCGGAATGATTGGAACCCACCAGAAGAGGTTATGGGCCAGAATAGGTATACGTTACCATTTTGAATCTGTGTTTTCGAGATTTCTGGTACCTAGGCTTGTGGGGTATAATTTTCCACTAAATTTTGGAACCTGAATCGATTGGAAAGGATCTGGTACCCGCCACACCCACTGGGTCCCCTATTTTCCCCATTTTCGACGACTTAGGCGTGTGGGGTGTCGTTTTCCATTAAATTTTGGACGCTGAATCCATGATGAATCCCGGAACGATTAATGCCCACCGGAAGAGGTTATGGACGCTGAAACTATTTTTAAATTAGTCTTAATGCGCCCGGTCCGAGGAATAACAAACCCCTGTGTAAGAATTTGCAGCGTTTTTCAATACGAATTTACATTTTGAGGGAAACCTTAGTAAGTGCCATCTAAATATAAACATTCAAATAAATTTTTAAACACGTTATCTTGTCCAAATATTCTCCTATTACGAGTCGTATTTCCCTCTAGAAATATTACTGAATACCTTTTTCTCGAGATCCGACCACATTCCTTTCGAAAAAGTGGTCGCAAATTGATTACCTGTTTAATTCGACTCTTTGAATTTGGCATTCCATGAAAATTAAGATCAAAAAGTTATATATTCCCTGCCGAGATTATAAAGCTGCAGCGGTAGCCGACGTGTTAATCGGAAGAGAATTCCGCAAGGGGTGTTTTTCTCAAAAGCTTCCACCGTGAAAATTCGTTATTATTATTAAACAAGTTTTCCTTTTCGTAACGCCCTTTCGCTCTCAAAAAGCTGCTAATTACAGCGATGTTGAGTCGCCTTTGACAAACATCCATCTAATCAAGGTGGGCGACCTCAAACAAAAAATTACGCCTCCGATCCAGTTTGTCCCGTACAGTTTATAATTTCCGCCCTTTCTGGCATCGACGCTTCTCTCGAGTTTTCTTCTTTAAAAAGAGTTGTATCGTAATTATTTTCATGTTCTTCGTGAAGTGGATAGTTGGGCTTGAAAGTGTGCACCTGGTTATCAACCCCTCTGAGGGGAAACAAAGCCAACTTTTCGTTTAGATTCGCTAATTATGTTTCCTCAATTCAACGGTTGAGGTCCTCATTCAGTCTTTATTCAATGAAGAAACATTCAACTCAGAAATGGCTCTGTACTTTGTGGATTAATTACAGGATCAAATTAGAAGTTTTGATGACTTCTGCGATTTGTAATTGCGGGTCACTTTATTGCAAGCTACTCCGAACCTCCTCCTTGGCTGAAAACGTTATTTTTTCAACATTCTTTTTAATTTTATGATCTCCCGTCTTATCTTCGTGTAAGTCTGCCTACTCTGATCACATTTTTGAATAAAAATGATCGGAACACTCATGTGCTTCACACATTGCAATTTGCTATTATTTTCCCCTCTCACATACGTGCTCGTTAATTTCCTAGTCCAGTGAAATTACAATAGAGTCATGACATGATGTTGCGGCACTGTGAAGGCAGAAAATAATCCATTTGGGCAAAAAGTTCACTCACCTTTGAAAACCTCCCCCTGGTAAGCAGTGATCCCAGTGGTCGTCTATTGTAACTAACGCACATGTCACCGCCAAAATGTCTGTGGCCTACGGTATTCTTTAGTGGTCTCATGTACGGATTTTCTGTAGACTGATCTGTTTTTTGTAGGTATCCCCTTGTTTTTGATTGGGATCCTTGGAATGGTGACACAATGTGAATTGCTATTAAAATGGTTCTACTGGATTCGTTAGGACCAAAATGTACATAATCAAGTTAAAGATGACCTGCTAGACAGACTGATGTAATAGTTGGTTCAGATTGATACCTTCACGGTCACTGAATGTCAATATTGGCAAAGGGAATGATTAAAAGAACTAAAACAGTCTTGATTTCTTTACAAAACTCACTTACACCAAAAAAACGTGTGATTGCGTTGATAGCTAATTGGCCGTATATTCTTGTGCACTCTGCAGTGCTGCTAGCAGTGGTTGTCCACCACACTACAAACAGTGGGCTTTTATTCATTTATTTTTACTTTCCATTTTCATTATTTTAGTGAATAATTTACTGTAATTTACTTTGGGAATTGAGTTAAAACCGAGATGTGGTTTGTGTTTTCTTTGTTTTTTTGTGCTGGAAACAGTCACGTAGGTTTGAATATATACGTTCATCAATCATTTCTTTGGAACTACCTCGTATTTCGAACAAACGAACGTTTTGTTTACATTCGCTGAGTGGAGCTTGTTAATTGTCGATATCTCTAACGAAGGATCAACCCTGAGGCTGTTCGCCTTTCGTGGAAATAAATTCAAGTCATGCGCAGTTGTATCTCCGTCCAAAAACGAGGAAATTTTCAATTAGCGACAGTTGGTTTGGCGCGGAAATCTGGGTTACAAAAGGGGTTGTTATAACATGAATCGTACATTTTTTCGTCCCTCAGTTTCGAGTTGCCCTTCGATCAACTCTTTCAAAACCTTCGATGCCGACGTAAACCTTTTTTTTCTTCTTTCACCCTGAGTCGTTAACATCTTGACGTGTCCACAAGTCATCCATCACACACTCACATTACATCGTACTCCAAACACAACACGATACAGTAGATTGTAGATATTCTTATTTAAATGACAGAGATGATTAATGTAGCCTTTTACTAAGAGAATTTTTCGTAACACCAAGTCGTATTTTCTTGTATATTGGACCTTGTTCTTTATTTTGGGGCTTATTATCCTTCTCGAATTTGTTGTCTGGAAGCGGAATCTCACTGCCTCTCTTTATAACCTCTCTGCTTATGTGTTTCTGTCCAAAATAATACCATTCCTCTATAACCCGACTCGATGTTTTAACCGAAGGACAAGTTGCTACTTCTGCTAAGAAAATAAGTAATAAAAAAACAATTTTTTTCTTTTTCTTTCGTTGTTCTGATTCGTTTTTACAGAACTGAAAGCTGTACGTTAGTTTCAATGTTAGTGTTTCTCCATGTAATGTAGATCGTAATTTCTTGTATATAGTTTTCCTCCATATGGGTCCGGCAGTTAATAATTACTATTATTATTGTTTTCCGCAAAATTAAATAAATACAAATTCTTGAAAATTCAACTTAGCTCATATTTAGACGGGAGGATTGTTTTATTAACAGTTTTGATCACTTCTGGCACTTCACTTAGTCTTCTCGGACCAAAACACTTTGAAATGTAATCTTTTGAAATATTTAGCGTCGTTTCTTTATGGCAGTTTGTAATTTAAACGTTCTGTGATAAGTTTACCTATCACACGATGGGTATTGTCGCGATAATAGATCAGTATTGAAGTGATAAGTTGAAGGTTCACCGAGTACTGTCAAGGATTTAAGGGTTGTAGAAGAGCCTGATCAATTTAAAGTCCACGTCTAGGTTGAAAATATGAGACGATTAGGGATTTTATTGGTCATCTGCACCGACGGACAATTGGAGATAAGTTTTGCAAAGGGAAATCCCCCTTCAAAGAGAATTTCTACTGAAAACGCGTTTTTAAATTACCAAAAACGCGTCACATCCTGCACAAACAAAATTGAACCCCTCCTTTTCACGGTAGTCAACGATAATTGCGTTTGTTTTGCGATCAAAATCATCCTTTGTCGAACAATTTCAAAAAACATTTTCCGGAGGAGTGAATTAATGGTTGAATTTCGACTTTATTCCGCTCGCCCCGACTATTTTTCGATCCAGTCCGTTTCTCCATTTCCTCGTGCCGAATACGAAATTGAAGAAGCTTTTTCGAACACTCGAATTTCCTTCCGCTCGTTTGATAAATTCATTCTTTTCGCCAAATGAATTGAGGTCGCTGAAAGCGACGTACGGCTCCACACCCGAAACGAGCCCTCCGCTCACTTCCTCTTTTCGAATTGTTTTTGACGGGGTTTTATCGTTCGGTCGAAGTGAATGCTGGATCTGATTGAAAATGTCGAAAACGCACGAGCTTATCTTCTTTTTTTCCGTATAGGAACGGGGGACGATTGCCGATCCCATCTGCCGGACCATATACCATAGCTTTTTATCAGTGTTTTTCGGTATTTTGTCTCTGAGTATATTTTTTTGTCAAGCTTTATTTGCGCTGTTACCACGACTGTTTTTTCCGACTTTTTAGACGTTTAAATAGCTTTTATGGCTATGAAGCATGATGGTGGTGGAATTAATGAAAAATCTAAACCATAAAACCCTTTTGAAATTTTGAATATAAATCACTAACCATAATCACTAATTCACTAACCAAACGATCAAGGGAGTGTTCTAATTAAAAAGTAGTACTCACCCGTATAAACATGAGTTTAACCTATAAGTGTAGGCAGTAGAGGTAAGCTGTTGCTCTAGTCCCCCGTTTCTTCTTTCAGAGTAGAATTATTTTTTCGTTTGTTTTATTTTCATTGATTTATATTTTTGTAAACGTTTGGTCGTGTAGCGTTTTATCGTCCTTTATCTGTTCTCTAAATGGTTTTTCCAACTGAGAAGGGCATTCGAGAGCGAGAATATCTTTTTAGAAGACCGTAGAAAGCTTCTTTAGTTCCGTTGGTATCCCCCAGGATGTTCTTTTTGTGGTGATATTAAATATTTAGTGGCAACCCGAATAAACATCACCGAGCGTTTTAGTTATTGAAATAATTGATGTGAAGCTTTTGTCGTATGACTCACTTGGAGTTGAATCTTTACACGAATTAGCGAAAGTGGAGGTGGAGGTTTTTCGATAAGCTCGATAGACACTGGGTGATGATGGATTCTGAATATTCAGTTGGTAATGTTAACCACTCAATCACTTTCATCCATTTAAATGTCACTACAAATTCAAATTAAATTTTAAACTAAATTTCTTGAAGACAAAAAATGCATTGTTTTGCCGTTGGATCCCCTCCAAATTGTCAATGTGACGGTGGAAAATACGACGAATTTTTAAATGGTTTTTCATCTAATCGACCAGAAACGTCTTCCCCCTTCATTTTTGATAAATTCATTACAACCGTTGAGTCAAAGTCAAAAACTGCTTGAAAAAATGCGAATCAACTATCATGTCTTCTAGTGCATCGAATTTGTACAAGTGAGGCGGCTGTTTCGGTCAATAAACGCTGTTTTGTCTGAAAATGTAATCAATTTGATTGAAAAGACGATTTTGAGGCATCCTTGTTGAGTTTGAGGTCATTTGGAGGCTTTGAAAACGCCTCTTTGAAGAGATTTTAGCTAATTTTGTGATGACTTTCGTCAGTCAATATTTAATAAATCACTTGTCATTTGGCAATCGCTTTCATTATTTTGTTTTAAATTGAAATTGGTGCATTTCATGATACGTACGCCGGAAGCAAAATCGGCGGATTTGAAGCCCTTTCCCTTCATACAGAGTGCGTACGAACGCGTTAAAATTCCCCGGTTGTTGTCATACTCGGCCACTGCACGGCCTCTCGCACCTTCAACATTGTCAGTACACGAATTATTCAGTTATTCATCGTCCGGTCCCAAGTTTATTCCACGAACTCACCTCCGCCAGGTTGTCTCCCTTTTGGAAATCCGTTCTCGAGAGTGAGGTGGAATTTGATTATGAAATCCCGTCCTTCAGCTCGCATTGACTATCGATGGAAATTATTCAGAAACACCTTCGCTCCACATCACCCAGTCGAATCGCATTCCACGTAGAGAATTCTCACTTGTCTCTTGACTTGATAGCTTTCTCGTAACACTAGGCGATCCGAAGATGTTGACGTAGGTTAGAACTGATATGAATTATTCAACAGCCATAGATTTTCGTTCTGATTGAAGGATGATCCAAATCTTCTTCAGTGCATTGACTATTTGAGAGCCCGTTGACGTCCTGCTTGTCTCTAATTGTCCTTGTGTTCGTCCTCAAGACGGAATCTTCCTTTAGTAACGTGACGTGCCAAATATTTCATCTCTTCCCAACGAAATGATCGCCGTAAATCTTCAATGAACTTCATTCCGGGAGTTATTTGAAATTCAAAACGATTTAACGCGAGAATGGCGAACCCGTCAACAAAAACCGCCTAACTATTCGATTTGCATAATTTAGTTCTAATTCGTGTGTTGTTCGATTTTACCATAAAGCCCTCGCCTGTCTCCGAGGTCTTCGGGATCGAAATTTTCCTTCTTGGCTCCAAGCCGCATCTTGAATATTTCATATTCTCGGCGGTTGGACCTTTCCTTCTGGAAGCTTCTCTCGCCGAAATTATTGAAAGTTTTGGGCCAAATCCCTTAAACCTCATACATATAACGGGAGAACAGGTTCTTGGCCGAAAAAGATCTCCCTTGAACAGTGATTATGCGGTAGGACTCAAGTTTCTACTCAACGAACGTATAGCTATTGCAGTTAATTTTTATTTAATTTTATTTGTTGTTTGCTTTTTTGTCTTTTTCTACCGGTTCATTTATCACATTATAATCTGACCTCCGGAAATTTCATACTATTTCCTATCCCGTAATACCAGAATTGAGGAAACTGACCGAATAAATAACTTTCGTCATCCGTAAATAAATCAATTTTCAAGTATAACACGACAAAAAGGTTTTGTACAATTTTAAACTTGGTCCGATCGACACAACGCAAGTTCAATACGAATAAACAATTAATTAAATAACGAATTATGTGATGTCCTACATAAATTCAACTCTTCCAGTACTCACAGCTCGAATTACACTCGGTATTATCATACGAATTACCGTATCGAGAACTTGAAGGACATGAGTTTGTAAACGTTTCAATGTCGGGACGTCAAATTGTCTGAAACTACTCAAATAACCAGGACTGTCCAACGTTCAAGGAAATTCAATGGCTGTTAATTTCTATTAATTATCTCGATTATTACGTTTTAGAGTAAGGTTCGTTTTAATTTGAAATTATATAAATTTGTCTCACTACGAATTGTCACCACTGACGGAGAAAATGGGTTTCCCTTGTTGCAGCAACAAGAGCAGGATCCGACTAATCTGTACATTGCTAACCTGCCGCCTAACTTTAAGGAGACTGACCTTGAAAACATGTTGAAACAGTACGGACAGGTAATATCGACAAGGATCCTCAAGGACGCCTCTGGAATGAGCAAAGGGGTTGGATTCGCCAGGTAATAAACCTTCCTTTATTACCTTCATTTTATAACCAATACATTTAATTTGGACGTCTGGTCTCACACTGGTGACTTTTCGTGGCTTCGAAGTTCATCTATAAGTCCTTAGAGTGTACCTTCTTCATCAAGAAAAGCTCTGGTGGTCTTCCCGCGGGTGTATTACTCTTATATTTTTATTTTTCTCAGTATAAATCTGTCTTTATTCCATTAAATAATTCCAATATTAACTATACGTTGGTTAAAAAGCCGAAATGACGAATATATTACGTGGACCTTCTTGAACAATATGTCGTCATTAAGCAAATTCTGCGTCTTCTAATTGCATCACATTTCAACTCTTCATTCAAATAATGTGCTATTCCCTTATCCGAAATACGTTTTATCTACTTCCAATCGCCAAAATTTACGCCTTTTTTATAAGAAGCAATCGAATACGGAATAATTGTCTTTTCAACATTAATTATCTGGCATTTATCCAGTTAAAATGTTAATTTGTTTTTAAATTTCATCATTTGATTGACCTGGATATTAATTTCATACCTCTGGTAAGTAAATTGTTGATTTTCTCTTATTTATATTAGACTAATAGACGTTTTTTTTCGTTGCAGAATGGAAACGAAAGAAAAATGCGAGCAAATAATTCAAGTATTTAACGGTAAAACATTGCAAGGAAGCAAAGATGCACTTCTCGTGAAATTTGCCGACGGTGGTCAAAAAAAGAGAAGCATCTATCAAAGGGAGAACCGAATGTGGAGAGAAGGGCAGGAGGTGAGTCGAATTTTCTTCGTATGAATGATATTGAAATGGTACAAACTTCGGTAAAGCCAACTGACCATGCAGATTTAATGTTGTTGAATTAGATAAATGTTGTTTGTCGACTTCTGTTTGTATCTTATTCTTCTACACGGTTCTGCAGATCCGTCGGATCGGTCTTAGTGGTGAGATTGTGGAATCTCAGGACAACTTGGGTCGAAATTCAAACGATCAGTTGAGAACCTAAGTAGAAAAATGGTGGATTTAGAATGTAAACCTTTGAGAGCTATTCACATTATTTTCTGAACATAAACAAAGTTCTGCCCCAAGATGTAAACAAAAAGTTGTTTGAGAACTGTCTCTTGAAGTAAATTGGGGTTGTTTGGGGGAGGGATGGTCCAACTTTTGGGAACATCTGAATACCGATTCAACGTCGTCTCACGTGTGCTCCCAGACCAGGATATCACCGTGGGACGCCATCAAAAACCCTCAGCATGGAGGGAAATGGGACCCCTGGGTGTGATGATGCCTACTCATGTAGCTCAAAAGTGATGGTGAATTTCATCAACATAACAATCCCAATTCCTGAACGCCTGACCCTGGAAATCGTCAGATTCACTCCCTGAAGTACGCAGTACTTTATTTTGTTGATCATGCTCTACAAAACTCGAGGAGTCGAGGTCAGCAAAACGATATCGTCCGCGTACATAAGGAGCCGTAATTGGCCACAAACGGGCCCCCAATTGTGTAAGCCATGGAATAGGGTTGTCCGAATTTTAGGAGTGGGCGCTCTCCCAGCCATCCACGCCGGTGCACACGTCGGCACCAGCACATGTGGACGGCTGCCGGGTTGAAAGATACAGCATTTCTGGCGCAAGTGGAACCACACAGGATCGCCAGCAGCGGCTGCACAGTCAGAGCCGGATGGCTGAGCCAGAGCAGCGATAGGTGCATTCCGATAGCTGGGCCCGATGCCATGAAAACATCTTCTCCAACTATGGCCACCACCGCATATCGCCCTTGCCTCTCCCAGTGAAGGGTTATTCTTGGCGGGGCTGTCACAGCCTTCAGGGAGCCATTTCCTGGCCAAACAGCCATAATTAAAGGATATTTGGTTGTACGCTGCCACAGCATACCACTTGGACATGCTCTCCAAAACTCTAGTCACCAACTCTTTGGAGGCATGGTAATCAGGAACATTGAGTTTAATAGTCAGAACGAGTAAGGATCGTCCAGGATATTTTGGATGTACGCTGCGACAGCATACTACTTGGACGTGCTCTCCAACACCCTTGTTACCCACTCAATGGGTGTAGGAGGCATGGTAATCAGGAACATGAGTGAATGTTTGTTTGAAACATTTATTTGTTTTTGCCTCATTTAATCTAGATTCGTTGACTTTCTCTGTGTTGCAGCAAACTGCTCAGATGGGCTACGAAGGGCCTCAAAATGGCGTCGGAGCCGGTCACATGCTCCCCATCGCCGCCCAATACGGTCAGTACCAAGCTCAAGTGTCCAGCTATCCGCTGCCTGCCACGTCCTGGCACGGTGTTCTTCCGCAGTACGCGGTCATGCAGCCTGCTCCGCACATGTCGCAAGTTGAGGTTCGTACAATCAGTGTCAACCTTCAAAACTGTCAATGCTTGAAAGAGAAACGGTCTCGCCCTTCCTTTGCTGAGGCGCCCAGTCGTAGGTATCACCTCACGAATGCCTGCTTTTTGCTAATTCATCGAGTCTGCTCACTTTGACTTCAACTTACAGACTATTCTTCACCTGTTCAAATAACTACTTAATCCAGATTAAAATAATTAATTGATCCTAAGGTTCATTTCCTGACAACGTCTATGGGTGTTAAGAAAGAGTAAATAATGTAACCACAAATTATTCGATTACATGCTGATCACAGCTGAGGTATTTTGAAGATTTTTAAAAGATCAGAAAATGTCGTGCAAATAGGTCAGAAAATGACAGATTTTTGCCTTGGTATCTTTGTATTCATGGTTTCATGGTTTTGTGATGATAGTTTTGACAAGTCCCTTGTCGGGCCTACGTCATAGGACAGGAATGATTTGTGAACGAAGTTGATAAGTAATAACCGAGATGAGTGCGCTCTAGCGGCAATTGGGTGCTGAATCGAACCTTCAAAAACCTTTCTCCCCTGGTCTACTATGGTACTTACAAGTACAAAATAGAGTAATAGTAGTCGCTTCTCAATGAGCTGGTCATTGTCAGTAGTGAAACTGGGAATGTCAATATCAAGGTGGGTCTGCGCAAAGGTTGGAACGTGGGTAACTAAAGTAAATTCACCTTGAAGAAAAAATTGTTAAATTTTATTTTATTTTCAAATACCTATAAGGTAACATTTTGAAGAAAAAAAATTTAGTAGACTCAGGCTTAGTAGACAATAATAAAAAAATCATGATTTTGTTCAAGTATCAACTCAGTCAATAGGAAATGAAATGTAACTGTGGGTACAGTCTTTTCACTTTTCCTTATTAATAAAATTGCAGAATAATTTTTAACCATCTGATAAGAATCAAATTGGTTAAAGTAGGTCCTACGAGAACAGCCTTGTCTCTGAGCCCCTACCTCCCCCTCCCCACCCTTTTTTCCCTTCGCGAATAAAACATTTTCCGATGATTGCGACTAATTTATAGTTGAAAAGAGGAAAAAAGGGGGGCCTGGCCTTTTCTACACGAAGTTCCGTTCTTGTCGAGCTCAATTGATTCGCGCTTGTCAACAGAAATGCCTTCCAACCTTCACTTTGCAAATGTAAGGAAAATGTAATAACGCGGAGTAGGTACGAAGAACGAAATTGTTATATTTTCCTCCTTGCGCTATCGTGTCACAGCATATTCGCTAAATGTAAACGTTAGCCGTCAATTTTACCAGGTGCAGATAAAACCGTCAGTTTTGTACGCGAATGGAAATCTACCACTGGGCCACTTCGACCTTTTCCTGACGGTGAATGGAAAGCCTTCAGGCGAGCGTAATTCCACTGAATCAGTGATCACAGATCAACGAACGGAAAACTCCCCTTTTGTTACTCAAGTCAATAGACAGGCTGAGTAAAGAGACCGATCTTGATTTTTCCTTTAGAAATGCGCGTAGAATACGTGAGAGGATACCGTTGCTGTATTGTGTGGACAAGTTGGCTATGTATGGAGCTCCTTTTTACGTTCCTTTCAAGAAACTGAGTCTTTTGCTGGTTAAATTTGAATTTTCTTATGAAATTTGTCCAACTTTCGGTCCAATCTTCACTTTGACCAATTTTCAAATGGACAAATACGTATTTTTTCCCCCTTCCGAACCTTTTCTCTTCAAGTATTCAGTGTTTGAACGTTATTCATTTCGTCGTACTGACATGAATGTTGTGCAATGCAGATGTGTACTGTACAGATGATGCAAGGCGCTGACCCGACCGGCGTTCAATATGCTCCGGTGCTCCGACAACTCTCAGCCCATATGAACACCCTCCAGATTAGCCCGGCCACTCAGGTGATGATTTCTTAATTTACTTATTTCTTTTATTCTGACTGAGTAAACATTTAAATTGGACCATGAGGTGGTGTCTTTATTGCTTTATTGTTTCATCAGAAGAGGGATACGTGCAGGTTAAGTGGGAGTAGGCTGTAGACGCTTAGGTTGGGGTGCATGAGCGGCAAAATGATCTGGGGGCCAATCAACTTGTGTCCAAATCCACATCGGCTCTATTGGGCATCTCCTTGTGACCAACGCTGGCCAATCACATGAATTTCGCCTTGACAACCATGCAGGGCGACCGCAAGGCAGCTGGATTTGGACTAGAGATGCCAATTTTAGATGAGCAGGTTAAGTGGGAGTCGGCTGTAGATGCTTAGGTTCAGGGCGCATGAGCGGCAAAGTAATCGGAAGACGTTGGGCCAATCAACTTGTGTCCAACTCCACATCGGCTCTTTCGGGCATCTCCTTGTGAAATACTGGGCAATCACACGAATTTCGTCTTGACGACCAGGCAGAGCGACCGCAAGGCAGCTGGATTTGGACCAGCCAATCAGAGAACAGCAAACGTCTGCCTGCAGCTGCACATCTTTACAACGTTTCTTCTGCGCAAAGATTCTCCGGAGGAATCTTGCGGACGTTGTCTGTTGGTAGCTGTTCTCCAATTGGCTGACCTAGCTTCATGTGTTTTGCAGCCCAACCAGGCTACAAGACACCTTTGTCAGCGTGGGCGAATATCGTGAGAGCGAGCCAACTGGTTGATAAAGCGTTTGAAACCCGTTTGGACCGAAATTCCTTATTTTCAGCTAGTAGGCGAATACGACGTAAAGCAGGCTACGATTACTGCTGGTGCGAGTTCTGACAAACAAGTATTCTGACGTGTTTTGACGAATTCGCTTGAACAACCAAAAGCCTGCTTTCCATTGAAAGTGGTTACCACATTCAAAAGTTTGATGTTTTCGTGCATTCTGACGAAAATGTTTAGTGCATCGAGGATCTTATCCCCATGGATATAGAACAATTGCTAGGTCTAGTCTAGTGTTCTTGAGGATGATCGTCCTTCTTAGGATCACTTCGTTATAGTTGACTATACTTTGCCAGCCGTCATAGTCATTTAACAATCATCTCACCAGTTCCTCTGGTGATAATGGCAAATCTCCATCCAATGGTTCCCAGAGGTTGTTCCTTTTCCTCTCCCATTTGCAACACTCAAAGAATGTGTGCTCGGCACTACCTTCTATAATGGGGCAATGGGTGCTCATGGGAGCCCTCACTATTCCCATTCTGTAAAGATACTGATGAAAGAGCCCATGGCCCGAGAGGAACTATGTCACGTGGGAACTAACCTCCTCATGCCTCCTTTTGAGACATGCAGGGATAATAGGAATGAGGCGTTCAGTCCATCTTTCCCGGGTCTCTGCTGTCCAGGCCTCTTTATGTTTGTTCCTCTTCGTTCCTCTCCTTAAATTCTGCTTGTTGGTACTTCTGCTCTTTTCTCGTATTGTCGTTTTCTCTCTGTTGCCAGAAGATGGGTGGAAATTACCCCTGCGAGTACAAGAACACATCAGGCAAAGCCCTGGAAACTAGGAGAGTAGAGAGAGGGTTGGGGTTAGAGCTGGGGCTGAGCTTTGTAGAGATGAGTAATGTAGCTCTTCCGATACAGGTAACTTATCTCGTTGCTATGATGCAAGATGATCACTTTTTGGTAGGTAGTAAGTCAAAATGCAGGCAAGAAGTCAGGGGAGGACAAAATGGGTTTTAGTTAAAGCGGAGAGTAGTGAGGTCAGAGGGTTGTGGTTAGAGCTGGGGCTGAGTTAGCTTTTCAGATGTAGGTAACATTGTATCTCTTCTGACGAAGGTGCCTTGTCTCGTAGCAGTGATGCAAGATCACCACTTTTGGGTCAAAAGGAAGACAAGAGGGTAGTGAGAGGACAAAATGGGTTGGAGTTAGATCAGGTGCTCCCTTCTGATGAAGATGGCTTGTCTAGGAACTTCGATGCAAGACAATCACGACATTTGGATAAGTATGAAGTTGAAGGAGGACTAGGAGAGTAGTGAGGGAAGTTGAAGGAGGACTAGGAGAGTAGTGAGGTCACAGGGTTGGGGTTAGAGCAGGGGCTGAGGTAGCTTTGTAGAGACAGGTAATGTTGTAGCTCTTTCTATGAAGATGACTTGTCTTGGAGCTAGGGTGCTAGATAATCACGACATTTGGGTAAGTAGGAAGTTGAAATGAGGACTAGGAGAATAGTGAGGTCAGAGGGTTGGGGTTGGAGCAGGGGCTGAGGTAGCTTTGTAGATGTAGGTAATATTGTAGCTTTTCTGACGAAAGAAACTTGTCTCAGAATCCCAGACAACCACCACCACCATTCTGAAAACTACCTTAAGCACCTGTTCAATCCAAATAACATTATTTATCTCCTTTCCGCAGTACATCGCTCCGTCAACACCGTACTCCTACTACGGGCCGGCCGCTCCCATCATCCACACTGTCCCGATCCAAGAAGCTGAGCACAATTCGAACACCGCCTCCCCGGACAACACGTACCAAGCCTACCAGACTCCGCAGAAATAAGGTTAAGGGGCGTTGTTGAGTTGAACGTTAATCACATCTCACGTCTGAATATTGCCGGGCCAGCTTATTTCCTTCGTACTCCACCCCCTTCTCTTCGTTCTGCGTGAACAAAATCACACAAAAAAGAAACCTTAAAAGCAGAGAAAAAAATATCCCGAACGATGAATGATAATTAATTAATTTGTTTTTTTAATAGGTATATAAGATTCAAATTCAAAATCAATCACACATCCTACTTCAAAACGGTTCTCTTGTTCCACTCGATTATTTTTATTATTATTTATTTATTTTTTTCATTATTCACGAAAAGAATAACAAAACGCAAAACTTAGTTTGTACCATTCAAAATAATAACAGCTCGAGAGACTTGTTTGCCAACACACTCAAACAAAGCAGGAGAGTTTAAAAAACTATATAAAATCCATATCCTTTGTGACAAGATATGAAAAAAGTTATAGTTAGACGTCGTTTCGAGGCAAATCGAAATGACCGCAGAGTAGTTATCATTTGTTTTTTGTATTGTTACGAACAAAAAAAAAAAACACTTGTTAATCATGACAAATAAGGGTTGAACTGCGCCTACCTCTTCGTCGATTTAAAATTAAATGTAAAAGAGTTTTCTACAATCTTTACACGTTATTATATGGTGAAATAAAGTGAAAAAAAGGAGCCTTTTTACATTTTTGTGACAAAAGTCAAGTGTTTTCGTATCTGTACATCGGTGTATTAGTGGATAGAAATAACGTGATTGGCGTAGGGGGTGGTTTTTTTAACGCGACGAACGGTCGATGGTTTGTATTTTGAATTTGCCCTTTGATAATCGCTTTATTCTTCTTCCTTTTTGAGAAACAGGTCGAACGGACGGTTTTTCAAATGGGGACTTTGACTCTTGAATATGTAGTAAATGAACTACTCCGCCGCAATTTACTTGTCCGAAATGACCATCAGCCACGATAAATATCCCTAAAATTTATCTATTCTCTGACTTCTTTCAAAATCAAGTTAGAAAAAAGCAGTTTCTTCGTCGTTTTCTCATGATTCACCTATAAATTCTGAATCCATCGTACATTAAATGTCAAAATTGATTAAATTCGGTCCATTAAATGGATTTCTGTAGTCAAATAAGATTTGTCTTTTCCTTATGGGTTTCTTTTACGAACTAAAATGCTACAATATTGTAGTTTTCAACAACATTAAGGCCATCAACACACAGAGCTACTGATAAAGACTGCCAACAGTCCGTTTTTGAGTAACTTGCTGTGTTATCAAATGGAGTGCGCAGACGGGGCTACTGATTACGGTATTGCCCGTGATTCACAGAAACCATTTTGTAAGTAGTCCGTGTGTGGACGATCTCAGTCTAGTATTTGCCCAATTTTCTCCGCTTATGCATAAAATACAAAACTTCGACCTTCGAAAATCTCGTCATAATCATAAAAAACCACCCCTCCTTGCCACCAAATAAATCCCGCCAAGAAGTAACTGCATATATTGGAAGTACTTATAATATCTTGTACATAATTCATTTTGTTTTTTGTCGGTGTCTTAGTGTTTTTTCGGAAAAAAACAAAAACAATCGTACGCGCTAACGGAGAATATGTAAATATTCTATCCCTTTTCTGCCCCCTTCCACTTTCTCTTCTCGCTGTCTATATACAGGAAACATTTTTTAAAAAAATCAAATTTATAGAATTTGAAATGAAGAAAAAAAGTAAGCATTAAAAACAAAGGGAATCAGTCTTCCATGTTTATCATTTTACACGTTTGTAGTTTAAAAAAACGACAGAAACACCTCAAAATGTGTCTTAACGTGTATTTGTGCTTCGTTGTCACTTGATTTTCGCACATCGTCCCCCTTTCTGAAAAAAAAAAAATTAATAATAATACAAATTTTTATTTTGATAGACGTTTTCAATTGCGTTACTTGCTTTGCGTGTACTTTTTTGTTTTACGTTTTGTCTCGTCGTTGTAATTTTGTACATTTCGACTACGCGTTTGTAAAGTACTAGGGAAAAGGCGTAACTAAGCCGAATCATGTTCCAAAAAAACAAAAGTGCCAAAAATGATGAAGAGATAGGCGCAGTTTGGCTTATTTTAAAAAAAGAAAAGAACTCTATGTATAGAATATATTAAAAAAAAAAGAAAAAAATAAGATGACTGTTTATTTTATATACTTTTTGAGAATTCCTCGGTATTAAAAGTAATGAGAAAAAAAGAGGCAGAGCCGAGAAGTGAAACTAACCACTATTTTTTTATGGAACAATAGTTTTTATCTAAAGAAAATATGTAGCTAATGTGTGTGTTTAAAAAAATACAGGCTTTAAAAAAAGTTAAAACTAATTAAAGGAAATCGCTTACATTCATACTTGGAGACAAAGACTCTCTTCTTCATTTGCTGAAAAATTAATAAGAAAAAGAAATATTAACTTAGCTTTTTTTTCAGTTGACAAATCAAATTACGGAAATTTCTTTTAGCGGACTTTTGCTCATGTTGAGCTAAATTTGAACGCGGAAAATGTTATGAGGTTTTCACTGAAAGATGGTTCGTTCGACGGTTGATAGGCGGCGGTAAGGGTCAACTAGAGGAGGCGCGTGACGTCACGGGGAGCTCCACCGTTCTGGTACTGACAGGACTTCTATCTTCTATTCTCACGTTTTGTCACAAATTGGGTTTGCTATTGAAAGAAAATAACGATTCTACTTGTGATAAATTGTATTTAGAAGAGTTCAGGTCATGTTTGGGTAGTGTACGTCACAATTATTTCATTATTTTGGTCGTTTTCTGGCTTACTGTAGGCCAATTTGTTCCTTGAGTATTTCAACTTCGGCTTTTCAAATTTAAGAAAAACCATTTTGTTTGGCAATGCAGTCTTAACTGTTTCGACTTCTTTTACCAGTAATATGTCTCCCGCAGACTTCCTCGTAATTTTACTTCTTTTCGACAGTGACGTTTTTCTACCCTTATTTCTCGTACTTCAGCACTATCTTTACTTCATAAAATAGATAAATCATCAACGATAAGTGAAATAAAAGGGCGTGTGGGCTCCGAGTGACAGAGGCATCGCCACTTCCAGCTGAGAGGACCCTTACCGTGTTAGTTTTCACGATTTAAGGGAAAAATAATTCATTTTTTTCCCGAAATTTCATTCAACGCGCGACAAAACCTTATTTTGGCGGAAACCACGTAACGAAACCCTCGAACCAAATTCGTGTTGTAGCTTCGCTGACAAACAAAAACCATCCACCGATTTTTTATTTTGTAAAAAACTGTAGCAAATCAGACTTTTTTAATCGTCAAAAACGTCTCGTTCAATATAGATATTATTCCGCGAAAATATATAGTTAGACTTGCGTTAATTAGACGAAGTTAATTTCAAAATGAACGCGAACAAAGTTGAAAATCAAGGGGACTCCTTTTGCCATTGAACGAGGCGGGCAACTCGTTAAAAAAATTCTTTTTTAGTCGAGAGTGATACAAAATAACAAAACAACAAAGAATTTCGGCGAAACCGAATTAATTTTTCGAGTTTCGCTATAGTCATTTTTTGTCCTATTACTAAATCGACTTTTTTTATTTGCTCAATTTCAATCTATCTTAAAGAAGAACTTTTTTTTTTTTTTTTTAAATTCATTTTTTCATTGTAAAGAAAACAAAATAATGATAACTTTCCCACAGAGACGCGTTACAAAAGTTCAATTTTCAATAGCAACATTTACTTGCATGTTTTTTTTCCCCAAATGTACACACAAAATGACCACGATTTTAATTTCGAAATTTAGAGAGATTCGAACAATTTAAAATGTACGATTTAAAACAAAAAAAACTCGAGCTTTTCGTAGCTGAAACAAACTGAAAGTTATGCTGGTGTTTAGCGGACGCTCTAGCCCTTGAAAAGGAAAAAAAAATCCGACTTTTTATTTTATTTATTTTTATTTATTTATTTTTTTTAGATGAAAAACTAACGAGAGAAAAAAAAGGATTGAAAAAAAAAATCATGTTCGTAAAATGAATTGGTTATGGAAAAATAATGACTTTTTTTCCATAACTACGATTTAGCTCGTAAGTTTAGGTTAAAATACAATTTAGGAGGATAAGAGAGAATTTTAAAATTAAAAAAAATTAGATTGATTTATCTAAGAAAATCCACACAAAAAAAAATAATAAGGAAGTAAATAATTTTTACTACCACCAAAAAAAAATTGTAGTGTCGTAGTTTGTAGCATTATAATGAGAAAAAAACGTAATTCGTAAGGCATTTTTTTTTCTTTTTTTTTTTAAGAAAAGATACTGTAGCTTAGTTGGTCAAACTTAGAATATTAAGTAAAACAAAGAAATTTGGAGACAAGGCGTTGGAAATGCTGTTTTTTTTTGTATAAAATTTAAGAAGAAAACAAAAAAATTTGGTTCGCGTCGCGTTATTGTATAGATTTGTAAGCATGGATTGAAGTTTGTATTAAAAACCGTGGGGACCTCGATTGAAACAAAAAAAATTAATGAATAAATACGAAAAATATTTAAAAAACTGAAAGTCCTTGGAAAAAGAATCTGGCACGAACGTGATACCACCCCCATTATCGATTAATTTGCTTTTCAAACTGTAAAGAGAATGAAATCAAAAGAAGAAAATTTTAATGAAAACCATATTGTACTGGTTTTATTATTGTTTTTAAATTTATTTTATTCGTCAAAATGATTTTGGCCAAGCGAGGACTCTAAACAATATATCGTAATATTTAAATAATTTTTTTTTTCATTTTGAGAAACGCGGTTCGAGCGAAAAGGAAAATTAATGATGATAAGAATAGGATACGAGAAGAATCGGTGTTTTGTGCTGTATATGTGCTAGCTAGGGTAGCTCTTACTTAATTAAAAAAAAAAAAATCCAAAAATCCTAAAAAAAAATCCCTTTTTTTCCTTCACTCATTTTTTCCTCCCCCTCTTAGCTTCCTACAATTTGACGACAAATTTTGCTTTTTACAGTCACGATTGTCACCACGGTCTCAGATTTTTTCTCGTAAAGAGTAAATAACTTGAAAAAAAGTGATGGAAGTGTGATGATAACGTGTTGACAAGTACGGAGAAAAAAAAATGAAAAAAAAAAGTTTTTTTTTTTTTACTTAGGTAACAAAAAGAATAGTTTGTAGGTTTAAATTTAAAAAAAGAAAAAAATTAGAATTTTTAGTGAGTAAATTTAAATTGTATTAAAAATAAGGAAAAATAAAGAAAAAAAATAAGTTGAAATTTTTGAGAGAAAACATTTGTTTTTAAAGTTCGTTCTTTACTTAAACGGGCTGCCCAAAAATTTTTTGTCTGGGACAAAAAAAACAAAAAAAAAATCAGCGGAATTTATTTATTCCTTCTCAGACGGAACGACTGATTTAGTTTTTTTCTCTGCTTGTGAATGGCAAAATTGAAACTTTTTTGTTTGCTTTTTAGCGTCTACTAAGTCGAGAGCGAGTAGGTTTAAAAAAATGGCAGAAAATGAAAACAAAATTTTGGTACGACGATCCAATTTGAATGACGAAAAATTGTCGTTGATGAAGCGTACGAGAGATTTGAGGTTTTGATTTTGATTCAAGTTGGGCTGATCTCGATTAAGATGGCTTTGGTATCAATTAGCGCAGGTTTTTTTTTTAATTTTTTTTTTTTTTTTTTAATTAGGTTTTTACTTGTTTGAAGTGCAGTTTGTGTGATGTAGCTCTCAACAGTTAACTAGCTAGCTAACTAGCTCTCAACTTTGTACAAGTACTGGTTATGTTAAGCAAGAGGAGGAACAGTTTGTTGTAATGTCCTGAACACCTGCTTATAAAGCCCCAAACGGCTCAGTGTAACGTCCCAAACTGCTTGTTGTAACTTCCCGAACAACATGTTGTAATGTCCCAAACGGCTCCTTGAAACGCCCCAAACGGCATGGTGTAACTTCCTAAACAGCTCCTCCTTGTAACGTTCCAAAGGGCTCATTGTAACGTTCCAAACGGCTCAGTGTAACGTCCCGAGCAGCTCAATGTGAAGTCCCAAACAGTTCATTGTAACATCCCAAACAGCTCGTTGTAACGTTCCAAACGGCTCGTTGAAGCGTCCCAAACGGCTCATGGTGACGTCCCAAACGGTTCGTTGTAACGTCCCAAACGGTTCGTTGTAGCGTCCCAGAGATCTTGTTGTAATGTCCCAAACAGCTCCTCCTTGTAACGTTCCAAACGGCTCGTTGTAGCGTCCCAAACGGCTCACTGTGACGCCCCAAACGGTTCTTTGTAACATCCCAAACATCTCGTTGTAACGTTCCAAACGGCTCCTCCTTGTAACGTTCCAAACGGCTCGTTGTAGCGTCCCAAACGGCTCATTGTGACGTCCCAAACGGTTTGTTGTAACGTCCCAATCATCTTGTTGTAATGTCCCAAACGGCTCCTCCTTGCAACATTCCAAACGGCTCGTTGTAGCGTCCCAAACGGCTCATTGTGACGTTCAAACGGTTCGTTGTAACGTCCCAGAGATCTTGTTGTAATGTCCCAAACAGCTCCTCCTTGTAACGTTTCAAACGGCTTGTTGTAGCGTCCCAAACGGCTCACTGTGACGCCCCTAACGGTTCATTGTAACATCCCAAACAGCTCGTTGTAACGTTCCAAACGGCTCATTGTGACGTTCAAACGGTTCGTTGTAACGTCCCAAACGGTTCGTTGTAGCGTCCCAGAGATCTTGTTGTAATGTCCCAAACAGCTCCTCCTTGTAACGTTTCAAACGGCTCGTTGTAGCGTCCCAAACGGCTCACTGTGACGCCTCAAACGGTTCATTGTAACGTCCCGAACAGCTCGTTGTAACGTCCCAAACGGCTCATTGTGACGTTCAAACGGTTCGTTGTAATGTCTCAAAGATCTCGGTGTAATGTCCCAAAGAGCTGCTCCTTGTAACGTTTCAAACGGCTCGTTGTAGCGTCCCAAACGGCTCATTGTGATGCCCCAAACGGTTCATTGTAACGCCCCAAACAGCTCGTTTTAACGTCCCAAACGGCTCATTGTGACGTCTCAAACGGCTCAGGACGCCTGACGCCACCAGCAGTTCCAAATGTACCAATTTTGCTCTATGTCGCACTTCAGATTCCTCCAATTGAGGCCCCCTAGACCATCATGGCACTAGCTATGTTGCGCCAACTGCACATTTAATCAAGTTATCCATTTAATGATGCGAATGTCATTTTTCCACATTTTTGTTTTAAATCAAATTATTTCATTTCATTTATTTAATACTTTTTGCCTTTCCGTTTCTATTGTGTTCCTTTGGTTTGTATTTGCTGGCTTTCCATTCACCCTATCATCATATCTCATTCCCATTGTGAATCGATCAGCAGCGTATTTTTCCTCCTCGTAGAACGAATTCCTTCGTATTTTAAAATTTCGAATCAACAAAGTTTACTGGGAATCGCTCTAAGAAATGAAGACAAAAATGTCACGTGAATGTTCGACTATTTTATGACAATCACATTACAAATTTTAGTTCGAGCGACACGAGAGCCCGCGTTAACACGAACGAACTCGGTTTATTTGTGGAGGAAATGACGCTCCTATCGATGAATTTTCTGTAGTCAACGTGATGATCCTAATTTTAAAATTGTTCAAGTGTGCAACAACTACAATTGTCTCTGAAAAGAAACCATAAATGTTTTATTAATTTTTTTCCAACGACGTGGTATTCTGAAAAGAAAGTGATAAATGAAAATCATTCCATAAAAACCATGGATTGTAGCGATTCGTTAAGAGTATTTGAAAAGAACGCTGTTCAGCGACTGAGGTAAAGTGTTGTTTAATTGGGGTTCAAGTTGACAGAAAATGTTGACATTTGAAAGCTTTTGATTGTCTAATAATGAGAAAATGTCACGATACCGACAATCTGTTGAGGGTTGCTGCAGAAATTACGTTAATTGGCAGGTCTGTTGTGTGGCACTATAGGTCAGTGTCAATGGAATTTCTGGTGAGTGATTTGAACTGCTGGCCATTGTTGCTTTGCCTTTTGTTGGGAGCCACATGGCTTGCTGGAGAGCGTCAGTGCTGGCCAGAGTCACCTGTTCTGCTGGCCAGAGTCTCTGTTCCATCTGTTGAGATCCACTTGGCTTGCTGGAAAGTGTCACTTTGCCTGCTGCCAGGAGCCACATATTCTGCCAGCCATAGTTTCTTCGCCTGCTGTCAAGAGTCACTTGCCCTGTTGGCCAGAGTCTCTTTGCCTGCTGCTGAGAGTCACTTGTTCTGCTGGCCATAGTCTCCTTGCCTGCTGTCGAATATCACTTGCCAGCAAGGCAACCACTTAGTAAAAACATACCAATCAGTGCAATCCATTCACTTTTCCCTGCAATCACCCTTCGTCACTGCGACAAATATGCCCCAAATAAACCCAACACTTTCATTCAGTCGCTCCCCCACGCAGAAACTAACCCCCGATTATGTCGCTTGTCTTTCTAAGCCAGTAGAAAGATGTTTTTTTTTTCTTTTTTTTTAAACTTAAGAGTAATGAAAGAGAAATGAAAAATCCGATATATTTTTCTTAGATTTTATGTGTTATTTATTTTTTACCACGTTAATATTAAATAATTTATAGGAGTTATAAATTAATTTATGGAAATATATGAAAAAAAATAGGTGCAATACTATTTGTTAGCAGTTGAATTTGACGTTGTTCCACTGATGTTCGAATTATTTCCTTAGTCTCCACCTAATCCTGAGGGAAAAGTCATTCGTTATTCAATAGCAACTTCAATACCGTCTTGCACCCCTTTATTGCCGGTTCCATCTTGTTCGGTTGGTTGGAAAATTAATTTCGTTCAATTTTTCGCCACTAAAAGCGCTATTGTCGTATAAATGCACAAAAGTCATTTCTGTGCTCTCTTGAACGTGTAGAGCGTGAACGAAATTATTTTTCCACCAAACCTAAATTACATTTTCAAAATAATTTACTATTTTTTGGGTTTTAAATTCTGTGCACATTTCATTATTAATTCAGACTGGATTTACAACTGTGTTGTTTCTACTGAAATTCCATCTGATTAAAAAATACGATGTAAAATCATTGAATTGTAGACATTTTTCCAAAAAACGCCGGCGATGGACGTACAAAATCTTCACTAACCTCACAAAATCATTTCCCTTGAAGGATTTGGAGCTCCTATCCGTACTTTGTATTTTCTTAAATTAATTTTCATCGCCTAATCGGTGATTTCAGTTTCTTTCGTCAAAAAAAGTGATGCGTCTTTACTTCATTCCTCTTTTAAATTCGTGATTCAATTTTACCGTTGTAAACTATAGTGAAGAATTTTTCTCGTTCTCTCCCATTTCTGAACAATCAACGGTGGAGTTTGACGTTCAATTTAGAGCGATTGTGACATTTTCGGGCTCTTTTTGATATTGCAATGGGAGACGACGACGATTAGTTTAAAAAAGATGAATTTCCCTGTTATTTTTCTCGTAGCAGTACCTTGGAAATGTATATTTTAACAAGTATTTATTTGAGAGTACATTTTAGAATTTAAGTAGCGATCTTAGAATAACAAGACTTTGTGAATCCAAAGATTTTTATCCTCCCCGTTTTTTTCTTTTCTTCTGCTTGATAAAAAAACAAAAAATCCTTTTTCTTATTTCATTTTGTCTCACTCTTTTCCTTTGAATGATAGATGAAAACGTGTGTATGTGTGATAATTTTTTGTTTTTTCGTTTATATATTCAATCGAGATGTGTAAAATGACGTGGACGAGAGATGGAGCATGTGTTTGGAGGCTTTTAGTCGACTCAATTGTTCGTTGTGTGCTCCTCATTGACGTCAACTCCATCCAACCTCCATCTCTATCGCTTCCATTATCATTATTTACGTCGAATTTATTCATTTTTTTTTATCAAAATTGTTTCTTTTTTTTTTACCTAATTGAAACAAATTGTAGTTTAATTTATTACTCATAGAGAACGTTGCGCGATATGAAGCCCGCGTCGAGTGGTTTCGTTGCACCTGGCTATTAGAGAGATTTTATTGAACGAATAACGTATCGAACGACTTCATTGGACGATGTTCCGTGATGGACGTGTTGAATCGACGGAGTGGTTATTAATATCACGTTAAAGCAATTCGCAAACTCAAATTGTTTTTTGAGTTTATTTTTATTTTATTTATTTTTCCAACTTTGATCAAGATTGGTAGAGAGTGTTATAAGACGGATGAGACATTTTTAAATTAATTGTGGGGGAATTTTTCGTTTTGTAGAACTTTCCGTTTCGTGTGTTAGTTTATTTTATTTTGTTTGTTTATTTATTTTTTTCAGTTGAATAAGGTTTGTAGATGGAAGAGTAATATTGACAAATTGGAGAGAAAACTAGGAAGGCGTACTTATCGCGGAGTATAAAGAGTTCAATCCGCGAGATTATGGACAAAGTGTTAGCTGAAAACACGAATGAAAATTTAAAAAAAAGTATATGAAAATTTGAAATTTTGCCAAATTGGGTACCTATTGATTTTAGGATGGAAATAGCGATTCTGCCCTACTCAAGTTTCATTGTTTCTCTTTTCTTTTTTAAGAAAAAATTATTTCAAAAAAAAATTTCATTGTAACGTCCATTATGTACGAGATCTCAATAAAGATCTGTGTTTTGGATGATTGCAGGAAGAGTTGTTTTCATTTGTGTCACCCATTTCTTTTCCTTTAGAGACGAAGCGTTGGTGTGGATGATGGAACAGTGAAGCGGTATTGATACTTGGTTTGAGATATTTGCCCAAAATGTTCTAAGGGCTTTGAAAAACTGGTCATTTTCCTAGAAATCTGACAGTGTGGAATGAGAGAAAAAGCTCTCACCACACAAAGAATGAGTGGTGACCTCCAGACAACACTCATGAAAAGAGTCAACTACCACTAGACAACACAAGGGAAGAGTGGACTACCACTAGGCAACACCCATGTAAAGAGTGGACTACCTCTAAACAACACAGGGAAAGAGTGAACTACCACTAGACAACAGATGGGGAAAGAGTGGATTACCACTGGGCAACATGCAGGGAAAGAGTGGACTACCACTAGACAACACACACAGAACGAGAGGATTACCACTGGAAAATACACAGGGAAAGAATGGATTACCACAAGACAACACACACAGAATCATCATTGTGACGTCAAAGAGACAAACTCACACAGGCTCAACCAACCTTTTGTCACTGCAACTGAGGCATGGTGCCGTAAACGTAGGGTTGTCATACATTTTTTTACTCGAGTACAAACAAATCTCGTTTATTCCTCTATTCACCTACCGCTAGCGGCTCAGTCTCATGCTATTTTTGAGTGTGAAAGAGCCATTTTTTGGGAGCAGAAACCCATTTTTGGAACCTTACAGGCTCCGAAACTAGCTTTAGACTCAGAGAGGTTTATGGAGTCCACCGATTCTGGCTCGGAGCCTTTATGGGAACAAGGGATTTTCCCTCACAGGGAAGAACTCTCTGTCCAAAGAGGATTACCGAAGAAGACGTGATCACTTCAAAACAATTGAAATCAGGCTTCTCAACCTGAGGAATTGAGTGGGATATGGAGGGGTTTGGTACAATCACTGCCGATTTTTTTCTTTGTACAATACAAATAAGAACAGAGAATCTGAAATACATACTGTTTGTACAAAATACAAACGTTTAACAAGCCACTCAAGACAACTCACCCCTGTCATCCCCCTTCTCTTAGTACGGTATTCCCTTATTAAGTAGAGAAACGTGTTGTGAAAATAATGGACTGAATAATTCTTTTTACTTATTTATTACTACTTATATACAACCAATAATTAACCTTATAAATTTATACAGAATTCTTCTCTTGTCAGTCCCGTCTCATGAGTTTGAGCTCAATTTAAAATCTTTGGTATTTTGTAGACCTGTTGAAGAAACAAATTATCAAGATTAATTAAAAATTAAATTGAGAGTAATAAATTGGTGGTTGTGTGGTCATTTTTAGGGCTGTAATTGATATTTGTTGCCCATAATTCTCTTCAAAACTCCATTTTACCCCACTAAGGAGTTAGTCACCTAGTCTAATTTTTCATTCTGATCGCCCCACTCAGTTTAATTCTTTGCCGTAAGTATCTTCCAGGACCTGCCGACTTCAGTCTGATTCGGTCTTCTTCCCTAACATTCTACCCACTTCCTGGGTACAGAATGTGCCATAACTACTCTGTGTTCGTCGGAGTCTCGCATCCTGTCGGGGGATCTGCCAACTCAGGTCAAATTCGGCATGACGATTCTCTACGAATCAGCAGAATATAGATATCCTTAATGACTAGAAATTACCTGAGCTCTGAGGTCGCTTCTAAGAAGGTGGCCCCTAACATCTAAGCCATTTCCTAGGTACCGAACGTGCCATAACTACTCTGTGGACGGCGCAGTTAACTAAACTCTCCTGCGGAAGTTCCTTCGACATCAGTTGATGCATGTTTCTGTGGGAGTGGGCAAGTTTCTTGACGCACAGGCGCTCCATACTGAAGCCGTTGCTCGCTTCGCATTCATCAACCAATTTACTGGTAAATAAATATGCACTGTCGGGGGCCCCTTGATAACACGCTTGATAAAGCGTCTAAATATCGATTTCGACTTTAAGATCACTATATCGATGTCCGTTACATTTATTTGGCGGTGACATAGAGCATGAATGACAATCCATATACTCAAAAATAAACAATTTTAAAACATATACCCTATAATTAAGTCATTAATACGTAATGGTCACCTACTTTCTGCAGTAAGTAGGTATGTAAAGTTCGAAAAGTGTCACCGTTAGCATTAAATAGCTGCTCACCCCACCCTCGATTCCTACCTTCTTGTTCTTTCTACCTTACTAGTTAATGAAGATCACTTTAGCAGTTGGTTGATTTGGTATTCTCGCGTTTTTACACCTTTGTATTCAGGTATGTTTCATTTCGTATAGTTAAATCACCCCTCTTTTACAGATGCAACTTGCGTGATTATTTCGAAGTAAAGTAAAGTGACCAAGGACTTTCACCTTGGATTTTCGTCCGACTACCTGGTCAGGTGTCGCGGACGTCGTCAGCCGTCCTCCAAAGAGGATCGTAAATTGATCTGACCATTTCGCTCATGGCTACTTATTGCCTCACCACCTTAAGTGAAGAGGACGAACATGACAAGCAAATGTCAAGACAAATAATTAAGTTTCTCTATCCAGGATTCTAACCCTGGCCACTAGGGTTACTAAAAAAATCATTCATCTATACCAATAGACTACCGAACTCCCTAATTCCAAGTGAAAATCCTGCAAGTAACTCGCAATCTGTGAAGTTAGTAACTCCGCATCAATTGGTAATGTTGGCTAACCTGTTGGCGAAGCCACCGCGCTCTGGCGCCTTCATAAAGCACCTTTGGAGATAAACCCAACCTTGTTTCGTGTTATGTATGTGTTTAGGCTTGGTACACACGAACGACAAATGTCGTGTGTCGTGTGAGGGGTTTTCCCGTCACCGGGGAAGCCTTACGTTAAAGTGTATGGAGCAGTTCACACGAACGACGGCTCCCGACAGTGCGGGAATTTAACGGGTGCCGGGACGAGGGCTACCTGCTAGCCCGGCATCGGTCGTTTCCCGGCATCGGTCTAGCAGTCCTTGTTTGCTTATGGAAGGGTACACACGTACGGTAAGTTCCCGTCACTGATTTGTAGTCCCCACTCCTTCGATTTCTAGGAATACGGGAAAATTCCCGGCCTACGTGTGTACTGCAATGACCGTGAAACTGTCGTTCACGACACACGACATTTGTCGTTCGTGTGTACCAAGCCTAAAGGTGGGTCCACATCTGACGTAAATTTTTGTGTTGCGTGGCATTTGGCGAAATTTCTTGCGACGAACACGATTTGCGTCTAGTGTAGACGTGTTGCGTCGCAAGATTTGCACACACAAAAATTCGTCACGTACAACGCACGCTATCCGTCGGTTGTCGGTTTTTCAACGAACATCAAAGGATTTGCGACGCATAGTTATGTGTATGTGGACGTACTATCTGCCCTCACGCACAAGGTTGTGAAGGAAATTTACTGTTTGTCTCGTGTAGTCTTTTCCGTGCTCTGTGTTGCGCGTTCATTGTACTTTTTGTGTGTGTACTACAACCAATGGCTGAATTAGAGTTGAAGAAAAAATGTGCAGCTTTTATAATTATGGATCACCTCATTGCCAAAAAGAAGAGTAAACAAAGGAGACGTTGTTGGGTGAAGAATCTATATCTAAATAGAAATGAGTATGGTGGAAACCATTTACTAAATATATTATCCCTGGATGACAGTACTGGTCATTTTCGAAACTTCTTTCGAATGTTTCCTGCTGACTTTGAAGCCCTAATAACTTTGATTGGACCGAAAATTGCCAAACAAGACACACACTTTCGGGAGTGCATAACAGTGAAAGAAAAATTAGCTGTCACTTTACGCTTTTTGGCTAGTGGTGATTCATATTGAATATTGAAACGCTTTCTAATTTCCACCCATGCATCGTACTTTTTTTTTTATTAAAATAATCTTTATGAGAAGCATCCCACAGTATAGCACGTTTTTCATATTCTTGGATGCATAGAATTACATCCTCCTTACTCAATTCCATATTTAAATTACTCGCACAAAGCCTTCAAGCGATGCCACGTACAGACTGAGCATCGACGCACAACGCATGACGCAATAATTTACGTTGTTCCATCATTCGTTTTGCGACACAAGTTTGTGCGCCGCATCCTTGCGACGAACGACACAAGAATTTACGTCAGATGTGGACCCACCTTAAGGCTGGGTACACACGTTGAGGATTCCGAAGAGGGATTCCTCTGAGGAAAACCTCTGAGGCGGCCGGAGCCGGACGGAGCATCCACACGTACGGGAAAACCAGGAGGCTTTGGCCAGAGGTTTCGACATGCGAGAGGCCTTTCGAGGAAAACTGTGAAAAAATTAACGAGGAGCTATGACTGTGACGATACTCGAGCGATACCTACAACCGATCACCTCATCCACAGGTAAAGGAAGGGGTTCAATTCCGGGAACCGGAACCCCGGCCTCAGGTGGCCTTTCCAAAAATTGGAAAGGCCTGGCGGCCTGTTCAGTCCGCCTCAACTGAAGGCCTCAACCCGTCCACATGGTCTGTCGGCCAGAGAGGAATCGATCAACGAGGGAATCCTCTCCGGAATCCTCAATGTGTGTACCCGGCCTAAGCCCCCAGGCTTGCTGCTTCCAGAAGGCCAGAAGGGAGGGAGCATGCGCCAGGATGTGCGCGCAGCTCCTGCCCAGACGTCGCATTTTGGAGAGGCCCAGCGCTCACTCGTTGCAAAGGCATCCAACCAGGCGGTTGAAGCGCCCCTCGGGGCCAAGGCGCCCAACATGTTGGAGTCATATATTTTTGTAATCCTGTCGTGCAAGTGAATCTCACTCAGTCCATCCTGGCTTTGTCCTGTGCTCGCTCTGAAGTGAACTCTTCTACCGTGCTGAAGTCGACCGAAGCTGTAATATTGTGTTCCCCATGAGATGATAAAGGACTCAAGTTAATAAGCCTCGCTGTGTACCTGCAGGACAGCGTGCCCCCTCCTGTTTTTCCTTCGACGTCGACGCCGCCGTTTTCGTCAGCCAGTATTGTTGCACTTGCTCATTAAATTGTATTTCATGTATATCATAATTTCATGTATCTTGTATTAATTGTATTTTACGCTCCACATGTTGTCTGTTTTACTTTGTCTTGTATCAATTCTAGCCCAGGTTGAGGCATATTCTCCTTTGCAACGAGTCCTTGTTTTCAATTATAATTCAGTTTGTATCAATGTATTTTATGCTCATCCTTGGTATCCCTAGTTGCTCAGTCGTAAGTCTTGGACTTACATCCCGTATCCTCTCGCTAGGTCCCTTCCAAATTCTCCGAAGAAACCCGAATTAAATTACAGTAAATTCAAACACATTTTAATTCGAGAGAGGCTTACATATGTAAAACATCAGTAAATTCTCTCACATTTTGCGTGGCGTTTTCTTTATATTTTTACTTTTCTCTGCTCAAATTCAGACAATCAGCCTACTGTACAAAGAAAAAAACACCTAATTAACTCCAATTTTATCAATTCTTCTTTTCATACGTTACTCGATTGCCCTCACCTGAAAGCACCTTTTTAAAGCGAAACTGCCGCTCCTAATTACAAGATTTTATCATGTTGAAAGCTGATTAAGTGAACATAACATACTATTTTCATATTCGCTTGAGGAAATTTACTGTTTTGAGCGCAGATTACGTCTTCGTCTTCATACGTGCTTCTTCTCCGAAGATATTTCAACGAATTCTAGCAGTTCCAACGGTAAATGAACGTTCTCGCTACCACTTTTTTCCACGGCCCTTCTTGTTACATCAATTTCTCTCTTCACGTCATTCATCTCATATTCATTTTGACGGAACCTGGGGAAATGACACAATAATGAACAAATAGTCAGTTCTTCACATTTCATATATTTTCTCCGCCTCAATACATTTAGAGTCGGCTCTCGGTTAGAGGGAGGGCCTCGCCGAAACCCTCAATACTAACAGAGCTCATATCCATTATGTAATATATGCGTAGGGTATATCATGTAATATATGCAATAGTAGTAAAAGAATGTTCCATCAAACGTAGAAAAAAAGAGAAGAAACACTTTCTTTTCCCTTCAGCTTTTTTTTTTGTATTTCAGGTGTCGACTTCCAAAATGAAAAATTCCTACTTCCATCAGTGTATTTATACGATGATAAATAGTACGCAATTCAATTCAACGAGAGTTTCCTATGTACATTAAACATTCAAGTTGCGCTGAAGAAACACCCAAAACATTCAAAGATAGACATTTATTCCTATTTCGCCATAGTGTAATTTTTTTTTTTTTTTCCAAGTTTTGTTTACTTTAGAATTGATATACGCGATTAATGAAGACAAATTCATGAGTACAAAAAAGAAAAGAACATCCGTTTCACGATTACACCCTAATCGTAATATTCCGCTTATTCAATCAAATTCAGCCAAATTGGTGCGGCTTATCACATTTTTTTTTTTGTATTTTTAAAATTTTTTTTTAGACAAATTTAAATTTTTTTCTTCAACGGCTACGAATTTTATTTTCAATCATCGAAGACAGCAATGATTTTATGATTAAAAAAAGTAAACCCGCAAAATGCAAAGAGGGAGAAAGGTGTGGGGCAATAATTGGTTGATGATTTTGAAGTCAATTTTTTCTTCGACGAGACGGGGGAAAAAAGAATTTCTAGAAAACAAATAATTAGTCTTAAATTTTAAGATAATTCTTTTTTTTTTCTTCAACTAAAAAATATAAACTAGAGAATAATGTTATTTATTACTTACGTTTTACATTTACACGATTTGACAATAAAGTACTGACTTTGGGACTGAACAAATTTCCAGTAGAACCAGTGTCGGACTTATGTGAAGTGGACTTTTTCTCGTTAGGTTTGATAAATGCTATCAAACGATCGTTTTCTTGGTCGTAGGTGTTTTAGCAAGCCCTTTTATCCCCGTTTTCCTATTGAGTACACATCGAACAATATTTTGAAGAAATTACTTAACATATTGCCACCTAATTTTCACGCAAATCGGTACGGGATGGACATTCCAATGTGGTATATACACTTTTGGGAGTTTGCTTTCATGCACATGAAATCAAATCGAAACTAAATAACGTACACGAAAACCCTCGATCTCGAAGCCAATGATAAGTAGGCCGGTAAATTTCGAATAATGTTCTTCATTAGAGTGCCTAATTGGTCAAAAAAGGAAAAAAAAAAATCAAAAATGAATCGAGCTAAGCACGAAAATATGAAAACCTACACACTGGTTCTTAAAATACAAAAGAAAAAAATAGCCTCTAAATTCGCGCCCTAGTCCTTATTTTCCCTTAAGATGAAATAACCACTTCAATCATTGCTGACACGAATTTAAAAGACTACAAATCAATATTTTTGGACAGCTGCGCAAAAAACGACCTGACACGGACTCCAACTTCAATTTCTTTTTCATTCACATTTTCTTACTATTTTTGTTTTCTTTTTTAGTAATTTGCTTCCATAATATTACAATAATCCTATTATATAAATTGTATAACCTACATACGCCTAGCTATGTACAATTGAAACCAAAATTCAGGATTTCAAATTTACTTCATGTTCTTTCCATTCCTATTATTCAAAAATTAAAAATTTTAAAAATCGTGTGGGGGGAGGGGGGTGTTGAAACATAAACAGGAAAAGCGTTTCCATTTTCAAGCCGTCGTAGTTCGTAAACAAAACATTCAACAGACGTGATTAAACGTTGAAGAAAAAAAAAAAAAGGCTAAATTATAAAGTATTATAACCAGGATATATCGCGGCTGAGTTGAATCGCAATAACTATTGTGAGACCGAATTCTGGCCGTCCGGGGAAAAAAGGCGAACAACGGGAGCGCTGACTTCAGCAGATCCGAACCGCGGGAAGTGCCACAGTCTCCCACCTTCGGTGAAGAATCCGATCCCCACCATCGCGCCGGAAAATCAAAAGTTCCTAAAAACCTCCGGTGATTTTTTTAAATTTTGTTTATAAAGAATAACAAAGTCATATATTGAGTAAACATCCGAAGAAAAATAACTAAAAAAGTGTTGATAAACTAGGAAAATCATTTAATGAATCATCTAAGAATGCCTCTAGTAACTAGAATAGCAATCTTTTAAACTCTTTTTCTATCTTCTGATAATAATCTTAATACAGAGTGTGTTTTATCAATCCTCTCCCGTCCCTTTTTCATTGGCACTGGATGAACACTTTTCTAATAGTAGTGATGTAGCCCAGAATACTTATGTCGAATAAAACGGCGTTGTTTCTACAATTAAAACAGTCAAAAATACAGACGTTATCAATTTAACATAATCATAATACAAACTTTTCTCATGAACTTAGGTAATTCAGATAAAAAACGAAAAATGTGAGACATGGGAAAAATGTATGCAGTATCAGGGAAAATAAAGAAAAACAATACCCGCGCTATGCTAGTTGGTAGGGCGAACTGATGGACGCTTCAGGTACGAAGGCACAGGTCGAGCGGTAAATTTAGGCACCTGTAGAGATTCCTTGATTACTTTTTTTATTTTCTCTTCTTTCTTCTGGCGAGCGATGCGGTCCCGAACGTCAAAGCTGAAGGGTTTTAATCCGCCGAAGGTTTTTCAGGAACTTTTGATTTTCCGGCGCGATGGTGGGGATCGGATTCTTCACCGGAGGTGGGAGACGGTGGCACTTCCCGCGGTTCGGATCTGCTGAAGTCAGCGCTCCCGTTGTTCTCTTTTTTTCCCCGGACGGCCAGAATTCGGTCTCACAACTATTTAGAACCTACGTAAGCATACTGATTATTTTCCACTAGTAAAAAGCGGTTCGCTAATTTCATCAATAAAACATTAAATGAGATTTAGAACGTAAAAAAAAGTTAAAATAAAAAATTGGCAGGTGTTTTGACTGTTTTCAAGCAAGTTGAAACGCAATACTTGAATTTTTGGAAAAATTATCGATGATAACGTAAAAGGGAGACGGCATTTCAACTTTCTGCTTGACTCTAGCGCTTTCTAGAGTGGCAAATCCGCACCAACCTCACGCGGAACTCTAAAAATTAGGTGGAACTTCAAAAATTCAAATTAAAAAACGAAAAAAATCACGAAAGTTCATGCTGGGGGGGGAGATAATGGTCCGAGAATCCTTTATTTTTACGAAAATTGTACTCATCACTTGTTTCGGCAGTATCGAGGTGGCATCCGGATCATGACAAAAAAAAAAAAAACTAATCAAAGACATCTAGAACATGAATTAATGAGTTTTCTTCTCCGATAACGTGGTTCGTTTCTTCTATAACACGTACAACTTACATCAAGTCATTTCATCAACACCAGTTTTTTTACGGTTAACAGATTACATTTTGTTTTCTTCTGCAAATAATTAATTTCTTCCAGCGAAGATCAGTGGCATTCCATCACCGGCTCCTGAGCGATGAACAAATGAAAAACATTAGTACATTTGAACATTAGAACAATGGGGGATGATATAAACTATAGCCAAAATGAACACAATTTCAAATAATTGAAGTGATAAATAAATTTTCAGTAGAAAAAAGTATTAATGAACAAATTTAAGTACAATTATCTACAAAATTAACACATTAATGACACGTCATTATTATTAATTCACTTCCAAACCCCGTGTAAGACATGCATTATTCGAGAATTCCGTGACATTATTTGATTGATACAGAAGTAGAACATGCAGTTTATAGTCTATAACCTTCAAGCGAGGAAACCAACACGCAATAACACGCATGCGCACGCTGAAAGGCGCGTTTGAGGCGTTGATTTGAGTATGTGAGGCAAATTGGGATGTATATGATTATCAGCCCATACGTGAAGTATATTAACGTTAGTTAATAATCGACAGAGGGGAAATGGATGTAAAAAAATTAGGTATTTTAAGAGGAAGCTTACGTATAGGTCTCATGGACCTGTTAGGAATTCACTTGGAATCAATTGAAGTAGGCAAAGGCTAATCTCATGGAAGCGACTGACCAACTAGGCTAAATGGTTAGGGACGAAATTGGCATTTAATACAAAAATGTGGCTTCCGTTTTGCATTTAACGTGAAATCGAGGAAGACAATGAAGACTCAATTTGGAAGGAACAGAGGGGGAAATAAAGTTATGTTCTAAAGTTCGAATTGACGTGAGATGAAACGTCTTGAAAACCTAAGCTCTTACAGGGGGAAGGGGGCAAATTTTAAGACGTATAGGGAACAATTGAACAAGATGAGCTTCAGATTGAAATGAAGGGGTCTGTCAGGTGGTTAAAATGAGCCCAATTGTGAAAAACTGGAACAACAAAACTTATCCAGTGTTGGCAATTCAATCAATCCAATTCCAGCTTTGAAAATAGAGGGAGGCGGGTGACAACAATTTTGAAAATTGGGAAATTTAGGGTTATTGAGTTGAGGAGAGACTCATAAACGATAAAATTGTCGGCAAAATGAACCAGAGTTAGTATTTGAGAATATGGAGGACAATATGAGCGTAATTGTGAAAAAATTAGGCTTGAGAAGGGGAAAAAATGTGTTAAGGGTTCGTTAAGAAGACCAAATGAGCCTCAATTTTGAGAATCTGAGATTAGTTCTAGTAAGGGGAAATTTGAGACTATCTAAAGGACAAAATGATGTTCAAGTGGAAAGTTAAGGGTTCGTTAAGAGGGCAAAATCTGAGGCTGCTGGAAGAGCAAAGCGTGCTCGATTCTGGAAAATCAGTAGTTTTTTTTTTTCTTTTCTTTCTAGAGGAAAAAATGAGTCTCAACTTTGACAATGTAGGACTGAAAAGTGGGCCAAATTTTAGTAAGGTTTTAGTCGGTGCCAAATTAGCCAGAGTTAAACTTTGAGAATATGGAGGAAAAAATTATCGCAATTTTGATAAACTTGGGACTGAGCAGAGAAAACAAAACTGTTCGAGTGGACAGTTAAGGGTTTGTTAAAAGGACCAAATCTGAGACTGTTGGAAGAGCAAAGCGAGCTCGATTCTGGAAAACCTGCATTTATTCAGGGGACAAAATGTGAGTGAAAAGCGGGCCAAAATTGAAATTGAGGGAAAATTGGAGACTGTCTAAAGGACAAATTGAGCCCCATTATGGGACGGCTACGACTGAGAAGAGGAAAAGAGATTGCCAAGAAGACGAAATGAGCCATAGTTTGAGAAACATCGAATTGATCAGAAGACCAAACGAGCGTCAATTTGAAAAGTTGGGGGTGATGCGAGGACAAAATAGGTTGATTATTCAAGGAATAACCAACCAAAAAGACCCAGTTTGGAAAATGGAGATTGTTGTAAGTTATCTAAAAGCGAGCCATAGTTTGAATATGAAATTGAAAAAAAGTTTGAACAATCTGGGATTGGTTGAGAGGACAAAATGAAGTACATATAGAAAATTTTGAATTTTAGCGAAGTCGAAGATTTTCCAGTTCGAAAATCTGAAGAATTACACGTCGTTTTATCAGGAGCAGCTGATATTTGGAGAGCTCTTTCGAGAAAGTGCTGAATACTACAACTTTGTAATCCTCGACGTCATCTGGAGGAACTAATACGATCTAATGACGACGCAACGAAGTCAACCCCTTTGCGACGTTGTGCCATCATTCGAACGAAAATGAATTCGGGGCGTCACGTCAGAAAAGTTATGTACAATGTTATAAAGCACACCACCTACGGCAAAATGTGATCCCGAGACATCTTACCTTAAACGTAGCATTCTATTTTAGAGCGCCCAACAAGAAGAAAGGAATTAATATCAAACGCATTCAATGATTATTATAAGCAACCAATATCCAAGTATGCATAGTTGATTTTGGAGTCGATTCCAAGACATTTTCCTTAACTTTTCAATAGTTTTGGTGTCTCATTCATAAAACAATTGATTCCAAGATGAATTCATTCACTCTCTAATGCGGTAGGAGAGCTAACTGGAGTCGGGGGTGTGTTACCCCTAGCAACGATCTACTGACGACTGAAAACAGCTTTTAGAATGAGGCAATTAGCAGAGTTGGGGCTGCTAGTTCTTAAGTACAGCATATTCAGGCCCAGGAGATAGGAGCATTGAAACAGGTCAGTTGGGCGTGACTGGGTTCACCCTAGCTGGTCAGCCATGTGAAGTAAGCAGCCTATGCAGGATCGCCATTCAAAAGCTAGGCGGGCAGCAGCTGACCAGGTTCAGCGAGAAAGGGGCGCGCTAGGACACAGCAGCAATGACAGGTACTAACCCTGACCCGCCTTTAGCTACTGGCATTTGCCTAGTCCTCAGAGGAAACATGTGCCAGGCTGCAGGCTAGTCCAAGTTTCTGAACCAGAAGCTGTACTTAGGCAAGGCCTCAGCGTTATTGCTTACGTGCAGCAAGAAGGAGTAGCATAGCTAAGAGGGCGAGCATTGCTTGAATGGTGTAGAACACCATGGAAAATGGCCTCAAACGCATAAGTGGAATTGTGCCAAACTTGCATAACACAACGCAACGAGCGAAACAAGCAGAGCTCACAGACTGAGGAAGCCAAAAATATGTTTTAATTAGTTTAAATAAAAAACTAATAAATAAAATCAATATCAGCGGATGGCAGTTGACGAAAGTTTTCACGAAATAAAGCAATAGAAAATGAACTGTTCCAAGAATGCAACACACGAGGGTTCAACAATTGAAAGTAATAATGAAAAAATAAATCTGATTCAATTGATGGTTTTAACGACGGAAGCGTAAATTGATGCAGCTTTCTATGACAATGAACACAAAATGTAAGGAAGACTTCCAATGTGCAAAAAAAAAAAGGGGGGGGGGGGGATACAGTTAGTGTTTTTAGAAGAGCGGCAGAGATTTTGCTGACATGTTAGTTTCCTTTGCGTCAACTCACCCGTGGATCTGGATTGGTACTTCTCAATTTTGTGACGTCATTCATACACCTGTAATTGTGACAAAAATCGTTGTGGGCAAAAAAGTATAAAAATTAATTTTTGTTTAAGAACAAAAACCACCAAAAAACAAAAATCACATAGTAAGTTGCTCAAAGGCGGTTAAGGCGAACTTTATGCCTTATTCCCTCCCTGCGTCAGTGACTGATCAACGTTTGTAGTTTTCTCTGGTTTCAGACCTATGAGACTCCTTTGGGCTAAAAATGACGGTACATGGAGTTCAAATTCGGTGGAAAAAACACAAGAATCCTCATAACCCCGCGAGACATCGTCTAGTCAAACCAGTTCAGTCACAATTTGTGTTATTTTCAAAGAAAAAACATAAATTCTTTATATGGCATACAAACTAGACAGAATATATACATAAAATACCACACCAGCAAGACAAGAAAAATATAAAGCCCTTGAAAAACTGCTATCATAACCATACAACATAAAAGATTTCTTCTTAGAATTCTTGTGCAGAAACAGTATAGAAAAAGCGTACTGAGATCCACCAAGCACCAAAAAAACAACGCCCTTCATTCTCCCAACACGCCAAAAACGAATAAGAAACCGGAAAAATATTTGTCCCAATCGATGAGGAAAAATAAATTTACGATCGACTTGCCAGTCGTACTGACCTCTGTTTCCCCGTCACTGCGACAATTTGTATAATCCTGCAAAAGAATATCAACCGAATTCGTTTTGAAAGGGGTCACAATGTACGTACTTTACTTTTTAAAAGAAACAAAAAAAGTATAACCCATAAAACTATAATTTACAGTTGATAGATTAGGTGTAGACCCCAAAATTCTGGACACTTAAGATGATAATTGAATCGTCTAAACCCTGATTACAACGATATTTGAATAGATAACCAATTGGTGCAGTGATAGGACTCGAAACGCTCATTTTCTTCACGCTCTACGCTCCCGTTTTTAATGTAAAATAATCAACATTCACAACTTTTTCGTCAAATTCAATTCAAAATTAAATTTTCTGTTAATTAGCGGTGAATGAACTCAACTGGCCACTTCGCTCGAGATAAGTTTCAGGCTTTTGCCACTGGATACTCAACAATTATCCTCAATTGTTTTACAAAATTACATTTTTTTTTAAATACTTACAAATTGGGCGTAAATTTAGGTGGTAAATTACGGAAAAAGCTGTGAAGGTTATTCAATTTTAAGAAAAAAGTCGTAAATTAAACTACAAAAATCGAAATTAAAATAAAAACGCAGGAAATTCATCCACAATGGTTGGTAATTTCTTGAAGCAGGGTTATGGGGAAAACAGTGAGTTTGGAGTGTGGTGGACTCATTCTAATTGATTTGGCGTCCAATATTTGACTCCCGCAATAAGGGTGTAACTGCCGGGAAAGTGAAAAAATCTTACCAATTTCATTATTATCAAAAAATATTTTATAATTCTGTTGTTTCGTTCAGCTGTTTTCAATGTAAAGGCTCTCAATGTTAGACAAAAAACCGTGATGTGTTTAGAGTTAACATCAGACATTTTCCAGGCAAAAAGCTCAAAATCCTCCAATTTTTACCCTTATTTTTGGTTAGAACCGGGGTTTTCAAACCCTCCTCCCCAATTTATTTTAACAAGGTGTGGCTTCATGTTGCCATACGAGGTATAATACGAAGCTAGAATTTATGCTAATATGTTACTTCATCCCAATAATAGGAAAAAAACCCTTACTTTCTGCAAGTTTTAGAAAATAAAATTTCAATAAATTAAGATTACAAGAGATAGTTTTGTTTATTATTGCATTTTAATGAGCAGTACCTAGTCCTTCACCCCTAGGTTGAATAAAAATGTTATTCCTACATGCAATATGGTAGCCTGAGAGACTTCGACAAGCGCTTCTTGCAAGATACACCCTTGTTCCATGGAAACGCAGTTACGACCTTTTTGGTAGATTGATACCAATCTAGTATGAGTTTTGGGACTACCAACACAACAATTAAAAAACCCCTCATATTCCTCAATGGGGAAAGTCAAAAACGCCCACAGATGCACCATTCTTCTTGTGGGGGGTCTTTCATTTATTGGAACAACCCAAAAATCACAAAAACCCACATTCGAAATAGGAAAGTAGGTTCCCATTTGACTCATTTAACCTCCTGTGGAAGCCAACTGGTCTGGGACCCGTCCCAATGTATTCAACGTCCGAAATTTAGTGAAAAATGATACCCCACACGCCTAAATTGCCAAAAATCCCAAAAAATGGTGTGGGGATATTTTGCTTTTTTGGTCTAGACAAAATGAAACGTCAAATTTTGGGGCCAATCGGAGAGATTGATTACGTACGTTGATTCAAAGAATAACCAAGCAAAATATGCTCAACATAGATTATGTATATTAATGAAATGAGAAGTCAACGAAGTTTAATTGGCGAGTTTAATAAGGAAAGAGTAAATACTAGTGTAAAAACAGGATAGAGATAATTAATAATGAATGACAAAGATAAGCCCAAAAACAAATTTATTTAGTTTTCTTCGAGATTTTACTAAGATTAAACAAGTGAAATGTGGATAATACTAATGAGATGGAGTGGGGGAGGCTTCTCTTTGTTTTTTTTTTAGTTTTCTTCCAAGGGAAATAACCAAAATTTAATGGGGGATAGTTTTGATTGGGCATTCCAAGGTATTTACTTAGCAGCCCTTAAGTAACGATGGGTGAGTCCGTTTCTTCGATTTTGTGATGAAATCCTCGGCTCACCTTGTCCCTGGTTGACGGTCGTCGACCCCGTCGGCCCACCGGTGGTAGTCCTCCCGCTCGGCGTCGCGGCGAGTCCTGGCATGCCGGCGCCACCTGCTCCGCTCGCGCCGCCAGCTCCGCCCGCGCCTTGGGCTATCATGCCGGAGCCGCCCGACCCGCCGAGCGTCGCTTTCTGTTTGAGCATCGTCCAGTCGAACGTGTAGTCGTACTGGTGGTTCAACGTTCTGAAGAGAATTCTGAAGAGCTGGCGGAGGTACATGTAGTCAGGCCCTTCTTCGAACTTCAGCCCTCGGCAGTAATTCAGATACAGCACAAATTCTGCAGGAAAACCCTGAAAATACAGAAGAAATTCATTATATTCACACCTTCTAACAAGAATAAATAATAATCCCAACGTGGAAAAGTAGGTGATGCTTTTAGTGGGCGCCAATCAGTCCGGGACCCATCTCAATCTATTCAGCGTCCAACATATAGAACAAAATGATACACCACATGCCTAGATTCTAATAACCTAATCTAAAAAACGCTGCAAATCATCTCACAGGGCATGGTCATTCCTCGGATCAGCAGTATGGAGACTCATTCCAATCGATTCAGCGTCCAAAATTAAGTGGAAAGTGATACCCCACACGCCCAGGTACCAGAAACCTCGAAACCCCTATTTCAAAATCAGTAGGTAGCTACTTATTTTGAATCATAACCTTTTCCGGTGGGCGCTAATCGTTCTGGGACCCGTCTTATTGGATATACCATCCAAAATTTAGTCGAAAATGATACCCAACACGCCTAGATCGCCAAAAATCTCAAAAATACATTTTTCAACATACACATTTTGATAATTGCATTCAAAGAATAACCAACCAAAATCACATTTCACCCATACCCTTCCCAAATTTGATTCGATCGGACTGGAAAGTGTCGAGGACTAACTAGAACCGGAAACGGGTCCCTGACCAAAATTTCATATTTTAAGATAATTGTCTACAGCCGATAACCGCGTTTTGCCTATTATGATCGAGATATGACACGTATACTGTCAAATTTTGGGGTCAATCGGGGCGTTATTCGCAGAATAACCAAAATCATCCATTAACCGACCAATTTGATATTTTGCCACAAATTATAATCTAAAAAGTGGCTGAAGCTAACACTTGCCGGTTATCTGAGCTCATACCGACCGAATGTACATTAACTAAGTTTCATTTTGCTCATGTAACAGATCGTTATGTAAGAAATTTGTAACCCTATTGAATGATTTGACTGACTCGCAGCAATACGGAAAGTCGTTGAATAAAAATTGCCTAGAAAAAACTAATTTCGAAAGTAAATCCGACCTTTTTCGGTTAATCAAGTGAGAACACCTCTTATCATTCACGAAACTCAAGAGGAATCGACAAGAAGGTTCTTTCGTGGTGTTGCCATTGAGTAAATGTCAACAAGAAGTCAAGAACCACTTTAAACGTCCTTACTTTGCACAAAACTTCGACCGGCGTAGACATTTTCTTCTCACTGATTTTTTCGTATTTCTGTTTCTTGGTAGCCGCCTGAAACGAGAAGTCATTTAAATAGAATCATGTAATATAATTTACAATAAATGTATGACAATTGATTTGGGTTAGTATAGTGGGAAAATAGTTTTGTAGTTTTGTTGTTATAGGTTTTCTGAGATAATCATAGTAATATTTTGACGTTTTTGGATGAGAGTAAGAAACGAGTGGTGAGAAATGAAGACAGAGAAAATATTATGAACCGTGAAAAGCACTCGAGGTTAATATAATTGGCTCGAGCTCAAAAAAGAACGGAAACGGAATTTCTATTTATTTTGAGAACGCGGAGCGCCGCGCGTCAACTTGTTTACAAAATAATGCACCGAAATGCTGAATGATGCTTGTTTCAAGTAAAAAACGTACCTTGAGGCCTTGCCACGGGAGACTACCTCGATTGAAGTACATCATCACATACCCGAGGGATTCCATGTCATCTCTTCGACTGTAAACAAAAGAATGAATGAGTGGACAGTTTATAATCATCTGCGTGCATCGATAGGAGAAATCGTGGTTTCTACAAAATATTGTTGAACTCAAAAGTTCTTATCAATGCAGAAAAAAAGGATTTTAGTTTACGAATTTGAATATTTCTATGAATGGGGTGTACCAAGGGTTTGCAATTGGTTAATTTTTGTTTTCCAAAACCATGGAAGGGGAAACAGGTGTCAAATGCATCAGAAATAGTGTGGATGATGGATTTTTTTTTTTCTTCAAAAAGCAACCCGCTGAACAGTGACGTCACAATCCGTGTGAAAAAAGTGAAATGACATTTACATTTGAGACAAAAAAAAGATGATCTACATCAGCAGCCTTTGCCCTTCAGGCGCTCTTGTAGACAATAGAAAGTTGTCTCCTCTTGGTTTTGTTGTTGTTGTAAACTAACCTTCGCAATGATAGCAACAAGATAGGTGACTCCAGACCAATGATAGCTATAATGCAGAAATTGAGGTGGACCACACTTATGTGGCCTCAACAGGGGCAGAAAGGGCAACACTGAACGCTGACGTCACGGAATTTTTCTCTTCTGTAGGTTCATATTCTTCAGAACACCCCTTTTCATGCATACGCCTTTTTTTCTATGTCTATGAATGTTGAGAGCTTCTATCCTGCTTCCAACCAGGTTTAAAAGGAAATCCCCTTCTCAAGTTTCAATCGTACAAAGGTAGCTCAGCGTTTTCGTCAAATCTCAAATTTAATGTCTATTGCTGTTCACTTATACCTTACAGCGGTATTCTCATCGATATAGGCTAAAATATTCCAGCTCCAACCCTCACCTAGCTTCCTCGCAGCCCAACTAGAATTTCATTTATGTAAAATATCCATAAAACGCTGCAAATTCTTCCACACAGGTTGGTTTATTCTTCAGAGCACGGAGAAAATGGGGAAAAACATGGAGTGTGGAGTGTCCTGGACTCATTCCAATCGATTCAGCGTCCAAAATTTAGTGGAAAATGATACCCCACACTAGATTGCTAAAAATCCATTTTTCGAATAACACATTTGGATTAAATTGGTCGATTTTCTGCATGAGAACATCGGGTGATTTATTTAAGGAATAACCAACCAAAAGGCGTCCAAGGACAGCTCTCAGAGCGTCAGCATCGAGGATTTGAAGATTTTTATCGCGGCCACATTCAAAGGAAGAGTTTCAGCAAGATCTAAATGACTCTTAATACCAAGTGAAAGTGAGGTGATCTTCAATCTTCACGGTACGTAGCTTCGGAGATGCAACGGACTGTTGACCGTTAAGGCTACACAAAAATGTCAAGGATACCGGTGATGAGTTTTCCAACAGTACCGTCTGAATGAATTTCTCTACAGGGATTAATGCAAAAACCTGCACCTCTGCAAAAACGCAAATTTTCACGAAGTAACATTTTTTTGTAATTTAAATTGATAAGTTTGAAAGATGATTCATCCATTTCAGAGCGAAACCATTGAATTCACGCATAGTTTTTGTTTTTAAAAAACTAATATTTTTAGAAAAAGAGAATATTATTGAAATAATTGCCTGAGATAACACATGTTTACGTATTTGAAAGGAAAAAAAAGAAAGGGGGGAAAAACCCCACGTCAAGTTTTGTCAAATTCCCGAAAATCAAGTTTCAGGACACACATTTTCACCCATACCCTCTCCAAATTTTGTTCGATCGGGCTGAAAAAAGCCGGAAAGTGGCCCCTGACCAAAATTTCTTATTTTTAGAGAAAATTTGACCACCGAAAATGGCGTGAGCATTTCGGTTTTGTGATCTAGACATCATGAAACATACTGTCAAATGGAGAGAGTGAGCACTCTATGACTTTTATTGCATAGATTGATTATATCGAAATAACCTTCCGTTAAAAAAAAATCTTGTCCCCGACACTTTATATTCTCAAATTTGGGGAGGATATGAGTAATAAAATGTATTTTTTGAAATGCGATTAGGTTTTTGGGGACTAGGGATGAGGGGTATCATTTTCATCAAATTTTGGAGCCTGAATAGATTGAGATGGGTCCTGGACCAATTGGTGCCCACTGAAGGAGGGTATGGGTCCGAATGGGCACCAATCTACCTATTCCTAAGTGGTTTTTCGAGATTTTTGGGTACCTAGGCGTGTGGAGCATCATTTTCCATTAAATTTTAGACTTTGAATCGTCTGAAATGATTCCGAAACGCTCCACTTTTCACCGCTTCCCAATAATCTTACTCCAAGGAAGAATTTGCAGCATTTTGAACGTGACATCTGAAAAGGCAACCGTTAAATGTTGGGGCAAAATCCGAAACATCTGGCACGATATCTCAAATTGATTGTTCATGGTATAATAAACTAAATGGAAGTTGAATATCTGCACTCTGCTTCAAATACATACAAACTATATTGAAAACCAAGGAACTTATCGCGTTATTTCAGGAAATATTTACGTTATTCATGAAAAACTGAGCTCTCCCACAAATAGTTTACCAATTATTCTCTGGGATTTGTGCTCGCCAAGACCACAGTGACGTCACCTGAGACCACTTGAGCCGTTTGCACACAATTTAAAATTCTCTTAAAGCTCCTAACTGACATTATATCACCGCTTTTCACGTAATTCCCGCTTATATTATAAATATTCATTTCGACTTACCTCTGTTCGATTCCTAGATGAGCGTTTATGGAAGCGTAGCGGGCAGTTCCAGTGAGATTTTTGTCTTCTCTATAACCTATGTGACACCTCGTGCGGTTGTCCCTGAATTTTTTGGCAAGCCCAAAATCGATGAGGAACAACTTGTTGCAGTGACGACCAATGCCCATGAGGAAATTGTCAGGCTTGATGTCTCTGTTGGAATGAAATATAACATTTTAAATTGAATTTATACGAGTATGATTGCAGCGATAGGTAACAATACGAACAAAAGTCTGGGATTTGAAAGGACGTTACAAATAGAATGACTTCGTGATGTATAAATAGGTTGCATAACGTTCTGTACAACGAATCCTTCTGCCGGAACTTGATAATTCTTCAAGGAGCACGCCGAAAAAGAAACGATGTCAGCGAGTTTCCCAAACTTTCGTTTCAAGGATACGCCACGTAACGAGAAGAGGAACAAGAAGCAAGGAAAGGGGTGAAGACCTATTCAACTGGGAAAGGGATGGAAAAAAATAAAGAATAAATAACAACGATGGGAAAAAGCTGCCAGACGTGGGAATCAGTTTAATGCTCAGACAGGGAGCGTGCTCGGTCAAGATTTCCTTGAAGCTTGTCACTTCCTACTTGATCACCCACTTTTTGCAAATGAGGTTCTTATTGACGACAAACAAAACGTGGCAATAACAAGAATTGTCAAGCTGCAACGTCATGGCCTAGGTTAGAGGATTCAAAATGTTAGAGAATAAAAGGAACTCACCTGTGGATGAAGGACCGCGAATGGATGTATTCTATACGACCTATCATCTGGTCGGCCAACATGAGTACAGTCTTTATTGTAAAACTGCGAGAGCAGAAATTAAAGAGATCTTCCAATGAAGGACCCAGTAGATCCATTACGAGCACGTTGAAATCTCTTTCTTGCCCAAACCATCTGTAAAAGAAAATACATTACGATATAAGGAGGAATTTTTAATTTGACGAAAGCTTCATAAAATAACATTGCATTTAACCCTCCAACGCCTAATTTTTTTTTTTTTTTTTTTTTTTTTTTTTTTTTTTTTTTTTTTTTTTGCTGTTGATTAGTTATACATGGAAAATGGAGAAACACGAATGCCGGCTAAACTTGCCATTGTTTAGGGCAATATGAAGACGATTCAGAGCACAGAAGTCATAAAACTGAAGGAAGTCACGTTGTTAGAAAGCATATAACTGAGAACATGTGAACTTATTCGACTTCAGTTGTTTTCTGAATGCTTATTTCAATCTTCTCAAATCATTTATTCAGTAAACACGCTTCGAGATATTTAATTATGACTAGATCAGTCAACTAAGAACGCTGCAAATTCTTTCCTCGGATCAGGACTCGTGGACTCATTTCTTCAACATGGGGAAAATGGGGAAAACAGTGGGTGTGGCGAGTCCCGGACCCATTCCAATCGATTTGGGGTCCAAAATTTAGTGGAAAACGATACCCCACACGCTTAGGTACCAGAAATCTCGAAAACGCATTTTTGAAATAGGAAGATATGTACCCATTTTCACCAATAACCTCATCCTGAAGGCGTCGATGGTTCTGGGACCCATTTCATTGGATTCAGCGTCCGAAATTCGTTCCAAGGACCAACTAGAGCCGGGAATAAACCCCTGACCCAAATTTCATATTTATAGAAATTTTTCTACTACCAATGTCGGCGTGGACGGCGTATGGCCATTTGCTAATTTTGATCTAGACACTTTGAAACGTCCAGAAAAATTTTTGGGGCAAATCGGAGAGATTGGTTTTTTGCATATAAACAAAGGTTGATTATTCAAGGAATAACCAACCAAAACCCACTTTTGATCAAAATACCGACCGTCTAGGGGCACCTTAAAGCTTTCCCTTTATATTTGAGTGGTCGTTTGATTTTTCGTCAATGTAAGGCATATGTTGGGACTTAGTTTACAGGTTTCGTCAGCTTTTCATATCATCAAATCGTCATATATCATTTCATCCGGACAGGACTGAAATCTTATCCGAGTGGCCAACCAAAAGCGAAGACAAGTCAGGCGGCAGTAACGCGACAGGGCTTACGACAAATAAAAAAAATCTGCAAATTCTTACACACGGGTTGGTTATTCCTCGAATGGGGGAAACAGTAGGTGTGGCGGGTCCCAGACCCATTCCAATCGATTCAGGGTCCAAAATTTAGTGGAATATGATACCCCACACGCCTAGGCACCAGAAATCCTGACACATACAAAATGGGTGGATACATACCCATTTTGACCCATAACTTCTTCCAGTGGGTGCCAATTGTTCTGGGACCCATTTTATTGGATTCAGCGTCCAAAATTCAGTGGAAAATTGTCCCCCACACGCCTAGGTACCAGAAATCCCAAAAACACATATTCAAAAATGGGTAATAAATACCCAATTTGACCTATAACTTCTTCCAGTGGGTGCCAATCGTTCTGGGACCCATTTCATTGAATTCAGCGTCCAAAATTCAGCGGAAAATGATACCTCACCGCCACACGGGTCCCGGAACGATTGGCGCCCTCTGGATGAGGTTATGGGTGAAAATGGGTACCTATCTACCCATTTCGAATGTGTTTTCGAGATTTCTGGTACCTAGGCGTGTGGGGTATCATTTTTCACTCAATTTTGGACCCTGAATCGATTGGGATGGGTCCGGGAACCGCCACACCCACTGTTTCCCTCATTTTTCCTATGTTGAAGAAATGAATCTCCATGTCTGAGGATTTTCAATTTGAACGAGAATTGAATCTCGTCGCCATAGCAATGTAACCACGTGAAATGAAGTAATTATTCATACTCGCCACATTCCACGCTATTCGCAGCCCCTCATTTCTCACGGGAAGTATTGACGTGAAGGATTTGTCATTATGTGCCTACTTAGCACGATGCGATGTGGTCTTATAAAAATCTGCAAATTCTTACACACGGGTTGGTTATTCCTCGAATGGGGGAAACAGTGGGTGTGGCGGGTCTCAGACCCATTCCAATCGATTCAGGGTCCAAAATTTAGTGGAATCTGATACCCCACACGCCTAGGCACCAGAAATCCTGACACATACAAAATGGGTGGATACATACCCATTTTGACCCATAACTTCTTCCGGTGGGTGCCAAACGTTCTGGGACACACATCATTGAATTCAGCGTCCAAAATTTAGTGGAAAATGATACCCCACACGCCTAGGTAGCAGAAATCCCAAAAACACATAATCAAATTGGGTAATAAATACCCAATTTGACCCATAACTTCTTCCAGTGGGTGCCAATTGTTCTGGGACCCATTTAATTGGATTCAGCGTCCAAAATTTAGTGGAAAATGACACCCTACTCGCCTAGGTAGCGGAAATCCCGAAAACACATATTCAAAATGGGTAATAAATACCCAATTTGACCCATTACTTCTTCCAGTGGGTGCCAATTGTTCTGGGACCCATTTTATTGGATTCAGCGTCCAAAATTTAGTGGAAAATGACACCCCACTCGCCTAAATCACCCAAAATCTCGAAAATCCATTTTTCAAAAAACACATTTTGACCCCTACCCCCTCCAAATTTGGTCCGATCGGGCTGAAAAGTTTCGAGGACCCATCTCGGCTGGGAACAGACCCCTGACCCAAATTTCAGATTTTTAGAAAATTTTCTACTACCAAAAAGGGCGCGGACATGGACGGCGTACGGCGTACAACGTACACGTACGGCGTACGGCGTACGGCGTACGGCGGACGGACATCGACCTTTTGATCAGGACATCATGAACCGCCAGAAAAAAATTTTGAGCCAAATCGGAGAGGTTGACCATTATCATGAAAACATAGGTTGATTATTCGAAGAATAACCAACCAAAAGGGGACGTAGAAGGACGCAGAAGGACCAGGAGCTCACAAGACGAAAGACGATACCTTCGAGCTCAAACCAGTTTGTGGAAAAGCCCTTGGACACCGTCGATGAACGACCAGTACAACTCCATGAATATCGGCAGCAGCTCCCGGCATGATGGATGCTCTTGCAAGGAACAGGCCGTCTTTTTCTAAATCTCCGTATCGTAACACTTTCGCTTTCTCCCATCTGTAATGGCCTTTTTTCTCCTTTTCAGACCTCAAACGCTATGCTAATGACTTTCGGCTGAGATGAGAGGAGAAGTTTATCTCGAGTCATTAAAAGGATTGACTGCAATGATTTCTCTTATTCTGTTCGAGCAGATGTATTGTCTGACTACGAGTAATCCTAGCGGCGTGAATCCTCAGTAAACCAATCTCATCCACTCTCAACACAACCTTTACCAAAACTTTATCATTTATTTTGACGGGTCAATTTAGCAAACAACCCAAGACTACGGATACTCAAAAATTGTACTAATATATTGAATCATTTTAGTTGAAACCATTTTTGCATTGATTTCAAACTCTCATTAATTCAAGTTAGTTCTGTATCAATCTTCAAACGTTTTCACATTCATTTGAGCCATTCTTGAAGAAAATTACATTTGGGTGAAAAATTCAAAGACCTCACACCGCGAGAGTTATAACGAAGTCGACAGACAGAGTGTACTTCATGTGAGAAGCATGCGCTAGCTATAACCCTTTCAATAGCCAAAATTGACACTCATACTCAAATTTTTGTAGGACCGCATTTTCCAACATTTTCACGCGTTCATTTCGTTCAAAAATGTACTTCCCTTCGGCGAAAAAGGTTCAATTTGAAGGGGAAATGGTGTGAAGGGATCTAAAACTTAGTTCAAATGAAACCAAACAATATTTAAATCAAAGTTGAATAGGTTCAATTCGAGGAAAAATGATTCATAAAAATGCAAAAAACAATTTCAACTGAAACTTTATAAAACAAAGTCGAAACAACTTTGTACAGAATTGTTGTCCCTAGAGAAAGAAAACCAGATGTACGAATAATTTATTTTAAAATCGGTGTAAAATGTATGGGATTGGTGGCCTTGAAAAAAGATGTACTTTTTCAAACTATAAGAATAAATAATTACTTAACGAGTTATGATATTATCTACGAGCAGATCAAAATAGGGTTGCATCCAGCCTAAAGTAGGCTTAATCTATAGGGGTGCATTAAATCGAAGGTAGATTTTAATTGTTTTATTGCTATTCTATGTCGAATCAAGAATATTTCCACCCATTTTGAGAACTTTTCCGTAATCAATGGGGAATTTCCCTAAATAAATATACCGTTTGTTGAGCGTATTACGACTGATTAAGATTTTGATCATTTTTATTTGTTTACTGAACCCATGTAATTATTTGGAAATTAAAATTAAATTCGAATGTATACGCGTAATTGGAAATCGGTACGACACAACGTTTTCAATCAATTTTGAGAAAATTCAAAGATATAAATAGATTCTGACATGAACAGATTGCTTATATCACGCCGCTCTGATGCGGGTAACCTCTATAAGGGAAAAACCCCTCTAGTGAAAGTTACACAGAATGAAATTGTACCATTCGACTCAGAACGCTAATGAATGTATAAAAATAAACTATTAGTAGAGTTCCCATTCGAGGAAAGGCAATAATATATGACCTGTAGACATGATGAGTAAGTGAAGATAGATTTATATGATTTATATAATTATCAAAAAATTCAATTAATTAGCACTAGTGGAGTTCTAGTGGGAAACGATAATACTTAAGTAGGTACATTGAATTGTAATACATTGACCTAATAATAATATGTCGGGTTAATTTATATCACCCAAACTTGAAAAATTCCTGATAAAAGAAAAACTCGTATAGATTTGTCAAGGATTGAATTATTGAAGAAATGCTTCAAGTGGTACCGTCACCTATGGTTTTGGTTGATATTAGAAATGTGGTGTCACCCAAAGGTGACAATCGTGGTTAGTAATATGAAATTGGCGTTTCAGGTCACTGTGAAGGGAGCCAAAACGAACCAAACCGCCATCACTCGCCCAAAAAACTTGCCCCTACGAGAAAAGAGGACTCCGTATCGCTTAAACACGTTTCATCTCCCAAAAGGGATGTTGAGAAAAAAAAGAAGTTCTTGTTATTGTTGAGTGAGCGAGATGGCAGATAGGCTCCCGGGTGACCTGGTTTACTTGAGTTCGCCTCAACCTGGCCCTGCCTAGACCCGCCCCACGGTCTTCAAGCACGGCACGTTAGACGAGCTAAGTTTTTTTTTTTTTTTTTTTTTTTTTCTATATACATACACAAAAAACGATTGAGAGGGGGGGGGGGCACTGAGGCTGAAAACGACGGAAAACCTAATTGCCAGCTCGTTAGCCGTAAGATCTACATATCACCTAGAAAACTATAACAACGAAAAATGTTCTAAAATCTCGACCAATCCTATTTTTCTGAAATCAATAGAGTATTGGTACCTACATGACTATTGAGAGGTACGAAAAACCAAAGTCGCACGCAATGGCCACGAAATGGAACGAATTCTTTGAGGAACATTTGACGAGGAAAACGTGTTCCTTATTTGGCGAAAACCAATTCTTTGAGGTCCCACCTGAATCGATCAAGTCCAAAATTTAGTTGAAAATGACACTCCACGCGTCCAGGTCCTAGAAAATCTCGATAACCCATCTTTAAAATGTTAAAAGTTGGATAGCGTTCGAGGAGGATTTACTATCATAGTTATTCAATAATTGCACCAATTGAAACTTTGCCAAAACAAGCATGTACGTAACAATGTTCTATAAAACACAATAAATCAGGCAAACTTTTGCACCCTGATTGTACTTGTAGACATGAAAGCAGAATTTCATGGCCCCTACTAAACAATTATCACGTGAAATTTGAACTTCAGAATTTTTGAGGTCATTTATTTAATTATTGCCCTCTTGATAAAATCCATAAAGTGAGCTTCTGACTAGTTATCGAAAGAATTGATGAAATTGTTAGAGTTATTGTTAATAAGTAACACAATTAAAACTGTAATATACCTGCTGAATGGTTGACCATTGATTAACAGAAATGGGGCATTCTAGAGCCAGTCAACCCCCCAACTCATCCCCATAAAGTCGCCTTCTCTATGTTAAGATAAAAATCCGAAACTACGTCATCAGATATTTTTTGGTATATAGGAAGGTGAAATTTTTGTGAGGGTTCAAATCAAGTTTCAAACACCTTTGCTGTGATCAGCAGACTGTATTTACACTAAGATTGGCCACATCAGACGCATCATGTTCCAAAAATGACTCAGGGAAGCGGGTTTAGGTGAGATGGAATTGATCCATCTAAAGGCACACTTTTGGCCCAATGTTAGCAACCAGTTGATAATTCGCCGATTTTATGATCCCAGAAGATCGCAGGCCCTTACAATCAAATCGAGTACCTATACGCATACCATAAGGCAAGTCACAAGGAATATTACAACATTTCTCCTTCGCTCGGAAAAATCAAACGCTTTCCAAAAGCAGGGGCGAACGATCGATACGAAATGACGCACAGTAAATTACTGGTTGTTTCTCCACCAAGTTACATAAAATTGGAAAACACTTTTCGACTGAGAGCAATCAACTCAGAAATGAAACACCCGTTTGAACCTTCTCGGTCACGTCAACGTGGCAACCCGTTTGGAAACTGCGGCCCGGCGATTAAAACTAAATGTTTTTTTCCTTATTCAATTCGACTATTTCAAAAGCGGAAATGCTCGTATTTTCATCATTGAAGTTCAAACTTGCTTGGGAATACATGCGTCATCACATATGAGCTGAAATCAATAGGACCTCTCGATCTTGACACGGGATGGCACAGCGCACATAACTTTCGACAGTCGCCGTGTTTCTACAGACCATTTTGTTATCCACGTTGAAGATGAAGAAAGGAAGCAATTTGAAGATAAATTTAGAATAACCAAACGAACTAGAATTTTAACCAAAAGGTAATTTTTATTGGATGATGGACGACGACACAATACATAACATTCGTCGCGCTTCATTTCATATTCTTCTTTCGTCTTATGCGTAGTAAGTGGGCGAGGTTTTGAGACTCTTGAAAGATGACAAAGCAATCTCTTTCATTCCGTTTGGGCCCTCGCCAACTGCCTGTAGGAATGGTAGGGTGGGGCAAGCCAAAAAGTGTGTATTTACTCGACCACTACTGTTCATGTTCTGATCTCTTAGTAGAAGATTTCGCTCTTTTTTGTCCCGCAATTGTACTTCCGAGACCGCGTGGTAGCAAAAATTACGTTTCCATTTTCGAAAAATACTGTTTTGCCTTCAAGTTTACGTTTGCGAGTCCTTTGAACAAAACAACAGCAGATTCCGTCTGCTCAAATGGACCTGTTGCCTTAGCAATAACTACGATGATTGTGATCCAATAGCATTCAAATTGTCATAGATCGTGTGGATTCCCCTTTCAATTATGATCAAATCGGTGGTACGAATGCAATAGCGATAATTTCCAAATTTTCTGCCCAATTTCACTCAAATATCCAAAAATTGTTCTATTCTGCTCTAGATTTCCCCCAATAGTTTCATTGGGATCAATCCAAGGTCACGAGGAAAGTTATAACTTGATATTCAAATACCCTGATTTGCCGCATTATTCAAGGGATTAATGGAAAGTGTAGAAAATGAAGCGGGACATGAGATGGAGAGAGCGAGGAGAAGAGGTGGCAACGTAACATATTGTCTAATAGTATTACAGAAAATAAGGAGAAACGGTACAAGGAAATAGAAAACCTAAAATCTATATGAAACCCGTCATTCATTTACCTTGAGAAAGTCTTAATAACCAACAAAACAGGAGAGTGATTTGACCCGAAATAGACAATAACTATCCCAAAATGAAATAATAACTCATTTTTCGAATGGCTTATAAAGTGACTAGTTTATGGCGTCACGAAAGACGTAATTTACGTAAAATTTAAGTGAAATCGTTGGCTGTAAAAGGCTAGAGACAAATCGAGAATGACCACCACGACATTATTAAAATTTAGCAAGGTCTATAAAGAGACGTTTCTGAACACGATTGGCGCAATTGGACTCTTTACGGTTCGTATTGAGAAACGAGAATTGATTTAACCTTCGTAATCAACGGACAGTCGAGAGACGTCAACACCGACTGAACTATCAATCATTTAACAAGTGAGGAAGACAACCTCATTTAACGGCATCATTATACAGAACGCCCATCGAGAAGAACCAGGTGAACTGGCGAGTTATTTTCGACAGGTATTGATCGTTGTTCTGTTCCTTCTATCAGGTTCGAAAATGTACCATATCTTACGGCAGTTGTTTCAAGTTTTATGTTTGTTAGCTCACTGTTTGATGTCACCAACTCGACCATACATACCTGAAACAAAAAGAAAAGAATTACGAATCAGCGCGTGAATACAAAATATGAGTTTAGGAATAATTTTGAAATGATCCAAAAGTGGTAAGGCAGAACAATCAGTACGATCAGTAAAATCCATTGAGCCTTTCCCCAAAATTCTTGAACAAAACAAGTTTTCTACAATTTATTTAGGTAATTTTATCAAAAAAATAAATATCATTTCATCCTTTCAATTTTTTTAAAATTAATATTCCTCACGTGTTTTTAATTATTTCTACAACGCTTTGGGATCGGACTTTCACTTAATTGTAGATAATACGTATACCTACACACTCACTATCTTTCCTTTGAAACATCACGACACGGGCTGTCGCTCGCCCACCTAGTTTTACCAAGACGGGAAGTAGGAGCCTCATTTTTACCCAACGACTCTTTTGCACAAAAGCTAATGGCCCTATTGTAAACAACGGGGTCGTCCGAACCGATTACGGAAAATCATACGACTTTCGCTTGTCTTTTATGTTTTTATAAGGGCACGAGGAGTGCACTTATCACGTGCGTTTGAATGAGACCGGCGTTCAGGATTGCATTGGGGAATAAACTCAGCAAATTCTTGGAAAAAGGGGGGAAACAGTGGGTGTGGCGGGTCCCAGAACCCTCCAAATCGATTTTGCGTCCAAAATTTAGTGGAAAATTATACCCTACACGCCTAGGTACCAGAAATCTCCAAAACACATAGTCAAAATGGGTAGATAGATACCCAGAAGGTGCCAATCCTACCGGGACCCATTTCATTTGATTCAGCGACCAAAATTTAGTGGGAAATGACACCCCATACGCCTAGATCGCCAATTATCTCGAAAATACATATTCAAAATGAGTAGATAAATACCCATTTTGACCGATAACCTCTTCTGGTGGGTGCCAATCCTACCGGGATCCATTTCATTTGATTCAGCGACCAAAATTTAGTGGGAAATTACACCCCATACGCCCAGATCGCCAATTATCTCGAAAATACATATTCAAAATGAGTAGATAAATACCCATTTTGACCGATAACCTCTTCCGGTGGGTGCCAATCGTTCTGGGACCCATTTCATTGGATTCAGCGTCCAAAATTTAGTGGGAAATGACACCCCACCCACCTTGATCGCCAAAAATTTCAAAAATCTATTTTCAAAAAACACACTTTCACCCATACACTCCTCAAATTTTCTCCGATCGGGCCGAATAGTTTCAAGGATCAACTAAAGCAGGAATGAGGTTCCTAACAAAAATAAATTTTTAGAATAATACCAAATTGTATATGAACCAACTCCTCACACAGTAATAATTATATTTATTTTCCGCCTAGATTGACTAATCTACTAGTAAACATAATAAAAGTGGTTTACCTCAGCTATAAAGAACTTTCAGAATAGAAACTTGTGAAAAAAAGGATCTAGGTTCCAGGTCGTTGGTCAATCAATGAAACGGTGAATCAAAGCCATATAAAGCAGGGCAAGACTACGCACCGTAGAAAGCGAAAATTCGAAAGCTTCCTTACACAGTGGTTGATGGATTTGAGTCGCAAGGAGGTCGAAAGTTTGATGTGACGATGTTCGAGGAGACTCAAGTTTGCTGTCACACTGATTAATTTCTCAATGGTTTTCTTCACTAAACAACGAGTAGTTGCTTAAACGTTAAACTAAATACAAGAAGTAGGAACCTACTAGTTTCGGAATTATTGATAATCCAGCGAGCAAACAGGAAAGACATACAAGACGGTCTACAAAGGCAACATTGAGGAACTAGAAACTCGCGAAACATGAAGAAGATATTACCTATCAGAAAGCTAAGGATCCAGGTTACTTCTCATTTCATTTTCACTCACATTTTCGCCATTCCAAAGCAATTGATGCTTTCCCGAAGTCAGATTTTACATGTTTCCAAACTGATTTGAGTAATTCTAAACTTCGATGCCCTTTTAATATAATTTTATTTCACATAAAGCACAAAATCAGTAATATGATATTTAATAAAATGGAAATTTCAATTATTTGCGTTAGTCTTCAATCAATAATAGCCAATTTTTCTCAATATTTCCATGAATTTTGAGGCTCATCATAAGTGGTGTTTCATCGTTGAAAGTTCCTGTCGGCTTCAACCGATTCTGCCAGCGTTTGCCAAAAAATGTATCATTGAACTAAGAATAGAGCCACGATATCCGTTGGGAGTTTCCGCTTTCTGTAACGCACCGTTATAACTTCCATTGTTCTTTTTACTTCAGAGTGAGAATCTAACGTTCATCAAGGGGAGAAAAAGGGGAAAATTCGGACATAATGGAATCCGATTAGGATCATTAATCACTCAAAGTGTGTCCAAATAGCACACGGCCAAATTTTAGGGGGTCGCTCTAAAATGTAGTTGTTGCAAGTGCCTTTTTTAGAGTTTTTTGTTTAGAGGCGTAGTTTTCATGCCATTTCATTTCCAAGATTTTTATTCGAAATTCCTATCTCAACAGACACAAGTTCACAACTCCCTCAGTTTTCCCGTGGTAACTTTTCAAGGTAATACCGCGTTTGAATTTTGGAAAACGTGTTATTTTTCACAAAGTCAAAGTTTTGGTATAAAATATGACTTCCTGTAAAAGGAAAATACTGGAAAACTTCAATTTTTGATAACTGATAAGATGTTGATAAGATCTGATAAGTGTTGGTCAAAGCTAATGCGTCGAACAAAAAATTATGATTTTAATAAATTTTTAAATTTTGAACTTTGAGCATACTTATGCTCTCTAATTGGAGTTGATTCAAATACTTCAAATTTCTGATTGAGGGAGTTACGGGCCTTTATGTGGGTTGAGTCGAAATCTGGGAAGAATTTATCAGAAGTTGCATTACTTGGAAATTAAGCTTCTGAATAAAACTTCAAGAGGGCCTTTCTACTGCGATTATGTTGGTGCATCCCCAATGTTTGGTGGCACCGATCGGTGGACACCCTGATAAATATAAGCAGTATACAAATTCTGAATAGAACATTTCTGATTAACATTTACGCAGTGGAGATCCAATACTGTTTTCTTTTTAGCTCGTGCGACGAATGTGAACTTTTTTGGGGGGTGAGGGAGATCTGTTGAATGCTATTGCGACGTGCAGGGTGGGTAGGCAGCACCAGCCTCTCACTTGCAGTCCTATCGATCCAAGGAGACGTGCGCTATAGGCCCAGATTCCGATACCGCTAGAATACGCCTCTCGCCGAACGTGAAATAGTTGTCGACACATTTCTATTCCAAATCCTCACGACTTTTGTACAAGGTTCTCGCTCACTGCCAAGAACAACGGCCGCTTTGAACCCTTTATGTCGCCCTCGAACGAAACAGAGACGAGAAACAAAGAATTCGAGGAATAAATGAGATGTTTCCCTTCCGAGTCAAAAGCAGCAAAGCCTCGTTTTAACCTCTAGAAGATAAAAAAAAAAAAAAATGTGTCTAAATCATAATGTCTATTCGGATTTGGCGTTTCAGAGGCTTCTGAACAAATTTTGTTTCGCACCTGTTCGGTCAGATCTCCACGTAATTGCGACAATATCCACTGTGGGTCTGTTACAAACGTCATTCAACTATTCTTAATAATTCGGCGATAATGCCGATTAGCAAGTAGAAGTTTGTAGAATGTATTAGGATTACGGTGTGCTCATGAGCAACTGCATTGCCGGAATATATTGTGAGGGTCATGAGGAAGCTCAACAGTGAGAATTTAATTTTTTCAATCATTATTCTCTCTCTCCAAATAAATAAGTAAGTAATTTAGGGAAAACGGTTGATATCCTTGTAATCGGTGCGGTCACAATCGATGAAATTTAAATATGATTCAGTCTGAGATCAATCCCAAGAAAGCGCAAGGATATAGCCTCATCACAGGGCGTGTTCAGAAAAAACTGTCGAGGAAGGTCACTGGTCACTGTCAGACTTACAAAAACTGTAAATGCATCCCTCTCGCTACTACAGCTGTGGAAAATACCATATGTAATTATGATTCCTAAACCAGGGTAGCCTTAGGAAGAATCTGCGTCATGCAGGCCCATCATCCTCTTGCATGTGTTGTCAAGATGGTTCAAAAGGCTCTTTAAGAGACAGGATGACTCAGAAAGGAGCCAATTTGGTTTTTAGAAGAAAACATTCTAAAATTAATCAAGTACAACCGTTTGATAAAGTCTGGCGCAAGGGCTCAATCATAAACCTCAAAAGATACTGCCGCTAAAGTATGCACAACTCCAAAACACACCGACCTTTGCCGGTATGACTTGGGAACAATGACCAATCTCTCAAATTGAAGAATGGGCTGCCAAGCGGGTTAAATTGTAACTAATCTCATCAAGGAGGTGGTTCCTTATGCCAATCAAGTATGCAAAACTCCAAAACATGACAGCAACCTTTGCCAGTGATATGGCAAGAGAGGCTGCTGGTAGCAACAATGAAGTTTCAATCTCTCAGAATGGAATTCTCAGAATTCCAGAAGTTTCAATCTCTCAGAATGGAATTCTCAGAATTCTCTCTTGAAGAATGGACAGCCAAGCGGGTTACTCAAAAAAGAAACAGAACTACCTCATGTTCAGAAAGCTGTATTGGATTATGGCACAATGTCCATCCACAACAAGACATCCTTTTTCAAACAGGTCTCCAGCCAATCCAGACTAATGGAGTGCTGTTTGTGGGGCTGCACCTCTCAAACCAATCAAGTCATGATACAGAGATTCCAGAATACGGTATTCAGGTGCTTCACGTGCTCCACTCCGTGGTACTTCAGAAACGACTGGCTTTACCATGACAACAAAACCATCAGGCTTCAATCAACTGCCCATCTGCCATCTCTAAAGCGTACAGGAGCATGTCAACGAAGAGGCTGTTCAATTTCTTGATGGCAATGATATCAGAAGCAAGTTGAAGTATACACAACCTAGATAACTCATATCACAAAAATATTGCGAATAAGTTTTAGCTAGGGGCTATTTTAATGAACAGAGGAAAAATACAACAAGAGTTTTGATTTTGATTGACCTTTCACAATCCGCATACTGTAGAAACGTGCCCATTTCAGCTAAATCAGGATACATCACCTCATCACCACCAATATCACCAACGACAGTTTCCTGTCAAGTTCGAGTAGTTCAGGGTGAAGGTATCCCTATCAGCAGTGGCCGCCATGGAGATTCGGCCGCAAAACCGCGAAGGACACGATTTTCCATCGAGGTGAACGTCGAAGGTTTCGTCCGAATTCATTCGCCAAACTCGTTTCGAGTAATTTTGGTAAATTGTTTTTATCAAAACAAAAATTTTCTATTTCCGTTCTTTTTGTTTCAAGGTGAGCGATCGATTCTGCAACGTATGCAATCCAGGGATTAAAATACGTCAGAACGAAGGGGGTGAGTGGATTACAGGTTACGCCGACCTAATCTGCTGGGCACGGCTGTTTCCGCAATGACACCTTCAAAATGCATTGTATTCATAAGATGTTGACGGAGTTGTCAATAAAATTTCAATTTCGCGATTGCAGCAACGGCTTTGTAAGTATTTTTGGCTGGTGGTTCCTTAAACAATCAACCTACGTAATCATACCCATTAAGAGATAACACTTCTTCGATAGGCTCCACCATTTTTAAGCCGGATTGGACCAACTTTGGGGAAAGTATGGGTAAACATTTGTTTTTTGAAAAATGGATTTTTGAGATTTTTGGCGATTTGGGTGGGCGGGGAATTATTTTCCGATAAATTGTAGACGCTGAATCGATTGGAATGAGTCTGGAACACTCCACAGTCATTGTTTCTCATCTCCCTCCAAGAAATAATTAACTTTTATTGAAGAATTTGCAGCGTTTTGTTATCAATTGATATTCTTTCATTTCCGTGATGATCGCTCTGACTATGTGAAGTGTTTTAATGTGAAGCAAACCAACCTCAGAACCTTCTTCTTCATCTCTTTTGCAACATCTTCGCCTCTGGGACAAGGAAAAGTAGAGCGATATAAAAATTTATCGATTCGTCAAAAAATATCGAATTCCGGTTTATTTTCTGATGCATCGGAAAATTGATTTAAATGTTTGAGTCTTCTTATTTGTGACGGTTGATGAGGAACTTGACTTTGCAAACAACCTAAACTAATTTTTTGACGAAATCGCACGACGAAGCACAAAACACATCTCAGAAATAAAGACGCTGGTGTGTCCTTGAACGACTCACGATTCCGATCCGCAGCACTAATAATTATTATTAGCATTCAGTTGATTCCGAACCAAACACCCAGGCAAGGCAGATAACTTGTCTTCAACAAGAATTTCTGAACAATCTCGGTTTTACATCAGATTAAGGACAGTATCATTGGCGACAAGTCGATGATACGACGCTGTCACTGGATTATCAAACGGGAAATCGGAGTAAAGGATTCTTACAACTCACAACTCAAGTCCCCACCCATATTCTGCTCCTTAGGCAAACAGGCTATTCAAATACCTTCCCACGCTAAACTCAACGTGTGACCATAAGGAGCTTGAGCTGAATGGATAATTGCAAAGGAAACATCTTACACTCTTCTATTTCGAAATTAATTTCTATTCAGTTAAAAATTGAACATATTTATCGCCCTGAAGTTATGCTTCAAAAAGGTTGAGGATACCGTAGGACAGCGTTACAGGCTACCAAAAATGATTTCTTCTTAATCGGGGACTGCTGAGTATCTCCATTTGATCCATAATAACGCAAATCATTCCGATATCGATCCAATTTTCATGAAGAAAGTAGTGTTTAATTGAAAAACGATTTTCATTTAAAAAACCACCTTTTACTGCATTCAAATGCCATTTTCTTCCGAAACTGCCTTCTAAACAAATTTTTATTCTTATACCATTGGAAAGCTGAGATTCTAGGCAAGTTATTCCCGAGTAGTCCCCATAGAAAAACCTCCGTTCTGAAAGCACAAAAACGGCATTTAAAAAAACGTTGATTTCTATTAAATCTTCAAATTTTGAACTATTCTTTTTTTTAGCGATCAGAACAGATTAAAAAATTTACTTATCATTTAAAAAAAAAAATCGGATTCCATATCAGAGAAGAAGGAAATTTAACACTCTTTCCAACGGTATCCTCAACTTTCATTTTAAATAGTAATGGGAGGGAGTAAGAGCCGTTTTACTGAGACAACTTTTTTAGGTTAGTAAAAAATATGATTAAAGGGGTACTTTTCGTTGCAAACTAGTTGTAGAATGGACCCCTGAGTTTGTCCCATAATTTGTGTAGACAGTATACTAGAATGAGACAATAAGAGAAAGAACAGATGTCGGGAGGGGGTTGAGACAGGCAAGAGACAAACGAGAGAGTCTAGACTGGCGACCACGTGTCACTTTCACGCCTTAAAAATAGAACGCCTTTGGAAAAAAGTCTCTGTACACCTGTATATGTGATAGCCATTGGTTTTGGACGTATAAATTCAAGAAACATTAAAATTATTTTTGATAAATTTCCTTCAATTTAGTATCTTCTAACGATACTACTATGTGGTATAACTAGATTTCGTATCATTTATCATTCTGAAAACTTACAAAAGACGACAATTGAATGTTTCATGAAACGGAAATTAATTATTGGTTGTGAGGAAATTGATCGATTTTCGGGAATCAGGCTCGGTGAGCATCTCCTCAAAAGCTTCACGGTAAAACTCTTTTTGTGTAACAGATTTTCCCTTAGAGCGGTGGTGTCACAACTTTAGTTCACAACCGTCTCAAACAACTAAAAAGAGAGAGTGGCCCAGTAACCCAGTTTCTCCTCCGTCTTACGCCTTTACCGTATCCTTTCCGAAGAGGTCGTGTCAATACGCGGCTGGAAGCTGTCTGAGTTGACCAACGTGAGGAGGATTAAGTTGGACTCCAAAAAGTCCAAATTCAAGTGGAAGGAAGAGTGGACAGTCGTCAGGAGTCTTCAGTAAGACTAGCAAGAATCAGATAGGGGCTACGTCGACGATGATTTGTGTCGTGGAAGAGTATGGAACATTCATTATATATTTTCTGAAAGACCCGACACGACATGAACTTCAAGTATTTTTGCTGATGTGTTTTCATGAGATTCTACAATGATTGGGTTTTCAATTGTCTGAGTCATATTGAGATTATAACTCAAAGGGTTGAAAAAAGTCAATAATGCGTTGAGAGCGCCGGAATTGTTCAAGAAGGGTGGGAGGCTGATGGACCAAAAAAAGCTGTATCTCTTCGGGGAGAATGCCCTGCTCAAACGACTTTACCACAGATGAACGAGAGTACAGTCAGCTGAGGGAGTGCCCCCATTGTACAGTCGGCACTAGGAGTGGATAACCGATTAGTCATCGGAGGCTCCGAGGGCGGGGGAGGGGGTTGATACGAAAGGTTGATAGAAAAGACACCCCCCACCAAGTCAACAGTTCGGGAATCGAACTCAGAACGACTTCTTCCTATATCAAGGGAGTAGCTTCATTACGCTAGGCGCCACCAGGAGCCATCAATATCAGACGGCACTGTACGGCTTACAATGCACCAAAATAATGTTTAAGAACTCATAAACCAACCAAATAAGTCGATTTTATCCTGCAATATATCTGGAAAAACGTTGAAGGTTACAATTAGAAAAAACCGCCTAAATGGAAGTGACGGATCTTGTTAACGTCACAAGAGATCTTATTACCAGCACAGTTGGAGGGGACAATCGGGAAATTGCCCACGCAACCTCACAGAACACCTTTCAGGAAGGTATCAGATTGGTTCAATCGGCAGAATCGATTTAACACCCGAAAGAGGGTCGGAGAATCGGCTAGGAAACTTATCTCACTCTGAGGATTTGGGGGACAAGATGTCACATTTTCGAAAGGAAGTAGAATGTTCACAAGAGAGGTTGACATCCCATGAACTTGGGGATTACATAAGTTAATTATTCAAGAAATATCCAACCAAAATGCTCCTAATGCTTCCACAGTGATTGATTATTCATAGCAGCGAGATTATGAGGGGAAAACAGTGAGTTTGGAGTGTCCCGGACTCATTTCAATGCTTTCAGCATACAGAAATGATACTCGAAAATCTCAAAATCCACTCTCGAAATGAGTAGGCAGGTGCCTTAAAACGGGGTGGAAATGGTACATTTTTTGAGGTTTCTTCCGGTTTTTAGACGTAGCACAAATTTTGTATTGTTTCCTTCTTACTTTATCCTGTTAGCTTCACATATTACGAGTATTTCATGCTTTAAGAGAATTTTCAAAGTTGAAAACTGAATCCTTTTCAAACAGATTTTGGCTTCAAGAACAATTGAAGAATTCGAATTTTGCCTTCAAAAAATAAATAATTGACTTGACTATGATTCCATCACTGGCCTGTTGAACCTTTTCTCCTAGATGAATCGGTTGTAATTGAACTGATGAGATATTTTTGGATCCAATCAAGAAAAACGAAAGCAGACGAGAAAAGTTTTTATTAAAATTAGAACTAATTTCATACAAAATTCACTTGGAAAATGATTCTTTACCTAAAAAGAGTAGAAGGAATCAATTTCTTCTAGTGGGTTGCTATCACAGCAAGTCAACTCCCTTAGGATCTCAAAAAAATCTAAGAACAACTTGGACAACAAATCTCTAATTTTCTATTTTCAGAGGGTGTCATTCCAAATAAGATGAACAGAGGTAAATTGGCAAAATAAGGGTGTCTACCCCAGGAACGTGAAATGTGGGTGTCTTTCTCAGGAATTTGACAAAATATGAGGGGTTTTCCCCCAAGAACTTCGTACTATATACAGCTACAGGTGCTCATTTCGACTCATAACCACCTCCAGTGGGACCCATCTCAATGGATTCAACTTGGTTGGTTATCTTGTGGCCATTTCAAATATCGTGTATTTATTCCAATTCATTCGGAATTTCCAATCATAACAAATCTGCTAAAAGATTTTTGCTGTAAAAATGTGCATTACAGCACACAAAAAATTGAAAAGAATAAAATAAATAAAAATACAATTGGGAGAAAAAAGAGATTTTGGGTCAAAGTTTTGGTCAGGTTAGCGTAATGATGAGTAATTCCAGTCTTTCCACGGCTTTTCGTAATTAATGAATGTGTATCTCGCCGTTATAAACAACAACATGGAGAAGGGATGCGAATGACAGCGTTTCAAAGTTATGGAAATACAGTTTTGACGAGTGTGAAACATCTGCTGAGATAAACCCGAACAACGATTGCTTGTGACGCCTTCATATCAACTCGGTATCAGGTTCGTTGAACCACCGACAACGGTGAACGAAGAAAACCACCGATTAGCATGTGCGAAAACGCTTCAAACACGGGTTGTTTTCATATTTGGCTCAAAACAATGGTATCAGTAATTTCTGACTCTGAAAAACCAGTCGACATTTTTGCATTTTCATTTCGCTTTAAATCCGAATTTTTCTCAAGTATTGCAAGAGATCGTTATAAAAATGAAAGGACATGAGCTTTTTGATAAAATATACCACCAGGGGTTGAAACAGAATCAATGCTCTCAAAAGTTGGACTAAAGTTGAGGACAATAACGACCAGCTGGTCAGAGGCAACACCACCTGCTCGTAGGAGAGAAGTCGCTTCCCTACACGGCACCAGCAGAGGTCTTCAAACTCAACTCAAAAGCACCTGTTGGTCGCGGTAAGAAGAATTAGAAGCCTGTTGGTCGGGTTTGTTCCACGGAGAAGAACGTTATCGAGAAAATTTCTTAGCAAGCGGGACCGGAGATAACGACTCGAGTGCAACAGAGCTCCTTCTTTTCTCGCAGCGCATTTCTTTTATAACTTGGTCTCACTGTACTGTTCAGATGAAGAAATAAATGACAAAACTGATGAAGAAATAAGAGGGGAATATTGTGATACCAAACGACTAAACAAGAGCACAAGTGAATTAAGAAAACGACCGAGTTAACACGTGTGAAGGGAAGTTGGAAGAAAGTGTCGAACAGTACTCGAACCGTAACCCTACGATCGAACCGGTTTAGAGGTGAAAATTAGGATGTGGAATTGAAGCACTTTCTAGCCGTGTTGCAAACAAAATCGTTATGAATAAACTAGATTTTGCGGCTTCGCAAACTTCACCAAAATTCTTGAAAATTCGTGAATTGAGGAAAGTAATTACAACAGTTCCGAAATCAAACCGGTTCTGTTAATGATGAAACTGAATTTGAAAAGCATGACAAGACCAGATTGTGCAAGGCCAAATGTCAGTACATACAGGGAACTCTTCCAATCGATTCAGCGTTCAAATTTAGTAGAAGATGATACACCACACGCCTAGGTTCTAAAAAATCTCGAAATCACACTTTCAAAATGCGCAGGAAGGAACCGATTTTTACCCGTGCACAAATCCAGTGGGCACTGATCGATCCGTGAGCCATCCCAATGGATTAGAAATCCAAAATTTAGTGGAAAATGATACCCAACATGCCTAGTTTCCAAAAAATGACGAACACCGAGTTTCAAAACGTTGCAAATTCATTCACAGGGAGTTGGCTATTCATTGGACCAGGAGCATGGGGAACATGGTGGGTGTGGAGTGGTAGTAGAACATTTTCTAAAAATCTCTAAAAATTTCTATAACTTTTAAGCCCAATCGGACCAATGTTGGGGAGGGCGGGTGTCAAAATGTGTTTTTTGAAAAATGGATTTTTGAGAGCTTCGGCGATCTGGGCGAGTGAGATATCATTTTCCACTAAATTTTGGACACTGAATCGATTGAAATTAGCCTGAGACACTCCACGCTCACTGTTTCCCCAAATTTTTTCCCATGCTCATGGCCCAAGGAATAACCAACCCCTCCAATTTTGTTCTAGACATCATGAAACGAAAAGAAAAATTTTTTTTTTTTGCCAATCAGAGAAGATGTCCCTCTCTTTGTGACCTTGAGCATTAAAACGTGTTGTTTAATCAAGGAATAACACACACAAAAACTTACCCATGCCCTCCCTAAATTTAGAAAGATCGGCTGAAAAGTATTGATGATTGAGCCAGAAAGATGTTCTAACCAAAATTACTAATTTTCAGAAAATTGTCTACCACTTTAAGCGGCATAGGCCGGAAAGACATTCAGATGCTTGATCCAGACAACATGATATGTCAAATTTCAGGAATTTGAAGAATTAATTTTAAAGAATAATAACCTCTCTCTGTCAGCGTCTCGACTGGACTAGTATGGCTCGATAGGCCTGCAATCTGTAGACGAGGGTTGTGATGTGACCGGATGGGTTAGGACGTTGTGGACAAAGGACGTAGAAGAAAACCGAAACAACGCAGCAGGAACCGGAGGCGAGGTCGACTTCCGGCGGCGCGTTTCCCAGGAAATATCGCATAACCTGCGTTGACTTGGTCTTCTCGGGTAATATTGGAACTTCGATGATTCCTACCTATTTGAGTAAGGTTAGTGCGGCGTTCATTCTGTTCTGTCAGCTGACGGACGTCTGGCGACCCTAACAAATGAGAAAATTCGTTCCACCACGAGACTGAACGTCGTTAGGGGCCCTGGATTGCCGAAAAATCCGCAGATGGCAAGCGAGGTTGCGACCCTGAGAGCGATGTTCGACAGGGAGGTCCAGGGCTGCAGTATTATTTCCTGACTGAAAACAAGGCGGCTACGAAGCTTGAAAAGCGGAGGACGATGCGCGGCGCACGTAGGCAGGACGATCGCGGCCTGTTATCAACTTGAGCCCCTACGCGTTCATTTTCTTTCAAGGAATTATTCTTTCGGAAGGTTCATCCAAGGTGAGCCGAACAGAGGGGTTTTTTCGGTCTGTTTCTCTAATAGAAGTGCGAACCCGGGCCTAAAAGGCGATACCTGCAGCGAACGTCGAACTGAATCCAAGCGTATGAGTGATTTTGAGAGAAGATTCCACAAAGCGAATGAGACGGTTAAGAAACCCCCAAACGGCATTGATTTTTTGTCACTCAATGTTCAAGATGATGTAGAAGAATATACCGCCCCCAGAAACCCTCTTTTCCAGCCAAGCAACTGCGATTTGTTTCGACTTCTTAAATTTTTGTCCGAGATGACCATGAAGAAGCGAGTTTTCGATGTACTTGTAATAGTTTCCGAATTTTTCAAAAACATACAATCATTTGAATTTCGCTGGCGATTCATACACTAACTGCAGTTGGTGGATGGCCCAGAAAGTGTGCAACCTTGCAGCGTATAAAGTTGAAAGGTGGCCAACTGCCGTGAACAAGAGTAGTTATTTTCGAAAAACCGCTCATTCATCCTCAGACTGGCGTAAATTAAAAAAAAAAAAAAAAAAAACACTTTACAGACTAAATTGCAGTGCTTTAAGCAGAAAAGAGATTCCAGGCCAACCTGAGAAGATGAAAACATCGGTGCCTCTTAAATTTTTTCTTCTGAGGATGTACTCTCGACGCTTATTTGATCAGGACAGCGTTTAAAGGAGAATTACGATGGCCAAACACAAATAGGCTTTCTTTAAACATCTTCAAAAGGCTCCTCGCTGCCTCTTACCGTAATCGTACGCCAATAAAGTTACTTACGTTAACGGTCTGCTCAATATTCACGCCATAAACAAAGAGAAACTCACCTGAAAGCATAAAAAAACCAATTAGAATTAGATTGACCAAAATCACACGTTAGTACGCTTAAAACGTAACAATTTATTGTTTTAATAAGGTAAAAAGGTGCACTCTTTCTCCCAATGATGCAGCCATCATATCATCCCGGAATTTGTGAGGAGCAAAATTAAAATTCGACGTAATTATCTGACCGTAATTCAAATAATAAACGTTCAAAATAAAATTTACTCGTAGTTGATCATTTTCTTAAATTAGTTCACGCTCAGGTCGAAGCGAAAAATCAGATAGGTCCCTAGATTTTTCTTTTCGAGAACTTTCCTCGAAAGGTTCGAGAGACGAAAATTGAGTTCGAGACTTAATTGGACGTCGTATCGCGAGTTTATTAGCGAGTTGGGAAGAGAACCCCGTCGTAAAACTTCCAGAAGAGGTCACCGCACCACAAACGGTGGACTGAAGGTTGGTCGATAGGTGCGTGACGACAGCTGGTACGTTCTCTATCTAAAAATACAATATTTCAGAAGGGTTGAAGGAAGTTCTCTCGGTTCGAATCCGTTAGGGCGAACGTATAAGACCGGTGAATCTTCCTCGAAAATCAACTCAAGGTAGAAGGAAATGGTCGATTCAACGGCTCATTATGTTCGTTCAATTTCATCTCAACTCAACTGTAGTTTAGGATCTACCATTTCAACTAAGTTGGAAGTTATTGGATGGAAGTTTCTGGCGAACCAAATCGAAAACTACACGCGAACAGTTTCTATGCATTCGCTCGAGTAAGCACGGGACCAAGTAAATAAAATCAGTTCAATAAGAAATCAAACGACCAATATACAATAAATAAATGAAATAGGACTTGTTCGGAAGCATTCCTAAGTTCTGATAAGCCAATCAATCTTTCATAACGTTCGTACAGTGTAGACAGAGCACGAGCATTCTGAATTCAAATTCGTCGGAATTACCCAAGAATCATGATTACAATAATATATTTTCTTATAAACGCAAAATGTACGACCGGTACCTTCCAACAAAACTAATCTCAACGCATTCTATTGCTAAAAAGCAAAACATATGTGACATCACGGAAGAAGCCCGATCTCGAACGCACTCTATTGAGAGAGCAAATCACACATGACATCACAGAAGTAGTTCATTGCCTCAATGCACTCTATTGAGGGACGGAAAAACATTTGCGAGGTCACAGAAGAAGTCATTGTTTCAGTGCACTCATTGCAAGGCGGCAAAACATTCATGACGTCACAGAAGAAGCCCTTTGCCTCTGTGTAGTCTATTGAGACAGCAAAACATATTGTGACATCACGGAAGTAGCCCATTGTCTTTTAGCACTCTTTTGCGGGACGGCAAAACATATAGGACGTCACATAAAAAGCCCTTTGTAAGACAGGCACTCTATTGAGAGACGGCAAAACATTTGAGAAGTCACCAAAGATGCCCATTGCCTCAAAGTACTTTAATAGGGGGCAACAGAACATTTATTATGTGACGTCACGGAAGAAGCCCGATCTCGAACGCACTCTATTGAGAGATAGCAAATTATACATGACATCACAGAAGTAGCATATTGCCTCAATGCACTCTTTTAGGGACGGCAAAACATTTGCGAGGTCACAGAAGAAGTCATTGTTTCAGTGCACTCATTGCAAGGCGGCAAAATATTCATGACGTCACAGAAGAAGCCCATTGTCTCTGTGCAGTCAATTGAGAGACAGCAAAACATATTGTGACATCACGGAAGTAGCCCATTGTCTTTTAGCACTCTTTTGCGGGACGGCAAAACATATAGGACGTCACATAAAAAGCCCTTTGTAAGACAGGCACTCTATTGAGAGACGGCAAAACATTTGAGTAGTCACCAAAGATGCCCATTGCCTCAAAGTGCTTTAATAGGGGGCAATAGAACATTTATTATGTGACGTCACGGAAGAAGCCCGATCTCGAACGCACTCTATTGAGAGACAGCAAATCATACATGACATCACAGAAGAAGCCCATTGCCTCAAAACACTCTATTGAGGGACGGCAAAACATTTGTGACGTCACAGAAGTAGCCCATTGGCTCAGAGCAATCTCTTGAAGGACCGCAAAACATTTGTGACGTCACAGAAGTAGCCCATTGCTCCGATAGTATTTCAATTCTCTTAGGGAAGTAATGCCAAATTACGAAAACATAGCACAACCAAAATCAACAAGAGGACTAAGATTTTCAAAATCCATTTTTCGTCCGTTGAACATTCATGAAAGATTTTTCACTCTTCAATTCTTATTAGGTGTTTCACTTTACACGAAAGAGCAGGAAAATCAATCAACGGGTTGAACGCGTTGTACAATAGGTCATCAAAGCCCTTACACGATTGAATTGGTCAGAAATTCCAGGAAAAAACAATTTTGTAGGTGTCGTGATTTATCCTATTGAGAAAGATGAGACGAGCCAGATTTTTTCGATGTTGCCACTGAAAAACCCAAGCCCAATCAGAATTTAGAACTTGAAGAGCGCCAGGATCCTCAGTTGATCGCCCCTCTAACGAGCCGATTGTCTACCCTGGTTTTCATGGTTCTTGATTCGAATAATTACCTACCAAGACGATGATGGGAAAAGCATTCCACCAACAGGACCCATCCCATGAAGAACAATCGACCGTTTTGTACGTCAAATCTCTGAAAGATGGACGTTGGACGTCCGAACCACGTCAGAATTTGGTTACATTCAACTCATTCCCCTTATGCATCGCTAAAGTTGAAATATCAGTGGAAAGCTTGAAATACTGTCCTCTCCAAACAAGTGCACTAACACACGACAGGACAGCAACCGCTTTAGTTGAAAGTTCCCCGTTCCAAAAATAGCCATAGACTATTTTCGTTCGGTGTAGGTCTTCGACATTGGAAATTCCACTTCCTTCAACGCTTGATTGCATAACACGGGCCTCGAGTGATAGGACAATCCTATATAAACTCGCGTTGCTCGTCATTTTCGGAAGAATGAAAAATGCAAAACACAAATCCCACTGCGAAACAGTTCGGCCAAGGACCTTGGCACGAACTGGGCGCCCGAGTAGGCTAATCCGCTTATATTACGTCCTAACTTCAGATATAAATCGGTTTTCTATTTTCTGCTTTGTTGGCTCAAAGGTTGATTCATATTATATTATTTATTGGGTCACTTATTTTTAGACATAGCAAGCGGAAACAATTTTTCTTTTCGGATTTCAACTTTTCGTCAACATTTTTCCCTCGCGTCACGAGACTATTGACCGTTTTAGGCCACTTACCGTCTTAGAACGCACACAGAAGAAAGAATAAATGTTGGAGCAGAAATGATTTTCTAGGTTCCCCATACGAAGGCAATCATTTGGACGTTCGAACGAAATAAAGCGATACTCTCAATGAGAATCAACGTAACTGAACCCTTAAAAAGTATAATGCAGCCCTACAATTGAGGTCCAACCCTCTATTTTCTGAACACATGCAAATAGTTGCTGAAATACAGAGCGCCGAAACTGTAATTTCCCGTTCAAGAAATATGTAATTTCAAGTCATCATTGAAAAGGCGATTTCACGAATGCCTGAGCAATAAAAGACTGATTTCTTCCTAATAGGATTTTTGGAAAATGTTAATTATTGTTTCATAACATGATAACTCAAGAAAGTACTAACATTTTCTAGGCCAATGCAAAAAAGGATATCCCCCTAACAGGAGTATTTAGGCCAAATTTCACCTGAATGTGAGTCGAAATTGAGATTTCTGATTTTTCTGATAAAAAACGTCCATTTTGCTCTGTACTGCGGGATTTATTAGGCACAGGAACTAAGGGTAGGACTCGAATTGTAAGAAATTTGATCTAGTTTTAAACGGTTGCGATAAAATGTATGGTAAAACGCACTGTTTTACCTGCCTGCTCAAGATAAGACAAGATCTCATCAAGAGCAACCTTACGACCACGTTTGGAGATAACCAATATTTTTATACCGATATTTCCCTTCCAGTATCATCGATAAAAACCTAATAATCGGATCCTAATTGTTGATGGATTTGTTCGAGATTTCTCTCGGTCTTTGAAAATTGTTCATCAGAGCTGTCATTATTACACTTTTTTACTGTATGTCCACAATAATTATGCATATTATTAAGACTTACCAACAAACACGTTGGTAGTGCTTTGACAAACTCCACAGTCCACAAACCAACACATTAGTGTTGTTGCTGTTGAGCTCAGTATTTTGGTTTGCTTTATTGTTTCTGTGGATATTCTTTTGCTTGTGAACCACAATGGCTCGTATTAGAAGTAAAGTTTTGAACTTTTGAAAAACATTGATGCAATGAATGATGTGCAAATTTCTATTTGTAATGCCGATATTCCCATATGTACCGATATTTTATCTTAAAAACGTCAGAATATCGATATTTAGCTATATGGCAACGTCTCCACTTGTTTGCATAGATGTCCAGATTCGGCCGCAAGGTGAGTAGGGGGTGTGCTTTTTGGTGCTAGGCAGGATGAACGTCCTAGATTACCTGGGGCCTGGAAGCATCTCCCAGTGCAGAGCTATTGGATTTTTCCTGTTTTGACCTGCTGCTCAGGCAGTCTATTCCGGATTCAGTGCCTATGGGGCTTGACGCTGACCCTTCCTTAGCAATAAGGTGTACGTCCTCATTCCCCTGAATCTTCTCATGATCTGCATGATGAGCAAGTGCTCTCTGACAGTGCTGCAAGTGGGATTGATGACCATCCCAGGCAAGTTTGGAAATACAGGTGAAGACGGAAATGGTCTTCAGTGCTGCCTGGCAGTCAGAGCTTATGAAAACCTGTCATTTCATTTATAGTCATTCCTCCCGTTTTAGTGACATTTTCCCATTCAAAAAGCTACTAGCACGGTTTTAGTAATCACGGAACTGATTCAAAATTTGGAACAAAATTCATCAAAGTATTCGGTGCTTTCGCTCATTGGTTTTCAGAAATTCCAAATTTTGGCGTTTTTTCGGAACTTCACATGGTCGATTTAGAGGGGAGGGCGGTATCGTTAGTTTTTATTCCAATTTCATTTTTTTTTTTTTTTTTTTTATTAAGACGGTTAAGCATCAAAGTGTCTAGTGTTTTAATTAGAGTGGTATTTCCTAGTTTATTACGACCAGGGGACATTGAAAAAGACAAAGGCCTTCAACCAAGCATTTCTAACGAGTGAAGTGGTAAGTGAAGAAGCGTCGAGTGTGTTCGAGCTCAGCTGAGTCACCTTGATTTATCTTCTTCCACTTCTTCCAAGACACCCCCTCCCCCACGAGGATCGGTGCACCGTTCATGGCCCGCTTCACCTTTTCTTGGGCCGTGCCCGTTGGTTTTATTTGCATTTATATCTCTTGAGCGACCGTTCTAAAACGTTTTCACTGATAACCTACCTAACCCAACAACAGGTCCTGTCAGGGTCGTGTCGAGGGCGGATTTTCTGAAGGAGAAAAAGCTGTTTCCGTCATGTGGACGACACGGCGCCAGTTTGCGTCTGCTGACAGCACTGACACACATATCATGGACCCTTAATAAAAACCGAAAAATCATTCCTTACATCTTGCTTTGAACTAAGCACGATACCTGCAGAGGAGATTCATGACCTACGTCCCCAGAGAGAATACACTAAATTTAATCAAACGAAGTCAAATCAATAAGGCCTATTTTGTTCTGGGCAGATTAAAAGCGAAACAAGAGAAGTTAATCCACCCTTCAACCGCAAGGTAGCGCCAGTGCAGGTTAAGTGGGCAAATTTGAGTATTGAGTCAATATTTAAATGTAATCATTTATATACACGCCGCAGAATTTTGCTCTCAAATCGTAAAAATGAACCTAATTCAGGGAACTACTCAAATATTATTCAATAACCCTATAAATATGCGTTTTTCAGGCGTAAGTCGTTTCTGTATAAGTTGATTTGAAGTATCGATAGACCGATCACACATTAATCAGGCTTACTAATCAGATCGCAAAATGCATACTTGGTCCTTGCGCTATCAGAACCTGCACACCGCCACTGCTTGGTCGTCAGTTCAGAACGCAGACATTTATATCAGCAAAAAAGAGATTCAATAGATAGACCAACATTGATTGTGAAGGTTAGATGGTATTTATAGGGGCAGCCAACTCTGCGTCATCTGTGCATAGCGATTTATCATTGACTCAGGTTTGAGCAAAATCTGACTAAACTCTTCTCTATCAACTTTCAAACAGAAAATATTTTGAAAAATTAATACATCACATTCAAGCCACGGTAAGAGCTCACATGGTTTGAAATATTCACGAAACGAGTCATATTTTCTCCATATTTTTGGTGTATTATTCTTATTGAAATAATACACCCTTGCATTATTTTTTGTGACCTGGAATTTTGTCTATAGACTGCCTCAATGCCTACTTGTTAGATCGATTCCCGAATGCCGAGGAAGATGAGTAAAAAATAGTCAAAATTTGAATTGTTTCCTTGGAATTTTGAACGCTGTGTGGGATGGGTTCCGAACTAACACATTTATTAATAGACAGGGGAAAAAATCCTTCTTTCCATTGTATTGCTAATCTGTAGTGTATTATAGTACAATATAATTATAATTTGCTGCATTTGCTTATTTTCGAGAGTATTAAACAAGAAAATGGGCCTAAATGGGCAAATTTCCCAACAAGATCAAAACTGTCAGGGATATGGTTTCTTTCCCGTTGTATTGATGAACCACAAGGTAGCGCTAGTGTAGGTTAGCTGGGCAAATTGAATATTGAGTCAATATTTAAATGTAATAATTTACATAAACGCCGCAAAATTTTGCTCTCAAATCGTAAAAATGGGCACATTTTAGTGAATTACTGAAATATTATTCAGTAGTAATCCCTGAAATATGCGTTTTCAGCCGCAAGTCGATTCTGTATAAGTTGATTCGAAGTGGGGCTTCAAGAAAATAGGCCTAAATGGGCATCATTTTCCAACAAGATCATAACTGTCAGGGATAAGTTTCTTTGTAAATCCATTTAATTAGTTTGACAGGCCTTCACTCCATATTGCTAATGTAAGCACCTGTTACACTAGACTTCCCATGCTATGCTGTTCTAGTAAAAGACCAACTGGCAATTTGTGTTGCAACAAGTTCGTATCTACTGGTCCATCCTCGACTTCATACCTCACGTAGACGCCCGTAAAACATTCAATTAATTCCAATAATGGCGAAATGTAGACGTTGAGCCCTTCATTCTGTGAATCTTATTTATCAAGCTTGACTGGACCAAAATCCCCGTTTTGAAGCCTCCTTATGTTGCTTTTTGAATGGCACAGGGTACAAATGGAAGGAAAACGAGTGGCGATGAAAAGTGAACACGAGACGTGCAGGTTTGAGAGGAGGCGGCCAAGGAAAGACCGTTAGGAAGAACTCACTTGGCCGGAGACCTCGGGTAACCAACAGGCTGTCGAGAGAAGTCTTCACTATGGTTCAACCCCAAGAACCCCGTTATCTGTAAGGCTGGACTGCGATCGGAAATTTGCTTGGGTCGATACAAAATGCTGTGTTATTTTGGGGTATTTTTAGGCCACTTTTTATTCATTCAAATATTAGATATTTAAACTTTTGGGCCAAAATTTACTGCGAGACACTACCAAATTCGAAATTTTCCATTTTGAGGGCCACAAGATACATGCAAATAGGATCCAAGACCTAAAATAAAAATGTTTTGATTTCTCACCCCCTACTGCTGTCAACCCAGAAGTAATCAACATCTGTAAATCGTATCCTTAAATCGTTCTTATTACTGGCGTTACACAGGTAGTTTGAAGGAGAGAATACGCATTTCATTCAGTTCGATTCTGAACGCCATCCTGATCCGTATCTGACTACCAAGAAACAACAAAACCTAATCGATTCTTCAAGTGGACAAATTCAAGTGAAACTGTAATTATAACCAAAACGAAAGGCAACAACAAGAAACAAAATACTTCTGCGAAGCCGTCAATAACAAAAATGAGTGACCTCATTACGGACTGCGGAGTATCTATAGATAACGACGTCAGGCGAGATAACAACCTGTCATTCGTGAGGATAACCGGTCAAAAAACAACCACAGTCAATAAGTTTATGCGACTGGCAAAACTAACCTGCTAGGAAGGAGATCAAAATTATCGTTTATTTGTGACTTGATACTATCAGTTATGTCAGTATCGAGTTAGTTAATCAGTATCGGAAATTTGACCGACAAGAGGAAATAATGCTAATAGTGAATATTTTGAGGTCCCCGTAAGTTTGCAGGTTATCTGGATTTCCAAATAAAAATATTTGTCACCGGAGAAACCAGGATATCAAATTTTGTTTTATAAAGAACTCTAATATCTTTTTGGTGTTTTTATCGGAATAATAGTATACTTACTCTTAACTTTTGACAAAGGAAGTGAACAATTTATTAATTTTTTCGAAAATTCGTCCTTTGCACGCCCCCAAAACGGCCCCGGAAACGTTGTTTTGAAGTCACTATTTGGGCCCTTTAACAGGTAACTTAGTCATTTTCAGCCCAAATGCCATACGGGGAGGCAGAGTATAGGTAGAAAATGGGTTTTCGAAATTCATGGAGACCTAGCCGTTTGGAGTATCATTTTTCAATAAATTCAATCGGATCGCGGAATATGTCATACACGGAAGAACGGTCAAAATGGGCCTTTCAAAAATGTGGTTTCAAACAGTATAATGTTTTGAATAAATTTGCTGCGTTTTATCTGGTATACGAGTCTTGAAATACCGAGTCATTTCTTTCAGCCAAATTCTCCCCAAACAAAATTTCACAAATCAGGAGAAAATATCAAGAACAGACGCGAAAATCGACGTAGAATATTACGAAGAACTAGAAAGCGTGCTTTGGCCGTTGATGCGACGATAGCTAATAAACGGCGGTTCCTTTTCGGAGGCACTGAACGTTATATCCGGTTTCCATCGGTCCTAGCTTCGATTCATTTCCTTCAAAGCTCTCGAGGGAACAGGAATATTTTCCACACTGAGATAGATTCAAAACGAAATTGAAATGTAAGGGTTTTACTCGAATGGAAGCGCAATAAATACAAAATGGCAATATAATGGGCTCACGAAAATAACCCTTCGTCAAGAAAATTATACCCATTCAATGGAAATAGTAATAAAAGAATTTTTTTTTGGGAAGATGCCAAATGTTCAACATTTTTGAAAGAATGACGGAGACAAGCGAAGTGGAACTCGTAGACAAGAAAAACGTCATCCTGCGGTGAAATTATTCAAATGCGGCGTATAAATAGAAAAGAGACTCATGAGAATGACCTTGGACTTCCTCAGGCCAATTACACCGCGTTCAAGAGGTCACTTACCCGTATCATTACGGATACACGGATAAATTACTAACATACGACCAAACTGAACGTTTCCGCGATTCTCCGAATAGACATTGTAGATGTTAGTAATATCGTGATCCGAACTCTAGAAAGTTCGTCCTTGGATTGAGAAAGGGATGTTATTAAGGTCAATTCATAATCTTCTATAATGCAAAACTCGATCGGTGGCGTAGGTATAAAACTTCAGGGGGGGAGGGGGGGGGGGCTATAAAAATGTCGTCACATCACATCTTGGGGAACCTCAATTGGCAGTAGCTGACGTCACTTGAGACCCAATCGAGAATAAGATGTGTGCCAAGTTTTAAATAATACATTTTGTCTTTATTTTCACGCTTTTTCATTAAACGCACATAACGAAGAAACTCGATTGGTTGCATGAGAATCAAAAATTCAAGCAAAAAACTCGACCAATGTCGTCACTCCTTGGGGGGCTTCAATTGGCTTTAGGTGACGTCACCCGAGACCCAAGCGAACATAGGCAGCAAGCCAAGTTTTAAATAATTCATTTAGACTTTTTTTCTTTTTTTTTCACGTTATTCTTATGAGCCTTTTGCCATTTGGAAAAATTTATTTTCTTTTCGAGGAAAATACTGCCTTAATAGTAATTCTAAAACTAAATTAAAATGGTTCTTAAAAAACTCTAAAACTAAAATACTGATTCAATTTATAACCAAAAATCATGGCTATGAATATTACAATGAAAAGTTTACACGGGCGGTTTGGAACCTGCTACAATACATTCTGTGAAGACGACGAGAAGAAACAAAAAATGAAATTTTTAATAACAACAGTGACAATAATAATTTTAACAACAAGTGGCGTCAGCAGGAACGGGCCGCATGACGATAAGGGTAGAAACGACACAACAATGTCCAAAGTGGAGATAATGATCCTGGTGATGAGTACGGCGACGAGAGGGGCAGTGCCCCCCCGAACTCCCCGACTTCCTCCCCGGGACTCGAGCAATTTCCTAATATGGGGATATTGTCAGGGTGCGTTGCGCCGTAGCGGAGACCGGAGCCACATCTCCCCTCCCGAACCGGCGGAGGCCTCGTCCCGAAGAGATCTGGCAACGCCGCGGCTGGACTTGGCCCCCCGCCCCGCCGCGCCACCACCCGTGTTCCTCCGGGGGAGGAGGATCGCTCCCGGTTGGTGGGAGGTCGAGAGGAGGAGGATCGTCCAGAAGAAACCAGGATCACGACCTCAACCTGGAGAAGAGCAGTTCTTTCCCACTGAATCAGACATTTCGTACGAACGAGCGTAAAAGGCTGTCTGGGCTCCCGAACGAACAGACGGCATAAATCAAATCATGGGCCAAAGTGGACTCAAAACTAACTAGGATGAACTGGCTACATATATAACTTCTCCACGTCGACAAACTGAAATTTACAAAAAACGCTGTGATTCACAGGGGTTGGTTATTCCTCGGACCAGGAGCATGGAGAGTCATTCCAGTCGATTCAGTACTCATTTTGACCCATACCCTCATCCAGAGGGCGCAAATCGTACCGGGACTGATTTCATTGGATCCATCGACCAAAATATATTGGAAAATGATACCCCACACGCCTAGGTTCCAGAAATCTTGAAAACATATACAAAATGGGTAGATACATACCCATTTTTACCCATAACTTCTTCTGGTGGGTGTAAATCGTTCTGGAACCCATTTCATTGGATTCACCGTCCAAAGTTAAGTGAAAAATGATACCCCACACACCTAGGTACCAGAAATCTCGAAAACCCACTCATGAAATGGGTAGCTAGATACCCATTTTGACCCATAACCTCTTCCGGTGAGCGGCGAAAGTTCCGGGATCCGTCACGTTGGATTCAGCGTCCAAAATTTAGTCAAAAACGTTACCCTACGCGCCTGGATCGTCAAAAATCTGGAAAATTCATTTTTTAAATAACACATTTTGACCCATCTCTCCCCGCCCCGCCCCCTCCCATTTGGTCCGAAAAGCCAAATCTGCAAAAGACCAAAGGCTGCTTTTGAGCTGAAAAGTTTTGGCCTACCGAAAGGTAACTACGTTTTTTCATTCAGGAAAAAATTGTAAGGACAATGCTCGCAATAGCATTTTCCAAGAACACTTGGGGCTCAACCGGAACCGTAGAATGGCACTGTGGGGTAGATTCCACCCCAGCCACTTTTGATTTGGGCTTTTGATCCCAACACTAGAAATTCTCTCTCCTTTATCTTCCCCTCTCCCTAACTTGTGGAAGGATCTTGCCTGTTATTGTATCTTGTACTTAGAATCAGGCTGAAAAGTTTCCTGGGGTGGTATCCACCCCATAGTGCACTCAAGTACGATTTTTCCGCAGAGTGTTTCGTAAATCATCTCTGTTACCTGGCGTTTTTATGATGACCAGTAAAAATGAATATTTAAACCCGGAAGATATGCGGAATATTCTGCAATAGTTGGAGGAGGAGGAAGCGGGTAGATAATCTAGTGTCTGTTTCTGTTTGGAAAATGCTATAATCGATGTTCAAGATACTTCAGACACAGAAAAGAAATTGCTTTAAGATGCGAATGAAATGAAATGAATGCATTTTCGTGAATATTGTTTCAAGAACTAACATAAGATCTCATCATAACGGCCGGGCACCCATTCCGTATGGCATTTATTTCAATTTTCGGCGAAAATCTTGTTAAAAGACCACTTCTTGGTGATAAATATCAACCCCCAACAAAACTCCTGTGTGAAACAGCATTTTGCAACGATCACACCTCACGAAATTGATATGAATGGTCGCTCATAACTTCATAAAAATGCCCTCAATTTTCATATATATTTTTTTTAATTATCTATGCTTGTTCATGTTTAAACTCTCTAGTTTAGAAAATGATAGCTAACGCATGCTAAAGAAAGCGTTCAGATAAAGGTTTAGAATTTGACAAAAATTATTTGATACGATTAATTGTCGTTCTAAATTTGGTCTTAACCCTTTGATTTTGGAGAACTATTGAGACCTACAATTCAGTACTATTAGAATACTATTAGAATTGAGTACTATTGAGAACTACGCATTGACAACAGTTTCCAATTTAGTCAGCAAGCTATCCCTCGAGACCAGTAGCATTAGTAACAAATACAGGGTGCCCCCCCCCCCCCCTTGGGGCTTCACTTTCACGCAAAATAAACAAATTTTGGCCATTATTCATGTGCCACACTTTGGAGTTCACCACCGTCCACTATTTGAAAAATTTGGGGGGCGCAGCATTGCATGCAGGACCGATTGCGGTGTAAACTGTAAAATTGGTTGTAAGACCAAATTTTCAAGAAATTTTGGGTATTTTTTGTACTTTTTTTTGGACAATTTTAGGAGGGGAATCAACTCGTGGGTCACTCTGTGTAGGAACTTTTTCGAGTAAATGACACCAAAATTGTAGTAAAAATTCATTTCAGAAGTTCAAATTAGTGGTTTAAGTTGATCGTGATCTTCAACAAACGATCGTGCAATAGATCGAGCTCAATATGTCGGCTCGGTTCCGTACAGTATGAACATTAAACTCGTTCTAAATCGTGCCACCGCCCAGACGTCATATAATTTTTCGAACGAATCCGTAGCTCAGCTCCACGAAGTCGTGAGAGGCTTGAAGGTGAATCTCTTTCATCTAAATTCCCTTCCCATAACAATAGCGATAGCCCGGGGGACGGGTTTGTGACGAAATACTTGAAAAGGTTAGAGGTCTCTCAAGACCCCAACTAGCGACACGTTAACACACGGAGGCGATTCAACAGCCTCGCACCATTACAAGGCAATGGTGATCGACTTTACAACTTTACTAAACTGATCAATTTACCTGACGTGAGGTATTCCAATGCCTCCCTGGAGGACTTTGTAGAGCTTGCTTTCGTACAGAAGCTGAGGATGCCGGGCGCGGACGGGTTCCAATTTAACTGCAACTTCCTGAAAGTCAAAAACAACTCCAATGAGTGGGTGGACTCCGCCAAAAGAATATTTTTTTCAATAGAAAGCAGAATGGGTCACAAATTAATTGTGTATGAAAAATATACTTTCATTTTAATGAATTTTAAAAACAAATTGGAGTCACTCATGACTTATAAATATCGTCAGACTACAAGCCTGAGACTAGCAACGTTTATAGACTATAAATTCGTCAGTAAATTTTTTATTTATAAATGTAGATGATGACTCAGATTAAACCATTGTTGTTATCCAGTATAGCAGCCCTGTATGGTAGGGTATAGTAGAGAAAATTATTACGAAAAGCTTTATGTGTAGTTCCGATAACCTCAACACACAAAGCAGAGGTTCAGAGATGTCAGTTTGCTGTAATAGAAGAAGGTTTAGGGTGTACTTTAATATTACCACCCATTTTCAGAGCCAAATTGTGACCCTTCAAACCAACCTTATTGAACAATTGGCTAGTGTTTCGGAATCTATATAACCTCCTGTTTCGGTCTGTATACAGCAGAATACACAGAAAGATCGGGGTTTTATGAGTTTGAAAAACGCTGCAAATTCTTTCTTAGTGAAAACACATTGGAAATGGGCAGGTAGATACCCATTTTGACCCATAACCTTCTTCCAGTTGGTGCCAATCGTTCTGGGATGGCCTTTCCCATTGGATTCAGCGTTCGAAATTTAGTTGAAAATAATACCTACCCTACACGCCTGGATTGCCCAAAATCTTAAAAATCCATTTTCGAAAATCAATTTTTCAGTCCGATCGGACCAAATTTGGGGTTAAGAGGGTATGGGTGAAATAAAGTCTTTCGAAAAATGGAATTTCGAGATTTTGGGCGATCTAGGCGTGTAGAGTATTATTTTCCGACTGATTTTGGGCGCTGAATTGATTGGAATGAGTCCGAGACACTTCACAAGCACTGTTTCCTCCATTTTATTTATATTCCTGCTCCGGAGAAAAACCAACCCCTGCAACGCTTCTAATCTACGCAACAAGAAACGAAAAATGACAAGTTTGCGGGGAGGGTGGGATTTTTTTTTTTTAAGTATATTATTCAAAGAATAGTAAAACAAAAGTTGAATGTGAATAGAGATAACTGAATAGGAACAATTACATTGATCGAAAAATAAGTGGTTAAGAAGCAGGTGATAAAGGAAAAAAATTCACTCTAAAAACGATGAGTTGAAGATTTCATCTCGCTCGACCTCTTAACTTTCAATCAAAGTTCATATTCCTTTAGAACTCATTAATCTTGAGTCAACCTTCTTATCTCAGTTAGCTGCTCGTCGATGAGATGTCCGCTTCATGAAAACAGATTCATTCCTCAACTTTTTGGAGTGTTAAAAATATGTACTCTCACACCTCCTAGATGGTTGAAGGTTTTTTCATATTAAAGAAAATTAGTTTAGAAGAGCATTTTGACTCATATTTCTTTTCTTTCCTCCATTTCCACCAGGAAGACGCTGAGGGACAAAACTAAAACTTCAACATCGTCCCCCCATATTTTTCAAACGCATTAAAAAAACCCCTTAAACCCCTTTTTCTCTGTATTCTGCTTAAAACAGGCTGAAAGAGGAGATTCCAAAGATTCCCAAACTTTTGCCAATTGTTCAAAAGGTTGGTTTGAAGGGCCACAATTTGGCTCTGAAAATGGAAGGCCATAGTAAAATAGACACAGGGCATTTGGGGCTCAACCGAGAGAATGCTTTACTGGCTGCAAATGAGACCGGAAAACAAATGGGAATCACTTGTAAAGGTAAATTTCCACTGAGCAAACATCGTTTGCGAACGTTTGCGGTTGTTCGCGCGCAGGTGCTCGCGCGCAAAACGTTCGCGAACGCGAAGAGAAGGGTGCTGTTTCCACTGCCCGCGCACGGCCAACAGAACAGTTGTTCTCGAGCAATCGCCGCTGATCCGTATGTTTAGTGCGATCATGGCGCCCGCTTTATCAAAGGTTTTTTTTAAATTTTTTGAAATAAAATTTGTGATCGGGTTGCCACAGTAGGGGGTTCCCCTCATACAATGACACCAAGCGAAGGGACATTTCATTGTCCCACTCCATACTTGTCTCAAAATGTTATTATAATAAGAAAAATCTGCAAATTCTTACACACGGGTTGGTTATTCCTCGAATGGGGGAAACAGTGGGTGTGGCGGGTCCCAGACCCATTCCAATCGATTCAGGGTCCAAAATTTAGTGGAAAATGATACCCCACACGCCTAGGTAGCAGAAATCCCGAAAACACATAATCAAATTGGGTAATAAATACCCAATTTGACCCATAACTTCTTCCAGTGGGTGCCAATTGTTCTGGGACCCATTTTATTGGATTCAGCGTCCAAAATTTAGTGGAAAATGACACCCCACTCGCCTAAACCACCCAAAATCTCGAAAATCCATTTTTCAAAAAACCCCTACCCCCTCCAAATTTGGTCCGATCGGGCTGAAAAGTTTCGAGGACCCATCTCGGCTGGGAACAGACCCCTGACCCAAATTTCAGATTTTTAGAAAATTTTCTACTACCAAAAAGGGCGCGGACAATGGACGGCGGACGGACATTGACCTTTTTTGATCAGGACATCATGAAACGTCCAGAAAAAATTTTTGAGCCGAATCGGAGAGGTTGACCATTATCATGAAAACATAGGTTGATTATTCAAGGAATAACCAACCAAAACCCGGCACTCAGACGGACAAAACACAGGGTACTGAGCCATCGTGACGAAGTTCGTTGGAAACCGGGGACATGCGCAGGGCGCCTGTTTCCATTGTACGCGCAGCGAACGCGAATCCCTTTGATGATTCGCAGGAAAACCGACAGCCGACGGATCAACCCCGCGCACGAACGAACGCCGTTCGCGAACAACGTTTGGCGCGGAGGAGTGTTTCCACAGCACGCGCATCGTGTTTGCAAACGTTTGAAGACCCTGTTCGCAGCGAATGTTCGCTCAGTGGAAATTTACCTTAAGGTCACTCATCAGAGTAGTGCAGGTTAGGTCCTGTCAGATTAGCAGGCAGCCTGCCTTGCTGCGGTCTTGAACGTTTGGCCCATTCAAGACGAACTTATCGATATGAGTAAACTACTTTTGTTATAGATACCACAGATTTGAGTATAAGCACTGGTGGCTAAACCCAAGAATATGGACCGTTGTCGCGTTATCAAATGATAGCAATGATATCGCGCATACGGTCGATAATCGATAATCGAAAGTTTTTGTTGTTGCCTCCTTTTTGTATCCTCCTGCTATCTTCAGTCACTTCACTTCAGTCGGTGTACATTTTCCCTCCATCCTTCCTTGTGCGTGTCCACTGTTCCTGCGAGCGTATTACTGTAGGAATCTCCAGTCCTGCTCTGAATTTACATTTGTTTAAGTTTAAGTTTAAGTGTTAGTGATGATCTGATGAGGGAATTTATCAAGGATGTGGCCAATGTATATCGGCCAGATGGCGGGAGTGAGAGGCTTAGTGAAGCTTAATATTTTCCAAAAGATTCAATTTCAACTCAATTTCAATTTTATCATTACGTTCACTTCTTCCAATAATTATTCGATTTACATTTTACGCCGAAAGTACGAGGTAAGTTTATTTCAATTTAGTATTTTCCCTCCTTTTTTATAAAAACAAATATGGCCGACAGGGATAAATATTCCGTGTATATATCGATAGTGCATATCGACAGAGCGTACTATCGATATCAGCTGATAACGCGACAACGGTCCATATTCTTGGGTTTTACCGCACTGGTAGTATAAGTAGTATCGATGCATTGGTCAGTAACGAAATAATGACTCATAGGGACGGAGTCAAATTACAACTTTTCAAGAGAAAAAATTTCCTAATCCCTTTAATATCGCTACTAACAAAATCTGTTTCGATTTCAGTCAATTCAAACCCAATCCAAAGATGCTATAACCTCTCATTTCTATGCACTTGGGTGATGTTTTTCTGATTTGCCATTTCAATCTTGTTTCTCTATATTGGTGACGCTGTCAAATTTTGTCGCGTTTAGAGTTTACTCACTTGAGTTGATGCCCAAAATGCCCGTGAAACCCAATATGTCACCCCCAAAAGCAAGGCTTGGGGGTATTTTGAAAAGCATGTAAGGTGTGTGGGAACATGTTCAAGTACGGTGGAATGGAAGAATGTGGACTGTAGGGTTTTGATCATTTTGAAGTACCTTCTTGAATAAACAGCCTTTTTGAAGTGAAGTATGCCATTTTTAATACCTCTTTATTATATTTCCGAAATTTCACTTCCGCATTGCCTCTTCCAGTTGAATACTCTAATGTATCAATATTTTTCATTCGATAATTTACTATTCTATGACACTTTACAACGTAGTCCACGAATGCAGACCATCAACACCAAATGTCTTCACACGGTCTCTTACAATGCAATTTTCATAACAGTTTTACCACAACGTGGCGTTAAACTTCTGAGAAAGACGTAATACTTCAAATGAAATACACAAGCCGACTCATGCCCTCCTTAGCCATTGGGGGTGAATCATTGATGCAATGACTAACCTTCGCTAAATACATAATTGAACACTTTCTCAAACCGTTTCGATTTATACCTCGATTGTAACTGCAGTAAAACGAAGCTTTCGGATAAAGTGAAATTTGACTGATCGTCAAAGTGAACAGGCGCCTACGCACCGATGGAAATACTGACGCAACTGTCTCAATGCGTTTTCCTTTTCGAAGATCCTTCGTTTTATTACTCACGCACTTTACAAGTACAATCCACAAGCGGGACGTGCCCGTTACTTGCTAGATTATGTAATACCAACAACTAGAAAGAGCAATAAATCAGATTTCACCACGATATCAAACACGCCACAAGGTATGACTCATGTCACCTGAGGGTAGGCTGCGACATTATCTGAGAAAATGAATAATACGCTCGGATTATCGGTAAATACGTCTAATTTCATCACTTCCGGCGAATCGTCCCTGTAATTTCGAAATACTTACAACATCCGTCGATGATTAGGTACATTCTACATAATAATTTCTGATCTTATTGAGCTACTAAGCAGAATCTGCATCAGATGCATTAGGCACTTGATCACGGAAAAAGGACGTTAACTCTATTTCAGTCGATTCCACTGTAGTTCACTAAGGCACGAAAGCGTATTGACCTCACACTCGGCATGAATTTCAAGGATTATTCTCAAGTATAACAAAGTTATTAATTACAAATAATAAAGATTTGGTACAACGCCAAACGAATTTATTTCGTTTTTCTTATTTAGCCAATAAGTGTCGCAAGTAAGAAAGCAATGCGAACAATGAACAAATATATTCGGGTTGATGAAGTCGATAACAATCGACAGAAGTTGACGAAATTACGAAGTCCAGGAGGGGCCATATGAATGCCTTTAGAAATCGACCATAATGCAAACTCGACTGTGTAACGAACGGGTGTTCGTATCGCGATGGAGAAATGAGAATGGTGCGTTTGTTTGGACTTCACCCAACTAAAGTATCGTTTAATGAGAACATGAGAAGAAAACCGAGCAATTTACGGTTTCTAGAGGAATCTGCTCGAACGGCCGTCCACCAAGCTTACATAAAAAGTTGTTAACATCCGAACTAGGGCAAAGCCAAGGGGTTTGGTTACATTGTGTAACCGAGAACTTGAAAGGGCAAGAGATAACCGAGAGGAGAAAAGCAAAAAGGACGAGGCGGTCGCGAAGGGAAACTGAAAACCACGTTGAAAGTGAAGAACAAAGACTTACTTCGCCATTGGAAACGTTGATACCGAGGTAAATGTCACCGAACGAACCACTACCGATCTTACGAACCAGGCGATACCGTCCCGCGACCACGAAGTCTTTAATAAGAGCCATGGTCTCTGGTCCCCACACTTCAGTTAGCCCTACTTAAGTATCATAAATAGTGTTTATTCACAGTTTGAGAAATGCACGAAGGATTTTACTCACTGCACAGTATAACTACACGAACACGAATCCGCGATCACTATTCTACACAAGCAGACGGGCCGACATTTTCCCCAGTAAAAGGCCACGGCTGACTTGATCACATCCGACGAGAACGAACTTCCCGCAGTGGTGCCAACTCAAGAACGCCAACGTGAAAAACGATTGAGAAATGTTAACAACATGCAAAAATGTCGACTTTTCCAAAGATAAAATATCAAATTTGGAATTATAATCAACAATTTACGCCTGGAAATTTACTCCACGCTTTGAAATAAATGGAATACCACGTGGATCTTTCCTTCAAGTATTCGACGTTAGCGCTACCTGTTGAGAGTAAAAAGAAAGTCGACCACTTCCAATCGATGTTTTATCTTCGATATTTTCTAGCATCGATGATGGACTGCCGCTGGTTTCGGTATCGATGTTCTCTCTCATTTCATGATATAATTCAAACTAATCTAAGTTGACTTTTTCGTTCATTTGACTATATGTTAATGTTTCATCTTCCATTTTTCTTAGATGCTTCACCTTCTACCATCATTTTAATTGGAACCAGTAGTTGGAAAAAGGAAATAACTACAAGAACCATCCAAGTATGTGGGAAAACCAAGGAAAGCACTTTTTAAAAACACCAACCTCACTTTTTCTAAATGTCCAGACGCAATGAGAAGAACAATAGTTACTTGATTGAGTTGAAATCGGGATCAGAATGTAAAGTAATTATTAGAATTATTCTATTCAATCCGATACCCCTTTTTGGAGTTTATTTTATTTTTATAACTGCCGATTCATTTTATATCAAGTCCTCCCAACATACCTGATTAGCATTGAAGACAATGTAAATGTGTTGTAAATGTAGGAATGAAGTACTTTTTCACCTCTTACCTACCTATTACTATTTTTGTTGGTGATTATTCTTAGAAACCTTTCCCAAAACCAATATTGCGCAATATGAGACTTTGGTACAACATAAATTTTTCTTTGAAAATTATTTAGCTGTCTATTACTGCTTATTCTAGAGAACTGGCTGACCTCAAACGTTCGATTTTCCGATAAATATAGCTTTTAAATCGGTTCTAGACATTTTGATGCAGGAGAGCGAGAGAAAATAATGGCACAAAAGTCAAAAATTCCGATAACGTGTTGCCTTCACGCAATTTTTTAATTTCATCCAAATTTTGATCACATCCTATCCCTAATAAATCAAGTTTTCGCGATAAAATTTATTGCACTACTAATACTCCCGATTAAAGAGGAGAATTTTCGAGATAACTATTTCAATTTACATGGCATACAAATTTACCTCGTTTCTACAGATTGATGGGGGGGATTTTGCAATGTAAACTGTACACACTATAGAATTCAATGCTCACCACCACTCAAGGGCTCAAAACGTCCAAGGTAGTCATTTCGAATATTTTCAGTTCCAGTTCAATGTAGATAGTTTTACTCATTTAAACCTAATTTCCAAATAAAAAGTTGATCACCGTTCATGAGATGCTCCGGACGATCAATAATTCATTAGTAGAACCCACTTGAATGAACCTTTCCATTAAATGGAAATTCAAAAAAAAGGAAAAGCTAAACCTCGGCGATATTCCATAAAATACGGATTACTTACCACGCCTTTCTTTTCTTCTTCCTTTGTGACGACTCCCTAAAAAAAAAAAAAAAAAATTGTCAACACTTCATGTGTATTTGTGACCCTAAATATCGTTTACTGCTCAGTAAATTGCGTTAAAAAAATGATAAATATCTGCTTGGGCTAGTTATTATTTTACTGGTAGATGCAGAATTGTTTTGTGTTGGAGTAAAATCATAACTAAACCCTAAGAACGTAGTAACTACAAATAACAGCAAACATAATATCGCGTGAAAATCGCAGTTTTTCATTACACGCGATGCCATTTTTCTCGTACTCACGTCTTTATTCCTTGGAAAAGCAGTAGGCCGCGAATACGACACCAAAGGACCCGGATCCCACCCTTTTTGACATTCGATAGACGAATCTCCGATCGCCCTGGATGGTCGTCGGGGGAGAATTCATTTCTAACATCCAGTATGATTAGACAAACCGGGAAAAAATGTTTCTCCTTCGACCGCGTGAACCGCTAAATTCTTTCAATTCTCCAATCTGCACTTTTCGGTCATACTGGCTCTCTTCGGAACTACTGAGACAAGCAACGGATGGTTGGATTTTTTTTTCTTTCAAGTTTGCCTGATACTTTTTTGATGTGGTAATTTCGTTGACAGCAATCTAGAGAATATTCATAATTGCATGACTCTAAATATAAGAGATTGTTAGAGCAGCCACACAAAACCATAATAAATCTTTTACAATAGACAACACAATGCAGTATCCTGGAAGTGACTAAAGTTCGAGAAGTGAAGCATTTTTTATAAACATCATGTGCCATACGCAACTAGCGCTCTATGTACACCGAAGGCATTGCCTCCCAATGTAACAGGTGAGGAAGGGATAACCTTCTCTCACTAGTGATGAGCAATATAGGCCGGTGAATCGATACAGCGTATCGATACGTATCAAAATTCAATGTATCGATATGGGTGTATCGATACGGCCTAGTGTATCAATGTTTCTTCGTATCGATACAATTTAAGAAATTCATCAGTGTCGATTATTTATATCGATATATTATTACATCGATACATCGAAACCAAAAGCTAATAGCCAAACAATAACAAATTAACCTTAACCTCTAATTTTATATTAATCGAAATAAATATATAATTTTTTAAACGTTAACTAACCTTTTTTCAATGTGGAACTCTCTTACATCTTTAAATATCCAAATTAACTGAATCATGAAACAAGCTATAGAGAGAGAGTTATCTATACGATATTAGTATTGATACTGATACAGCGGGAAAAAAATATGGGGTGTAACCAGTTGACCAACCTATTATGTTGACCGACCTAGTATGTTGACCGTCCTACAGGATTGACCGACCTTGTAAACAAAGCGATTTTAGCGCATCTTATAGACTTTTCCCCAGCTTTTTCTCTCTACAATGCTCTACTGCTTGACTTCTATTCATCCACATTCTCAAGCAAAGGGAATCGGTATATCGATACGGCTGTATCGATACACCCGCTTGTATCGATACGAAATACCGATATTTTTTTCCCGCTGTATCGATACGCACATCACTATCTCTCACTGCTTATTCCGACAATAAAGTTCTTGTGCTCGTTACGAATAGTTATCTTATAACATCTCGCCTCCGGAAAACATTACAACCAGATGTGTATGTTAATCGAAATAGTCCAGTATTATTGGGAATGTTAAGACATACATACCTGATACGGATTCGATCAAAGCCTATCAATTTGAACGCTTCCTCCAACGTACCAACAACTGGATTCAAAGATTACATTCTGGGAGCATATCAGGAAAGCAGCTGACCGGGCAGAACAGAAGACGGCAGCCCTCAGCTGCCTCATGGCAAACGAAGGCTACTTATGTCAGTAGCCCACTCAATACTCCTTTATGGGTCGGAAGTCTGGGCTGATGCTATGAGCATTGCCTGCTATTGAAAACGAATGCTGGCTGTTCAAAGAAGAGGGGCACTGTCAATTGTGAGTGCCTGTAGAAGAGGGTCAGAGCCATCTATCCTTGTACTTGCAGGGGTAATTCCCATCAATCTACTGGCATCAGAGAGAAAACGGCTATACAAGAAAAGAGCAGAAATACCAAGAAGCAGAATTGTACGAGAGGAACAAGAAAAACATTAACGGCATGGAGAGAGGCCTGGACAGCAGAGACTCGGGAAAGATGGACTAAATGTCTTGTTAGTATCCCTGCATGGTTCAAAAGGGAACACGGTGAAGTTAAATTCTACGTGACACAGTTTCTTTCAGGCCACGGGCTCTTTTATAAGTATCTTCACAGAATGGGAATAGTGAGGATCCCCATGTGCTTGCATTGCCCCACCGTAGAAGATAGTGCACACATTTTTTGAGTGCTCCAAATTGCAGAGGGAAAGGTACAACCTCTGTGAACAACTGAGTAAAGATCCGCCATTGTCACCTGAAGAACTGATGAGAAGAATGTTGAAATGACGGCTGGCAATGTGTAGCATTGACTGAGCCTTGAATCAGTGGCAGGACTCAGCCCAAAGTAATGTGCTGAACAGCCCCAGACTGTGAGCTCCATAGATCAAGGGAGGTGAGGTTTTAGTGCATTGGACTAAAAAAATGTCCTCTCACCTGCCAAAAAAAAAAAAAAAAAAAAAAAAAAAAAAAAAAAAAAAAAAAAAAAAGCTTTTACACCTATTAAATACTCATTCGTCAAAAGTATATAAAAATAGAGATTTTGAAAGACATATCAACAGGGGTTGTTATTATGTTATTATATATATTAATTGGGCAATTCTTTCTGTAAAATGTTGATTGCTGCCATGTATGTTCCAAAATAACAATTAACTATAAATAAATTTCATTAATTGTCATGACTTTCTTTATCATTTGTGCCCAGGTACCTACTTAGTTTTTTTTTTTTTTGAGAAATGTGCACAAATTTAATTTGATTTTTATAAAATGTGTTAAAACGGGTAAACTGATTCATAATTAAATATTAATAATTACTCTTGGATAATCCTAACTCTTCTTATGATACCTAATCTAGTTCAGTTCGTATGAAAAGAAAAACCAAGCGTGTATATTTATCCAAAATATATTTCATATATTTATTCTATACAAACAGAGAGTATACTATCATATCCATGGTCTTTAAATTTTGTTTCACGTTTGCCACAACGACGTGATGAACGTAATTCTTCACATCCACTTTTAAAAAAACATCGAGGGAACGGTCAAGGCGACATTTTATCATGGCGTATAGCGTTTGCAAATTTTTCTAGTGTTAGCTTTACACGATTTCCAAGTGCCGAATAAACTATGATTATACCTTAATCGTCCCGATCGCCCAGTTCAAAGGGGATTATTTTTGTCAGGTCGACTAAAAATCCACTACGTATCCACTTTTTTGTTTTACAAGAAGCGAAAAGCAAAAAAAAAAATTTTTTTCTCGATTTAATAAGGCACTTATGTGCAACATAATATTACGTTGATAAAACTAAATGAAGAATTTGTTTTCGTTCTCGTTTTACTTTCTTCAAAACAAAACTAAAATAGGAGATTTTCAAAGTTTATATACAAACATTTACAGCGAAGTAACGCTAAAGGCGGTACGACGATCGTCGAGGGATTTGAATGGTGGATTACTGATGACAGTAAAGACTTATGAAAGGGTAAATTCTGTTCAGATGGTGAAGCAATAAGTCTAAATCGACAGAGAAATGAAGAAATCTGAAGACACTTTGAATTGAAAGGCTTTTGTCGAATAATTTTTACGGCGAGAATTCAGTCTGCCACCATTCAAATCCTAGGTAGACAACATAAAAATAAAAACTTTCGTCAGAAAGATTGAAGTTCACCTCCAATTGGAACATTCTCTATCTATTCTACAAATCAATCGCTTTCTCTTCGAGGTAGCTTATCACTGATCTAAACAGATGAAAATTGGTAACTAAATAATCATCGTGTTGAAAATGAAAAGAAATTTGATGAACTTTTGATGACTTCTTCAAGTCAACAGTGCAACAATTCCTTTCAGAACAATTTTCATTTTTCAAAAAAATATCCGACGCGTTAGACTCTCGTCCAAGGACATTACAATTCAACCCCCTAAACAGTCATTTTAGAGGGGATAATAAAATTTCGTGAAAATTGGGTATTTCACCCACCCTCGTTAAGAAAAGAAAAAGTGGTACAATTATATGGCAGCGAGGTGAACATTTTTTTCATTTGTCAAGTGTTGAACACCAAGCGAATAACAATAGTTCTAGACACCAACTAGCGGACTAATTACAGCGGTTATAGTTTCCATGCCAGATTCACACCTCTTAATAATTGGTGAGGGTGTTAAAGACGAGACAGAAACACAGCTAAAACACTGCCGAGCGAAATGATGGCGTTTTATACACATAAAATATATAAGTACCTATCCGAAAATTCATTACACTGCCATTTTAAATATCTAAAATAAAATTGAATCGCTCGGTTTCATTATTCGAGTGAATTGCGATGAAAGACGGTGGATTTTGGGGGAACAAATGCGTGAGGATTAAATGAGTTGGTTATTAGTCTACTAAGGTCGCTCTGTGAACTATACAGGTTATTTTCGTAAGTGTGAAAGCCTCAGGGAGTACCGTCCATATAAGTCGAATAGTCTGGACGTGTTAGGGGTATTTATTCGGGAAAAGACCAAATTACCGGGAACAGGGAAATTCAAACATTCTTAAGGTGAGAAAGAGGGAGAGTTACTTGAGTGACTGAAGTCAGATGGTGCCTCTAGGGCGCTCACTGACAAGTTGCTGCACAGCCGGAACAGCTCATTTGTGCAGCATTTCTGACATTCGAGTCGTGTCAAACCTCAACAATCCCTCCTCTCCATTTTACAATGAAGAACTGTGATTAGGCCAATCATACATTTAGAGCGAAACAAATTTTATATGGTACTGAAAAAAAATCTTTTCCTTCTAAAATTCGTAATGAAATTAGGACGAGAGCGTTAGGAGAGTCAAAGCCATTGGGGTTTGCTTCTTCTCATGAATCAGTTACGTTTCGGTTAAAGTACTTAGTTTGCTTCAACTTTAAAATATTAACAATATTTACAGAAGGACAGGGGATCGGTCCGCTTGCTGCTATTCTTGTTTTTGTTGACAGTACAGTTCTTTAAGGGACTTTAGTTCTTCGATTAGGGCCTTTATTTTGATTTTCGAGGACCGCCACTCGGTTTTCAAGGCACTTGATGTATTCTTTCTTCTTTCGTCTGCACTCTCGCGCCGCTTCTCTGTAAAAAAAAGAACAAAACGCGATGAGATGGAGGTTACTTAGGTCAACACGATGGTACTGATTTCTCGGCCACAGATGAACAGATAAACCACAAACCTCTTCCTCAAAATGTATTAATTAATCGATTTTCCCATATAGTAATAGTGTTAACAAACATTGGATTACCCTCAATTGAGTCAAATGATCTGGATGACCCTCGATACTTTTCCATCGCTACCGAACAATATTAAATTATTTTATAATATATGACATTTTTTCACGGTCCTTCGAAAGGTTTTTCATCGCTTAATTGTAATTTCGCCGCACCAAATATAAAGAATAAATAGTTTTTTACTCAAAACAACAGAATGTAAGGCCGATTTCTTCCGAATTATTTGCCCTCATTAGCCACACACGCCATTGACTTTTTTCGGATATTGAGGCGGAAGATTTCTTCACGCTTCGACCTAAACCAAATTTGTTCCAAATTGACACCTCCTGACAAAGCATTGGTCGGACAGTGGTCTTCCAAAAGAAGTGAGAAGTATCAACGCCTTCAAGGCGAAACGTAAAAATGCACTCATGGGCACTTATCTACTACCTACTTCCTACCCCTGTACCTTCTACCTATTTCGAACGTGGGTTTTCGAAATTTCTGGTACCTTGGCGTGTGGGGTATCACTTTCCACTAAATTTTAGACGCTGAATCGATTGAAATGAGTCTTCAAGCTCCTGGTCCGAGGAATAACCAACCCCTGTGAAAGAATTAGCAGTTTTTTTCACATTATTTTCTGCTGTCTTTCACGCGTATCAATGTCTCACTGTTGTCGGTTTCTGGATCTCTGCTACGTTCAACACCGGGACTGAAGAAGAACGACCTGCTCCAACCTTCACGAGGGCGTAAACGAGTGAAAAACCCATCATTCCGTAAAATACAATGGGAAATCGTTCCCAAACAGCTTTACGACACATAAGTCCCCAGAAAGGCTGCTAAACATCAAGATTTACAGTTTCTGAAAATCCGAATACAGAAAATTATGAAAACCTCCGCCTTATAAGCGCACCACAGGAGAAGAAAAGCCGAGGAGGAATGATGAAGGAAGAAGATTATGTTAGTGACAAAGACGAAGGGGGCAACAGTGGGGATGAGCTGGTTAGGGAGGAATTTTGAGGGAAAAATGGTTTTTGTTCAATAACTACAATAATTGTGAACTTCTACTTGAAATTTTTAGGTGATAGAACTAAATATTTGGTACGTTTGAATATTTTCATTTTAACGATTTTAATCGTATTCCAGCCCCTGCAAATTCGAAAAATTTCTAATTAGTTTTCTCAGAATCAGCTTTTATGGGCATTTACCGTTCTTCCCCCTTGGTTTTCAATTATGGAAGCGGGTAGCGAACATAAAATTCATTCAAAATGCAAACAATAAGATGAGCTTACCTGTTTTTAAGTAACCGCATTTCCCTTTTTCTTGCTTGGTCCTCACCAATGATGGTTGGCCCACCACCGAGACTCGTATTTTGGGTGACTACTGGAAACAAAAATCATTCAAATCAAAAACCGTCCAGATGAGAACACAACAATTTACTTCATTGTTATTATTCGTTGTTAGAGAGCCAGACAGTTATTGTAATGTAAGACAAGTACGAGGTGTTCCAACGTCGAACTTGACTGGGTCATATCTCACAAAGGGCAATTTTTCTGCCGCTCTTTACAGAAAGCTTTGTTTATGATTAAGGGCGATGCCCATTAGCCTTTTGGTTAATTTAAGTGGCAAATAATTTTGTCCCCATAGGATAAAAACTCTCAGAGTCATACCGATTTCTCCAGGGACGTAGAACTCTCCATCTTGACCGGAGGAGTATTGTACTATCGTACCGCCTGCAGTAGTTGAGTTGGTCATGGTAAGGGTGTGAATGCCTTCGCCTTGACTGGTCAACTGCAGGGTGCCGGCTGGTATCACTGGAACAAAGTATCGCTCCAGTTGAGACAGGGTCAGAAAACTGAGGCTACAACCAGGTAGCAGTTGTCTAGAGACAGAGTAGACAGAATATTTTCACCATATTTCAGATATAAATGGGGGCTTTCCTCACTTAAATGCTGACCAATGAGGCAAAAAACGACATACAATTCAAACACAATAACGACTATGTTCTAGGATTGATTAAAACTGAAGTTTAAACATCAAGATTAATTAAGATACATTCATATGTTCATGAGGCAGAAAACTATCAGAACAAATTAAGGAGGTTGAACCCATTTTCAACTATTATTTAGCCGCTCATAGAATAGACTCAAGCATTTCTTCAATCAAATGTTGGCATACAGATTACAAGTGGTACAAACAACAGATACCGAGTTGTACCTAATGTAAAAAGTAGTCTTGTGAATTGGATTAATCATTATTGCAATTGATTTGAATCAACACTGTCAGCCTATCAGATCCAGTAAGAGGAACTCTGCGAAATGGCAAACACCTTGCCAATAGGACCAAGAACTCAAACCAAAACTCCCTTTTTGTTCATCATTACAATTATAATTTTAAATAGCAGCTTTTTTTGTACAAAATACCTTCTACCTTCATTGTTATTGGTAGTCTAGTGTGTTAATTTTTGGCTGAAATGTCAAATCAAGAGTCACAGCATATTGGCATGTCCTTGCTAAAGGTTTCCATAACTTCCCATATCAGCCAATTGAACCAATACTAAAATATTTCCAGCTATAATAACCATGATTTCAAGAAGAAAAGTCCATCAGACCTAGAAGCATGATACTTGACACTATGGAGTCCTCATTCTCATAGGCGTCAAAGGGAGTGTGTTAAGTTCAGGAGTACACATTTCCAAATTGTGTTCACAGTATGATATGTAACACTTGAATATCTGTTGAAGTGTTTTTTGTGGTACAAATTAGAGCAGAAACAGTCAGTCAAGATTTTCAATCATTTTCTGCTCTAGTAAGAAGGCTTTCCTGACAAAGTGTTACAACAGTTGAAGCCAGTCTACATCTATGAAATATTAGCTCAAAAATCCCCACATTGCACGGCACGATACTAAAATGAGTCCTAAGAAGCCCCACTATACCATTTCTATTGATGCGTTTTTGTTGAGGCACATCGAATCAAGTTGTTTTTCATATGCTACTCCCCGTTGAATTACCGTATTACATCCAACACTAAACTAGCCCCAAGCATCCTCGTATTCAATGAATATCGAAGTTCGTTAACACCGCGAAGCAGAAAAAACACAAGCACAAGATAATGACGTAAGAAGCTTACTGCAGCCATGCGAGTCCACTCGTTGAGGCCCCATTGGAAAATACTCGTTCGTCATAGGACTAATTCTCAATTTCCCTTCTGTGAAACGACAGAATAATCGAATTTTCGTCAGCAATTTAATCCTCCATTTGGAAGATGTGAAATTGATAGTCGCGTGTACATTACCAATTTTGTTCTTAGAATGAGCTGAGAAACGATAACTCACAACTAATATTTCATTTGGACACCCGTAACAAGGATTGAATACTATGTAGTGAGTAGTTATTGTAATATTTAAACGCTGTCCTCTACAGATTGTGTCTTTTCACCGATGTTTACATAATACACATAGAACAGGGTTCTATTTTTACTGGAAGTTGAAGTTAGTTGCAGAAAGACCCTTTACAGATATTCTGAAAATACCACGAAACTCACTGAACAAGATACAGGGAGTCCCACATGTAAGTGGATACAACCCGAAGTGCTACACAGCTCACCATCTAAAACTGACGTTAAGATATCACTTTAAGCATTGCTCTGTTCTGTTGTGTATTTCCCATGACTGTAATCCAAATGCAAAGTAATTCTCCTATAGTCATCTAATAATGCATGATTGTCCAATGAGTTTGACAGATATAATTGCAACAAGGTCCTCTAAATTGAAATACAATTATCAGAGCGATACATCATCTTTGATAGGACCTACCTAGTGCAAGCCACTGCTGAAGAATCAGCTGCTTACAGGCACTCTACCAACGAGTGGCGTAAAACCTTACAGCAAGTTGGTAACATTTTCATCTGTTTTTGGTGATGTCTGTTATCCAAAAGTAAGGTTATTGGCAATAGCTTATCAAGGTGGTAAGAACCTAAAAGAGTAAGGTGGTCAGATAAATAGAACCTGATGAGTTCACAATCAAAATAGGACAATCCTTTCCACGTTTGGGTCCTTCCTATTGAACAATAACATGTTTCTAACATAGCAAGCTCATACAACTGGGACTCCCGTCATAAAGCGGTCCTATGCATAGGACAAACTTAGGTATTGAGATGAAGCCCTGTCCAACAACCCTACTGCAAACGACCTTGCAAATATGACCTCACTACGTATCTGCAAAAGGTTTCAACTCGGTCTTTCCTCAAAATATCACCACGCTGCCAAGCTCATTCTCTCTACTTTGTTGTGTCTATTGTTTGTGTGTTGTTGGCAACAAGTTTCCTCATCCTCATCCACAATGAAATAAAAATATATTATCCATTGCATCATTTTTCTTTCCCTTGGCTTTTCCTTTGAAATCCCTCCACCTATAATATACCTACAACATTTCAAAAAAAAAAAAAAAAAAAAAAAAAAACCACCTCTGGTTTGAGATTACAATTGTTGGGAATAATGAGCTGCCAGTGAATAGGGGAAAACAAAAAAGGGAGGGGACATTTTTGTTTTAATTAATTCTTTTCTCCTCCAGAAGTGTGCAGTCAAGGAAGATAATATTCTAATGGGTGAACTATAATAAATTTTTGTGTTATGAACAACACCCCTATAAAAAATACCCCCAAAAATTATTGAAAGAAATATAATAAATGGCGGATGAAAACTACTTTGAACTAAACCCAATCATTCAAAATGTTAGGAACAGTTATCAGGAGCTCCAATATGGCAGGTCAAATGGTCATAAATGAACACCATACCTGTAAAATGATCAAAATACGAATCTTCATCGATTTTGTGGCTGTCAGCAACGTCTTTGGAAAAATCCTCAAGCCGATATTCCAACATGTTTGCATCACAACTTATACAGTCGCACACCGACATTAAATATTCGAATTCAAAATTCACTTTCCGGTGGGGAAAGGTGTTTTTTCTTTCAAAATTTCAATTTTGGAGATATAAATTTTGATAGTTTTTTCGCGGTTGTTGGGAGTCGGGTGATGAAAATGGGTTTCCAAAAGCGTCCCGGTGCACTCACTTAGTGGATGGCATGGTTGAATGAGTGTTGGGTCTCAAATGGTTATAACATAAGAAAATTATTATGACCTATTGTTCCCCGGGGACATAAACGGCAGCCAATAGAGAGAAGGTAAAAAATATTCGTCTCACTATTTTGGACGAATGAAAACTCACATTGTAGAAAATTGAACAGCGCTAGCAGGCCACCACATACGTGCTAACATAAAATGTCATCGATCCAGAAGGGACATTCATTTCATCAATGTGGTGATGACAGTTATGAGTAGAAGATAATGGCGAATTTAGCGGCTCATGGCAAATATATGCACAAATCTGAAGCTCCAAACACTTGTGGGATATGCAAGAATCAATGGGTGGTATTTTGTAAGTGGTGGAAGAAAGGTGATACTGCACGAAGCATCACTGATCTGCTAATAATTTGTGGCCTTCAAACGTTGGCTGGACTGCATATGTCATAGTTGATACCCAAAATCAGTTGATTCTAGTTTTACCTAGTCATTTCTCACTAAGCCCCTTTGTCAAAACTAGAAGTCACTTATTAAGTAAGATTAGAAATCCCCGCTAGTTGCAATAGAGTCAGTCAAGACTAGAATTTACTGATTCGTTCATTATTTTATAATAAATATGACAACACCAGTATCAGCTACTGTGGCATTGTTTGGATTCATCTATCTATAATCGAGGAACTTGGCATCTTTTGGTGATGGAGAGGACAGAGGACAGAGCATGATGATGACAGAATCGCCAATCATCGCCAGAAATGCCAATTAAGGCTGACAAAGTGAAAGGAAGCTCAAACGATGGCGAGAGTAATATTTGTGACAACCAAGCTATTGCAGACAATAAACCCAACAGTGGTGAAATATGTTGAGGAATCATCTCATTCAGACTATTTTATAATTTTTAGTAAATTTTTAGAAGTGATTATATTTTAGAACCAATTCATAGCTATGCTTCCTACAAGGTTGTTCTAGTTTTGCCTAACAAATTCCAGATGAAACTAGTGTTGATTGAAAATTAATCAATAACTTCTGGTTCCAGCTGTGAGGGTCCCAGCAAACTTTAGTTCTAACGACTTCTAGTTTTCACAAAAAGGCTTAGTAAACACTAGAATTGACTAGTTAAAACTAGAATTGACTGATTTTGGGTATTAACTGAAACACTTATATCACCCATCGTTGAAGGATAAATCCTCCATATCTGCGGAACACAAGGTTCACAACAAGTATGAATTATTTCGCATTCACTGACGAAGCATTCTCAACCTCGTCTGTCAAAATGAAAATGTTCCCAACCCTAATCAAATGCTTCGCTGAACCGATGACTGAACCGCTATGCTTTATAATTGTCCAGTTACCTGTTTGGTAATGAGTGCCGAGGGAGTGCGACGATAATTCGCTGTCGAGGTTCGAATCACAATCTGATCCCGAAGATTCTACTTTGGTCCCTGAAAAAAAGAGGTAAAAAAAATCAACATCGAACGCTCACAAGTCTACCTAATGCGGAGCAAAGCGTTATGAACGTTATCAAATCTCAAATTTGAAAGAGAAAAGTATTGTTTCTACTTGAACTTCTCATCAAGCCGTTAACCAAAAATGTTTCTACTTTCCTTAAAAGAAGAACAGTTAAAACAAAGTTTACTTCTGGCTGATCTTGGCTCTAAGCCCTTTTTTAGCTAAATCCTGAATTCTCACGAGTAACACCCAACCAGTCCATTTTATAGACTAAATCATCTCAGAGTCAATCATCAACTGGCAAACACATCTGTTGGGCGTAATCAAAGATTTATAAACTAATTCAAAAAAGTTTGAATTTTTGAGAAAACGTATTGTTTTTTGTAAATGATACTCAAATTTACCTACTTTTCTTCAAGTTTTTGCGGAATTTAAGCCACTCCTTTAATTTCAATTTTTCGTTTTAGGAAGGAATACAAATATATTCATTTCTAATAAAAATTGAAATCAGGCCAAAATGTATGACTTTTGGAACAAAACGCAACGTTTTGTTAAAACTACCTTATATTCATTGGAATTTCTGTAATATTACTACAAACCACAAATAAAAATCGATAAACGTACCCAACAAGCACATTTCTGCTAAAAGCCATCAGCTGAGTGGAGAGAACAATTTTTTTTTCAAGTTTTATTTTGGATTATTATATTATATTATTATAATTGGGCCTAACCGCTGCAGGGTTGCAGTCTAGGAAGTCTGACACCCCTGTCTTACCCCTAATGTTGTTACAACAAGAAGGGTGAGTATGTGTATTAAATGTTAGCCCATCAATATCTTACTGAAATGAAACTTTGAATAGTCAAAAAACTATTGGGAATTTCGGCAATTGGTTGCCTCTGGTCTCACAAAGTCTTTAACTTTTGCTTGTATGATCAAAACCCGAGCTGTCATGCAGAATGGAATACACTTTTTCAATGTCAAACTGCTATCATGCTATATGCTTACAAGAATAAATCATTGGTGGAAATCGTACTAAATTGGAGATAAAATCATGATATTTTTGAGACAGTCTCGGAATGATTGGGCTGAACACATTGCCCAGTATGTTCCTCAGCCCAGTTCAAGGGAGTGGGTGACGCTCGCGTCAGAGGCTATGGCCTTATTGCTGCAAGCAGCAAAGACTACCACAGCAGCAGAAATGAGGGTACCTTCATACAGGAGGGCTTGAAAGGGGCCGTTATCTGGAAATTCGTGCATTTTAGCTCGGACAACCACTTTAAGCAGAGTCGTACCCGAGTATCCAATCTCAACTTCAAGAGCTGGCCTAGGTTGGTACTCCTTGCACAGGAGTATGCAGCACAGACGAGCCCTTCCTGAAGCCCAGGGCGCCATAACCACGACCCTCTCGAACAGTTGTTTCGGAATGGAGTTTCCTACTCAATTGGGGAGCTGACTGATGAGGCGCTTTAGCGATAAGGGTACCGTGAGCCTTGACAGGAAAAAGATTGATTTAAAAAGAAGCACTCGCGGATGGCGTGCCAACCAAATCTCGCCTTCCGCTCGAACGCCAAGCGCCTTCAAAATAGCATAGTTCTTTTCATTGAGACCCACTTAACCTCTTCACCTGAGCTTATAATATCTTATCACAACAAAACGTGATAATTACCTCCAAGTTCGTTCAATATTTTCCGATAAGACGGCCGTCTCGTGAGGATGTCTCTCCTCTTTTTCCGCACTCCTCCTTCTTCTTCATTCGATAGGCTGTCGTCGCTTCCGGCTTCTACTACCTGCCAGGGTACACGACCGTTAGACTGTACATCGAGTCGGAATGGCGCCGTTTCAGTGTAAGGGGCGTAATAAATAGGGGAAACCGAAAAGAAAGAAACAACAAAATTATAAAAAGGAGTCAACAAAGCAGAAACAATCCAAAATAAAGCAGTAAAAAACATAAAGGAAGGCCAGAATTGAGAAAAAGCCAAAGAATGCTATACGGCGTAGTATATAGCATCTTCACGTCAAATTGGATGGTTGACGGAAATGATTCGTTTCAAACTAGTTATAAACGGCGCAACGCAAGCGCGCGCAGATTCTGAAAATACCTACTCCGTGCAACACATGACGAAGACATTCCATCCATCCTCCAGTATTCCAAATACTTTTCATTCGAAGATGCCTGTAATTGAACTGATGAGTTTCACTCGTTGTGATTGCTTTCCCAGAAATAAATCGTGTATTACTGTCGTCCTTTAAATGGAAAACCTTCACTTTGACGTGATAATGTTACAGTATTAGCGTATGCATCTGAGGTGGGGTTTACGGTGACCTTAGCTTAGACATCTGAGTCAAAAATTCTACCATATACTAATTTAGGAGGAAATACTTCTTGTATATGAGTAGGTGACGTTGATGAGGGAATGGAGGGGGATGCGGTCGAGTAACTGGAAATTCAACCTGAAATGCGCATAACTGCCACAATAACAACCAAAAATTCGAATTTTAATCTTTCAAAATAACGTTAAATTGTGTATCTTGCGCACTTTTATGTAAAATAGTACTTTTTAAACCAAACATGGTACGTAGGACCGAATCAAGTCCAAAATTTTCTTTAAAATCGCCCTTTGAGCAAGTTTTTTTGGCATTTTTGGTCAAATTTTAATTTACTTTTTCGGACATAATTACTATTTCAACCTTAAATGCTCAAAACTGCTACAATTACTACCAAAAATTGAAATTTTTTATGTATTTATTATATTATTATGTCCAAATCTTGGATTTCAAGTAACTCCACCGCCTCCCCCCTTCCTATCCCAACACCACGTACTCATATTCAAGAATTATTGCCCCCCTGAAATTAGAGTAGAACTGCTGACACGGATATCTTAGTTCACCGTAAACTCCGTCTTGGAATCCTAAGCTAATACTGTTTCACGTCAAATTGAAGGTTTTACACATCAATTTCGAGGATGTCAAAAGTACATGGTACAATTCAGGAGAAGCAATAACAACAAATTAGCGAGTGAAATGTAACATTCAACAAGTACGAATGAACATAATAAATGGATAAGAATGAACGAATTTGTCAATGTAAGTCTTTCCGTGCAGCAAGGGCTTTCAGGTCTATAGCGATTTCACGTAAAATTGGAGATTAAATCGTTGTCATCCTCGAAATGGGGCGTAAAACGCCCCAATTGACTGGAAAACCTCCAATTTGAAGTGAAAATGCTATTGTTCAGTTTAGAGAAATCAGAAATTTGTGCCATTTTGTGATGGAGTAGGATATTTTTCTAAAGGAAAGGTTTAATTTCAAAGCAACGTTTGAATTACGTATCATGATGAAAATGTGCAAAAGTTTACAATGAGCTGTTACTGAACGGGGTAATAAACCAATGACGTCAGTGATGTGAAATGGGTACAACGACCTGGAGCGTTTGAAGCTGTCCTTGGGTGGTCTGTATGACTGAGTTGGGTTTGGAGACGAGAATGACGTTCCCTTTGGTAAGCACGGGTTGTATAGAGCCTGTGGCTGACTGAATGACGGACTGCTGATTGGCTTGGATGACTGACTGAACGGACGTGACGGCGATAGGAGTAGACAGCGGGTCGACGTTGCCACCTCCGGAACCGGCGCCGCTACCAGTAGTCCCGTTCTCCTCGACCATGCCTTCCATCGGATGTAGAACACCCCAACTGGAAAGAAAAGAGAGAAATACTGTCAAAATCCCACAATATGAACAAAAATCCAGGAAAATGGCTGGTCACGGAGCCAAAAATTGGTTGGTTGGCTCGATTTTGGTCTAAATTGACCGCCTAACATCTTGGACTGACAGATTTTCAACAACAACAACATCAACCTTATCTCAACATCGAAGTAATCCAAATAGTCATTAATATTCACTAATTATCACTAACTCAACAAAAATCTCGTCTGTAGATGTGACAACGGAAATTTCTGAAAGTGGGCAAATTTTATTTTATTGTTAGTACACGTTTTAAACATTTTTTTTTTTTTTTTGGTTTTGGTATTTTAACAAAAGTAATAAACTTATAAAAGTCCAAGACTGGAAAGAGGCTCGATCGAAAAAAACATCTACTATGTATCACTGAAGCAATACCAGTAATGATAGTAAAATAAAAACTGCAATTTTTTCACAGTGGTTGATTATTTCTTTGAGTAAAGTTATGGAGAAAACAGTGAGTGTGGAGTATGTCGGACTCATTCCAATCAATTCACCGTCAAAAATTCAGTGGAAAATAATACCGCACATGACTAGTTCTCAAAATAATGGGAAACATTACCCCACACGCCCAGGTACCCGCAAATCATGAAAGCCTCACTGTTTAAATGGGTAGGTAGGCATCTATTTTGACCCATACCCACTTTCGGTGGGCGCCAATCGGTTCAGGATCCGTCGAAATGAATTCAGCGTCCATAATTTAGTGGAAAAAGACACCTCACATGCCTAGATCGCCCAAAATATCGAAAAATCCATTTTTCAAGAAACAATTTTATCCATAACTTCCCCAAATTTGGGCGGATCGGGCTGAAAAGGTTCAAGGACCAACTGAAGCCAAAAATAGAAATTTTAGATTTTTAGAAAATTTTATACTATTAAAACGGCGTACGGCGTATTTAAGGAATAACCTACCCAAGTAATATTTATTCCTTCAAATATTTTCTCCATAATTCATACCATTTTAAATATAGTCCCAAATATGAGTCGTCCTGATAGAAATGAGTGAACACGCTGAAGCCTGCTAGAAAAAACTAATAATTGATGATTCTTCCCCTAATTAGACCAGAAAAAGTACCAAAATTGACAATTTTTATAATCGAAAATCGCTCTTGCTATTCTGTAACTCAAATTTTGGGTTTTGCAGTCGGTTTGCCATTGGTTAAATAGCTCTACAATCCTAGTTCTTAAGACAAAATGTATTCTTTCTACGTACAATTTGGCCTATCCACAGGCAGTTTTGTAACTTTTTTCCGACTTTTCCTCGTCATTTAGTAAGCCTCGATTGCATTAATGAGTAAAATTATTAAATGTATTAATGAGTACTATCCGTTGAACTGTACAACTATTGACTGAATACGTGAAATAAATGGTGCATTAACAAGTACTTCAGAGGTTACAAGCGCTGTGAGTATTGTGACTTTGAGTGTCTTTGGAAAAACCTAACATCCTAAGATCACTCAAGTCATTTTAAATTATCATATTCAAAATTTAAGTATTCAAGTTCATTATGCAAGGGTTTTTTCCCACTTCAAAGTCACTCAATACCATGGTTGAGGGTAATAAATTTGGCGTGGCTCAGCAAAAAGTGGAAAAATTATACGTTGGACTCGATTCAGGGGAATGAGGTATAGTACAGTTTTTTTTTCTAACAAATTATCAATTTACGGTAAAGTCTTGTAATATTGTTTCTTATTGATACACCGAATTGGTCATGAGGGTTTGGGGGCCAGCCTCCAACAAGCAAAGCGAGTTTCATTATATCGCTACTGTCAAGTACCTAAACTCCATCTTAACTACAGTTTTACCTCAGTATATCGCGGGAAGGCATTAAAACCGGATCTAAATCACGTGGAACACGCCATATTGAACTTCCACCGCAACAACCCATCCAAGAAGGAGTTTTGATAAATTGATGAAGTTTTCAAATACGCTTACTCCCGACAAAAAGGTCACTTTCTAGGACGCTACGAGAACAAATTCGTCAGTTGCTATTATCTACAGACGACCCTGGATTGCCAAGTACCTGAGGTCAAAATGCCGGGTTAACAAGGTAAAATGGCAAAAGGCGATAAAACTCTGCGGTTCAAAGCGCTCAATTATCCACATTCGTGAAGATAAACCTAATTAATTCATTTAAAAAAAGGAATTAATCCTAGTTTTTCTCGTTTACTTTTACCTGTAACTTGTTTTGAGAATGGGACACCTTAATTAATTTAAAAACTAATACTTTAAATTGAAACATGAAATTTATTGAATTTGTTTGAAACTAGGATTAAACCTTAGGTAGCCATTTTGTGCAAAAATGATCGTAATAATCGATTGCAAAAAGATTTTGAATTATGTGAGGTGTAGAAGGGAAATTGAGGGTTGAGCGGAATTTCGTATATGTCAAGATTCTAGGTAGAAAATAAAATAATGAGCGACTAAATTCAGATTTTTCTACCCCTCAGTCCATGCCAATCTCATTTTCTCAATCAGTGCTAATACACATGATTTAGCTAAGTGAGCGCTGATTCCCTGAATGCTGGTTTTCTGAATGTTGATTTTCCAAAATTCATCGAAAACCTTCAAGCATTGGCCGTTCTTCACTTCCATTTTCGTGTTACAAATATTCTCCCTCAGCAATTCTTCCAAATGCTTCTTATCAGGAAAATAAGCTACAAAGAACGATTTCAATTCAAAAGAAACTCCATTAATCAATGTAATTGAATCGAGTAAAGGATCATGCAAGCTTATTTATCTAAAACTGCAGATTTTTGAACCAATAAAAACATATGTAGGTAGTAATGAGTAAAGATATTCAACGAATTGAATTGTTTACTTTATTTTTGTTCCACTGAATCGTATGAATACAGGTTCGTGATAGCTGAAATAACATATAATCATTTATAGAATATATATATTCATTAGTGTGGCGGGCAAAGATCAAATTAATTCAAGATTTATCTCGAGTAGTTGATACAGCTGAATTTTGGGTGTAGCCCGAACATTTTCTCCATAACAGTGACAAAATCTTGATTTTCCTTCTTTTTCATGTCCAAATTCTTCCGTTCAACTGTAGTTTCAACAAATTCTTCAACAATATTTTCACTGGTGACGATTTCGATTAGTTTTCGTTGTCGGCTTTCATTACATTTTTCAGCATTGGTTTGATTTAGATTTTGGAGGAATTTTTCCTTTCTTTCTTCAAAGATATTTCAACCAATTATGATTCGTAGCAGGACATGTAGAGATGATGCGTGAAGTTGAGGGAGGGGACTCTGGACTAGGAAACATTATCGAAACACGGTCACTGAACGAATGAATCAATAAAATGAATTTTATTGTTATTGTTAACTGATAAAACACTCCCACGTGACACAGTCCGGTGTCGTTTTTCGGGCAGGGTCCCGAAAATGCTGAAGCATGTGCATGTTGACACTTTTAGGGTGAACTGTTTTTTGGTTGGTTATTCCTTGAATAATCAACCTGTGTTGAATATGTGTTTTCGGGATTCCTGGTAGCTAGGCAAGTGGGGTATCATTTTCCACTAAATCATGGACGCTAAATCCAATGATGTAGGTCCCAGAACGATTGGAACCCACTGGAAGAAGTTATGGGTCAATTTGGGTATTAATTACCCATTTTGAATATGTGTTTTCGGGATTTCTGGTATTTTTCTTAATTAAAAGATAAACTATGACATAGTTTTTACATGGAATAACCACCATCAGAAGATATTTCTAATTAACTCATTAAGGATCGGTATTTTTTAGTTAAGCGACTTCATACTTAATCGAAAAGGAAAATTGCAAAAATCGTACAAAGAAAATAAGTCGTGTTTGATGGGATTATATCGCGGTCGAGTGAGCAAGAAGGTGAGAAAATATAAGAAATTCTCGTACATTCTTGCCTCAATGAGCCAAAATCACGCTGTAAATTACGTTATTTGCATGAAGCAACTAGTTTACATTGAGACGAATGTTTTGTATTGAGCATCTTAAACAATTGGAAGGATACAACTTTGGCCCAAAATTGAAGGCGACCAGATATTCATTCAATTAACGCATTTACCTCGAACGACGATAGGGATGAACCGCGCATGGTGTTGCACATGACATCAGTAGAAAGGGAACATTGATAAATACGATTGAAATGCGTGGAAAATACGCCCGAAGAGACTGTACAGACAAAACTTGAAGCGCGACCGGAGAATGACTGAAGAGAGCGCGAAGGAAACGACGAGAAAGGCGGGAATCCCCAATAATCGACCATTCACCAAGCAGACGCCAACAGAGCGAGCGTGACGTCAATCAACAGATCAAACAAGCCGGATTTCGAAGAGTTTTCGCTTTTCTAAAGGAGAACTAAACACCCGGTGAATATACCGAATTCCATCACATCCGATAAATTCAATATATTAGCAATTTGATTCAGCAAGGATATTAACAATTTCTGATGAAGAAACGGATGAAATTGTAAAAATTGAGTAAGATGGTCTGGATTTGTATAGGAAATTGAAAAACTCTGCAAATTCTTACACACGGGAGACTCAATTTCTTCAACATGGGGAAAAATGGGGGAAACAGTGGATGTGGCGGGTCCCGGACCCATTCCAATCGATTCAGGGTCCAAAATATAGTGGAAAATGATACCCCACACGCCTAGGTACCAGAAATCCCGAAAACACATTCAAAATGGGTAATAAATACCCAATTTGACCCATACTTCTTCCAGTGGGTGCCAATCGTTCTGGGACCCATTTCATTGGATTCAAGCGTCCAAAATTTAGTGGAAAATGATACCCCACTCGCCTAAATCTCAAAAATTCATTCTTCAAAAAACACATTTTGACCCCTACCCCGTCCAAATTTGGTCCGATCGGGATGAAAAGTTTCGAGGACCGTCCTGGGACGGGAAACAGACCCCTGACCTAAATTTCAGATTTTAGAAAATTTTCTCCTACCAAAAACGGCGCGGACGGCGTACGGACATTTTGGTTTTTTGATCTAGACACATTTAAACGCCCAGAAAAAAATTTTGAGCCGATTCGGAGAGGTTGACCTTTTGCATGAAAACATAGGTTGATCATTCAAGGAATAACCAACCAAAACAGTCAGTATGGAGTGCCCCAAACTCATTCCAATCGATTCAGCGAACAAATTTTAGTGGAAAATGATACCTCACACGCCTAGTTCCCAAAAGTCCTGAAAATCGAGTTTTCTAAAAATACATTTTCATCCATAACCTCTTTTTTTTATGTGCGTCTTAGGCTCAGATGGCGGCCAATGGACGGAGGTTGAACAAAACAGAATCAACAGAATAATGAAGCAAATAAGTACCAAGGAAGACGCCGAAACTCGTTTCTTGAACCGGTTCGGTGACGTTTGGATGTTATAACGAACTTTTAGGAATGTTGTTGTTCAAATTCTGATTCAATTTCTTAATTCTGATCAACAAAAACATTGATCAGTCTAAAAATACATTGGTTTCGAACGAAAATAGGCCAACTGCCCAGTATTTTTAGACATCAATAAAACGCAAAACTGTACAGCTCCTAGGGCAATTTCGCCCATTGGCTACACTGATATGAACACAAGGAGGATATCATAAGTTCATTTCACGTTTTCATGTTAAAAAACGGCTGCAAATTCTTCTATAGGGGTTGGTTTTCCTCGGACCAGGAGCATGGAGACTCATTCAAATCGGTTCAGCGTTCAAAATTCAGTGGATAATGATACCCCACACGCCTAGGTACCACAAAAACTCGAAAAACCACCTTTAAAATAGGTAGATAGATACCCATTTTGGCCCATAACATCTTTCGATGGGCGTCAACCGTTCCTTATTGGATTCACCGTCCAAAATTTAATCGGAAATGATACCCCACTCGCCTAGAACGTAAAAAATCCAATTTTCGAAAAACACATTTTGACCCCTACCCACCCCAAATTTGTGATTAAGCTGAAAATTCCTAACCCAAATGAGAGTTTACACTGATCTATAGCAAAACTCAGAAATAATATTCCGCGTTAAATGTAAAACATACTATTTATGGCATTTAGAAAACTCGAAGAAACCCCGTGTGACCGACTTGTGGAATGAGCGAGAAATATTTTGTGTTCGGTTCAAATCAAGAGCGTTTAGAAGCAAAATAACATCGAATTCATTACAAATTTGTAATAAAACTTGGATTAGAAATCCAAGCTGCATTTTAGGGCTTATTCCCATCTTCTTTTCGTTAAACATGCAGCTCAATCCTAATCAAAGCTTAGATATTGTATGATTGAAAAATTATGGAACAATTCACTAATAGGTAACTTTTAACACTTTTAAAAAAATCGTTTTTTGAGAATCCAAAATACCGTTTAATTTTTTCAATTGCACTTTATTATTAATTTTGGAATATTCAAGTCTTATAACGCTCATTTTTCGCAAAAAGTGTACGATCAGAACCTAGAAACGAACTTTACGACAAAATGAGATTTATCTAGGAAAGGCTAATTCTTACATACTACACGATACGAGCATACAACATGGACAAGCACCCGACAAAGGGCATTTAGGCAGCATATGACGTAACAGGCGGTGACGTCATGAGTGAGGGCGGGGCGCCCTCGCGCCCTATGACGTCATTTTGAGTTTGTACACATAGTTAGTTTGAAATTTGAAAAAAGTGTGTAAATACGATAAATAAGATTATTAGTGGGAAGGGGTAGAGGATGATATTTGAGGATAAAGAAAATATCAAAATATTAAGTTGTTGGGTGCAGAAGAAACGTTACATAACCGAAGTATTGACAGAACAGTAACATAGCTCCTCGTGTCTATACAATCGATTTAAGAAAATCGTCCCACTCAAACTCTATTTATCCCATCAAAATGGAGGGGAAAAAAGGACCGGCGGTTCGCATTATCCACCGACCGGAAGCCTAACGAAGGTATAGCCATCTCGATGGAAGGTCGATGATGACGTCAAACGAGGGAATCAAAATGCATAACGAGGCAAGGTATTTTGTAATTAACTAACAGCTCCGAGCATTATGTTCGCTACGGTGAGTATGGAAATCTTTGAGCCGATTAGTCGTCCCCTAACGCGGAGAGAAAAGGAAAAAAAGTCGGTAAATACGGAACGATTTTTATATTTTTGCGGCGAAATTGATCGAGCGATACAGTTATTGCTGCACGTGATGATTCACAAACACCTCAAAATTAGGGTAATACGGTAATGAGGGAATAAAAGCCGATATGAATATTTTGTTTCAAATTTCGCTTTTTCATATCGGTAAAACCTCTCAAAATTTTGAAAACTATGAAAAGAATAATTTCTCTTCATATTAAGAAAAGAATTTTATTATAATATATTTAAAATTTTCTAAAAGAACGAACACAGTCACCAAAACAGAGGTACCAACAAGGTCCAGCATAACAGGAATCTCCATAAAATGCCCTATTCGAATATTTGATGTGTATTTCCGCCATATTTACTCAAGCTAATCAGGAATAAAACCAATTAAAGGTGAATTGCAATGAACACAAATTTCCAGGAACTCGAAATAAGCCATGAGCCTATTTTGGGGCGTCCACAGAGTTATGTTGGACTGATACGATCCTGGCTGGTCTTTCAACCCTTTTGACTTCATGAGTCAAAAATATGTCTGTACTGAGTTCTAGGTACTGGCCTAGAGTTACTGGCCCATGCAGCCCTACCAGGCAGGGTTACTCTACAGGTAGTGCTTATAAAAATAAAACTATTTCTTATGCACTAGACGTTTGTGAATATCCCATTCATAAGACCACTAGGGCGCCAAGAATGGGAAAACCAGACAGTTTTATATCATCATTTGATCTGGGGTGTCTCAATTCCGCGTCAGGCTTAAACGACTCCCAGTACAGGGATTTGATTAAATCGTATATAAGAAAATACATCGGAAAGATAACTGGTAAACAAAAATAAACTCGTCAGTAGACAGTCGTGTCATCTACCTACCCTACCTTTATGATTGTTGACGGAATGACGTAGTAGAAATACCGCAAAAATGGTCGATAACAGATAAGGCGAGGTTGCAAATAGATTCGGCGGACTTAAATTCTGGCACAATGACGTCGAAAATTGATTAAAAATGCATAATTAGGCGTAGAAATACGACGGTTTTTCCTTGTGGCGAGAAAATTGAGTAACAGCGGCCATGATTCTTTTTACCTTGGTTAGAAACCGTCCTCCGGGCATTTTTTGGCAGCAAACGTAGGGCGTTACAATATAAAACTGAAGTAATATCGCTGAGCGGGCAGTTTTGACAAAAGTCGAGATGATCTGTGTTATGTTTGTAGTCGGATGGTGATTGAAGTGAAGCCGACTTACCACAAGTTACGTTGAAGCTTACGTACGGTGCCCCCTCACTGGATGACAAAAACTTACGTAGGAGTCCACGTCAGAGGCTGAAGCGAACGTTCCCGTCCTGAATCCTTGGTTGAGGAAGGCCGGAGACCTCTAGCGGGGAAATTTCGCGTTAGCGATGGGCGCGAGGGGGCGGGAAGGTGACGAACGGAGGCAAGTGCGGAGCACTCTAGCGGGCTTGAGTGAAACTAAAAGGCTCCCTCACGTCGTCCGCAAGGAAAAAAATTCCCTGCAACGGGGAAAAACGCCGTTAGACCCAGCCTGCGACCCATCGGGGCCAAATTTCATAGTCAAATAAAAATACCAGTTAATAATACAACTAATTACTTACTAAATTAATTTATGCAACATTTAACCTATTTCTGCCACGTCATTTCCCCCTTTACGCATCATGTAGGGTTTCATGAATAGGCAGCCGGCATCTACACACGTAGTTATGAGGCTTCTATTCTAGTTAGTAATACAAACCAGAAGATTTCGACCAATTTGGGTTTAAGATCAATTTTTTTCGATCTGAATGATCAGACTAGGCAGATGAAAGCATTTATGGACTGCTTTTGATGTTTGCATTTTACAAAAAGACTACATGACATCCCACAATAGTCAAAATTTTAATTGAAAGAGCGATGTCAATTAGAAATTCCCACTAATGAGTGATGTTCTCTATTGAGCCTTCATGCCAATTCTATGGACGAATGTTGGTATGAGAGGGTTACCCATTAATTTTTGCTTATGTCACATTGAATTCGCGATTATTTATTATTTATAGCACTTTATTAAATGTGCTTCACTCTTTAAAAAATTAAGAACAAAAATGGTAAGGTGGTTCAAACAACGGGTTTTGTGTCCCAGTAATGATGTCGTCGTATATTTCGTAAATATTTTAAATATCACCAAACAATGACATTTAGGATTCATAATTCCCAACGGGTCTCTCTGCAATGCTAATGACACTTGCTTCCTTAGTTCAGATGTATAGCGATGAGCCAAAATATTTTCCGTGCAATTGACTATGTAGAGGATATTTTGAGTATTTTAAATCGTGTTACTGATTCAAGTGCTGTTAATTTGTAAATAACCGAATATAAAATCGCATGTAGAGAACGTCAAGGTGTCAGGTTGATCTAGAACGTTATAAGATGTGTTTGTGACGTTTATGGAAATTGATAACAAAATTAGAAAAAACGGCTACATTCAGAAAATAGATATTGATAGCGTTGGAGAGCTCGAGTTTCTGAATCGAGTTGAAGTTTAATACGAATCAATCATTGTAGAATAATGCAACGTATCAACAGGGCGTTATCGAAAGTAGGGAAAGAGCGGTTGTCGAGAGGTTCACGCAGCGGCCGTGATGCCTTCGAGGGACGGTGGAGAAATAGGGTTGACGTCATCTGCGTCGATTGACGTCACCCTCTCTGCTGACGCAATCGCTCCGGCATCTACCCCCCCCCCCCCCCAACTAGGGGACCAAGACCCGCGCAGGATTATTCGTAGCTCGATCTGCATCTGCCTTATTCAGCAATCGTGGTAGAAAATTCATTTATACGTCCAGTGATTGAGTCTTGAGAGAACTCCCGAATTAATTAACATTTCACGTCTCCCTGCTAATTACCTGTGAAAGTTTAAGTTGCAGATTCAGGGAAGTCTACACTCGCTAACGCCAAACATGAATCGACCTGTCGACCTGTTTGCCAGCACTCAATCATAGTTTCACATGTACGCAAAAATTGTATTTTAACAAGGCCGTTTTGTAGTTGACAGACTACAACAAGTGAGGCTGAAAGAGTAAAATGAAGCATCATGGAAGAAGAAGATTTTTTTTCCATGATGAAGCATAATGCAGTATGGTCAAACTGCGCACGCGTCAAAATCTTGCCAGTTGCACCACAAATTGTCAAATGAAACGAAAGAGAGTTACCGTTTTATCAATGATTTGAGAAAAATAAATCTGTTCAAAAATCCAATCTATCTGTTGTTAACTTTACTACGTCTCTCACACTAGTTTTTGAAATTTTCAAAATAAGTCTCCTGTTTAGGAATGTTGAATCAACTTGTAGCCTCAGATCTTATTGGAATTGTGTGAAAGTTGTTTTTAATACAATATTATTTTTCTTGTGTTCACATACAATGGAGACTCATTGTAAGTATAACAGGTTATGGGCCCAGCTCGCTTTTGTGTGCCCATAACCTAGATGTTCTTGTAATGGCTTTGACAAAAATGAAATCAACAGGTTGAAAGAGGAACTAATGAAGAAATCTGAGATGAGAGACATTGGAAAATTATATTAGTGACTTAGTATATAATTCACAAGAGAAGTTACCAAGAAATTCAATACAGCAAAGGTGCTAAATGCAAACACCTGTAGAGTTCAACTGGGAGTTGAAATACCATAACAGTGGAGTTATTGAACTGTCTGTACCAAAGCCTGATTGGATCCCTGATGTACTATAGGACCTCTACAAGGCCTGACATCATGTAGGCAGTCAGTTACCTATCTCAATTCAATTATTGCAACAGAAACGAGCACTGGATAGCGGCAAAAAGAGTGTTATGATACCTGAATAGATCAAAAAATTGTGCTCAAGTTTCAAAAGGGTAGGAAAAAAGAGATTGATGCACGCTCAGATGCTAACTGGGAAAGCTGCAGCGGCTTATGATCCTGCACAGGATATTGATTGCACATTGGGGAAGCAGTCAATGAACTATATTGATGAGTATCTTTAGCAATGATTATGGAAGTCGTTTTTCGATTAAATACCATTTTTCTCCTGTTCACCACTGAACTCTCACTTTATAAGATCATAGTTATCTCAAGGTCAACAAACCACACTTAATTTCGACCTTTCCGCCATTCTAGGGTTCAACATAGAAAATAAAAAGACGTCACTTGTCATTCTGATCAACGTTTTATTTAATTATCACTTTACAACAGAATCACCAATACCTACACGCCACTAACGCAGGCTAAATTCAATTTATCGCTACAGTCAACACCTATTTCACGTGCACAACAAAAAATCAACCGATTATTTTCTCTCACGGCCTCGGTCCCTGTGCTCGAATTAGAACCAAAAATACTTTACATACGTAGAACATGTGAGTTGCCGCCGGTTGCGCACGGTATTTTTTTTCCAAACAAATTTTGAATAAAAAATAAATAAAATACGATAAAAACTATGGGCAGGAAAAATGTTAACTCGTAACTGGTTGAGTAAGAGTGGCGACTAATATTTTTCTTTGATAAAATAGGACCATTCATACACAATTGAATAAATTTCCTAAAATTGGGTTTATGCATAGACTGCAAATATTTGTAGCCTACGAACACTTATACGGCAAATGCCAATTCATATTTCACAGGGGAGTAATTTCTTTATTTAAATTTTTACAGCGCTAATACTATTAACGAAATTTATAACGAAGGGTACAGTATGCGGTATTTACAATTATTGGTCTGTACATTTGAACGAAGAAATCAACAATCAAGCAACCTACTTTCTAATAAATTTCTATTTTAATAGCCAGTTTTATACACTTATGAAAAAAATGCAGCTTATTCATTAATGATGAGGTGAAATTTGCGCATTTTAAATGACTTATATAGTTTATAGATTTCACTTAGGTAGAATATTTGTTCTGCATTTGTTTGAATATGTTCTTCGAGCTTGCAAATAATGTTTATTCCCCTCTTAAGTTTAGTTTTTCGATAGAAAAAAACATTTTTACCCGCCCTAAGCATAAGTACGAGTAATCCCTCGGATTAGTGAGGTCACAACGTCCAAACATAATTCCTCAAAAATAATACATTGAAACAAACCTAATGATATCATTTTCGAAGGATGGTCCAACGAAAACAACCCCTGAGAATCGTGCGGGTTTTTATTAGCGGGAAAATTGTCAGTGACGAGATACGGGTTTTGAGTTTGATCAGGAGTGAACTCTAATGAAGAAACTAACACAGTTGGAATGTACACGCTGATGAGGAAATCCGCAAGTTTCCGTCAGCCACAGCCCAAAACGCACGGCTCAACTGAAAGGAAACAAAATTTCAAGTTACCATAGGAAAACAACGTTTTATTTTTGTTAAATACAGAATTCCACAGCAAGGAATAAATTACTTGTGGAATGTTTCAAGAATATATAATTTCGTTTAAATTGAAAGAGAAACAATTTTCGGGGATCGGCAGACATTCGGTAATATCTGATTTCTATGTATAAGATGGAACCCTTCCCACTGTAAGTTCATAATCCACTCCTAAATTTTCAAATCAAATTTACTGGATTCAATTTTGGAACAGTGAGGGTATTTATGGTCTATTTTGACAGTTGAATCGTCGACAATCAAATTTGTCGATATCGAGAGATCAATGAGCACCCTTAAAACAATTAAAATTGAACAAAACGAATCACTCATTCAATAAAACCCGATAACCGTTCCCCGTGGTAAATGCGTCCACTAATTTACAAGTTTTTCAAATGAAAACTTCACTAAAGACCGTAATATCACTTAGTTTATCATTTGAATCATCAAATCACTGCAAATTCCTTTACAGGGGTTGGGTATTCCGCTGATCAGGAGCATGGAGACTCATTCCAATTGATTCAGCCTACAAAATGTAGTGGAAAATGATACCCCACACGCCTAGGTACCAGAAATATCGAAAACACATTCGAAATGGGTAGATTATGCCCATTTTGACCTATAACCCCTTCCGGTGGGCGCGAATCGTTCCAGCACCCATCCAATTGAATTCAGCGTCAAAAATTTCATCGAAAATGAAACCTCACATGCCTAGATCGTCAAAAATCTCGAAAATAAATTTTTTAAAACTCAATTTCATCCATACCCTCCCCAAATTTGGGCCGAGCTGAAAAGTTCTGAGGACCAATTAGAACTGGAAACGGATCCCTGAACCAAATTTCAGAAAATTGTCTATTTCTAAAATCGGAGTAGACGGCGGACGGACATTTGCTTATTTTGATCTAGTCACCTTGAAACGCACAAAAAAAAAAATGTAGGGCCAAATCGGAGTGATTGATTTTCTGCTTGAAAACAGGTTGATTTATTCCAGGAATAACCATCCGAAATTGACCTACGCGCGTCGCTCCTAGACCAAGCAATTAGCACAAGACTAGCAATTCGATACCTGGGACCTGTAGAAAATCAAATAGTAGACACTGACTCTCTTCAAATTGCCCAATTCGATTTACGATCACATACGTCGATTTGACGTCGAATTAGTCAGACCATGATGAGTATCGCTAATACTTGCAACGTATTACACCTATGACACCCACCTTACTCGGTCACGTTGACCGTAATAGTTTTTCCTTTGGGGTCGTCGAAGCGGTCCATAGTTTTGATGTCCATGAGCATCATGATGCCCCACGCCAGGATGACGAGCATCGTCCACGTGACAAGCAGACCCATCCATATGGGACCGGTGAAAAATTGATTTCCGCTAGTGGCGGCAGCGCTGAAAGTTGTTTGCCCCGCTTTCCTAAACTTTTCAGCCTGAAAGAACACAATATTTCATGAAGTAACTTTAATTACGAACGAATAATGTACAAAATGAATGCGACGAAACTGACTCGGAAGCCGGAAAAGACGAGAGTCACATCTTTAGCGGCGCTTTCAAACGTGACTGAGTCTGCGCTAAACGATTTGTCCAATGGTGAGGAGACTTTAGTAGTTGGAGTGATAGGTCCAACAGCTTTTCCGGCGACTTCAACTTCAGAATCTCCAATATTCCAGGTAGCTGAAAATATCAAGAGAAATGTAATCGATAACGATTTCATGAAGCATTTCATTCAACAACCAGAGCAGGTTAGGGCCTGTTGGCCTCCTCCACCACATACCCTGGAGTAAAGATGATATTGAAACTATGATATGACCGAAAGACAACCCCCAGGCAGACAATTAAGAGAAACACAGAATTATGAGACAGACAGTGGATATAGTAGAATAGGATTCGATTGACAATCGTGTTGCTGTTTAAATTATCTAACTTGTCAATAACACAACTCATTCAGGCAACCACTCGGAACGTGTAAGAATATAGTTTTTCACAATTGAAGTTATTTTTAGGAAAATAACAATTTATATGATACCAAAATTTTCCTAACCAGAAAATATTGAGCTCAATCTACTTTTAATTCATTCTATGTGTGAAGCGCGGGAAAAATAACCTTCTAAAGGACACTATAGTGCATGGATAGCGCGATTTTAAGACAATTAATCATATGTGGTGAGAGGAATGTGGAAGTGGTTTTCCGTTCGGACGTGCTGTAAATGAGTTCTTGGAAAAACTCAAATTGTTAACAACTTGGAATTTGAAAAATATAGAAATGTAATAAGTAAACTCATTTGATATTGGACTTATAGTTCTGCCACGTTTAGGTATGTGAAAACAAGAAAGAATGTGTCTTCCCCAAAAAGTTTCGTGTGGTGGGTTTAAATAAATTAATACAGTACTTAATAGTTATGATGAGAAAATATCAAATAAATATGATAAAACAACACAAAATGACGACCTAAGAAATAAATTAAAATAATATATTAATACAGATGACGAATAAATCACTGATTAATGTTATTGTTTTAATTAGGTTGGTGAAAAAGTACTTGAGAATTACTGAAATCACGCAATATTTACTGTTATTATTGACGTCATTATTCTCATCATCTTGTTCTTTATACAGTGTGACAGTTGATATGATGATGGTAATATTAATTGTATGCATCTCGATAACCCACTATCACGTATGATAAGTTTCCCGAGTCATTTTGTTTTCAGTTGAAACTCACTCACTAAAATTGTGTATGAAATCGTGTTCAGGCAAATGTGAGTACTTGGTTGTTTGTGTGCTAACGGCTCGTTTTCTGAAATTATATAAAATCGTTGGGTATTAATCGTATGTTTGTGTGGCGGACCCCATTGATCGTTTCACCAGTCACAGGATAGGCCATGATCAGGTTGTCTTGGTTCTGTAAGGACGAAGAAAACCATCGAAGCGGTTCACAGTAGAAATTTCGGATGCAGGAAATTATGGCTGGCTAGAGGGGTGAAAATGTATCGGCTCCTTAGCGCCTATTGAAGAAAACTTCCACATTTGAACAAAAATTCAACGACATGGTTTGGAAATTGGGAGGATCGAACGAGCCCAACATTCTGTGCCTCCACCATGGAGGAGAGTCCGCTTTGATGGCTCTAACGAGCATTTTTGTGAACAAGAAGTTAAAAATCGGGCCAGAAACTATCAGGAAGATACACTTGAGCGAGTAGTGTAGCCCTTGAGTGAAAAGTTAGGTCTTCCAGCAGAAATCTAATCCAGCCCATAAAGCTTGAACGACTCAGCAATGGCTGAAGCTGAACGCTCTTGAGTTTATCACCTCATCACATAGGCCCTCAAGAAGGACGGATCTGAACCCGTTAGACCACCACATTTGATCTTCCATCTTGAGTTGATGGTCACCATAATTTTTAAGGCTTCAAGTCGTCTCTGGTGAAAACTGGGCGCGATTCCCCTCAGAAAGTACAGGTTTCTGCCATCAATGATTGTCCTAGGACGTTACAAGTTTGTGTGAAAACCAAAGGCGGATATTTCAAATGACAGGTCATTTTCCATCGTATAACAGTTTAAATTGTCGAAATCAAATAACATAACTCCAACTTAAAGAATAATTCCATGTCTCTCTATGCTTCTTTCCTTGTAATGGAACTTATGGTAGGAATAGGTAGAATAGAAAGGAGACGCCGATAGGGTTTAGATGGGAATTGATTACTTACATTTATCGACATTGAATTTGATGAGATTATTTGATTTTAAATTGTCGAAATCAAATAACATAACTCCAACTTAAAGAATAATTCCATGTCTCTCTATGCTTCTTTCCTTGTAATGGAACTTATGGTAGGAATAGGTAGAATAGAAAGGAGACGCCGATAGGGTTTAGATGGGAATTGATTACTTACATTTATCGACATTGAATTTGATGCGCAATACGATTTTGGTTTTTTCGGTTCCAACGACAGTAGAGTAGATGATTCTAGTTAAACCAGTTTTCTCACGTTCATCGAGTTTCTAGATTGAAATAAAAAACAACGTGAAAATAGAAAAACGGAATTGGGACGCATATTTAGTGAATTACATGAGCGATGGAAAGTAATACTTACGACTTCACCAGCGCCGAGATCGTAAGTTTTGTCTTTGACGGTCAATTTGGCAGATTTGGCGCTGATCATAGCACCACCAGGAGACCACGTGAGAGCCTCTTCCGTGTTGTTGACTTGACGACGGACGCGGTTGACGTCTGCTTCGACCCAAGAGTTTTGCCGGCCTGTGAAGAGAAAAATGTGGCGAAATTAATACTCGCAGAAATGTCTGTCGTTAAAAGGCGCCTTCGGTACGAGGGATGTTAATGCTGATATCCACTTGGAGCGGAGATGAAGTATTTAGGAGTTGAAGTTAACGAAAAATTCACGTGGAATGCGCTTATAAGTTACATCAACAAAAAATTGAAAACGTTGTGAAATTGTGCGACATTTTTTTGCCAATAACAATCTTGGGATGTTGTAATTTGCACTGATTCAGTCCTTGCTGGACTATTTTACAGAGGCTCGAGGAAGAGCTTCACAAACTGCTAAGCTTTACATCATGACCTCCAATCACCAGCACGAGCCAAGCTCATTGTGGTTGCAATGTTTGATTAATGAGAGGATACATAGTTTTATTCAGATCGGTAGTCTAGTGGTATAGACGAAGGATTGAGATGGTGATCCAAGTGACCAGGGTTCGAGTCCAGGACAGAGCAACTTGATTGTCTGTCTTGACCCCCATATTCGTCCTCTTCACTTAAGGGGGTGAGGCAATATGTAGCCATGAGCGAAATCGTCAGATCAATTGACGATCCAAGGAGGACGACTGACGACGTCCGCGACACCTGACATAGGTAGTCGGACGAAAATCCAAGGTAAGAATCCTTGCTTATTTCACTCTACTTTTTAGTTTTATTCAGGAGACTTTCGAAACACATCTGTAGGGCTGTACTGCTCACAACAATAGATAATTCCAGAATATCGGCCCTGGTACAATCAGTACTCCACGACCTCGAAGTGGAAACTGTAGAAGAAACTGAAGAATTCATCAAGGAATGTGCCATTGCTCATCTGGCTATCTACAAACGTCAAGATCTAGGAAATTTGATGCTGAACAAAAATGATCCTCTTCAATATGGTTCAATTTCCAACCGTTTTCCAGATACTTCGATTTTTAGGGTATTTCAAAAAAAGCATTACCTACTTACAGACTTAAAAACCCCCTAAATCCCTGAAAAATCAATTGTACCCCAAATATGAGGGCACCATTCGAATCTAAGTGAAATTTGCTACTTGATGATAACTCGGTCGATACCATGAAAAAAACTGATTTCAAAGCAGTATCGTCCACAAACGAAACAAATTCAAAATGTACGAAATTTGGTAAAATTTACTATGTCGGATCACTGACATGTTTACTCGTAACCCCTTCCTCCTTTTTTGCTCTTACTTTTTCATATTCTATGTGCAATTTATCGACTTCTTAAAATAGCAAAACATAAAATGATTGTACCGTTGTAAAGCATATTCAAAGGAGCAGTTTTTAGGGAATTCGCCAGTATCTATATGAAGAATTGTGTTCAAGATGTGACATAGTAAAATTACCAAATTTTGAATTTGTTTCATTTGTAGATGATACTGTTTTGAAATGAGTTTTTTTCATGGTGTCGACCGAGGGTGTATAAAGCAGCAAATTTGACGTAGATTCGAATGGTGCCCTCACATTCGTTCTTCATGGATTTGAGGGGTTTTTCGTCAGTAAGTATTGAATTTCTTGAATATCTGAAAACGGTTAGGAATTGGGCTATATTGAAGAGGACATTTTTTGTTCAGCATCAAATTTCCTACAACGTAACACTAACGTAACTGTAACGCGAAAAGCCAGTCACCGTTTATATGCAGCAAATGCGGTTGACTCACAACACCGTAAGTCTTGTATTCTATCTTTCAGTATTCTACTTCATTACGTACCGGTGAAAATGGCAATGATATGAGGAGCAGAGGCGAGAAGGTCGCTGTATATCCGTGTGACATCGGCATCGTGTCTTCTCAACAACTGGGGTCGATCTTCGGTGACGAACGGATCAGAAAGCGCCACTTCCAAAGCGGTTTTGGGCTTGTTTTTCGGGCTTGACCGGTCGAATTTCAAATAGGAGTATTCCTGAAATGGAGGCGTAGAGATTAGGAGCCACATGATAAATGACAAAGGAAGAAGGAGGAATACCGACCGTTTTGGAGATTCTATTGTTAATTTTTGACTCAAAACTGAGCGAAGAACAGTACTTTGGCAAAAATGTATAAATTCACTGCGATTGGCAAGGAATAAACGAAAGGACAATAACTAGCTAATCTACGAGGTCTTGTTCATCCGACATCTGGAACTCTGGTGATTCTTTATTTACTTTTAGATACTCAGGGACTATGTTTGGATGACCGAGTGAATTAATAAACGTCAAATGAAAATTCTCAACAGTTACCTAGCCGTGAAATTCAATTCTTTTCAGGTATTTAGAGGTCACAAGTGGATGTCTGGTGAGCTCAACCACGCCCACATTGGTGACCAAAATGAACTGTTGTACGAGCAAGAAACCAATAAATTCACATTGGTTTCGATTCAAGTATTAACATAAGTCCAGAGAGGATTCATGAGGGTACAATATTAGCGATAAATAAAATAAATTCGAACGGTTCTTACTTGGGAGTGAACCAAGTCCTTGAGAGCGCCTACAGGGTCTATCACCGAAGGTATGAATTCCATTTTGGCCGCCATCCCCGTGATGTTTTCCAATTTTGGAAAAGCGCCTTGGTGTTTGTCATCTTTCCACGAGAAATCCTCGACCGAAAGGGTCTCTTCGACAAAAACGACGATCAAGGGTTTGTGGGTGTGAACTTTCTTGATGAGGTGACTCGAAAACTCGTCGCCGTCAAGTTGGTTGAGGGCCGGTACGACGTCTTCTTTTTCAGACACATTGCTCGATTCCCACAGGAGAACCGGGACTCCTCCGAGGGCCGAAGAAACGACGGAAAATAGTAATAATAACGAAAAACTGGGGAAATCGACCCGAAGAGAAGCCATGTTTATCGGAGATCGACAGATGGAGAAGTGGGCGTGTACTCTTCCACTGCCAACTTGATCGCCGTGGTTTATCATCAGACAAAGAATCCACAGCCTTTATATACCCTATCCTTACCACGATAATATGAGTAGCCAAAATTGGATACTCATCAAAAGTGATTGAGTTTCCAGAAAAACACAGCTAATCATCCCAAAATGGTTTATTATTCTATGTAGATCATGCTTGTGTAAAAATTGTCTTCTGGGTCTTAGAAGTCAACACCTACTACATAATTCAGAGAAAAACGACGGAGTTTTTTAAATAACTTACAAATCTAAGTTGACTATTACAGAACTTGGTCCCTGAGGTAGGACACTCAAAATTAGCATTATGATTTTATGATTGTGGAGTCAAATTCATGATGATAGGCAGACCAACTTTATTCAATTATTCCTTATATGTCTACCTGATGGAAACCCGGTGTTGAACTCTGCATCATACGACTGGTTCTTCTTCAATCAAAACAAACATATTAGTTTGTGAGTCATTCATATTCACGTCTTAGTCAAACCTTCTCTTAAAGTCAAGAGCAGAGGTACGAATAAATCATAATCAAACTCAAGAGCTCTAATAACTTGTAGGACACTTCATAAACAGTATAACAACTAGGTATGTATATGTATGTCTTCTGTACAAGCGCAGGGAGCCCTCATGAGGGAGAAAACAGTGTTGCCAACATTAGTCTTGAGTCAGTGTTGGTTTCCTACCCACAATGAAATAAATGCATGAGCAGGCTGTAATATTTCCGTCACTACCAATGATTTCCACCACATTTGAATATACCCAGGTGCCCCACAATTACCAAACTCGTGACAAGTTTTGTATTGAAGAACGACACCCCGTACGTTTAGATTCCAAAAAAATCTAGGACACCCATTTTCAAAATAAGTATAAATGGGCGCCATACAGTCTGGGACCATTTTTAAGGCACCAGCGTCCCAAATTTAGTAGAAAAGGATACCCGGTAGGCCTAGTTCCCAAAAAATACCGAAAATTTATTTCCAAAAACACGTTTACCCATACTCTTGCGAGATTTGGGCCGATCGGGTTGAAAAGTTTGGAGGATCAAAGAGGTCCCTGACCGAAATTTCAAATTTCTTTAGTTCACCACCTACTTTTTCAATTTTCAACCTAGACATTTTAAAACACAAACCGTCGTAATTTGGGGCAAATCGGGAGAGGTTGGCCTCTGGCCATAAATAGGTTGGTTATTCAAGGAATAATGCATCATTTGAGCACAGATTGAGCTGGATCTTCGGTCAGAACAGGAAATTTGACGTTGTTGAAATATGGGGTCTCGCAGAGCGTAAACAGAAGATTTCAAACTTTCTTAAGTGATCGTAAAACTCCGTTCAGACTTGACCAATTTTGCTTCAAAACTTGGAAACTAGCGAGTTATGCAACTGGCAGGAATAACAGTTTCAAAAGAATTGGCGCTACATGTACAAGGAGGGTGGGTAGTGTTCATAAATTTAGATTTGGAACAAAACTAGTGAACGCTTTTGATGACAAAATAGGAATTTAGCGAGTTTTGTCTTTCATTTTTTAGGACAACCACCAACTTTGAGAAGTGTTATCAAGAGGAGCTCTTTAGATATTCCATGAGAGTTAACCTCGACATCCGATTTCTCGCATGGAAATCCTCCAGAAATGGCTAGGTTCTCAAATTAGGTAGTTAATGGATTTTACCAGTTTTGCAACTCACCTACTCTATATCTGCTCTTTAGTCGCAGGCATATATTCTTATTGAATGCTAGATAGAAAGGAACTATATAGATATTATGTCCCCTTTGGCTAGAAAACAGCAGCCATTCATTCAGGTTCCTTTTTTTCGACTTTACAGTCGTGTTGCTGACACTTTTTGCACAAGGTTAATAACACAATTCATAGTCTAACCATTAGCCGTGTGGCTGGCATAATATCTAGATTTTATTCTAATTAAGTACCAGTCTTATCTTGAAAACAACTCCACAAAACCTACAAGTTGACAATTTTTTGAAAAAAATATACTAACTTGGGTGCCTATTTATTTTTGAATTTTTATCAAACATAGGTTTTCTGAGGTCGAACGTTGGTCCAAAAGCAGCCATCCTTTTCGAATGGAATGTTTTCAGAATTCTTACCTTTTTCTCATTGATCTTGTAATTCGCAATAATGACCGTAATTCTTAACTACCCATCCAATATATTGGCATGTGGGTCGCCCAATATGGTGTATTTGCTTTTCCAAACCAGTAAGGACTATAGGATTCACTATAGTGAGGGATGCATGCTTAAAATGGGTAGGGTAGTTGTAGCAATTAAACAGAAACTGGTCAATAATAGGAAATGGGAAAAAGACACAGACTGCGCAACATTTTAGTTTAATTTCATTTGATATAAATATTGCAACATAGTTACACACATACACATGTAAAAGTAGCCTGTCTCCAAGAATTGAAGATATTCAAAAAGACAAAAGACAGTTAATATACTTATACCACCGCAGAACAGACGAGCTCAGCAATGTCAGCGTTCATACACCTTACGGTGAAGTGCATCGACACTCCATTGTTAGTGACGGCAAATTTGGCTCGAATCAGAACTTCCAAGCCACCTCGGAAGATTCCTAAAAGACCGAAAGAAGAGAAAATGATAAGTGAGGATTAAGAAACTTTGCGAGAATGAGAAAACTACAAGGATGGCGTTTGGCGACGTTAGAGGACAATGCATCTCGCACAAATGGCCTTTGATTACAGTTTACATGGTAAGACGTAAGATACAGCTATGGTTTTATGGCATCCGGGTAACCAACGTCGACGCTGCCTGTCATATCACTTGTATCATCTTCGGGGATGAAAGATTTCAGTCTGTAGGGTGGAATACTCTAGTAATGGGGTAGTATAAAGTGTGCTATCATTTTCAGAGGCGGTGTTAGTTAAGCGCAGGGCCTAGGGTTAGCAATGACCCCGCGGCACCAGACTACTGGTTAAGATCGCTAAGCAGGTGCCCCAAAGAAGGGAGTCACAGCCTCTATTATATCCAACTACAGGCTAATTTTAGGAAAATTAGAGAGTACTTAAAACCAATCATTGACAAACTTTTGCCATAAAACTGAAGGGAAAAGCCCGCAAAAAATGGCAAGCCATGAGGTTGCCTGCTCACAAAGCTGAGTGGTACAAAGTATCCAATGAACTTAAGAAAATTATGGAAGAGATCAGGGATGAAACTAATGAGCAATTTATTACCAATCTGACTAAAGTACCGATTACTCACTGTGGGAGGCCACAAAGCATTTGAAAAGGCCAACTTTTCAAACCCCATCCATACAAAAGCATGGCGGTAATTGGGTGAAGAGCAATCAAGAGTAAGGCAGACATTTTTGTAGACAACCATGAAAACATTTTCACATCTAATCCAGGAACCCCAGGTGAGCCACCTCTTGAGGAACCCCTACCCCTTGAATCAGAGATAAGAATCCCTCTAGTCACAATCAATGAAGTTCAGAGGACGATTCAGTCTGAGATCAACCCCAAGAAAGCACCAGGATACGACCTCATCACAGGTCAAGTTCTGAAAAATCTGCAGAGGAAGGTCATTGCCAGGCTAACAAAAATTATAAATGCATCCATCAGGCTCTCTTATGTGCCACAACTGTGGAAAATAGCAGAGGTAATAATGATTTCTAAACCAGGGAAGCCCCAGGAAGAACCTGCGTCATACAGGCCCATCTCCCTCTTGCCCGTGTTATCAAAATTATTCGAAAAGCTCTTCAAGAGATAGGTTTAGGTTGTCTCCGAACCTGATACCAAAACACCAATTCGGTTTCAGAAGCAAACATTCGCCCATTGATCAAGTTCACCGAATAACCACTATAATTGAAAAAGCTCTTGAAGAACAGAAAGCATGCTCTGCCATCTTTCTCAACGTTACGCAAGAGTTTGACACGAAGGGCTCAATCATTAACTCCAAATGATGCTACAGCTTTAAGTATGCACAGCTCTTAAGATCTTCCGCGTGAAACATGAAGATGCCTATTCAGAACCCAAAATGATCCCATGTGCCACAGGGGAGCTCTTGATAATTTCTAAGGAGGAAATGCGTACTGACTGGCTGACTAGGGTTGGTAGCAGACAGATTACGGCAGCTTCTATTTTCATTAAGATGAAAGAAATCCTGTTTAGTCTGATGGAGCCAGTAGCCAAGACAATTACGTCATTACTGCAGATAAGTTCTTTCGTTTTGGCCAATTAGCCAGGGTGGCCATTGAAGGGAGGCAAGTGAAATACAGGGTGTCCCACGAGTTGTTAACTCTCCTAAAATCTTCCAAATGGGAGTAAATTGAAAAAAATTCATCTCAAAAATCTTCATATTTTTCTGCAAGAAGCTCAAATATAATATTTGCGTACCCCGCGCGACCATGCCACAACTTTCTTATTACAAATGGGAACCCCAATTCTGTATTGCAGATTCAGATTCTAACCAAAATTGCATGAAAATTTGATCCCTCAACTGATGTAGTTGATGAGTTGTGACCAACCAATCACCTCTTTTACAAAGTTACCGTTTCTATAGATTAGGGCCACTGCCCTCAAAACACTCTCGTTATTTTACTTTTGTCCGCACTAAGGAATTACACAGAAATACTACATTTGCATCTAGCGAAGGAATTACATTACCTGGTAATGAGACAGTGAACGACGAGCGGTCAGCCACTTTCAAGGGCCCAGTCGGCTCAAGTGCGAGGAATTTGACAACTTTGGTAACCGCCTGTTCCAAACTTCCAATTCCTGGAAGATTAAACGTATCTTCCGCCTCTTCGACATTTTGTTCCTCGATTAAGTGCCAAGCCCTTTTGAAGGCCTCGTGGTCCATTGCAACTTTCTCCATTTGGTCGCTAATACTGATTTCGACGTCTTCTAACTGTAAATTCACATTAGGATACGCAGATGAAATATAGGTTTTACAATAATGAAAGCAACTGGTATAAGTGGGGCGTTATTCCGGGCCCTTCCAGTTAAAACGTTGACAGTTTTTGATAATTTGACTTCTTCGAATAAATTAATCAAGGATATTACCGGGTAATCTTCGCTGTAACCTCCATCCGAGTCTACGATTCCGGTAGTTGGATCACAATCTTTCACGATGAACCTCAAAATCGCTCCGAAATTGGCTGCAAAAATCGGGATTAAAAACTATTATGTGATTAACCGGTTCCCTTAATCCGGTTAATACGAGGTAAACAACTCTACAACTGGAAAGGCTTGTAGAGAGGCGAAGATTTGACCTTATCATATTACGCATGTCATACGCAAATTGTGCTTCTCCATTGCATCAAATTGAAGAATATATATTAAAAAATGAATATTTAGTTCCTAAAATGAAGATTTTAAGAGGGTGACAACTTGTAGACCAACCTTATAAAGAGTATTACCCGTATATCTTCATATTCTTTGTGCAACAACAACAGCGCAATTGACACCAACATTGTTTATTTTAAATGGGAACCCCAATTTGGATTCTACCTAAAATTTAATGAAAATTTGATTCCTCAACCAATTTTTTGACTATGCGCAACCAGTTCAGCGAGCACGCTAAGATGCGCAACTCCAAAATTGTCAGAAAGTGAAAGATGGTGGAATCCAAAAATTGGCATATGAATTTTGATTGTTCTTCAACAGTGATTCACGTAGTAGTATCCCTTTCTTGATTTGACTTAATTTTTGCAGAATAATGGCCGATATCTGCTTACTTAATGAGAAAATCATCATTTTTAGTGCGTGTGTTTGCACATTTCTCAGGTTTGTAGGGTTTTTTGAAAGATAATTTTCCATTATTCCCCTTATTTTTTACATTTCTTAATCACACCTCGAAAATTAATTCCCGTAAAATTCTTAAAACAAACGCCAAAGTAATAGTAATAATAAATAAATAAAGATTTTGGTCATTATTCCGAAAAAAATTGAGTCGAATCAAGAAACGGATATCTTGTGAATCAGCGTTAAAAAGACAATGAAAATTCATCTGTCGCAAAGATTCCTAAAAGACCGAAGGAAGACAGAATGAGAAATGAGGATTTATGAGGTGCTTGTTTTCACTTGTATAATTAATTTTTTACCCGTACGGCCGATACTTACTGACGGTAAGAGAAAGTTGCTCTGGAAATTCCAACACAACGTACGCACAGTGCGTTTCGTTGAAAGGTAGCTTAGGAATGGCGACTTCTTTGACGATGTTATAACCTTCGCTGGCCTCAATGTGAACCCGGACGTTCTCGAGAAGTTGCTCGCTCAAAGTGTTTTTACATTCAAACTGAATCAAAATGTATTTGATTAAAAATAAAATATAAATCACGCACTATTTGATAAGTTTGAAGATCAACGATCTTACTTGGAGGACGAGATGATGAGGGAATGTGAGTTTCGTGCATACGACGACATATTCGGTTTCTGGTTCAGTGAGATCGACAGGTTCTGAAACGTGGAAGAGTGACCCAGGAATGGCCTGGAGACCGGGGACGCTCTGGAGTTTTTCGGCAAAACTGGCGATTGTTGATTGAATTGGAACGATTTTCGTTGGAGCTGTCAATAGAGGTATTTGTGGTGATTAGACGAATACAAATTTAAAATAAAACGAGATTTTGGAGGTCTGTCTGGAATGTTTGTCTAAAAGTGTTTTAGTAATAGAGGAAGGCGAGTAGGGAGGACTTTTGATTGCTCTACTCCTTCCTAACAATCCCTAAAACGCTCCTGTATGTGCCCGAGAAGGTGAGAACTGGCTTATCACAGAATTTTTGAAGCGGACCTTTGTCTTAACCTGTCCACCGTTGGCATGGAGCGTACAGCGATTGGAGAGCGCGGTGTCATTATCAAAGTTCTTTCAAAATTTGGCAAGAATGGCCGCAAAATTTTTACCAATCTCACCAAAGTTTACAGAATACTGCCAAGAAACTAATCATCCACAAGTGGTTAAAAAGGTTTCCGAAGGCCGAGAAAGCGTCGTGGATGACCCTCGTTCAGGGCGTTCTTCCACTTCAAATTCCGACCAAAACGTGTAAAGAATTTGAACATGCGTTATACGGGGTCTTCGTGTCAGACAGGTGGCTGAAGAGCTTGCTAAGAGCAAAACTCTGATCCACGACATTCTTAAAGAAAATTTTGGGAAGTCGAAACTGTGCTCCATGATCAATCTCAAGAATAAAAGCACGAAGAGTGGCTTGCTGAAGACTGGTTGGAAGCCAAAGAGTATGGGGGCTTTGTGAACAGTCATCACTGGAGATGAGTCTTGGTTCTACGAATTTGTGGTCAATTTGAAATACAAAGTAAAGAATGGAAGACACCAGGGGAAAAAGGACAAACAATCAAGAAAATCCCGCTCAAATGTCAAGACCATGCTGACTGCTTGTTTATTCGATATTTGGGAGGAATTGTCCATCAAGAATTGGTTCCTCCAGACCAAAATGTGAATGGGAAGATCTGCGTCAAAGTGCTGAGACGCTTCAAAGCTAGTGTGGTTCACGTTTGGCCTGAATCTCTCCACACATGTCTCGTTGTGCTCGAGTTTTTGACTCGAAACTCGTTTACAATGACTGAATACCCCCCTTTTCTGCCGAATTTCGCACCGAGTGACTTTTTTTGAAATTTCCATGAACCAAATTGCTCAAGGGGGACAGCATTTAGGGGGATTTTGAGGAGATTAATCAAGTGAGGACGAGGCAGTTGAAGGACCTGGAACCACAGGACTTTGAAGGAGCCTTCAAACAGTTGAATCGGCGTTGGCGCAAGTGCATTGAGTCAGGGAAGGAGTATTTTGAAGGGAACGAAATTGATTTACCTGAATGATATTGAAATAAAATTTGATAACACTCTTATGCGAACATTCCGGACAGAACTCGTATTGATAGTTTTTGTTCGCAACAAAGAATATCTACCTGAAGTGATTGATCCTTCAGGAGGAGCATCTTTAGTTGAATCATCCGTGGCGGACAAAATTGGCGCCGGCGGCACGGATTTCAAGTCGAACTTCGTCGGCACGCGATCTTGAATATGCTGAGCCAACGATTTCTCCAAACTCACCAAACACACCTGAAAACACGGGAAATTATTCGCCAACGTTATCCTAACTGTCGATAAAACAGCCAACAACCGGTTAATACCTGCATCGGATCGACGACGTAGTTGAAGAGCAAGCCTTTTTCCTGCAGGCGAAGGATTTGATAATAGTAGGTGGCCCTGTCCCTCACTTCGTCGTCAGTGTCCATTTGACAACGAGCTAATAGAACCTGGATTGGAATTAACAATGAATTAATAAATAAAATTTGAGTTGATGTGTAACACGTTCGCTGCCATGGGAAGCATTTTGATACACGGACGAACATTCTTATTTGGCCACAAGTTTTTTTCGAGATATATTTATTGATTTTTGATTATTTTGTAATATAGTCAATTTTTTAATGAAAATATAGCCGAAAATGTATATATTAAGGGATCACGCCCTTGCTAGAGGCTTGTATACCTACTCAACCATCTGAGCACAGCTGCTCAGCCTTACATATATACATGGCACAAGGAGAAGGATTTGGAAGTGCTGAGGGATAGTTTTTCACTATTTTTAACATGGTGACCAACCTTTCCCCGAAGTCATCCTAGGTCACAAACATTGCAAAACCCTCGGAAGTGAAGTCACAAAACTATACACAGCTCGACGAAAATGATCTGGAATGTGTATCAAAGATATACAAGCGGCAAAATATGAAAGTTCGACTGTGTATCAAAATGATACGTGATACACATGGCAGCGAACTTGTTAAATATTACATTTATCAGCCCTTGGTGCAGAAAATTTACCAGGTCAAGTTAGATCTGACTACACGAAGCTCTGAAAACCATGGGTAAAAGAGAGTCATATCAATTGCGCTTTATTCACGATCAACTGATGATGGCTTGACGGCTACAGTAATGTGGTCTGACTTACTAAGATGTTTGGAAGAAGATCCGGGCAGAGCGCTCCAAAAAGTGCCAATGCGGAGACGGCAGCAGCTCGAATTACGGCAATTTCAAGTATGACTCTGTTGTAAATGAATCTGATGTACCTATAATTCGAATGACGAGGTCGTTAGAATTGGTACAATGCTTCAGTTCTATGGGATGTCCCACGAGTAATGCCCGACCTGGCTCCTTCGTGTTCTACAACTCATTTCTGACCAAAAGTACCTCTCAACAATTTTTTTTAGAGGCTTCGTTCTTGAGTTATTTGAGATTTAAGATTTTTTCGTGTTTTCGAACTTATGTGACTGAAATGAACATCACTCTTTCAATTTTCAGATAAACTCCAATCTGAAGATACCATTGGAAAGATCGTTATTTTTTATCTTTTCAATGCTCAACAAATGTATGTCAGATGCAATTGAGTAGTAATAAAGCAACCCGAACAAATATTTTGTTGTCAAAACTCCAGTTTTTCAAAAGCTCCGTAGGCCTAGGTACACCCATGGAATTTCATCAGTGGGGAACTCTTAAATCGAAGGTGCATGAGGTCAGGATAGAATCGAGAGACCAGCCGATCAAGAGGGTTATCGATTGTGGAGACGACATCCGAAGGAACCACCGACAGTTTAAACCCTAGGTTTAGCCAGGAAAAACACGTTTTTGCGGCACTCAAGCCCATTTTTGATACTAATTTTCGATGCTGACCGTTTGGCGCATTTTTTAGCTTACTTTCACAACTCTGCAACAAGAACGAGTAGGCCTACAGGGCGTTTAAAAAACAAGTGATTTTCAAGTTTGACAAAATTGCATTAAAAATATAGAAAACGTAACGGTCTTTCCAGTGGTATCCTCAGATTTGAGTTTATCTGAAAATTGAAAGAGTGACATAAGATCGAAAACAAGAATATAAATCTTAAATCGCGAATAACTCCAAAACGAAGTCTCAACTTTCAAGAGGGACTTTAGTAGTCTTGTAGAACAGGAAGGAGTTGGGTCGACTTTCTGTATAATGTTAACGTATTTCAAAATCTAACCGAGATGGCTGAACGGTCTTAGGTCCTTCTTTTCCAAGAAGGTGGAGGATCCTCACTGCCAAGCTGACGTGTTCGCAGTCCTCTATGAACTCACAAAGGTGAGCAAGTCCGATTTCTTTGGCTTCAGGGTTGTCTTCGATGATGGTGATAATCGTGTCAGCGATTGACGCTTTGTATTCTAAACCGCCCTCGTCGCGGAGCATCGCAGACAAAAAGGTCATCAATGTGCCGTGCTTTCTTGGGAACTTGAGGCAAAGAGCTCGTATAGCCTGAAAAAAAAAGGAATCAAATAAGGTGGACACTTTTTTCTCTTCAAAACAGAACAAATAACAAATTAACTCATTGGATATCCTAAATAAAATCGAGCGTACCCCCTCCTTAAATTACTATTCTATTTTATTCATTTTTGAAAGTTGAATATTTAGAAGAGTGCACCTACTCAGATTTCGCTAGAACCCGCCCAGCCTTGCAATCAACTATGCCATCTCATAGAATGCCTAGTTCTAAGGGGAGTCACGCTGCAGCATCTGGGCAGCTGGTGCCTGAGCACGGTGGAAAACCCAAATATCCGTCCACCGTATGCCACCAACGCTGTTTTTGGTCTACCTACCTATCTATCTACCTATATCGAAGGTGGTTTTTCGAAATTTCTGGTACCTAGGCGTGTGGGGTATCATTTTCCACTAAATTTTGGACACAGAATCCAATGGAACGGATCCCAGAACGATTTGGGCCGAGCGAAAGAGGTTATGGATCAAAATCGATTGGAATGAGCCCGGGACACTCCAAACTCACTGTTTTACCCATTTTCTCCATGCACCTGGTCCGAGAAATAACAAACACCTTTGGAAGAATTCGCAGCCCTAGACTTTTGTTCTAGACATCATGAAGCGTCCAGAAAAAATGTTTGTGGCTGATAGGGGAGGGTCGACCCCTTGTTACCTTGAGAATGAAAATATTACGATTACTCGAAACGATTACTCAAAATAATCAACCAAAAAGAACGCACATTTTTGAGCTCCAAGGCCAAAATCTGTTAGTTTTCAAACCTTAGCGTTAAACAAATTTATTTTTGAAGGCTAAAAATTACACCAGAACGCAACTCACCTGAACCACGACAATCTTAAATTCATCGCTGATTTCTGAGACAAAAGTGGCGATTTGCTTCATCAAACGATCAACTGCGGACTCTGCACCCGTTTTGAGGAGTGTAGTGATTGCCAAAGTGGCAATAGATCTGTTAGAATCCTGTGATAAGATTCTCCAAGTCGGAATTGCAGGAGGTTACCACCGGAGGGTGAGTCATAGCGACCTGAAATCAAGGTCTCATGAGGTCCTGAACGTTGGTGTATATTCTGAGTATTGTCAAAGCTCGTTCATCAATATACCTTGTTCAGGGTTCTGACTGCGGCAAAACGAAGAGCAGGCTTGGAAGAGCCACAGAATAGTTGGAGAACGCTGACAGCAGGTGACACTTGGCGGGCCGTAGTGTTAGGCAGATTGACTAGGGCAGCAGCCGCTTCATACGTCACAGTTTCACTCTTATGACGAAGGCAGGAGTCGACAAAACCAAACAACGGAGAATCCGAGTAGTCGCCACCATCTTTTTCAAGTTGCTTGCAAGCGATTCTGATCTGTAATAGATTTTTATTAAGTTCAACGCTGAAAATTAAGAAAATCAACAATTTTGAAGTTGAGGACACCCACCAGCATACAAGTGGCGAATGGAGATTTCAGATGCATCCGAATCAATTTGGCGACGAGCTTATTGACCGCCAGACGGTCCGTTTTCCTGATGTGGTACAACAACCCTAGAGCGTGGTACTGCACCATGACACTGTAAATCATCAAATACATATTATAATCATTTCACAAAACAACGTAAGTCAAAATAAGCCAAAAAAGTGCCACTTTTTCACTAATTTTGGAATTTTTTAGCCTTCACAGGAGAACGAAGTGTCTTGAGCGACAATACAATTCAGTTGTAAAGTGAAACACACAAAATGTTTTACAAAATGAGGTGGTTGAACCAGGTTTTCACCTAACGATAGCCCAAAAACAGAAAACCAACGATGTGCAAGAACCTAAAATACTCTTCAAAAAGCCCCTCAGGTTTTCCTCGGATTTGCTATTTAAAGTCACACAAATTCTTAAATTCAAGAGTCTGTTTGAGAAAACCACTCTGATTGTAATGTACAAAAATTACCTAACCTAACGAACAGTATTAATATTGTGAAAAGTACGAATAGAGTCGCAAGCAAATTGGCTTTAGAAATACCCAGGCGATTCACGTCGGCGGGTCAGAGATCCTTCTTTTACCTAGGTGTTCAGACGTTTATAAATATAAATTCGAAAATAAAACGCAGCCTGTCTCATTAAAAAAATTCAAATTAGAAATCAAAAACAAATTTAGGTTCTTACAATCTCGGACAATTTGTTTACAGTAAGTTCCAGGTTAGAAAGTATTGAAATCCTAACATATGTAACTCTGAGGAATGTCTCGGAGAAGGGCCGTGTCTTGTGATAGAGTACATCTCTGTCATTATCTTTACTTCAACTGCTCGTATAGGTGGATCTTTAATTAATTATTTTTATGGCCCTTGAGGTGCAGATTTCATTTATTTCTCAATTAACATTAATTTGACATGTAAAATCTATATTAATTAGGGACAATTTTAGGAGCGGAAGTATAATGCGGTTTTTTCTTACTAATAAAATGTAACACTACAACTCCAACCCCAGCACAAGTTTTCTTACAGGGGTTGTAGCATTTGATAATTGTAATGTGATTGTGTTCTGTATATAGTTATGAATAAATGCATTATTTGAAAAAAAAAAAAATTGCATCAGCTGGGATTAAGCAGGATGCAGATTACCTAGTCATTCAGCCAGAAATTGAACCAATCTTTGAGCCAATTGTATTCGGGCTACCGCTCGGTAAAAATAAGTTTGACTAACTTATTTTGTGAGAAATTTTATTGACTTCAACTTATAATAGAGTGGTCATGTCGCTTTAACGATTGGTTTTTATTTTAAAGCTAAAAAACTGCAAAATGTCCCGAACGAGCGCAAGATTAACAAGCCAGGTAGTTAGCAAATGGTTAATTTTGTCCAAATTTATGGCTATAGAAGCCGTTCACTTTTTGTTCACATCTGTAACTGCAGCAGACATTCTAATTTAGAATTCTTGCAAGACAAACCACCAGATGTCTGAACTAAGCGGGAAAATGGGGCAAAAGGACAACTCACTTGTCGGAATTTAGAGCTTCCTGCGCTTCGTTTACCCATCGTTTGACGACGTCACCGGCGGTTTTGCTCATGTGGAGACTGCTGACCAAAGCAGCGGAAGCAACTGAGGGGTTCTTGTCAACGATGGCTTGCTTCATGTACCTTTCAATAGTCTGCAGCATGGTGGCCTGCAAAGTAAAGTTGTATTTTCTTTATTCATGTTTTAAAACGGTTTAAAGTTATGATTTGGTATAGTTTTTATTGTTATCCCCAATAATGCTGAGAGCTTCAACAGGCTTACATCAGTAATGCTGCACAGGGCTCTTATGGCTGCGGCGCGGTACAGGTCTTCTTTGCCAGTCATGTCCTTGGTCAAGCTGGACGTGACGATGATGACGTCTTCGGCGAGGTTGGACAACTCTTTGATTCCAAGGTAGACCATCCTTCTGAGCACGGCGTTCTTCGATTGGAAGAGTTTGGTCATCGCGAAAAACGCTTCAGTGGCCTCAGTGGTTCCCAGTTGCTCTCCCTAGAATACACAGAAAACAAGTCAGTGATTGCGCTGAAGAACATCGACTTACATTACAGCAAGGATATGCCTCGTCACCTGATTGAGGAGGTATAGGATCTTGGTGAGGATTGGCGTGCATCTTCTCGGATTGACCGGAGTTTCATTGAAGGTTCTAGCATCTTGAAGTACGGACGTTTTATCGAGGTTTTGAAAAATGTTTCCGCCTGCAAACAATTACAAATTGATCAAATCATATAGCGCTATCATGCAGGACCAATCCTAAAGGTCGATCCGCACATATCCGTGCCGTAACGTGACGCGACGCACCGTACCGTGACCTCGAGTGAAAAAACAAAAATCGGCGGACGAAATTCTTCGTTAACTAAATGGAAAACTACGGTGTAGTTCAGACATGACCGGCAACGTGACTCTCCGACACGTTCCGTTCTCTTCCGGCAGCCACCGTGAAAACTATAAATACGTCCTCCCGATATTTTAGGTAAAATACGGACGTGAAAAAGAGTTTCACTCGTAAATATTTTCTGTTTGACTTCATTATCGTACGGAACGGTACTGTGTGAATGGCAAAGACAAATTTATCACGGATGTCACCGGAAGCTACGAAACACAGAGCAACGGTGCCGTCCCGTCACGGATATGTGTGGATCGACCTCAATGTGATTCTCAATGTTGTTAAACACCACTCATGAATAAATAACCTTGCACACGACTCAAACCAAGCCTTTTAACAATTCAGATCATGATGATCACATAAAGGTTAGAAAATGTTAAATCTCTGCGCATCCGCTGTTGGTCTAAGGTCCTTTCAGACTGAACTAAATCTACAATTTTCTACATTCTGTCTCAAAATATTCGTTACTGTAATATTTCAAGTATAATTTTCATTAGTAATTACGCAGTACGACCGCTATTTTTCCACAAAACGACGTAGCGCGCTCCATGGAGAGACTGTCATAGAGCACGTGACGTCACGGGAGTGGTCATTTTACCCCATTAGTCAACAAATGTCCTGACTCAGGTTATTATAGCGGTTTTCTAATACGCTTATATCACCACTAACCGACTGAAGCATCAGAAATCACTGATAGAATCATGTTTTAGGGTAGAGACTACCCTTATTTTACCATTATACTGATTTTGATCAAATAACCCATTTGCTGGGAAAAGGCTTAATTCGAATACCTTTGCCATGTCTTCGTCTACTGGGAATTAACAGACTAAAATCTAATTCCTGGATCGTTGATAGTATTGTGGGCTCTTAGACTAACATCTCAGAATGCTAGCAGACCATCAAATTGACCAAATCACCGCCCAAGATTTCAACAGTACAAGCGAAAAAGGCGCAGAAGTGATACCCAACTCGCTGTATCACATTTTTACCTGCAGATTAGATCCTGTTTCTGCTGATCAGAGGTTAACTATTTCTTTGGTAATATTGCAGGTTGTCCACGGGGCACCTCAACATCCACTACAACAGCAGCGGCCGCTACAAAACGTAGTTTTGCTCGCTCTCAACCATCAGTGATCTCATCACAGGCGGTTTTTCTGCAAGCTTGATATAAAATATTCAAAACGATTATCACCCGAAGATGAGATTAACTCGGCTACAGCGAGTCAATTCGGCTTACCGTCCTCCTCCTCCTTCTTGTCGCGCTTGATGGGCCCCATATTCAGATTGTCACCAGCTATGTTGGAAGATCAACCTGTAGCCCAATCTCGAACACTTTAATCAAACAAAGTTTTCAGGTGATGAACAAATTCTTACGAAATTCACACGAAAGCGAATAAAATTGATGAATACGTAAACGTAACACGTCAACGCTCGGAGATAACCAAGATAAGAGAAACCTTTTGTTTTCGTCTCTGCGTTTGTTGTCTCGACAGCCAAACGTGACGGACACAGCTGTGCCAATTATATACTATGTATCCTCCTTGCAAGTTTATACAACAATATAAATCAAATTTTCAAATTGCAAAAATTTTGAAAGAAACTAAACGAGTCTTAACTCAACTTGAAGGAACTCATCCTGTGCGGGAAACTTTTCAGTGTTGGGAGTATCCGACCAGTGTTGCTGGTTGTAAGGGAAATTTTCGTATAAAATTATGTTAAGAGGGAAATAATTGACTTGAGAAAGTAGACTGAGTTGAGGGTGAAATTAAACTTGCAATTCATTTTATATTTTATTCCTATTACTGTCAAAAATTAAACAAAAGGAAAATTTCGTGAAGTGTTATCCGTTTTCATATTAAGTAGTATACAAATGGTAATTAAGTTAGAAAAAATGAAGCGGCGTTAACATTTTTCTGTTATTTATTGATTCAATAAGAATTAATTGGCCATGAACTAATCATATTTTCTTTTGTAGCCATTCTCAAATCGGGGGACTGAAAACCACCGAATTTTGCTCCCAAATTGTAAAAATAGGTTATTTAGGAGCAAAAACTATACGTCAATCGAATCCTTCAGCTTTCCAGTTTTTCAAAATTGTTTCGTTGCAACGGAATTGAAGTCCTATCGTGAAAAACCGCCCCTTTGTGATATCGATGAAATAACATTCATTCAAGAGTGTACAGAATCCCGAATATATCGACAAAATCATTTTGTTTCACAATAAAACTGATTGTCCGCCGACTGTGAGGGTATGGATGTATCGATGTTTCCCTTCAACATCGATGCTTACACTTTGATATTTGGATCATCGATGTTGTTTACCAGACTACTCATGTCTGTTTTGGCCGTTCAAGTCACATATAGCTGAACAATAGATAATCTTGTTTAGTTAATACTAACTCTATTATGTATTACCGTTTTGGGGGAAAACAGAGTAATAACTGTACAGATACAAGAAACTTTGATGTTTGAATCAACCTCTTATTGCCTAGAATTGATTTTTCTCGCTTTTCTGCAATTCTTTCGACTTGAACAACGTTTTAATTTCAAAATTTCAGCAAAAAGTGACCTTTGGCCACATTTAGGGAGGATAAAAGAAAAAAAATGACGAGGTGTTGTTATGTGGTAACTTCTTTTTTCCCCTCCTATAAAACAATCGATGTATGGAAGCATCGATGTTTCTTCCTAAGGTTCACCGATTCCCATCTCTAGTCCTGCTCGACAAATCGCAGGCTGCCATTCAGTGCGGGGAAATTTCCCTTTCGTGGGAAATTTCGGGGACGACGCCTCAGTACGCAAACGCCTTTCCCTCTTCCCCTTCCAGGAACCCAATCGCAATATTCGGGAACGAGCGACGGCGGAGGGCGGACGGCTAATCGTTAATTCTCGGCGCGGGTCGGATTTAGTTCGCGAAGTCGATTATGTTATTCGAGTGTCGGGAAAGTGCTCCATAAAGGGATATTTCGGCGAGAGGGAGATAAATCGCGGGAGACGGAATTTCGACGAAGGTTCTCCACGGAAGTCGAGGACGATCGCGGCGAAGTGGGGCGGACGAGGTAATTTCGGGGTGAGGAGCTCAAGTGAAACCCGCGAGATAAACAAGGAAAAGTTGGTGATCCAGTTGAGTTCGGAGGAGGCGCTCCGCGAACCGCCATCTTCCTTCTGTCCCAGTGATACGGATACCTGTCCTCTGTGTTCCTCAACCTCGTTGTGTGGGCGAACTCGAGTTCTTCTCTTTTCTTCCTCGTAAGAAAGGACTCGACCGTCAACGAACCTGGCGCCGTTGATCTGCCGCTGATCGCGTTTCTTCTATTTCAACCATCGCGCACCACACCCCGATCGTCGGTGTATTTTCGAAGGGCTCATTTCACCCCCCCGACTCGGAATATTTTCTTGTTTCTTGTTCTCGCTCACTTGTTCGGCTTGTTTTCTTGTTAACAACCCTCGACTTTCGGAGAGACCTCCGTTCGGTCTCCTCCACTCGTGGTCAACGTTCTCAAATGGTAACGGGTCGCTGGCGGCCCGGGGGACGGGAACTCAGTCAAACTGGAACTCATGGAATTGGAGAATATCGTCGCCAACACCGTTTACCTCAAGGCCCGAGAAGGTAAAACCTCATAAATACGTCATTTTCTCATTCCAATCCATATATTTTGAGCCCTGTTTTCATCCTTTACTTTACCCAGAGAAAATCGATAAGCTCATAACGAACACCTCAGGTATTTTATTCCGTATCAGCATTCATACACTGTCGATAGCCATAAATAATTGAACACAACCTCCTTCAATATTCATTCATAATTCATGTAGGCTGAAGCATTCTCTCTAGTCAATCGTGTTCTTTGAGATAATTATCTGTGATAACAGCAACACGATTGTCAACAACCTCGTAGCCCCAGCCAAATCCATACAACAATACGATAGTTATTAAGTTTTTTGGGTATAAATGTATAGGTATAAATGCGAGTTGTAGCCTGAATTTTGTTTTCATTCAGTTTCAAAATGGAGAGTGAGCAAGATTCGAGTTGAGATTTTTACTGAACGTGCAGCTTGAAAATGCGAAGAGAAACTCAACAAGAGTCGTCGTGCTACGTTTGGTTGACCAAGAAGTACTGCTGCACTGGAAATGACGAGCTAAATTAGCATTAAATGCATTTAATGGCCAGCTCTAGCAAGATTCGACCAGTCGTTGCTCAAGATGTAAGAAAATCACCGTCGGTTGAATGCTTTCCGAAAGACATTTTCCTGCCGCCTTGGCGTGGCTAAATGGTGACGTCACGATATAATCTCGAGTTGGATGAACAGGTGCTGAAATGTCGGTACGTGAGAAAGAAGTAAGGAAGAAGTGAAATCCGAATATCCGTTGAGCTGCTGCAGCAGGAGATCCTTCCATGGCGTTCCGCAAGGTTCAGTCCTTGGGCCTTCGTTGCTCCTGGTCTCTACCGGCAATATGCTGAAAATACCGTAATTTATAGGCTACTCTCCTGCTATAAATGGACCAAAATTTGTCCGTGAAAATCCATACATTCTACGCCAGTTCCAAAAGCGCTCCACATGTGAACATTTAGCTTCAAAATAGAATTTCAATTATATTTCATAAATACTAGGTCAACTATTATTCCCATCTACGGGTGAAGATCATTTATATGTTGTTCTAGTTAGAAACGTTTTAATTAGAACAATTTTGTCGTTCACACGAGGGCAGAGGGCAGCACTGTCCATGGGCGCTGCGACTTCTCTGTTTCTATTGTGCCCGAAATAAATTTCATACTCTGGGGTTTCGTTAACGTCGAAAATGTCATTATTAAATAGGGGAAAACAAAAAACAAACTTGAAAATTACAGGTAGAAACTACTATTCTGGTAAAGCAATCAACGTGAGCGGTTAAAATGCACAAAACTCTTTCGGTCTTCTCTACCAATTATTACGTATCATTTAAAACAAAACAATTTCGTAGAGGAAAAGTATTTAGTATCAATTTATAGAGACTTTGTATTACCTTCCAAGACTTAATATTAATCAAAATTCCATCAATTTTTGAGTTATTCAGTGGTAATTTGCCAAAATCAACCAACCGTCGAGTCTGTTTCTGTTATATTGTATGTCACGGAGTCGTGTCTATCTACTTACAAAAAAATACAAATAAAATTAATTTTTTTAAAAATTTTTTGTAAGAATTTTTCTGAAAATTCCCATTTTTATTAAAGAATAGACAATTCATACATTTATGTAAATTTATCCGAAATTTAGTGAACTTTTGTCTCTTATTTAGCTGCAAGTGTTTGAGAAATTCAGGTTAATGTAACATCCAACAAAAACAACTAGCCTTTTTGTTCGATTTTTTCAAAGTCATTCATTGTTTGTACGAGTTTTAGTTTATTTTCAATTAGAACCAAGATTATAATCTAAACAAAATTTGAAAAAAAAAACCTGAATATTAAGTTTTCCAAAATTTTCATTTTTGTGATTTTTTTGGTTTTGTTTTTTGCCTCTCTAAGAAAAGAGATAGCTAGAATCGCTACTATAATAAATTAATGCAGCCTTGAGCAAAAATACATGTCACAGTTATGGGAATGTACAGATGATGAAACCTGCAAAACCAGCTGATCAACTGGCATCGCATAGGCATATATATCGTATTGTTGCCGATATTATCAAAACTATTCGAGAAATTTATTCACTAGAGATTATTAGAAGTCATGGAAGAACAAAAGTTTATTCCAAGACATCAATTTCGATTTTGACGGAGACGCTCAACAATAAAGTTCATCGTTAGTTGAATAAAAGTTGAATCAAGTTCATCCGTTAGTGAACGTTATAGAACTCCATTATATTATAGCTCTGAAGGAAAAGAAGATTTGCTCGACATCACTCATTTCTGTAGACTAGACAAAGTCCGACATGAAGAGCTCAAGTTCAAATTGAAAACGCTGCTTCTGATAAAACACGTAAGGCTCATACCTTTCTCATAGGTCCTTACTTTAGAATCAAGCAAGTTGATGCTCTCTTTCACTCAGTGCTGAAACAAATCAATGCTGGTGTACCACAAGGTGAACACTTGGCCCACTCCTGGACCTCCTATACTTTCCTGGCCTTCCTAAAGGAAGCTGAAGGTGGCATAATTTTGCTGATGACACTATACTTGTTGTGGGAGACAACAACGACTCATCAACAGCTAAATGGTGAATCAGGATCAATGAGACTTGAGACAGTTCTCATAGAAATCACCAACTGGAAGCTTGGCTACGTACTGGTCCTTCTCAAGAATCAGGCAATTCCTTATGCGAATCAAGTCAAGGCTCAAGTCAGTGTGGGCATCAAGGAGCGCAGATGTCCCGACCAAGTGACTGATCATACAGAGGTTTCAGAACAGTGTACTTCGTTGCCTAACAAATGTGCCTTGGTACTGCAGAAATGACGCTTTTCACCGGCACCTTCCAGTGGCAACAGTCGATCTTCAGCAACGTGTCACAGTGCCTGAAAGACCATGAAAACGAGAAGACTGTCCAGCTGCTGGACATGGAGGGTCTAGCTCGTCGTTAAAAGCTAAGAAGACCACAAACTAGCATGAGACGTCTAAGTGTGTGTTGATCAGAGTCTACAAAACTAACTGTGCATCTCAATTTTGGAGTCAATAAGAAGAATTTAATATCAGAAGAATATTGTTAATTAGTTAATATAACTTGATGCAGTAAAAAAGAACATTGAAGTAGGTGTGTGGTTGTAGAATCAAAAATGTTCAACCCAAAACAAAAAAAAATTTTTTTTTCCTTTAGACGAAAAAAGGGCGGACTATTCCAAAAATCAATTAGTAAACCAAAATTTACTTACCCCTGTATCGCCCAATCAGGTGCCAACCTCCTTCAATATTTTGATAGAAATTTTCCAATTCAGTTGCAATATACCATTCAGTGAAAATATCCATTTAGTCAATCTCATTTGGAGACAGCTCCGAACTCCTACTTTCATCACCTATACCAGAACCGAGGTCACAAAACAAATCAAGGATTAGTTTGGCAACAATTATTCCTCATTGCGTTGAAATATTTTACCCGAATCGATAAACAAATGTTCATTTTCACAGAAATGCGTTCATTTATGCAATATGAATTCTTTCATATTCAAATTCAGTATGTTGAAAGTGTTTATAAAACACAAAAAATCACTATGTATGTATAGCGATCAAAAATCTATTTTGACCAGCAGGTTTTCCCCAGTATGAGGTTATCCGTTTGGGACTTGTCTTATTCGATTCCCAAGAAGTATATGTGTGTGTTGAAACAATGAATCTACAAAACTAGCTTTTACCTCATTTTTGAATCAACTACGCAGTGTTTAACATCAGAACAGTATCGTTAATAAGTTTATATGTATAACAACATGGTGTACGTAATAAAAAACTGGAAAAAAATTGTTTTAGATCATGGGCGTTTATGGTTCTACGGAAAAAATAAAATGAAACAAAAAAAAATACTGATAAATAATTATTTTAATGATATTTTGGTCGGTTATTCCTTGGATAAATAAACCTATGTTTTCATGCAGAAAGTCGATCCCTCCTATTTGCCCCAAAAAATATTTTCTGGGTGTTTCAAGGCGTCTTAGTCAAAATAAGCATATTCGTCCTCGGTCCACGTAGTTTTTAATAGTAGGAAATTTTCTAAAAAATCTAAAATTTTGGTCAGGGAACGGTTTCTGGCTTTAGTTGGTCGTTAAAACTTATCAGCCTGTGTTTTTTGAAAAATGGATTTTCGAGATTTTTGGTGATCTAGGCGTGTGGGATATCATTTTCCACTAAATGTTGGACGCTGAATCCAATGGGATGGACACCAGAACGATTTGGGTTGAAATGGGAATCTATCTACCTGTCTAGATAGTGGGTTTTCGTGATTTCTGGTACCTAGGCGTGTGGGGTATCATTTTCGACTAAATTTTGGATGCTGAATCGGTTGGAATGAGACTCCAAGCTCCTGGTCCAAGGGGGAACCAACCCTTGTAAATGAATTAGCAGCGTTTTTAGTTTTTACGCCAGGACGAGAGAGTTATTAACGATTTGACTCCAATTTCGGTTTAGATTGTCAACTTTTCAGTCAAAATTTGCCAAAACTTGATTGGAGAACCACCCTCGAAAATGGGCCATATGGGGGGTCCTCGCTGCGCAAAATGGCGGGTTGGAGGGAGGAGGGACGTTGTCCAAACGTGTTTCTCCGACCAAAGTTGGTTCACTGTCGTAAATTCGCCCCTTGCTCCGCCTCTGCAGCCGCCACTTATAACGCGCAGGGGTCCCCCCCCCCCCCTGTCAATGAATATTCATGAGAACGCCTTGTTACTGGGATGTTGGTACGGTGATGAGAGCGAGAGGCCCGAGGGAGACCCGCGGTGATGACAGAGATGGAGAAACGGCGGGTTCAGTGGCTGAAGGGGGGGGGGGGTTCCCTTTCGATTGAGACCCCTCTCCAGCCGCCGATGCCCAATTTCAATTTGGGTCAGGGTCCCTCGCAGGGTCACTGCCACCGGTTATGTTTTTCGGTCGTTCGAATTCGTGCACCTATTGACACCCTCTGACGCACTGAAGACACCGCTCCACGTCAAAACGCTATTAAACGTGGATACAGACTACTCTCACGTCACGTGCTTTCATGTGATGTCATGTGCTGCCCAATTCGTATAATATATCATGCGGAAAACCACGGTTAATCATCACTTCTATGTTCACGGGCTCTGAAACGTGGACATATAAAAGCGTATTTACCGTTCTAGAATAACCAAAAGATGATCTTCTTGAGTAGAGATTCAATATGGGAATGCCACCGGTAACTCCAATGGCTCCTAATGAAACAATTTCACAAAACGGACCGGATTCGAATGCAAATCGGAGACAAAATCAGTACACGTTGACTTGGAAAATGATTCCCCACATGGCTAGATTCCCACAACTCGAAAACTCATTTTAAAAATACCTATTTTTACTCATACCCACGTCCGGTGTGTAGATTTCGGCCCTAGGACTCATCTCAATTGATTCAGCATCCGAAATTTAGTAGAAAATGACAACCCAAACGCCTAGGTGCACCAAACCTCGAAAACCCACTTTCAAAATAGATGGGTAGGCACTAAATCTAAGTATAAACCACAAAGAAGAGCCAACAAAAATGAATCAAAAAATATATTATTTATATGTTATCGTATTATAAGTATTAAAAATCAAAAATACATTTTCATATAAATATTGGGAAAACCTCAAATGAGGACCCTAAAAAGTAATAAAATACGGAGAATCAACTTCGCTAAAAAATATTAAATAAAAATAAATGTTTTAGATTTCGGACTGACCCGTACGACGGCCTGGTATGGGTCCCATCTAAATATATTCGACGTCCAAAACGTAGTGAAAGTGTGCCCCCATATGCCTTGTTCCAAAAAAGTATCAAAAAAGACAGTTTTACCTATACCTTCCCCAATTTTGTAAAAGATTTGAGGAACAACTAGAGCCAAATGTGATACAAGTTATTCAACTTTTTTTTTTATATATATAGAAAAAAGTTTCTACTACCAAAAACGACGCGTACAAAAAAACAGCCAAGTTTTTATTTATTTATTTATATATATATATATATTTTTTTTTAAGATTGCGTGTTATTAGTTTTGGTTGGTTATTCCTTGAATAATCAACCTATGTTTTCATGCAAAAGGTTGATTTTGTTCAAAATTTTTTTCTGGACGTTTCATGGTGTCTAGATCAAAAACGCTGCAAATTCTTACACAGGGGTTGGTTATTCCTTGGACCAGGCGCATGGAGACTCATTTCTTCAACATGGGGGAAATGGGGAAAAAAGTGTATGCGGCGGGTCCCAAACCCATTCCAATCGATTCAGGATCCAAAATTTAGTGGAAAATGATACCCCACACGCCTAGGTTCCAGAAATCTCAAAAACACATATTCAAAATGGGTAATATATACCCAATTTGACCCATAACTTCTTCCAGTGGGTGCCGATCGTTCTGGGACCCATTTCATTTGATTCAGCGTCCAAAATTTAGTGGAAAATGATACCCCACACGCCTAGATCGCCAAAAATCTCGAAAATCCATTTTTCAAAAAACACATTTTGGCCCCTACCCCGCCCAAATTTGGTCCGATCGGGCTGAAAAGCTTGGAGGCGACCGTCCTAGGCCGGGAACAGACCCTTGACCCAAATTTCAGATTTTTAGAAAATTTTCTACTACCAAAAACGGCGTGGACGGCGTACGGCGGACGGACATGGACCTTTTTTGATCTAGACATCATGAAACGTCCAGAAAAAAATTTTGAGCCGAATCGGAGAGGTTGACCATTTGCATGAAAACATAGGTTGATTATTCAAGGAATAACCAACCAAAAGGTCAATGTCCGTCCGCCGTCCGCGCAGTTTTTGGTAGTAGAAAATTTTCTAAAAATCTGAAATTTGGGTTAGGGGTCTGTTCCCGGCCTAGAACGGTCCTCGAAACTTTTCAACCCGATCGGACCAAATTTGGGCGGGGTAGGGGTCAAAATGTGTTTTTTGAAAAATGGATTTGGATGGAGATTTGGGCGATCTAGGTGAGTAGGGTATCATTTTCCAATAAATTTTGAACGCTGAATTCAATGAAGTGGGTCTCAGCACGATTGGCATGGACTGGAGGAAGTTATGGGTCAAATTGGGTATAAATTACCCATTTTGAAATGTATTTTCGGGATTTCTGGTACCTAGGCGTGTGTGGTATAAGTTTCCTCTAAATCTTGGACGCTGATCTCAATGTAATGGGTCCCAGAACGATTGGCACCCACTGGAAGAAGTTATGGGTCAAAATGGGTATGTATCCACCCATTTTGTATGTGTCAAGATTTCTGGTGCCTAGGCGTGTGGGGTATCATATTCCACTAAATTTTGGACCCTGAATCGATTGGAATGGGTCTGGGATCCGACACACCCAGTGTTTTCTTTATTTCTTTTTGTAAAAACCATCTGACCGGGCCAACAGCTGAAGGGCCTCAGGTACAAGGCAGTACATGTGACCTGACCCCCACCCGGCATCAAGGTCAAGCTCTCATAACGGTTCTTCCTCCCTCAACTGAGCAGTTCACACCAGTGGAGGACAGTCACTTATGAATCAGTTCACCTTGTGGAACCATTATTCCGTGAAGTTTACCCAACGTTTCTAGTGAAGACGCCTTCACTGATTGATTGATCTTCATTGGACTCTCCTAAGAACCTTAACTCTTGAGGTAATGTTTTGCATGTTCAGAAGTAATATTTGTTTATTCATTTCACATCATAAATGCTGATCATTTAACAACATAAGGGGTTGTATTCTGTTTATATTTAGACTGGAGTTCTGAAGCCTAGACCAAGTCAAAATCGAGCCTTCCGATTTTATGGAGGAAAGGAGAAGCAGGAAAATGTCCACAACCGCAAAACCATACACTTGTTATCATTGTGACTACAGAGCAACAAGGAAACGGACCATATTAATCCACATGTTCACTCACACAGGCAACAAACCATATCATTGTGATCAGTGTGACTACAGAGCTGCACATGCATCAAACCTAAGAAGCCACATAAGTACTCACACAGGCGCCAAACCATATGCTTGTGATCAGTGTGACTACAGAGCTGCACAGGCAGGGAGCCTGAAAAGCCACATGAGTACTCACACAGGCGCCAAACCATATGCTTGTGATCTGTGTGACTACAGAGCTGCACATGCATCAACCCTGAAAAGCCACATTAGTACTCACACAGGCGCCAAACCATATGCATGTGATCTGTGTGACTACAGAGCTGCACAGTCATCGACCCTGAAAAGCCACATTACTACTCACACAGGCGCCAAACCATATGCTTGTTATCTGTGTGACTACAGAGCTGCACATGCATCAACCCTGAAAAGCCACATAAGTACTCACACAGGCGCCAAACCATATGCTTGTGATCTGTGTGACTACAGAGCTGCACAGGCACGAAGCCTGAAAAGCCACATGAGTACTCACACAGGATACAAAACATATGCTTGTGATCAGTGTGACTACAGAGCTGCACATGCATCGAACCTAAGAAGCCACATGAGTACTCACACAGGCGCCAAACCATATGCTTGTGATCAGTGTGACTACAGAGCTGCACATGCATCAACCCTGAAAAGCCACATTAGTACTCACACAGGCGCCAAACCATATGCTTGTGATCAGTGTGACTACAGAGCTGCACAGTCATCGACCCTGAAAAGCCACATTACTACTCACACAGGCGCCAAACCATATGCTTGTGATCTGTGTGACTACAGAGCTGCACAGTCATCGACCCTGAAAAGCCACATTAGTACTCACACAGGCGCCAAACCATATGCTTGTGATCTGTGTGACTACAGAGCTGCACAGGCACAAAGCCTGAAAAGCCACATGAGTACTCACACAGGCGCCAAACCATATGCTTGTGATCAGTGTGACTACAGAGCTGCACAGGCAGGGAGCCTGAAAAGCCACATGAGTACTCACACAGGCTACAAACCATATGCTTGTGATCAGTGTGACTACAGAGCTGCACATGCATCGAACCTAAGAAGCCACATGAGTACTCACACAGGCGCCAAACCATATGCTTGTGATCAGTGTGACTACAGAGCTGCACATGCATCAACCCTAAAAAGCCACATTAGTACTCACACAGGCGCCAAACCATATGCTTGTGATCTGTGTGACTACAGAGCTGCACATGCATCAACCCTGAAAAGCCACATTAGTACTCACACAGGCGCCAAACCATATGCTTGTGATCAGTGTGACTACAGAGCTGCACATGCATCAAACCTAAGAAGCCACATAAGTACTCACACAGGCGCCAAACCATATGCTTGTGATCAGTGTGACTACAGAGCTGCACAGGCAGGGAGCCTGAAAAGCCACATGAGTACTCACACAGGCTACAAACCATATGCTTGTGATCAGTGTGACTACAGAGCTGCACATGCATCGAACCTAAGAAGCCACATGAGTACTCACAGAGGCGCCAAACCATAAGCTTGTGATCAGTGTGACTACAGAGCTGAGCTACACGGGCATCAACCCTGAGAAGCCACATGAGTACTGACACAGGCGCCAAACCATATGCTCTGATCAGTGTGACTACAGAGCTGCACAGGCAGGGAACCTGAAATGCCACATGAGTTCTCACACAGGCTACAAACCATATGCTTGTGACCAGTGTGACTACAGAGCCCTTCGTGCAGGGACCCTAATAAGACACCTGAGAAGAGCACATCATAGCCCATGAAGTGTGCTTGTGATCAGGTTAACTACTGCTTCCAGAATTGGCCTCCTGAGTAACAAGGACTTTTTTGAAGACTTTAATTTATGGACGTTACAAATAAATTCATCCTGACTTATATTGTTTTAATATTTTCATTGTATAATGAAGTGATTTTGAACATAATTTAAATGTGGCTCATAAAATAAATCCTTCTCAGTTGAATCCGATTTCTGACCTCCTCTCCCTGTTTTGGTTGGTAATAATAATAATTGCATAATCAATAATAATAATAATAATAATAATAATGAATATGAATGATAATCAACCTATGTTTTCATTCAAAAGGTCAACCTCTCCGATTCGGCTCAAACTTATTTTCTGGATTTTTCATGGTGTCTAGATCAAACAATTTGACCCATAACTTCTTCCAGTGGGTGCCAATCGTTCTGAGACACACTTCGTTGAATTCAGCGTCCAAGATTTAGTAGAAAGTTATACCACACACGCCTAGGTACCAGAAATCCCGAAAATACATATTCAAAATGGATAATAAATACCCACTTTGACCCATAACTTCTTCCACTGAGTGCCAATCGATCTTGGACCCATTTTATTGGATTCAGCGTCCAACATTTAGTGGGAAATGATACCCTACTCGCCTCAATCGCCCAAAATCTCGAAAAATCCATTTTGACCACTACCCCGCCAAAATTAGGTCCGATCGGGCTGAAAAGATGGAGGACCGTCCTAGGCCGGGAACAGACCTCTGACCCAAATTTCAGATTTTTAAAAAATTTTCTACTACCGAAAAGTCCAATGTCCGTCCGCCTTCGGCTAGGTTTACACTGGAGCCGGAATTCGGCCGATTTTTCATTCTGCAGAGTACGGCCGTTAACGGCAGACATGGGGCGAGTAAACAAAAGTGGAAAGTTCAATAGGATTCGGACGAAGTGTTTACACTGTGCCCGACTTGCTCCGCCGAGCTCTTCCGTCTTCCGATTCCGAACCAAATAATTTTGTTTTGTTCGGCCGAATCTGGCGTCTCCGCATGCACTTCTCCTACTTTTATCTCATTTTTCGATATGGACGTCGACTTGCTAATTTCTCTGGTGCAGGAAAGGCATTTAATCATGTCACTGCATGACTCGTTTTGCCATTTTACTAATAAAATTAATTTTACTACGATGCTTGGTACCTATGCCATTTCCATGCAGCGCCTTTTGTGAAACACCTCAAAAATTAGATGGGTGATGGGGGGGGGGGGGGGGGTCCCGCTTTTTGATTATCAGGAGTCATCATAGGGTAACTACGTCCATCTTGTACAGTTAATGTAAGTACAGTCAACGCAGCATTTTTACGGATATCTTTCTATTTTGAGAAAATCAAATTTATTTTTAAACAATAACTTTGAAGTGAAAACAATGAAAGTCAAGTGTAACGACATCATAAAGACTTAGCTCAACGTCACAGCCTCTCTTCTGGAAAAAATACAAATCCGGAAATTGGAAAATTTCTTCACTCGCCGTCTGATAGCACTCAAAATGTAAAAAAAAGTCTTTGGAGTCATCCGGAAATACTCGCGAAACTTTATTGGTTGTTCTAGCAATGGGGGGAACAAGGTATGGAACTCTCCGGATGATTCTCTTTCCATAAAAATGTGCGGCCGTTTTCGGTAGTAGAAAATTTTCTAAAAATCTGACATTTGGGTCAGAGGTCCGTTCCCGGCATAGGTCGGTCCCCCAAACTATTCAGCCCGAGCGGACCAAATTTGGGGGGGGGGGGGGGGGGGGGTCAAAATGTGTTTTTGAAAAATGAATTTTCGAGATTTTGGGCGATCTAAGCGGGTGGGGTATCATTTTCCACTAAATTTTGGACACTAAATCCAATGAAATGAGTCCCAGAACGATCGGCACCCACTGGAAGAAGTTACGGGTCAAATTGGGTATGTATCCACCCATTTTGTATGGGTCAAGATTTCTGGTGCCTAGGCGTTTGAGGTATTATTTTCCACTAAATTTTGGAACCTGAATCGATTGGAATGGGTCCGGGACCCGCCACACTGACTGTTTCTCCTATTCGAGGAATAACCAACCCGTGTGTAAGAATTTGCAGGGTTTTTTATAAACGTGCATCTGAAACTGTTTTGAGAACACTGGTAGCGAGGAAAATGGCCCATTGGAAGACTATTCTTAGGAGAATTTCATTAATTTCATTACAGACCTTTCACGGGCGCTTAAGTACTAGATCAATGCTCAGGTCTTATCCTAACCTTCTTCTTTATTGATTTCCGAGTCTATTTAACCTCTTTAACACTGACCGGCAGGATTTTGAAATCGGAAGAACTTCTAGCGGTTTTTCGGTATCGCTACCAGGATTAGGTTTAGCCTCTGTCATGATATTCAAGGAATAGCCGATTTTCGTGCTCCAAATTCAAATTTCCACTTACTCATAACGTTTCCCTGAACAAATTTGATTTCGTACCTCTCATTTCATATTTTCACGTTGCAGCGACATATTTTAAAAATTTTGATCAATTTTAGTTCAAGCACATGTTGCCAGTCGCAGCCAATACAGAAGTTCCATTTCGATGTCACGATAATTTGCTAATTGAACAAACGAGATTAATTAATCAATTGATGTATCAAATAATTGTACCACGAATGTACGAATTAATTTACTTAATTGCCTAGTTAATTAATTAGCCAATAAACTGTACAGTCAGCGTCAAAAGAGGGTCTCTACAAGGATATTGGTTTCTCCTTTGGGCCCTACGAATCCGCATCCATGTGAACCTAGCAAGGCTTGACTGACAGTAACATGAGTAATGACGAAGATTATACAGTTTTCGGCTATTTGTGTTGAATAATGATTGCGTCAACGAAAGTTGGTCGATAACTACAACAAAGAAGCCTCCTTTTCGTGTTTTTTTAAGATTCTTTCCGTGTCCTTGGCCTTAAATTTCCTAATAAAAACTCAAATATTTCATAAATACTTATGGAATGAGCATTGAATTTCCTACATCTCTGTCGTAAGGCTCAGTATTCTTTGGCGTGTCTCGCCAGCATACTAGTTGGGCACTGTTTACTTTTTCCGCATAAGCCGGTTGTTTGCGCGTCAATTAACGAAAATCTCGCCTGTAATGCGCTTGAGGCTGGTCGTATATCGTCAATGACGCCCGGATACCTTATCTGCCTCTTGTTTGCCGCCCCACTAGCCTCGGGAGGGAGCTAGTTGTGTCGTAGTGATAAGAAGAAGCCGCAGTCAGCTCCTGTTGACACGAGGGATCCTCCCACGTTATCGATCTGATGCTTTTCGCCGGCCTCAAATGGTTTCTCGAATCCGGGATAAAAACATCGGAGCGAACGGGAAACCTCAGAACACCGACACGGTTTACTCACACTGTCTACAAGCCCTCGAGGCGGGTTTGGTTTGTAATCCACACTGGGTGCTGTAGTGGTCTGGGAACAGTTGGCAGGCTCTTCGCTCATTCCCAAGCAAAGAGTTGAGGAATCATAAACTTCTAGACCTTTTCGTCGTTGTTTGTGAAAGGCTGCAAGAGTGTACTCAGCTATCGCGAACCCTAAACAGTCGTTTCTGTGCGATGGACCCAGTTGTACATAGATGGTAATTTGCATTTTATTGCCCTGGCAACAAATGAAACAATTGGCAATTAATAAACTTGGAAGATATACACTAAATTCTCCTAAAACCCGATTTTTTTAACGCTCAGATCCAGGATATACCAAAATGTATTGATGAGAAGAAAGTACAAATGTATGCACAATTTCTTTTAAATGAATAAATATATACCGTTTAATGTTAACATTAACGCTACACATCGATAAGTAGTAAGAATATGCATTTTCCAGAGCATTTTGGGGTCAAGTCCCACCACTAACTAATACAATATTGATGATATTTTGTTCAACAAGAACAACCTCTCAACAAATTTTACATTCAGTCATTGTATTCATTGTAAGTATTCAGAATTTTTTATTCTAAACCTCAAGGGAGTCAACAAAACCAATCTTTTTTGGGTATTTTACGGGTTTTCTGTAGGGTTTCAAGGATAAAATGAGATGAGCGTGCTGAGATTTGGATTCAGCGTTTGCAACTTTTACAAACATGAAACGTGAAATGGTGTAGTACCTGCTCAGATTTTTCTCAAAACGTAAGCCATTCATTTTAAAGTAAATTGTGGTTTTTGTGATGTAGTGTTGGCTTTTCTGGCTACCTTGGTGTTGCAATGGTTCAAACCTTGTTGAGTTTTTTGACTCCAGCCAGTTCCAAAAAGAGCCACCCTGCAGTTCTGGTGCGTGTTTTTATCAAGAATGTTCATTTTCATTCGACTCCTATTTCTCTTTGGTGTGTCTGCGTTGGCAGGATGAGGTTTGACTCAGACAGAGCAGAATGGCAGTCATGACAGTCTATTTGTGCAGTCATCTCTGCAACCACATGACTAATGACGTGCTCATCACCACACTCACAGATCATTCCAATCCCTGTGGTAAACCTTCCTAGGTGGGTGCTTTTCAGAAACAACTAGGATCTACGTCATATTGCTCATCAGCAGCTACCAAAGAAATCAAGACCAAAATTTATTCCAAGAAGAATGAAAGCAAAACAGATTATGGCTACTGCAGTACTGAAAATACTGCAGAAATCCTCATTTGATCACCTTTTTTGGCCCAGACCCGGTTACAGCGCCAGGAATCCAAATGGAAGCGTGCGTTAGCGCAATGTAAGTAACATAATAGCCAAATTTGCAATTTTTGATTTAAAAGAAGAGAAGTTTTCACGAGTTTGCTTAAAAAAGAGAAGTTTTAATGAGTTTGCAAATCAAAAGTTGAATTTCCCGAGTTTTTTTTCTTTCAATTTTTCAGTTGACGTGTTTGATGGCACCATGACGTGTCAAACCTATGACAGGTGCATGATCATAAATAGGCTGATGTTTATGAAACACACGGTGATCTGAATAGTGTGATCTGCTGCTAACCTTCATTGTGGCAAACGCCCTGGCATTGGATTCATCATGACCTGTTCCAGTGTGAGCTGAGGCATAAACCAGCTAGGTGTTTGAGTTAAGGTGGCCCAAAATTATCGTAGACTTACATTCCACCTATGCCCCCCTCCCCTTTGCTCCTTGGTTGGTCAGGAAAGGGTCTTTCCTCGAGGAATGGCCACCTGAGCAAACACTGATTTACCACGTGTTGGGTACATCTTATGAGCGTCTTTATGATAATTGCGCCAGAGAATGCTTCAATCTGTTGAATTGTAGGTGTCTATAAGACATACTGATAAAATGACTGAAACATAATATAAAATTTGCCACCTAATATAACTTGACAGACGGAATTGCAGGCCAAAATAAAGAACAGATTGATCCTACAGAGCCTCACAGATATAACCTGTCCCATTTTCCTCCCACTTGAAAATAAAAATGTGGGCTCGTTAAAATATATCAGTCCATAAATGCGAGAATCTCTCGAGAGCGGGAATTTTTAATCGGTCAGATTTAAAAGGCATTAAACGAGTGAAGGTCCGGTTTGAGTAGCGGGGATGACCGTAATTCCCGTAGGGATTAGAACTTCCACTTGGTCTTTTATTCGACTGAGAGAGAAAAAAGTCGAAAAAGCTACCATAGACCGAGCTCAATTTGTACCAACTTCGCTTCAAATCCGAAAGTAAAACGATTTTAACCAATCTAGTTTTTTTTTAAATCTCCCATCATTTTTCCCGAGTCTAATTCCAAATGTCCACGTCTACATTGCCTTCGTTCTGCCCCATTTCCTGACTCGCGAAGAAGGTTACGACGGCTATTATTTGCTTTCTGTGCCACTGTCAACACCAGGGATGTTGCGAGACGTTCAGTTCAAGATGGAATCGATATGCCCGCCCTGACTGCGCCCTTTTCACCTGCTCGTTGCCGGCAGACATTGTAGTGTACATTATATACAATTGTGTAGAGTGACTGTTTGCATTACATATTTCAACCGTCGCAAGTGGTTGTACGGTGGCATAGGGAATCTTTTTACGTATTTCATTTTATAATTAGCTTGAATCTTGAAAATAATAAAACGCTACAAATTCATTCACAGGGGTTGGTTATTACTCGGACTAGGTGAATGGAGAAAACAGTAGGTGAGGAGTGTTCCGGACCCATTCCAGTCGATTCAGCGTCCAAAATTTAGTGGAAAGTGGAAAAACCCAGGCACCAGAACTCTCGAAAACACACATTCAAAATGGGTGGATAGATACCCATTTTTACCCATAACCTCGACCAGTGGGCGCCAATCGTTCTGGGATCCGTCTCATTGGATTACCGTCCAAAATTTATTGGAAAATGGTATCACACACGACTAGGTACCCGAAATCTCGAAAACCCACTTTCTAAATAGTAGATAAACACCCTTTTTTGGCCATAACCTCATCCATTCGGGCCAAATCGTCCTAGAAACCGTCCTATTGGATTCAGCGCCCAAAATTTAGTGGAAAATGATATCCTACACTCCTAGATCGCCGAAAATCCATTTTTCAAAAACACATTTCAACTCCAACCCCTCCCCTCTTCCCTCCCACAAATTTGGCCCTTTTGGGCTGAAAAGTTTCGAGGACCAAATAGAGCCAGAAACGGGTCTCTGACCCAGATTTCAGGCAAATTTTCAGAAAATTTTCTACTACCAAAGACGGCGAGGACGGGAAATTGTCTATTGAAATATAGGAACCATGAAATGCCCAGATGACAATTTTCAAAAATTCGTACCGTCCTTTTAAGACCGTAGTAGCGACTTCAAGTGCAATATATTGTTCAAAAATCACAAAAACGTGGAATTGTTGTTTAATTTTTTTAAAGAACGCTGCAAATAAGCCAAATATATTTTGGTGAACAACATTTAATGCTTGTTTCAGAAAATTGTGCAAAATTCAAAAAAAAAAATTATGTAATATAATTTTTATTGAATGCGTAGAATCTGAATCTTTAGTGGGAGGCAGGGGTTCTAAATTGAAGTTCGAGAGTCGGCAAACGTTTGCAATTTTGTCCACTTTTACATCTTTACAAAAATTTCTAAATAAGTCGAGGAAGATTATGGGGGGAAAACAGTGAGTGTGGTATGTCCCTCATTCTGATCATTCAGTGTCCAACACTGGTGAAAAATGATACCCCACTTGCCTAGGTCACATAACATTCTGAATACCGAGTTTCAAAAAAACACTTTTTACCCAAAATTTCAAATTTTTCGCTGCGAAAATACGGTCGATGGCCACCACCTACCAAAACCCGTATCGTTTCGACGAACAATATTTAGCTCCAAAATAGGTCGTTTTACGGAAGGAGTCGCTCTACTAGAGCGCAGTCAGTGTAATAATACAAAAAATTTGATTTCTACTTCATCAACAAGGAGTGATTTTAACCGTAGAACAATAACAAATCCCTCACAATTATACAGTTTTTGAGAATGTACAAACTATTTAATGCCGTTGCTTCTACAAGCCTTAATAATGCTGTCACAATTAGCGACGGATGACTGGAGAAATGAAAGTTTGTTTGATTTTAACTGGCGATTTCTCATCGTCCGACCCACTTCATGTCAACATGTTGTTGATGATTGTCTTCAGCCTTTTCCATTAATTGTACTCCGTTACGTATATATCTCATTCATCGATTTGTTAATTCCCCGGAGCTCGTCTTGATGGTTGTTGACGTCGGTCGTCCATTTGTCTGAGATTAGTCAATTTGTTGGCATTTGCTCTACAATCAATTTTTTTTTTTTTTTTTTTTAGAACCTCGAGGACATATAGGATGTTCTTAAGTTGAAAAAAGTGGCTCGTTATCGGGTTGCGGTAATGTATGCAATGTGCTAGTAATGGGTTCTTAAAAGCTCGTTACATTCTGTTGCAGGTGGTGCAGATAGTAATAAGGGAAAGAGCAAGAAATGGAAAAAAATTCTTCAGTTCCCTCACGTCTCTCAATGTTTGCACCTGAAAAATAAAATTGGTGAGTATTTCCTAATCTTTTCCCTCATTTTCAATTCCGCTCCACGTTCTTCCTTCGCTTTTAAAATATTCAGGAACGTTTGCCTCGTTCCCATAATGATCTGTTGCATGAACAGAAATCCGTGACACTTGTTTCGAAAAGCTATTCAGGTCTAAGGTGCGTGCTAATCCATTGTTCCGTGAACTCAATCCGTCTTGAACAACGGCAGGCACAGGAGCGCTATCTAGTTGTCGAGGTTGTCAAAACGAGCAGAACGATAGATAGTTCGATATTGATATCGAAGTTTGAGAAATTTGATAATCGTCAATTCGCCCTGACATTTCTCCTCAGTCGGAGTGGGAAGTTTCAGTGAGTAGTGAACTTTCTGATGAGTGGGCGGGTTTCAAAGCACTTCCGATGCTCTTGGTTGATTAGAATACGCCTGTAGTGCCTTCCATAATATTCATCCACCTCGAAGATCCTCCATAGCACCTGTTGTCTATCAAATTTGTTGGAAACTTCCGTACCGTTTTTCTGATTGTAAGAATAGCACACCCATTGGATAGGTTTTTTACTGGAGATTGAAAACTTTGACAAAATGTCAGAAAAGTTGCAAGGACAAAAGTCACAGTTGTAATCCTTCTGACTGCAAGTCTTCAATACTTTACCCCTGGCTTTCTTGTGACCAGTTGGTGAACAACTTTGTGTTGACTGCAGTTAATGATGACAAGATAACAGCAGATGATAACTACGAAAAAGCAGAACTAAAAGAAGCCCACAGCCCTACAACAACAACAAAAGTTACCAGCTTTTACATCACAACAAAATTGATTTCCAATTGTCAAAGCATTTGTTCAATTGTTGAGAAAACAAATACTAAATTCTTTGTAACCACCTCTTATAGGATACGTTCTGTATTACGAACATAATAAATATTATCTACACAAATGAATCGTTTTGACATTTTATGCCTTTACATTAGCACAAGGACCCAAAATGTGTCTTATAGAGAAAAGTTTTAATGTGCTCTTACTAGGTACATACAATAAATCAAAGAAGGGTATGTAATGCGAAGTGGAAGGAAAAAGGACAAAGGTGAATGAACACACTAAAAGTTTGAACGAAAGAAGAAAAGGCAGCAGAAGGTGCACTGCATTTGGCAGAATAGCCAGTGTTGCCAACATGCTGAAGAGTCATACAGAACCATCTGTTAACCGCCACTGCTGTTACCATCTGTTTCTTGATGGCGAGTCTCAATCAAATCAGGAAGGATTGAGGTGAATGAACATGTTCTCATATGGTGAGATCAACAGATAGGTTACTAGGAACTCAGCTGTAGAGCACAGTATTACCACTATGCTGCAGAATCTCGCAGAAATGGCTGTTTGCTTGATGGCAGGAGTTATAAAATGTGAAAATTAAGTGACAGCAATGAATGATAGTTGCACTTCATCACATGGGAAATAATATTCAAGGCCAACAACTCATGCAGGAAGAACAGCACAGATTACAGGGATTCAGTGGGATAGTACAGTGTTACCACTATGCTGAAGAGTCTTGCCAAACTGACTGTTGCTTGATGGCTGGAGTTTTAAAATGTGACAATTAAGTGACAGTCATGAATATAAGTTACACTTCGTCACTTGGGAAATAATATTCAGGCCAACAACTCATGCAGGAAGAACAGCCAAGATTACAGAGATTCAATGTGAAAGCACAGTGTTGCTACAATGCTGAAGAGTCTTGCAGAACTGTGTTGCTCAATGGTTGGAATTTGAATATAGAAGTGAGATGAATGAAAATATTCTAAACATTCTCAAAAATTTGATCCTTTCGAAAGTACCAACAACTTATACAGGAAAAACAACACAGATTAGAGGAATTCAGTGGGATAGTATAGTGTTACCACTATGCTGAAGAGTCTAGCAAAACTGACTGTTGCTTGATTGGGGAGAGTTCTAAATTTTGACAATTAAGTGTCAGTTATGAATGAAAGTTATTGTTGCACTTTGGCGCTTGGGATATGGTATTCAGGCCAACAACTTATGTAGGAAGAACAGCAGAGATTACAGGGATTCAGTGGGATAACACAGTGTTGCCACAATGCTAAAGAGTCTTGCAGAACTGTGTTGCTCAATGGGAGTTTGAAAGAATGAGTTAAGAGGGAGGTTAATGAAAATATTTTAAACATTCTCATAAGTTTGAACCTCTGGTGATGACTAACAACTCATGCAGGAACAACAGCACTGATTACAGGGATTCAGTGGGATAGTACAAACTTGCCACAATGCTGAAGGGTCTTGCTTTATGGCGGGAGTTTTAAAATCAAAACAAACGAGCAAAGGGTATGAGTCAAATGATTGCAGTACCTCAGGACTTGGAATTTAGTATTGAAGCTTTATCACCTCGATTTCCATCATATTTCTACAGGAATCTTGTAACTGTTCGGCCAATTTCGTTTGTTGTTTTTCCGTTGAAAGAGTCGAGAAATCGATTCGTCGGGATATCCAATTAATCCTTCACCTCGAGCTACCAGTCTTCGAAAAGAACACAATTAACGTCCTTCAAATCCAAAAGACAAGGCTCCAAATATACACAATCACTCATCGAAGACGTCATAGGGGTGAGAGCCTCCTTCGTCCAGATCACCTATCTAGGAAGCTGGGCTAATGGATTCTAGAGCACGCCTTATCATCAATATGGATGTGTTCATAGATAGAGTCGCTCCAACATTAACCGACATCATTAATACGATTTGACGTCGATGCGTTTAGAAACAGGATTTTCCTGTATCTAATAACTCTAATAAGGCTCGGCAGTCGTGTGAATTAGTTGTAAAGTAAGTGGCTCCGATTGACGACACCCTAGTCGGATAAGAGCGTACGTAGAAGGCACCTACTTCAAAACGTATATAAATGAGGCGTCGATCCTTTTTTGGACTCGTGGAATGGTTTTTTGATGAAATGACGTGGCTTTTTCGTTGTAAATATAGGTATTTCGGGGGAAGCATTGAGCTCGACGATAAAGTAGTTCGCCCATTTTACTTTTTGATCTATTAGGTACCCCCAAAATCCACCAGGTTTTTACGCCTTGGGTCGTTCTTATAGTTTTCCCAAAACATTGGCATTTATGTTACCAGACTCTGGATTTCGAAATGGCGCGTCATAGTCCGTTTTTGGCATTATGAATAGTAATTACATAATATTTACCACAACAACGGCACGGTAAGAGTAAAAGTTTGAATTTTGGAAAAAATACTTTTTCAAGACTTTTGAGGAACAAAATCGATTGAGGGGGATTTTGAGCCGTTTGCCAAAAACGGAGGCTGGATATGGGTAAATACTGCGTTATTGGACGGGGTGGTAAGGGGAACCAGAATGTGCATCATAAAAGTCGATATGTAGCTACTTTCGATGTATAAATCGACATGTGAGGACATTCTTACTTGAGACTTACCTGGGAAAAGGAAACGTTTCTACGATTCATGATAAATAACTGATAATAATAATATAATTAAAAAATGCGCATGCGTCTTACAATGGCTGCAGGTCGATATCGTCCAGTTGCATCGAAGTAGCGATGTATCGATTGTTAGAGGTGCGTGCCCTGATCCTAAGAATATTTTATTGCACTAGGATGAGATGCCTTGGAATCTGTTTTCAATTGTGTGTACCTGGGTGCGCCACTTACTGACACTATGTGTATCAAAGAGCAGTGGGCGCCACGATTGATCTCTTGGGAAAGAGCAATGCTTCGAACAACACAATATCTTCCCTTTTTGAATTACCTGGTGCAGTCAGCCCTGTTCTACGGTGTTGGGGTACTACAGAGGTATCTAAACTCACTGGAGGTGGTGCAGAATGTAGAAAAGAATACTGTGCTTACCGAGCTCTACCCGTAGCAGCTATCTTCACATTGAGGCAGGATTTCCTCGGGTGTGCTGAGGTTCTGGACAAGACTGCTTGTGATGGACGCCCATAGATTGCGCAGGATTGCTTTGTCAGAACTGACTGGACGCAATGCTACTAGCCAGAACAATCCCAGCCTCACAGCTGCTTCCTGGAGTTGGTATGTACGATCTGGCTGGAGTTAAGGGGGCTGACATCCGTGACCTGTTCAACGGCATAGCGTATAAATGAACCGACTGGCTAACGGTTTATGTTGAACTCTAGGGTCGATACAGCAACACTTCCACAAGCCAAGTGAGTTCAATGCTTGTGCTTGGTACGGTTGCCAATATGGATGCAGAACGAACAACCAACCAGATCAGGATGGCCTACAAGAACCAATTTCGCTTCTATATCCAGCAGCACTCCTCCAAGATTGGCTGCACTCTGTGCTGCGTGATCTGCTATAAATGAATGAATTAGATTTATTCTATCGCAAATCACATCACATGACCAAAAACTTCCCATGCATTGGAATACACCTCAAGCTCTGCGACGATAGATAGACAATTGCTGGAATCCGTGAAGCACCTCATACTTTTGTGCCCTTTCTGCAGGTCCAGGCAGGAACCACCTGGCACCATATACCTGAAATACCTGCGACCTCAAAGTACTCGCTGAAATGCAACAGTATAGTCAAAACGTAGGTCATCTACCGGTAAAGTTGCTGCGCGCTTAGGCATAGAGCCTTCTCCCTCAAGCCGGTGTGAAAATGAATTCTTGTGCTGCTACTAATCTCACAAAAATCACATAATTATTTCTATTTATACTGTTCAGTATCATGTAAAATTTTCTCAGTGTTCTTATGCAACTGCTCTTGCATCTTGATATGAGAAAAGAAGAAAAAATGTTATGTCCTCTCTTATAGAAATAAAGGTAGGCATTTTCCATGTGGACCTCAAAGATGTGATTTCTCACACGAACGAGATCCTCATTGAATAATAAAATAATTGAATAATTTGCAGTGGTTTTTTCGGGTAAGTTAGGCTCAGTTCGATCTGTGGGTAGCCTTTCAGGCTCCTTAACGGTAGTAAATACTTTGAAAAAAATAAATTAATAACAATGATACAAAAATGAAGAAAACAAAGATAACGAAGGCATTTACAACTATTAGATTAAGATTTTATTCACGCATAATTACAGGTATATCTGACCTTCGTAGTTAATTTGCAAGTCACCTTGTTTTCCTCTCTGAGTGTTTTGCAGTCAATTTAATTCGATATTATTTTATTTCAGAGGTGAAGTACAGCTACGTAGTAGATCAGCAACCGATCGGACGATTACTCTTTAGACAATACTGCCAAGAAGCTCAGCGGAAATACCATCGCTACAATGTATTCCTTGATGCGATTGTGAGTCTAATTTTCGACTTTACTGCTGTCCCATTGTACTTCACAATGCTATCTGATTATCATTTCTAAATTTAACTTTGTTAAGAGTTCTCTTGTAGTTGGATCGTGGAGGTTGGCACGAAGTCGTATGCATTGGAGAGGCGATGACAGGCAAAATCCTGTTGTTAGCCCTCAGAATAGGCTCGAATAGAGCGTAAATTCAATTCCACCATCGGTTTTCATTTCGCTTTCTGAATTGTTACCGTTCAATTACTATTCTGTTCACGTTCCATCAGCTCTTCGTGTTCTTTCAACGCCCTGCGGGAGGCGACACAGTTAAATCGCTTTTCCTCTCTGACTGGATTCTCTTTTCAAATAATTCATTTTCCTCTTGGAACGTTTTAAATTGTATTCCGCGTCATTTTCAACCTCAGCGAAGTCATCCAGGTGAAATGGTGATTTTTTTATTTGAACTTCAGTTGTGTCGTGAGTAATTTGTGGTTTTCCTTTTATCTTTAGGAAAAATATGAAGTCGCTGAGGAGAGAGCTGAACTGGCACGAGACATTTACGATCGGTACCTGAAACGAGACGTAAGTTTTTTTTCCTCAATTTCATGTTGAATACGAGGTCTCTTTGTAGAACATCAGTTTTTGATTGACTTTTTTCGTTTGATACAGTACATTTTGAAGGAAAAGAGTGTCATTCGTGTTCTCCGCCCTCTTTAAATTGCACATAAGTTGCCTCTATTTGTGAATAGTGGAAGAAAACGCCTTTTATCTTAGACAATTTGAATGAAATTTTGTTGATTTTGTGACCTTGAAACTTATAAAATTAGGCTTCACTATCGCACAGATGAAAAAGGTCAACTTTATTCTTTCCACATTTCTCTCCGATTAGCGAATGAGCCCGTAATAGTTTAGCTTTGCGCCATTGAACATCAATTTGTTTTCCGTTTACGTTTATTTCAACGTTTGACTACTTCTCAGGCGAACGAACCGATCGATGTCCTAAACCAAACACTCATAGAAGCCTGTAAGGAAAGACTGAATTCCGGCAGCCGAGAATTATTCGACGACGTAATGGCAACTGTGAAAACATTCCTCGCAGGCGAGCCCTTCAATCTCTTCGAAGAGTCCATGTATTTCCATCGTTATCTCCAATGGAAGTGGCTTGAAAGGTAATGGAAGGCGCGCGAAAAGTTATTTTGACGCGATTTTTGTCTGTATGCGGTTTGTTGTCCTTGTGAGGCACTTATAGAAGGTGTTAACGTTTAAGGTTGACAGCCTTCGAGAGGTCGATTCTGCAACTGCAACAAAAAAAGTTTCCAGGACTTTTCCTTTTACAGGCTTCGATTCCGAGTTATTTTGATTTAAGATTGTTTTTTGTTTTTTCGACCTGACGTTCATTAAAACGGCCATAACTCCCTTAATTAACAAGATAATCTCAAATATGAGTACACCGTTGAAAAGAGCACCAAATTTATCTTCCTCCAATAATTGAGCACTGGTATTCCGTAATTCAGCATCAAGTTGGGGAATTAATGAAAAACATTCCCCAAAGAAACAGAGAAAAACGTAAAGAAACTACCTCAAAATACCATTTTTCTAACGGTATATTCAATTGTATTGTTGTGACATAATTTGAGGGTGAAAAAGGCGTTTAAAGCGAAAAAAAAGTGACATTGTTACCAAAAGAGCGTCCAATTTCCCTTCTGATGGACCCCTCAACGTCTCCAATAATTGAGTACTAGTATTGACTAATTTGACCTAAAGATAGCAAAAGAATGCCTCAAAAGAGTATCACAATTTAGTTCAGCTTGAAAAATAATTCAATAGTCGGCACTTACCTTTCATGTTCGTGTAATTCGGTACTTTCATGAAAAAACCACGATTTTGGGAAAAAATTCTCATTTTTTCCTCTTGAACCACATTTTTACCCTTAAATTAAATCACAAAACTAATATGAATATACTGTTGGAAAGATGTTATTTTGGAGATGTTTTTCCACGAATGAATGGGGAGTTTTCCGGGAAATTTTTTTCCTTTACCTGAATGTTGACTTGGTTTCGCGTTTTCAATTAATTTCCTAATTTTAGGCTGAATTAGTGAATACCAGTAATCATTATTGGGAACTTTAAGGAGCCTATCAGAAGGGAAATTTGATGCTCTTTTCAACAATGTAGTCAGATTTGAGATTATCTTGTAAGATAAGAGAGTTATGGACGTTTTAGTGACGTTAAGTCGAAAACACGAAAAAAAATCTTGATTCGTGAATAATTAGGAATCGAAGCCTCTAAAAAGAAAAAGCCTAAGGCACTTCTTGTCGCAAATGAGTTGTAGTAATCGACCCCTTGAAGGCTATGAACTATAAACGTTAACACTGTGTAGTCGAAAGTTCAAATCTCCAGCTCATTTCTCACCTACTCTGTAAAAGGCCCTTGAATCAATCGATAAGCTCCCAATAATATAAATTTCAAGGAATATTGGCTCTCGTTGTCCGAAATGAGCTAGAGAACTATTACTCCAAACAAAAAATAAGTTGGAAAATGAAATTAAATTTATTTTTATTTTATACAAAACTTAAAAGAAACAGCATTACTCATAATTTTGTCAACCAATTTCAACGCAAGATATAAATATAATGTATAATTTTTTAAATTGTATTTTACAGTCAGCCCGTCACGTATAAAACCTTTAGAATGTATCGAGTCCTCGGCAAAGGCGGTTTCGGCGAAGTCTGCGCATGTCAAGTTCGGGCGACGGGTAAAATGTACGCTTGTAAAAAGCTCGAGAAAAAGAGGATAAAGAAACGAAAAGGAGAAGCGATGGTTCTAATAGAAAAGCAAATATTACAAAAAATTCACTCTAGGTTTGTGGTGAGTTGAAAATGTTCAGCGAAAAATAATGAAAGTGTGATTGATTTCGAGAGTAAATAGCTTTGAAATGAAGTTCACACGGTTTTTACTTATTTATGGTTTGTTTCAGGTGAGCTTAGCCTACGCTTATGAAACTAAAGACGCTTTATGTTTGGTTTTAACGATAATGAATGGCGGAGACCTAAAGTTTCACATTTACAACATGGGCGGCGATCCGGGGTTCGAAATGTCACGTGCGAGATTCTACGCTGCTGAGGTGAATATTAATGTTATTCAAGGGGTAATTAGAAGCCTAGGTGACATAGTAGGGTTAAAAGGACATATATTTTGCATGTATTCAGGTGGTTACTGAATATACTTATGTGGAAACCACGCTTCCGCCCGCTTAAATAATTTATTTTGTAAAACAAGCTTTCCGTTCGTTCAAGAGACGTATTGTTTTACAACAAAAGACAAAATGTCAACGTTTTAACCCCAGAGGGAATTTCATCGTATTTTCTCCATTTTCTATTCGAGATAAGTAGTAGAATTACTGGAGGAGAAATAGGAAAGGGCACGAGAAGAAAATATCGGTTCACTGCCCAAAAATAAAGACTTGGATTCTCCTCTCACTCGGCGGAAATAAGACTTCCATGAAGGGAGTCGCTAATGAAGGCGAGGGTGGTGAGAAGATGGGGTGGGGGGTGGGACCGAGGCCACCCTAGTGCTATTCCTTCTCGTTGTTCAATCTCCCACTCCCCATTCGATCGCTAAAACGAGAATCACACGTTTTCTACTTCTTCCTTGATTTATATTTATTCAACAGTATGAATTCACTAGTATTGGTTCTTCTGTGAAATAAATAAACTCGTTATTGTAACGGCGTGGCTACAAAAGATGAAGCGCTGCAGCCGCCAATCGCAGCAATTCCTCGTGGCAATTGTAGTGCTCATCATTCAAGAGACGTTTTATAGTATACGCAATTAGGTAATTGAGTTTTGAAGTATGAATTGAATATGACGTGGTAATTAATAAGTTGGGAAGTAAAATATTCAAGCATTGATTGTATAATATGTTGTATCCTCGGAATTTGACCAATCTCTTCATTTCTTAGCTATTTGGATGAGGTGGATGATAGTCGTTGACTTTTTGTTTATCTTCTTGAGCTATGCGTGGCCTTGGCATTGTAAAGCGTAACGCCAGGGAGTTCACCAGCAATCCACTACCCCCCTTTGCCCTCCACCAGGCAATTGTCTAGCCTCTCCTGGAGTATCCTTCCATCGTTTGGTGCAGACTCATGCTATGTGGATCAGCTCAACAGGGTGAACCGTGCCTTCAAACATGGGGTCTGTCGTGAGGATGTAGACTATGGTGCCCTGGTTCACCAGTTTCACCTGCTCGCCCTCTGCCAGACATATCCTTCATACACGGCATCTTCTCTGGGCGCATTCATGCCCAATCCTTGCTTGCCCAGATTGGCCTACATGTGCCTCGAATCGGCCTGCGCTCCTGCAATTTGTTTGCTGTGCCATTCTCGCCATGTCTTATCACTCCCCTGACTTGTCTTTGGTGTTTCCCTTTGTGATGTTGAACTCTTGCCACTTTACTATTCCTCTTCTCGTGGCCTGCTTCCTTATAGAAAGTTCCTTCCTATAGTTCCTTATAGGCTTCTAAGGGGTGAATTGATTTGAGCAATTGTTTTCTAAATTGTCATTGTACTCAACTGTATCATACTTCAGGAAATACTGTGGCATTATGAAAAAAAACGTTCAAACAGGTACCAGGCGAAGGAAATGGCTCCAAGCAGCAATCCCTTGTTTGCTGGGAGGTTAACAAAGTCACGTTTTGTTGGGCAAACAATCCCAGAACCAACTCAATCAGCTCTCAACACGTAAAATGAGCGGTCATGGTAGCTGATGCTGAAACTGTATGCGGACAAAATGGCCCCCAGATTTGCCTTTTTCACGCAATGAAGGGGCAAATTTATCGTGATTATAGCCGCAAAACGGTTCAATTCGCTTCTAGGAAAATCGATATGGATCAAATCGATGAAAGAGATTAATTCTTTTTTTCTTAATTTTCAAAGAAGCACGACGCTGTTTTGATGAGATTTTTAAAAATAAACAAAAGGAATTTTGAAGTCAACAACAACTCTCTCTGCAGTTGAAGCACAAGGCTTAGACGGGGAGTAGCATTTTTTGTTGGATGGAAACAAGTAGTGAGGGGGTTTCCAAGTTTGATAATACGGCCAATCGCGTCCCCTTCGGGATTATCTTTATTTTTCATCTTCGAAAGGGGACCACTTTCCTCCACGATGCTCCTCCCTCAGCCTACACGAAAATTAACTTTCCAACCGCCTCCAAGAATCGCAATAACACGACCATAGCCCCCCCCCCCCCCCTTACGGCTTTAATAGGTTATCGGGCTCTTTCCCGATACCGTCGGAATTGAACGCGCTAAGGGTGTGCGTGGTTGGGGTAGACGGAAGACGACGGTTTAGTGCGGAAATTTATTTGTTTGTTTGCCTCGAGATGGAACATAAATTCGAAGGAAGACACGTGAGAAACTACCGCGATGGAGGCGCCTATAAAGTTTAAATAAAGTGTTACCACCTATGAGAACGTTCAGTGCGAATCAGTAAAATGAATTATACCTTCGATGGCGAAACTTTTCGTTCACTTCCTCGATTGTGATAGAAAGGATATTTTCAGCTCGAGTGATTGGTTCGTCCCCAATGCGATATTTCATCTTTACGAAGCGATAAGTTTCGTCTTCCCCCACGTTGATTTCAAGCTACCATGTCAACAGAGGTCGTAGAGCAGTGATTCAATATTGACACTTTTTTGAGCTGTGATTCATCTCGAAACAGTATTTATTTTTCTGGAAAAGCTATACCTGTATGGTAGTAATATGACGGAAAACAGACTGGCGACCCTACTCACTCTCCTTCACCATAACGTCTCTAATCATCGACCTATTCCAAAATTACCAGTTTTTTCGAAAGTATTTGAAAGACTGATAAAAATGCAACATGTTCCACCTTTGAGAAGTATACACTTTTCGCAATGTTTGGAATTCCTAGCTCCAGGTCTACTAATAATGCTATATTGCAGTTTGCTATGTGCAGACTGTGTAATACTGTTAGCAGAGATCCCCGGGTCGCTCCAAAGAATGATAAATAATCATGGTAGCTACTACGAGCAGTGGAACCTCAAAATTCACTTCGACATATCAAAGATGATAGTTGGAAGAGCTGGATGGCAGGTAAAACAGGAGAGATGGTACTTCCAAGGAAAAAGGATTGAAACTCTGAATAAATATAAGTATTTCGGAGTAACCATAACGCCATCGTTTTCCCTCACACTCTTGAGGGACTGGCTCAGGGTGGCAAAGTGGGCGCTATGCACCCCTATTCAAGAGGAAAGGGATATCGTTTGAGAAGAAAGCGATGGCTAGGTCAATCATGTGCTACTCAGGGCAGGTTTGGGGCTCTCTGGAGAGCGAGGATGTAGAGAGGCTGCTAAGATTTTTTCTCAAAAGAATCTTACACCTGTTAAGTACCACACCCACCTACTGGTTACATCTAGAAACGAAGATGAAAACTGTATGAACATACACTGCTGCTGCATCTACTGTACCTCGAAGAGACGCTCAACCAACCCTTTACAACATTTCTAGCTACTGAGGTCATGGAGAGAAATTGCTTTGATCATCCAAACTGGTTACATCTGCGAACGGCTTACCGGGAGGGCACGCTGATGCAGGGAATGAGAATAGATACTTCAAGCATTGAGATGATCCTAGCTCGGGTAAACTTAGCAAAAATAGGGTTATTTAGAAGCAATCCTTGCTGAAGATTAGTTTCAACCGCTTGATGATTTCCCCTAAAGTCTTGCTTTTCTTGTGATGTAGGCTAAATGAGTGTCGACCTACCTTCTATTTATCAAAATGTTATTTTATGTATGTTGTTTTGTTTAACTTTTTCCTACTCGACTCTCCCCTTTAATCTTATTTCATAGCTATACCACCTTCATAATCTCTCATTTTCATTTCAGGTTCTGTGCGGACTGGAGCACCTTCACTACCAGGGGTTGGTCTACAGGGACTGCAAACCCGAAAATATCCTTCTCGACGATGCGGGACACGTCAGAATATCGGATTTGGGCCTCGCTGTGGAGATTCCCGAAGGCGAAATGGTTCGAGGACGAGTCGGCACCGTAGGTTACATGGGTGAGTGAATGGCGTAATACGAAAGATGAAGAATTTAGTGGAAAATGATACCCCACACGTCTAGGTACCAGAAATCTCGAAGTCCCTCTTTAGAAATAGGTAGATATATACTTATTTTGACCCATAACCTCTTCCAGTGGGCACCAATAGATCCAGGGCCCATCTCATTGGATTCAGCGTCCAAAATTTAGTGGAAAATGATACCTTAAGTGACTAGTTCCCGTAAGTCCCAAAAATCGAGTTTTAAAAACACGTTTTTACACATACCCTTCTCAAATTTGGGGTTTGGTTGGTTATTTTTTGAATAATCACCTATGTAATTATGATACACGAGGATATAAACCACCTATGCTGGCATAAGTACATAGGTCAACCTCTCAATCAACCTCTTCAATTGGCCCAAAAATTTGATAGTACATGTTTCATGATGTTTAGACCACAAAACCAAAATGAGCTTCCGCCGCCCACGCCGTTTTTTATAGTAGAAACTCTTTCTACAAATCTGAAATTTGGATCAACGACCCATTTTCTGGCCCTAGTTGGTCTTCGAATCTTTTCAGCCTGATCGGACCAGATTGGGGAGGGTATGGAGGGTAAAAAATGTGTTTTTTGGGCCGTCATTTGGCGATCTAGGCGTGTGGGGTATAATTTTGTACTAAATTTTAGACGCTGAATCCATTAAGATGGGTCCTAGACAGATTAGAGCCCACAGGAGGGGTGTTTGGGTCAAAATGGGTACCTACGTACCTTTCTTCATAATGGGGTTTCGAGATTTTCGGGTACTTTTCCTCTAAATTGTGGATGATGAATCGATTAAACTGAGTCCAGGACACTCCACACGTACGCAAAACGTTTTGACAGCACTTTTGTATATAAAAGTGTGCTCTGCGGCTCATTTATAAAATTTTATGCATTCAATATCTTTATTTTACGTTACAATGCTTAACAATCAGCAGATTCCAATGCAAATTGTCTTGTTCCAAAACCTTGACTTGAAACTTGACAAAATATTGTCCACAACACTGTTATACATACATATCTCCCCCCCCCCCCTCCCTCCCTACAATGCCTTATCTCAGAGATTACTCAACCTAAAACGTTCTGGTACCACTCAAACTGCATGTTATTTTGTCTACTTGAAAAATTTTTTCGAGTATTTCAAGTTTTACGTAGCATAGTTCTTAAAAAGTCTTCTTGGCTCATGCAGTGGTTTAGAGCCCAAATGGCGTCTATTAGCCAGAATTTACTTCATTTTTTGGTTATGGCGGAAATTTTGACGCAGTAAGGAGGAATTTTTGACAAATGTCGACAACTTATCACGCTCTTTGTTGCCTAGATTTCGTACAAATAATAAATTAACAAATTTGGAGCGCTCTAATAGTTTTCTGCTTGGCCCGCAGCTCCTGAAGTCATAGACAACGAAAAATACACGTTCGGACCTGACTGGTTCAGTTTTGGTTGCCTCGTTTACGAAATGATCGAGGGACAGGCGCCTTTTAGAGCGAGGAAGGAAAAAGTGAAGAGAGAAGAAGTTGATCGACGCGTAAAACACGAGACGGAAAAATATTCGGCGAAATTCGGCGACGAAGCGAAATCTTTATGTAAACAAGTACGTTCACTGAATTTACAAAACTATTTCTTTTTCTACTAGATTTAGCGTCATTTTGTTTTTCCTACAGAGGTCATCCATCACCTGTATCGTTTTTGTTTCAGTTATTGAAGAAATCCAGTAAACACCGTCTAGGGTGTCATGGAGGGCGATACGGAGCCCGAGACGTGAAACAGCACGAATTTTTCAAAAGTATCAATTGGAAGAGATTAGAAGCGGGGATGGTCGAACCACCTTTTCTACCAGATGTGAGTAATCGAATTTTAATTGAATTCGAACGGTTTGCTATTTGAGTCACTTGAAGTACTTGATCCTTTGGACTTGGAGGATCACAATTTTCAAATATTGCGCCAGGTTTATTTAGTATTGGTAAATCTGTAGTATCGGGGGCGGGTCGCCATATTGCCTGATAAGATTCGATATATCGCACAAAGGCAATAATGACACATGTTGCGTAATGATGATGTGTAATGATTATATACAATATTTTAAAAGGATATGACGTTATGAAATGAGGAATAATGTAACTAAACATAGTGACTGTTGTTGGAAAATGGCCCATAGAGACTTCTTATCAAGTTGTTATCGATATATCGAATCTTATCAGGCAATATGGCGACGCACCCTCAACCTGACAGATTAGTCTCAGTACATAATTTTTTCGTTACTGGCCAAATTACTGTGGTATTGATACCAAAATCACTACTTTTCACTAATTACCGAAAGAAATATTCGATATTTTACTCATATCGATCAGTATCGTATGTCCCTAATTACAAGTAATGGGAATGGGTTTCTTCAAATGGTAATGGCCACCACCTTTAATGTGATTTTTGGTGAATGAACTTTTTTACGACCGCTGGTGCCAGCCGAAGGTGAATTTCCATTGAAACAGAGAAGTAATTTGGAACAGTAACCATTACCTCCCAACTCTGGTATTAAAATAGTCAATATTTTGCAACTACATCAACCCGTGTTTTTCAGCCTCACGCCGTTTACGCCAAAGACGTTTTGGACATCGAGCAATTTTCTACTGTTAAAGGAGTGAATTTAGACGCCAGCGACGATTCGTTTTATTCAAAATTCAACACGGGCTCTGTCTCCATTCCGTGGCAAACTGAGGTGCGCTAATACGATTGTTTTGTGACGCGTTCACCCGATTTCGTTCATACTTATTTATGTTATTGTGTGACTGCGTTTCGTTTGCAGATGATAGAAACCGAATGTTACAAGGAGTTGAACGTGTTTGGCCCTAACGGTGGGCTGTCCAGCGATTTGGTTCTAGATGCGGTGCCTCAGCCTGAGAAGAAAGGATGTTTCCCTTTTAGAAGAAAGGTACGACCAAAATTCTAGCTGAAATCTAGCTAAAAATCGTTGTCTATTTGGCTTCTTTTTAACTGCGATTGATTGATACTTAATTTTTGCCATGATTGCTGCAATGATTACAAACGGCGAGAGTGGAAAATTAAATTTAAACATAATATATGGGAAAGTGTTGCATTTTTCCTAGGTACCAGAAATCTCGAAACTTCACCTTCGAAATAAGTGAATAGATACCCATTTTGACCCATAACCTCTTCCAGTGGGCTCCAATCGTTCCGGGACCCGTTTCATTGGATTCAGAGTCCAAAATTTAGTCGAAAACAATAACACACACACCTAGATCGCCGAAAATCTCAAAAATCGATTTTTCGAAATGCATATTTGACCCCTACCCTCCTAAATTTGATCGGGCTGAAAAGTTTCGAGGACAAAATAGAGCCAAAAACGGGTCCCTGACCCAAATTTCAGATTTTTAGACATTTTTCTACTACCATGATCGGCGGATGGTCATTTGATATTTTGATCTAGACACCTCGAAACGTCCAGAAACAATTTTTGGGCCGAATCGGAGAGATTGACTTTTTCGTGAAAACACACATCACCTCAGGCTGGGTCCCGATTTCTGCCTGCTGGCCGAACCTGTGGGCCTCGGCGAGCTTGCCTTCCAGAACATTTTGGATGTACCGTGCCGCCGCGGCATCTTCGACTCCCTCTGGAGCATCCTGGTCACCATCTTCTAATGGGTGGGTCAGCTGATCACATCTAACTCCATTCCAATCTGCCGACGCTCTTTCTCTCCCACCACTTTAAGCGGTATCCTCTTCGTTGGTGTAGTGCCGGCATCCTGGAGAGCCCACGATACGCGTCCTATGAAGGGACTGATAGAACAGCCCGTGGCCCGAGAGGAACTGCGTTATATGGTTAATTTCACCATGTTTCCTCTCTTGCCATATTAGACACCAGTCGAGCCGTCATCTTCCTCTCGTTTCTGTTTCTCAGATTTCCTGCCAGGAGTTGTGTTCCCGCCCCTGTTTGGCATGTTGGCAGATATGTATTGATATCATTCCTGCCAGGAAGAGCACTGCTGGTTCTGATACAGTCTCATAGGCCTCAAAATATGAAGTGCTTCTCTTCTTTGCTCAATGAGCATCCGTTTTCGGTGGCATTTGATCGTCTGCCCATATTTCTACCCCATATAGTAGGAAGGATTCTGTCTTAGCAGTGGCCATCCGTCCATGCTCCTACTCTGGACAGGGTCTCGTTCAGCTTCACTTTCACTAGCTCCATTGTATTGGCCAAGATTACAGCCGCCACATCATCAGCATATCTGACCAGGAGGTTCCTCTGAGGGCCACTTGAAATATGCTGCCATAGGATAAGTAGTTCAGAAGGTAGGTCAAAGTATTGACCCCTGGGCTGCTGCCCCTGGTGTAACCGACACTTCTCGTGGTCCAAGTGTTGTGGCGTACATCAGTGTTCTGTCTCTGAGGTCCTGTCTAAACCCCCAGGAAGTACTCCGGGAGATGAAAATTGGTCTCCAGCTTCACTAGGAGTCCTACCTTTCGAGTGTGACGAGTACCTTCTTGTAGTTTTCCTCAGTGCAGCGAGCACCTCAGATACTGCTCTGATGGTTAAGTGCCCTTTTCCTGAAACCGTGTTGCACAGAAGAGAGGTTCCCTGCTTCCTCATGCAGGCTGCAGTCGCTGTTGGAGTAGCTTCTCGTATACTTTCCCTGCTGTGTCTAGCATGCACAGTGGCCTCAATGAGGATGTGGTTTGGGGATCGCCTTTACCTTTGTCCAGGAGGGCAAGCCGGGCTCGCTTCCAACACTTGCTAAAAACTCCCGCTGTGAAGGCTGATGTTATACATTCCTAGCAAAAGATTTGGACAGGTCTCAGGTAATTTGACTTTCTACGTTGGTTTACCCAAACGGAACCTTTGACCCACTGAGTCTGGAAAAAGGGGTCAAGTTATCAGTGTATTGGTCAGCAATTAGTTATTTTGGCCAATTTGTAACGTCACACGAGCAAAAATGAAACCAAAATTGTCTACAAACGCATAAATCAATTCCGATTGTAATTTTCACTCCCTCTTTTTCATCTCCAGAAGAAACAATCGGCGCGGAGCGTGCCAGTGCCCATCGATGAGAACTTTCTACATCATAAAGAAGACCAGGCCGTAAGCTGATCGTCCAACTCAATTTCAACCCAGTAAATGTCTGCCATATCGTTATGTGAACTTCGCACAGACCCCCACTCAGGTCTTCTGTTCGCCTCGTCGACAATTTTCAAGAGGCTCGAGTCAGTTTATTTTTGTTACTATTTTTAGGAATTTTCAAACGCCAATCAACAGTATTTTTGACACGTTTTCTTTGCCACGGTTAGTAACATCGTTAGAGCTGAAAGGTCTGCTCTTTGTAAAATAGTTGTTTTTTTAAATTTCAACATATTTTATTCTCATTTTAAGGTCTGAGTAGATTTAAAAATATTTCGTCTACAACTTCTAGTGATTTAAAAAAAAAATATTTAAAGAAAAACTCAAATACGAAATCTCATTTACGTTGTATCGTGCGAAATGGTTTGACATTTCGTATACAAATAGCGATATAAATCGTCCAATGACTTCCATCAAAGTACGCGTCAGCCTGTCTTGTCATTTGCCGTTTCCCTTTTTCCCGTAATTGGTCCAAGACCGTGATTACTTTCGATTAAGGTGCATTTCTTATTATTATGCCTTTTTAAAACTAAGATTTTAAAAATTTTATTATGTGTAGAAGAGGTTGCGATTGTGTAACGCGGTCGTTACGAAGTGAGGTGTCCCTGAAATTGACCCGCTTCATAAATTTATTTGTAAAAAATTTAAATTTTATACGCATTTTCTCTGAAAACGCTCGTGCCAACTTTGTTTTTCCCGTGTTATTTTTTGTTGAAAACATTTTTATTCAATTGATGGCGGATTTATATGAGTAGTATCTAACTCTGTAGATTGAGTTTGTTGTTTTTTAACGTTTTTTACATACAGAAAAAAATTAATAAAAGACTACTTTTGGAAGTAGTCACAGTAAGTCACACGAACAATGGTGTAAATATTTTGTATAAGACGTTCCTTCGTTTATGCGTTAAATGAAATCTCAGGCGTTTGTTGACAGCCAAACATTATTTTCATTGCTTGTTTTGTACGCGTTAACGCCGTTGTGATTATTTCATTGGTAAGATTTCTGGAGTGCTAGTAGTTACCAATAGTTGTACGCAGTCATACTAGCTTAGAGCGCTAAGGGTAACTGGAAATGGCTCATTATAGAACCTGTAGAACGGGTTGACTGTTTCAATAGAGAGGAGGATACAATTTTGAAATTAGTACTGAATCTCGTTTTTAGTCACCAAAGAAAGAAGACAGATCCAGTACAAGTACTGCTTTTAATTCTTTCATACTTTAATTAAAAGCCTCAGGCTACCACCACATGATGGATGGTCAAAATTGAGCTTTTCCCGACTAAATATCCCGATTTTGAAGCATATAGAGAAGAAATTTGTAATACAATGCAAACCTGAGTGGAAACGGCGTGTAATTTATTAGCTATTTGAGACTTGATTTCACTCGCATTACATTTTCTTACAATTGAATGAATCAATGGAACTCGAGATAAGAGAGTTTATTCGTAGTAATGGATCTGTCTAATTTCCTTTTAAATTGGCAATACTTCGGTGACCGAACCTCATAAGCATAGATCATCAAATGTCAATCCAAATGTGAAGTTTTCCCATGCATTTACGCTCGTTATTTTCCCAATATTAACAAAATATGTATAAAATTTACTCACCCACTGATTTCCTTTTCCACATTCGCACTTAAATGAACGACGTTTTAATGAACCAACGACTTTTTCAAATCAATTGAAAATTTGGCGGTTTTCGTCGCTACAGTTTCACAAAGAAATGCATCGAATCCTGAGCTGCACTTAATAAATGATTTCCACTTAACGGTTTAGAAGTAATAGATCAATTTTATTCTTCAGTACCACAACGAACTGTTTTGAGTCAATTTATTGCCGTCAAACGTTAAATGCTTCTTTCGCTTGCTTCATCAGTTTCTGATCTACATTCTAACGAGACGATAGAACCTGAAAATGGTATTTTAATATTAAGTATTTGGATTTTGAATTCATTGTTTTGACCATTTGGCAGCAGGAAAGTTTGGCTTACTCTGCTAGGCTTGAAAATGGGGCTGATCTCGTTGGCTGATGAAGCAAACATTGCATTTTCCCACTGTCTGATACATAAAACGCATTTTATTTCACGTATAGAATCTCCCTGTTGATAACAAACAGTTCAACGTCACTCATCGACGCATAATACGCGACTTTCACTTATTTTTTTGAGTTTCTGCACTTTGCTCAAACCCTCAAATATCCTGATTTGAGAATATCTCGTCCGTTCGAGTAATAATCACCCATGGTGTTCGCTTCATGCCGAAGAAAAGCACAAAATTGATGAAAAATCGTACAAAATCCAAGCATTTCGATGAAAAGCGCACAAAAAGGGAAATAATTTGACAAAAGGAGAACGCGAGAAAGTATAAGTGTTTTCCCTTAATTTTGGTTGAATTTATCAATTTTATTTGCTCAAAAATGTTTACCAAGTAAGTGAGAATTGCTCTCTATGGTTTAATTAGTGGGATCGGTTGCAAAATTGTGAGTCTGCCCAAATTTGGAAGCTGAAAATACTCTTAGAAATGGTGACCCTCCTGGGTAGATTCCATAAATTATATACAAGGTAATTTTGTGTCAAGTACAAAATGGGGTTGTGGTGATAACTAGTTGTACATGGAGCTTGGAACAAATTTTAACGCGTTTTAAGCTTTAAACGTGCTTCCAACTCCATTTGGCACGTGTAAAATCGCACAAAACTTTCAAAAAACGCGAAAGGTTCACTTTAAAAAAAAACCTCATTGAATGTGATTTCACTTCTATCAATATCCCGTTCAAAATTTACGTTATCAAAACACATATTTTTCGTTTTTTCCCCTTTTGATTACACTTACGGTGCTCATTTCGGGGATAACGTCAATACAAACTTCACTGATCTCCAACGCAATTTTTAAAACGAACTCGACCTCAAATCAACATTAATACTGCATTAATACATTAAAAAATACTTCTTTATCTAATAAATTATTATACATGTAAATACAAAATATGCTTATGTATCGTGATATCCTTACTCATTAGTCGTACGCGTAGTTCTAAGTTATTTATATCTATCATATAGTTGAATTTTCAGATAAAATGGATTTCTGAAATTGTTGAATGGCAAGGGATAGAATTTTTGTCCACGTTGATTTTTCTGTACGATAATTGTTGAGTTTTTCCCTTATCAACCGTACTGTAATTTTGGTCTGACTCAAATAGCTGAATTTAGCTATGATGGTTCCGCCTTCCACTATTTGTCGTTATATAAAAGGGATTACCTATATATGTGAAAAAGGAAGAAAAAAACTGCCGTTCACCACAAAGTACGAGTAAATTACCATGATAATTTGATAAATTACTACTAAATACAGACCTATGAATCTACAAGTAAGAAGGTTGATTTCTATTGTATTTTCATTCCGACTCCATTTCCATAGTATGTTGAAGTCAGCGGAGAGCTGAAGTCGCTGAAATCAGCATGTGTAAGCGTATTTGAACGAAAATGATGCGAATAGTGGAAATCAGGAGTGAAGAAGATAATTCTTTTGAATGAAACATGCGAATCGGTTGAGGTTGTGATGTAGGATTCAGATTCAGCCAAATAAACATCGTTAATCGTAAGTTTATTGTGTTTTAGGCCGTTTAAAAATGTTATAACATGTCCTCAAGGATCGCTCATCAAGCACTAAGGTAGCTTGTATGTATGCATATAAAAACCGCAGTAAATTCTCTCACGATTGTTTGTTATTCATAAAGTTGATCTTGCTAAAGAGAAAATTATCTTTTCGTATTGACTGGAGTATTAGGAAAGCCGTGAATGTCTGGGACTCTTTCTAACCGATTCAGCGTCCAAAAAGGACAATGATACAACGTTTAGCGCCCCAAAATATCAAAAACCAATTTTTCAAAGTCCCATTTTACCCATATTCGGGGGTGCGGCGATCGGCCCGCAACCCAAATCGACGGATTCAGCTTCCAAAATTTAATGGAAAATGATATTCTACACGCCAAGGGTCACCAACAACGGAAAACCGTTTTCAAAATACCCATAACCTTCTCCGGTTTGCGGCGATCTGGCTGGAAATGAGTCTTATGTGCACATTTCAAAATTCTAGGAACATTTTTAAAATGCACTTTGGCTGCACACTTGGAAAAATAAACGGTGAAAGTCTAGGGAGGGATTTTTTGGTCTTTACGAATTCATGGTTGAATGATTTCAATGCGGATAATTAACAAAACGAAATGGAACAAAACATTGTGACACAGGGCCGAGAAATGAACCATCCAAGCTTATCCGTTTTCTTCGAACTATCCAGGTGGTACCTATTCAACCTATGTAGTTCTGAGGCCAATATAATTGTCCTCCTACAGGTCCACTTTGAAACAAACCCGACCCTGTTTCATATGCGATGAATAACGCTAATATAAGGAGAAAAGTAGATATACGTCGAAATTGGGCGCAAATGATGTAACCAACTACCTTATGCCTGCATCGCTCTCCAAAAATTCAACACGGTAAATGTGTAGTGTCAGGGACGGGTCGCCATATTGCCTGATGAGGTTCGATATATCGCACAATCGAAAACGCGTAAACTCATTTTGGATTAACAAGGGCAATGACTCATTATTATCAAGTTGTCAGTGATACATAGAATATTTGTACTTTTCCGTAAACCCCCCTCCATTCCCTTGTGAATGCCCCTCGCCCGCCAGATGTCTATAGGCATTGGGAAATTATTCTCACAAATGCATAACAGGTTTAGAAGGCGCTTTAATTAATAAGGAAATATTTTGAAAATTACGGTATTTATAAGATGTTGGAAGCTCGAAGAGATCGGCCGGCACTTGCATAACTGATGAAGAAGTTAATAATCTGCGTTCGCTATGAATCCCGTTCATTAAAAACGAGACCTTTGAGAAGAGATTAGTAGACCGCATCGAGGAGACATCGGGCGCAAAGAAGCGCCCAGGGTCGCTACTTCCCCAGCACCCACCAATGCCACAATACTGGGCCAAACTCTGCTTATATTAATTGAAATTTGAAAGAGAACATTCTTGTTGCATGGGGCCATAGCACGGGCACACAAGAGGCATTCACAAGGGGCGGAGGTTAACAGAAAAGTACCCTAATCTTATCAAGCAATACAGCGCCCCGACATCTCAGATATACAGCCCTCAACTTGATTGAACATACCTTAGCGACGGGATTTATAGCTTGTTCCATTATTTTCAACACACGTATCAAATTGAGTATCTAGGGGGAAGCCGCCGTAATGACAGCTATTCTTACTTGTAGATTATCTACAGTCGGTACATAGAGAAGGTATTCCATCCATCGACCCCTCATGCCTTGCGTATGGTGTCAACAACCTAACTCATCTTTTTAGGTATCTGTAACAAATTTAATCGCTTCAAAAAAGTTCAGACGATACTGTACAGTTGCGATTCTCTTCTCCGCAACAATGTATACGCGTGAATATTTTAAATACTGATTCCTACATTTACCAGTATATGCAATTGTATAAGTACCTCATTTTGTTACCTCAACGTCAAGTATTTGTGGTCACTGATCAGGCATTTTCTTTTTATGTATGCAAAATGAATTTACATTGCCATATTTTTCTGTGTATCAACTACTCATGAAGTTTACTGCAACGATTTTTTTCTTTTTAATAACAAAAGCCGAAGCGAAGAAAGTATGTAACCACTTCCACAGTAGTTTACTTTTATCGCAGTGCACTATGAAAACTATGAACTACGTTCCATCATATTCGGCCGTAAATAATAAACGCATGGGATTCGCACCTTGTCGAATGAAATGTTCCATTACCGGTGTGCTACAATTGATGCGTCACCCTCTTACGATTAAAACTATTATAATAATAATTGGATGAATTGATTTACCTCATATTCCTGAGTTTACCACGTAATATATTTCATCTATTATAGGTCAGTAAGCGTTTGTACTCAAGCTAAAAATGGCAATCGATTTAAATTTTCAAGAAAAAAAAAAATTTTGCTTTCTTACAATTACTTTTGAAGGTCAAATTTTTTGAACTGTCGATTTTTGTCAATTCATCAATTTTTAAGAATGGCAAGCTGGGAAACCCTGGGGCGACTCCTCGCAGTACTCTGCTTTCGACGCTGAATTTGAGAAAGATAGGTGACATTTATTCAAGAAATCGATGTTGACCTCTTTGGGGATCATCGACAACTCGTTCGGAAGACCTGGAAGAAGGCTGCTTCTAGATGATCTCTACAACAATGCTGGACTCACTTGATTTTTAAAAAAATCAAGAAGAAAATTGATTTTTAATCCCAATTGATCCCAAAATCGATTTTAGTTGTTAAATGTTGCATTGTTACCTCAAACCTCGAGTGTGTTGAAGATTCTCCATGGACAGGGTTATTAGCACCCCATAGGGTCCTTCAACCACATAACCAAACTTATAAAAAAAAAAAACTTGACAAATCGGAGATTTGGGAAGTTCCGAAGCCTGGGAATCAGCAATTACTTTACCAATTACATTAGCATTCTGTATAACTCTGCCAGTGACGAAGCAAATTAAATTTTGACTGCTAAATTCGATATAATTAAATTTTCTTTAAAAAAAGGAGACAAACGTGGAGACCAGAAACTGATGAGATGCCTCTAAATATTGATGACTGGTTTTTGAAACAACGTGTGAGTCTACTAAGTGCCTGCAGAATGAGCTTTTCTAACTTACAGACTGCTCAATCCAATTTTCTAACATACTCGGTTTCAACAAGAGTCAACTACACTGAGCGGCCACAATGATAACAGCTTTCCACCAATTGATAAACAAGCATATTTGTTCTTGACATGACATGTACATTGTACATTGTATTCGAGTAAGATGGACGCGTACGGCGCCTCAAATATTGTAATTTTATCATCTCTGACATCACAAAATACGTAATTCTCATTAAACAAACGCCTGGAATGGACTCCAAATATCCGCAAAACAGTCTACGAGCAGTGTTAAGAACTAATTTTACCCAGCAAATATTGATGGAGAAGTAAAAAAACAGTGTTACAACATCGACTGAATAACCAGCGAAATAAAACAACATGGTTTCTAGAGGTGAAGAGTTTATTCATGTTCTAGCATTTTTGAGTTTTGAAGGCCCTTAACTAGTGCAGATTAGAGCAATGAAAATGTAGTTACAAGTGGTACTTTACTGTCACCTATCTAAACTAGGTAATGGATACCGCTGAAGAAACAAAACGTCATTACGTGAAAGTATAATGAATTCATGAACAGGAGCGGCGAGGCTTTCGAATTATATCAAGCCTCACTGCAATCGATGACTCGTTATAATTCATGAGAAACAGTATCTTCAGACAAACCTGCAAGCGGTTATAAAATTTTAAAAACGGTTCTGATTTCCCAGCGCGCTGAGGATGTTTGGGCCGCCTGAGATGAGAGAATCCAGCGCCTTCTGAACTGATGGGTTCTGGAGAAGAGGGCTGTCGTCTGTAACAAAATGATGCTGTCTTCAAGCTTAATATTACACTTATCGGTGAAGAAGACGAAGAAAATTAGGATTTTAATTTCAATACTTGACGAAATTGTACTTTTCCTCTTTTTGATTGAACAGTATTGTAGGTTCAAGTTGTTACAAGTCAAGTGAAATCAATAAGAGTGGAACAAAGGAAAACGTGCTCATCAACGACGAAAAATGACACATTGAGGGCATACCTGCAGGTTTGTCACCTCCTGAAGTCATACCGAAGACGTCTTTAGGGGTTAGCAAGATAAAACGGACAAAACAATATAACGTGAAATCACAAACCACTCAATCTACAAAGCGTACTATCAAAAAACATCACACAGTGCTCTCAGGTTTGGTCACTCAAGGGGCTGATTTTATATCTGCACCCTCTAAGGCTCTAATAAAAGCGACAGTTTTCGAAATACTCAAATACGGGTTTGGGTATATCTAGGTCGTGGAGATAATCAAGACATTCATTTGCCACCGAGCCACACAAATGTTACGTGTAATGGGGTTGTTTATTCCTTGGAGCAAAATCAGGGGAATAATTCCAATTGATTCAGGGTCCAAAATTTGCTGGAAAATGATACCCCACACGCCGAAATGGCCGAAAATTGCAAAAATCAATTTTTTCCCCTTTTTTCAAAAAACACATTTTTACCCGTAAAATCCCCACATTTGAGCCAATCCGGACCAACTAGGCCCAGGAAGAGGCCTCCGACCAATACTTTGACGGACGTTTCGCCGTTTTGTTCTGGATGAAAAGTATACAGTCAAATTTCGGCCCTCAGATTGGCCCCCTCTATGATCTAGGGCATGATTATTCAAGGAATAACCAAACAAAACGGAATAATGGCTGAAAAGACCTCGGTGGCAATACGTTCGAACCCATATCACACACTATCAATAAATCAATAATAATTGTCACGAAAATTCCGACAACAGATTTATTGTCCGAAAGTGGGTTTCCGAGATTTCTATTATCTAGACGTGAGGGGTATCATTTCCACTAAATTTTGTACGCTGAATCCAATGAGACAGGTCCCAGAACGGTTGGAGCCCACTGGAAGAGGTTATAACCAACCCTGTGAAAGAATTTGCAGCGTTTTTTCTTCAACATTTACTTGATACCACAAAATTGATAAAAAATTTGTTCCTACTCATCTTGAGATTTTAATTTTATAAGTATCATTTTTATACTACATAATAGTAAAAGTCAGGTTTGTTGATTGATCTTCTCAAATTGCACGTAAATTTTTAATTAAGGCCAATTTCGGGGAAACTCACACACAATAGCATTAACGAATATAAAAACCAAAAAAAAAATTACAAATTCTATTGAAATTTCTACGACAACGTGATTTTGCTATATTTGTAATCAAATTCATATAACTATCCGTATCTACTTATATTTTCAATTTTAAATATCGTACTATTGTTAGTGTACCCCATGAACCATTCAACACCGAACTGACTCGGCTAATCCAAATTCTAATGGCCGTAACGTTTACTTTGGACAAATTGATTTTGAAAAAAAAAAACGAATAAGCGAACAACCTTTATGACTAAATAACACGAGAAAATCAGCGATAGAACAGTCTTGTTAAGGAGGATGAATATCCGTTTCTATAAGACATTCGTTTTCAAGGATGCCAGCAACGATAAAACTGAAATAATTAATTCAAAATTAGGGGGTGGCTCCACGTGGCGTTTCACCAGAGTTCGATGGGATTTTGATTATGTGTTCATGATAAAAGGATTTGTAAGATTGAAAAGGTTTTGGCAACTTACTTGCTGGCGGTTGGTTGGCGCCCATTCCAGCGAGAGGCGATGATGATGAACCTGTATTTCTGTTCAAAATGGACAGAATCCTCGTTTGAAGTTCCGCTTGAGGAGTCACTTGGATCGGCTCTGAAAGAAGGGAAGACGTCACAAAATGAGGGACGATTACTTAATCTAGACTTTATGAAACGTATTCTGTCAAATTTTGGGGCCAACCGGTGAGATTGAACCCTTTCTTATGCAAGGAACAACCAAACAAAACCAAAAAATTGCCCACCGACTTTGGCAGGTAGAATAGTTTCAAAAAGTTTGAAATTTTGGTCAGGGACCCATTTCTAGCTCTAGCAGGTCTTTTTCAGCCCGATCGGCACAAATTTAGGGACTGTATGGGTAAAAATGTGTTCCTTTAAACTCGATTTTCGGGACTTTTGGGCATGAGGCTGTGGAGTATCATTTTCCACTAAATTTGGGACGCTGAACCGATTGGAATGAGTCCTGGACACTCACCATTTTCCAATACTCTAGCTCCAAGGAATAATAAACCATTGTGGAAGAATTTGCAGGGGTTTTTCTTCTTAATCAAGAGAATTCATTTTTTCGTCTTTCTCATTTACCTATAGGATTTCTTATTTTTTTACGATTTATGTAATAAACAGAAAAGTTGGCATCCAACAGCTTCACTCTCACAATGTCACATTCTTGACTGAGCTCACCTGGTTGAGAAGGCTCGACTTTGATCTTTTCGTTGACAAAATACTGAATCAAAATGTCAAACTGCGTGTGAGTCAACTGCCTGCTGGCAGTTAGGACGAGCTCCATCAGATGGCGGACTTGCTCCGGAGGAGCTTTGGGCCCTCGCTTTTCAGCCTGAAGCCGCGAGTAGTTTTCGAAGTTCCGGTTGAGGAAAATTATTGCGTCTTCGATCAGCATGTTGCGGTGCTCTGAAACACGAGAACTCGTTCAAGTTATATTGAAACAAAAACGATCAAACCCAGCAGATTTAAGTGAGTGGCGAAGGAGGCTCAGTTGAGGGATTACAGGATAGTTTTCGTTGGCATGAACGATGCTCACAACCGTAAGGATCAAGAAGACATAATAAAAACGGCCTACAGTTCGGTACGGCGATAATAGAATTACTTGAAGGTTTATCCGTACTTCACACACGACCAATAACGCCGATTCAGTATTTACAAGTAAGGGTAACGTACGAATCTCGTGACATCAACCAAGATGGACGATAATCCTGAACTACTCAATCAGTTTACCTAAGGAGCATGGCCCAAATGGTCAATCCATGGAAGAAAATTTCTTTTTTTTTTTCAAGCGGTCAATGAAAACATAGGCCATCGCTATGTGATAGGCTCTAGGAGCACTCATGGAATAAAATGTTTCTTTTTTCTCACATGAGAAGCACTAATAAGCCGCTGAGCCGGCAGGCGGCGCTACTCATCACAATTCCGCTAGGAGCGCTGCTGAGTTAGAAGTTTCTTGCCACTCGTAATCTTCTTGTCCTTACTCGTAAATTGCTCACATGAGGTTTTCATAGCGAAGTGTACACTGGTACTTTAAGGGCTCCAGGTACGCAGACGCTTGTTAAACAATATCTGTTAGTATTGAATGGTTACAGATATGAAAATCGGTAAAACATTCAATAACTGCGTCTAAAGCTGGCAGATGATAGAAGGTCTGCAGACATCACAGAAATAATGCCTCTGAAAAATATAATCGGGCATAGTCAACTTTCAGATGTCCACTAGTAGTTCTCCCCTGCACATCAACGGTTTAATCGAAATTCCTTCAAATTGGAGGAACAAAATGTGAAAAGCACCTTCGATGGTGGGGTGTAGCTATTTTGAACTGCGATATCAAGGTTATGGCATGACATAAATCTTTTCTAAGTTGGCTTTTTCGGCCATAGGTCATTTTTGCAAGAGCCATCATCTGATTAATGATCAAGAAAGAACGCTTTAAAACTCACCCTTAGCATTATGCAAGCCCACGTCATGAAAAAGTTCTGCGATGCCGAAACCTTAATTTCATTTAACGCGGTCAGTTTCAAAGACGGATGAAGGATTTAAAAGCAATACAATACCTACATTTAGGTAAAATAATATTAATTCACTAAATTAAATTTAAAGTAAAGTAAAATTCACTAAGTTTAAATTGCTAATGTAAGTTTGTTACCACGGATTACCCCCATGTCATCAGGATAAGACTATAAATCTGCCACCGATCTCAGAAAAATATCGTTAGCGACCTATAACTTCAATGTGCTAGACGAACGTCGTTTGTCAATATCTGCCGGATGACGGTTGGGTGATGGATATCGGACACGAATAATCGAACGACAAGAGCTAATTCGATAATCGATCAAACGGTATCGTTACGAAGCTGCCACAGGATGAGGAACAAGCAGCGATTTGTAATATTGACATATTATGTTGAACTTTCGACAAATATATTTCAACTATTTATTGCAATTTCAGGGCTGCGTTTCAGCTATTCAAGGCACCTACGTTCGTCGCATAGGTAAACCTTCGCTGTGCCTTCGGGCGGGGTGGAATCTCTTCTACATGGACAGCCGTGATTCAAATTCTGTTTTCAGTTCACCTGTATTAGGACCTCCCAGTAGATTGGTTAATTTTCATGATTCATTGTTCCGCTTGAAGTTGAACTCTATTTGTCCGAAGCTGAAGTCATTAGTCAAAAGATTAAATTTATCTGTCAATAGTTGAAGTCTATTTGTCGAAAGTTGAAATCGTCTAGAATTCAACTTAATGTGTCAATACTATACGTATATGTGCTGGAAATTTCACGCTGAATCTGAACACGACCCCAAATTTGGAATCAACATTAATTCATCACATGTTCAAAAACCTCTAAACTCTAGCAAAAATCGAGCTTTTTGTGTTTTTCAGCTATCATATTCGAATTTCATGACTCGGGTGTGCTCTCGCAAAACACACTGGAACTACTGGATTTACTTCAGTAAATTCCAGGCACGATTAGGATACTAAACGATTTGTGCAAAAATGTCCGTGTTGGGAGACCGGCTCAAAAAGTGACGAAAACTCCTATTTCTATGGCGTGCGACAATAATATAACAACCGAGATGTGGTTCCATTGTAAAGAATACGCTATGAAACCGTGAAACCAACATTGATTAATAGGTTCTGGTGGTTAAAATCATTGACCAGAGCGCGAAATGGCCACATTGAACCCAGAGTTTCAAATCAACCAGCTGAGAATGCACGAGTTTGTTACAGCGAACTTAAACACAATCTTAACAACTAAGGGCTGGAGATGGCTACATGACTAGTAAATAAGTAGTCAATAGTTGATTGAGGAATCAACAACGGAAAACGTACCTTGCGGAGTTCCGTGGAGGATTTGGAGCGTCAGGCTCCGATTAAGTTTGTGTGCCGGGTTGACGATGATGGCATATAACGTTCCTCTTGAAGCAATGTTACCGAGAACCCTAGGGATGGGGGCGGACTCGTTCGGAAACATTATATCAACGGTGAATCCGATTGACTTCAGACGAGTTTCGATGTATTCACCATAATCCCTATAGTAACAAACAAAGTAAAACAATGGCCGAGCGACGTCATTGCGGGTATTGGAAGGCCGGTGGAGTTGCATGGTGAAGTAGATGGCGTTCGTGTATTGGTCGTAAAGCGGATGACCATTCTACAGGGTCCGCCAACGAAGTAGGACGTTTTTGAAATGGGTAGTACTCAGCGTGGGGAACTCTGTGAGGAGTGGGGTTGGGACCATCGTGTTCACGATGAAGGGAAGTTTTTTTAGGTTAGTTGCAAAGATGGTTTGGACGATGCCACAACGTGTTTTCGCGGTAAGTCGGTTTTTAGTGAACGGTGAGTCGATAATTCAAACACAGAGAGATTTCCGTCGAGAGTACGCGATTTCTCCCCGCGGAGAAACCCCAACTCGTAATGTAATCCTAAGGTGGGTTGAAAACTTCAGGGAAACGGGCAGTGTTACGAAAAAAAGGAGGGGAGGAGATCGAACAGCGCAAACTCCAGAGAACGTTGAGCGCGTGAGAGTCGCTGCCCTCCAGAGCCCACACCGTTTTGTCCAACTTTGTGCAGCAAATTTGAACCTCTCACAATCACCTGTTTGTCGAATATTGAAAGTCGATGGTTTCAGCAAGATGGAGCAACTTGCCATAGGGCAGATGACTTCCTTCGCCAAAAATTTAACGGTTGACTCATTTCTCGGCGCAGTGACGTTCCCTGGCCCCCCTGGTCCCCTGACCTATCCCCCTGTGATTTTTTTTTGTGGGGATACCTAAAGGAAAGAGTCTACAAAGATAAGCCGAGGACCCTGAACGATTTGAAGGAGGCTATCACCACGAGAAATGCTGGACAGCGTTTCGAGGAGCTTCACCGTAAGACTTGATAAATGCATTAAAGCTGATGGGCATCACATGCTCGACGTCGTCTTCAAAAATTGAACATTACCAGAAAATTCCACTTCTTGTGAACAGTTAAAAAAATATATATATATTCTATCTTGAGAAATAACCGAGTTATGATTTTTTTTAATCCATCCTACTTCGTTGGCGGACCCTGTACATTGAGGCTCGTTCTATTCCACAAGCATTGAGGTTTCGGACGAAACGTTAACTTATGCACCGGGTGGGATACAATTTCACGATGGACTAATTCGCACGATTAACAGTTTCCCGGTTTGTGATTTAGGTGCGCGTGTACGCGAAATCTACTCGGCGCGTTTGTGATTAGGTGATAAGCACGAAGGTGCGGCTGGAGAATCCCGAATTGGTCAATTGGTTATATTGTTTTGGTGATCATAAACCAAGTCAAGACCACATTGAGCGAATAACATTCACGTTAGCTGGTCAGTATTTGAAGAATGACGCAGATAAATTGCGTGTGGTCCATAGCAACGTTGCCGGGGCGAATACAGAAACGGATTTAGGCGATTTGACGACCGGTGGGTGCGGGACGCCGCATAGATGACGTTTCCTATCGTTATTCCAAGCTAAATCGACATCTATAAACCGAGCCAGAACGAAACTGCAAAACCGTTCCAGTTTAGAACCGACGAGAGAAACACGATATCAAAAGCGCGACAGACGGAGGAAACCACAGAAAGCGGTGGCAACTGTTTGAAACGAAACATCTCACCCCATTCAGTACGGATCAACCGCGGAGTACTTTTCATTCGCGATTTTGAGATTTCGAGCGGTTCGAAAGACGCGGGTTGGTGGAAGAGTCTTCAGGAGATGATGGAAATAAACACCGCACGTTAAGTCACTCGCAGTTACCAAAAAACTGCTAAAAATCATCTGAAAATTTCGATTAAAACAAAAAATAACTCATTTGGTTCAGGATATTGTTGTCTAAAAGAATTTTTGGTCCAAACTTATTACTCACTTTGATTGAAATCACATACTGAATTACTTCGCCCTCATGTTCCTCTTGTCTAGAGCTCTACTCAACGTATATTTGTTTGAATGTGAAGCATAGAACCTAGTCCTTTGTGAACTGTTATACGATTGAGAAACGATTTGTCATTCGAAATGTCCGTCTTTGGTATTCGCACAAGCTTGTAACGTCCTGGGAAAATCATCGATGGCAGAACGCAAGACTTCCTAAGGGGATGATAAAACCCAAGTCCAAAAAGACAGGTCCCGCTTCTCTGAGTGTTCCAAATGGGAGAAGGAAAAGAACAACTTCTGGGAACAACTGGAGGAAAATTCATCGTTTTAGGGCAGGATCGTCAAATGTTTGTAACAGAACTTGTGGCAGGACTAGGTGTTAAGTGAAAGCAGTTCAAACTTTTTTTTTTTTTTTTAAATATTCACTTGAATAAATTTGGTTAAGTCTAAATGTGGTTTAGACGGTCCGCTGTACGCGCCGTTTTTAATAGCGAAAAATTTCTAAAAATCTGAGATTTTGGACAGGGAACCGTTTTTGGGTCTGGTCGGTCCTAAAAACTTTTCAGCCCGATCGGTCCAAATTCGGAATTCGGAGAGGGTACGGGTGAAAAGGTGTTTTTTGATGAACAAATTCTTATACAGGTGTTGGTTATTCATTGGACCAGGCGCACGGAGACTCATTTCTTCAACATGGAAAATTTTGAATAATTTCTAATACCAAAGTCGGTGTGGACGGCGGACGGACATTTGCTAATTTTGATCTAGACACCTTGAAACCAGAAAATTTTTTTGGGCCGAATCGGAGAGATTGACTTTTTGAAATGACGGTAATTTGGAAATAATAAAATTCGTTTTCGTGTTGCTGTCTAATGAAGGCAATTTGAAACAGCAACACAATCGAGAATAAATAACGAACAGGTGTTCTCTTCACGACTGCTCGGTCAAAATCAACTGTCAAATCTTGGGGCAAATCGGTTAAACCTTTGTTTTGCTAATCCCTAGGTACCAGAAATTCCGAAAAACATATTCAAAATCGGTAATACACACCCAATAACTTCTTCCAGTGAGTGCCAATCGTTCTGGGACCCATTTCATTGGATTTAGTGTCCAAAATTTAGTGGAAAATGATACCCCACTCGCCTAGATCGCCCCGAAATCTCGAAAATCCATTTTTCAAAAAACACATTTTGACCCCTACCCCTCCCAAATTTGGTCCGATCGGGTGAAAAGTTTCGAGGACCGTCCTAGGCCATTCAGCCAATTTTCAGCCATCTTGGCGTGTGGGGAATAATTTTCGACTAAATTTCGGACGCTGAACCCATTGAGACGGGGCCCAGACCGATTGGCACCCAGCGGAGGTGGGTATGGGTCAAAATGGATACCTATCTACCTATTTCTAGTAGGTTTTCGAGATTTCTGGACCCTAGGCGTGTTGGGTATCGATTAGAATGAGTACCTGACGCTCCACACTCACTTTTCCCCCCATACTTATAGTCCAAGGAATAGCCAACCTTTGTGATTTCAATTTTATCGGAACAAAGTCGAAATATCCTCAGCACAGTTGGATTTTATGGTAATACAATTATATACTATGAAGGAAAACGAGATGAGTCGAACTTGAGACAATGGAACAAGAGCGCTGACACTGTTTTCCATAAGAAGCGAGTTTGTTCATGACTTGACGTCATCAAGAGCGCATGCGTGGTCCCCTTGGGCCACAGAAAGCCTATTTGACTGGTGGAAAATACGGCTGTTTGTTTCTGCTGGTATTTATCATTTTGATTTACACATTTTATTGATTTTGTTTTTAAAAAGTCGCTTTTTGTGTGGGGAGAATCCATCGGTAATCTTAAGTGGAAAAATAACCTATAGGGAATCCAGTCGATAATTTGGATTCAGTTCGCTAATCGTTTTGTTCGACTCACGTGATATTCTTGCTCAAGCATATGATCTCGATGTCGTTGGTGCGGTCAGCGTGAGGAGTGCTCAACGGTACTGGATCAGAGTTGGCGGGTTTCTCCCAAGAGGGGCCTCTCGCGTCGGCCTCACGACGAAAGTCGTCCCTGAAGGGCGGCTCATCCCTGAAACCTGACGAATAACGAAGGATGTCAAGTAAAATTGGTCCTAAAATGCGATTGTTTTTCTTGTCTAAATCTCAAACGACGTTACCTGGACGTCCTCCGAAACGATCGTCATCTCGGCCGAAGCCAGGGCGGTCTCGTCCAAAATCGGGCGCTCGATCTCTGAATTCATTGCGTCCCACAGTCACGGTCTAATCCTCCGCGCGGCCCGAAGTCACGATCTGCAATGTAGAACGTATCACTTGAGTGGTGGAGTATAATTTTATATAAAAGTTGTCGTTGACATTTCTGTTTTAGGCGAACCAGATGCACAACTCGCTTGTCATTATATTTCCACAAGCGATCACTTGTTGGGCTGCAACATCCACAACGTCTGTTGATCGACCCAGTTTATCAACAGAAAGAAAAGTAATTGCTCACAGATCTGGTGGAAGTGAAAAATAAAACCAAGAAACAGAACGCTGCAAATTCATACACACGGGTTAATTATTCCTCGCACTCCTTCGGATCAGGCGCATGGAGACTAATTTAAACCTCGGACCAGGCGAATGGGGATTCATTTCTTCAACGTGAGGAAAATGGGGGGAAACAGTGGGTGTTGCGGGTACCGGACCCAGTCCAATCGATTCAGGGTCCAAAATCAAGTGGAAAATGATACCCCACACGCCTGGGTTCCAGATATCTCGAAAACAGACATTCGAAATGGGTAAATAGGCACCCATTTTGATCCATAGCCTCATCCAGAGGGCACCTATCGTTCCGGGACCCGTCTCATTGGATTCAGCGTCAAGAAATTAGTGGGAAATCATACCTTACACGTTTGGTGGCAGAAATCTCGAAAATACATATTTAAACATGGGGAAAATGAGGGAAACAGTGGGTGTGGCGGGCCCCGGACCCATTTCAATCGATCCAGGGTCCAGAATTTAGTGGAAAATGATACCCCACACGCCTAGGTACCAGAAATCTCGAAAACACACATTCGAAATGGGTAGTTAGGCACCCATTTCGACCCATAACCTCATCCAGAGGGTGCCAATCGTTCCGTGGCCTGTCTCATTGAAATCAGCGTCCAAAATTTAGTGGAAAATGACACCCCACGCGCCTAGATTGCAAAAAATCTCAAAAATCCATCTTTCAAAATTCTTAAGTTTTGACCCAAACTCATCTGGCTCTCCGTTTCTGGCTGCCCAAAACCGCAAGACCAACAAATGCAAACGGAAGGGTCCTCTAACGTCTTATAAACATGCATTTACAAGGTCGTTGTTTCCTTTCCAAGAAAAATGAGCTGGGAAATGGTGCGAAGGAACAATTGATCAACAAGTTGCAACTTGACGAGCACGCACGTATGAGTGTGCAAGCTTTCTTGGTGGTTAGCGTTGAATTCAGCCCTAATTTTAGACACATGGCGTAATTCAGAGGTCAAATTGAATCGAACAACAAAATTTTCAAAAAAGCTTACCTCGCAAGTCTCCCATGCCTCCGCGGAAGTCGGATCCGTCCCTGAACTCCTCCCTCGGCGGGGGCCCTCGCCCTGCCGGACCGTTGTTCCACGGGTCGACTCTGTCCCGGTCCGGCGCCCCTCGGTCCCACTCGGGTCCTCCCCGGCCACCGGCTCCGCCTCCGGACCATGGGTCCCGATCGTGACCGCCGAAATCCCGACCACCACCGGGGCCTCCACGGTCGAAATCGCGACCACCGCCGCCAAACCGGTCACCGGGTCGGTCGCCGAAATCGCCTCCTCCTCTACCGCCAGGCTGATCGGATCGCATGTCCCTGTAGAAGCAGTCGACGTGAAAAGACAACGAATTTTTTCAGATTCATTAAGACAACTAACGGTTGAACCATCGACTCGAAGTAACTGTAAGGACACTGATTTCGGCACGCCACAACACTGAAAATTCCTTTTCACGCGCCCTAAATTGCCGACAATCTTGAAAATCCATTTTTCGAAATACGCATTTTGAGCCCCTTCCCCCCCCCCTTCCTTCCTGATCCGATCGGGCCGAAAAGTTCCAAGGATCAACTAGAGCCGGAAACGGGTCCCTGACCGAAATTTCAGTTCTTTAAAAAATGTTCTATTAGAAAAATCGGCGTGGACGGCACACGGACATTTGCTAATTTTGATCTAGACACCTTGAAACGTCCAGAAAAAAATTTTGGGGCGAAATTTGGAAATAATGTGATTTGTTTTCGTGTTGCTGTCTAATGAAGGGAATTTGAAACAGCAACACAATCGAGAACACTCGTCAGGAATTCGTTTTTGTGTTTTTGTCTAAAGAAAGGAACTCAAAGCAGCAACACAATTGAAAACACTCGTGAGGAATTCGTTTCCGTGTTGCTGTCTAATGAAGGGAATTTGAAACAGCAACACAATTGAAAATACGTTATTTTGATTTAGACACCTTGAGACGCCCATAAAAAATGTGGGCCGAATCGGAGAGATTGACTTTTTGCATGAAAACATAAGGTTGATTATTCAAGGATAACCAACCACAATATTCAGCTTCCGGAAGGAATTATAAATGATAATAAACCAAGAAGTTGAATGGTTCTGTAGAGAACAGCGATTGAGATTTACCGACAGTCGACGACCACGAAGGATACATAAGGAAGCAAAATAGGTAAGAAGAGGAAGGGAAGAAAAAGGTATCGATAATCGACCGTGAAAATAACTAAATCAGCCTGAAATATTTTGTTCTAACAAAGGTCGCATGATTCAGGAATCAGTGATTTGCATGTTTTGGAATGGGGTAAAGCGCGTGTCGGACATTTTGTTAATTTATTTTGAAGCCCTGAGAGGAATCTACTGAGGCAAAACCGGTCACCCAGCGAATTGTTTATAAACTTTTAGCGCGACCAGACACGAAAACTCAACAATTAACTGCTCGACTGTCAAATATTATCACAAAAATGTGTATTTCAAAAAAAGAATTTTCGACCATCTAGGCGTGTGGGGTATTATTTTCCACTAAATTTTGGACGCTGAATTCAATGAGACGGGTCCCGGAACGATTGGCACCCACTGGGGTAGGTTATGGGTCAAAATGGGTGTCTATCTACCTATTTCAAGGTTTTCAAAATGAGTTTTCGAGATTGCTGGAGCCTAGGCGTGTGGGGTATCATTTACCACTAAATTTTGGACGCTGAATCGATTGGAAGCATTCACCATGCGGCTGGTCCGAGGAATAACCAACCCCTGTGAATGATTTTGCAGCGTTCTCTATCAGGGTCGAGCCTAATCAAATGGTTCAACCAAACAATTTTAACACACTTACCGTCCTCCAAAAGGTCCTCCTGAGTCGCGGTCGTTGAAAGGTCCTGCGTTCCTGTTGCCTCCGAAAGGACTGCGATCTCGTCCGAATGGTTCCCGTCCTGGTCCACCTCTACCCCCTGGTCCCCCAGGTCCTGGTGGACCTCCTCTTCCCGCAGGACCACCACGGCTAGAAACAAATACAATAATTAGCGATAAGAAATCGACTGCCTAAAAATTATTAGCGAATTCTTTATTTAATAAGAAATATCATTAATCACAAGGATGACTTCTCACAGAGCCTTGAAATGTACATTTATTTGTCAAATAAACTCAAATTATTCAACACTGTTTCTGTATGCATATTATATATAAAGTATACTCATCATTCAAGTTTTCAAGTTTTGAAACCACATGTTGTTACATTTTTCTTTATTCGTTGCTTTTAAAATATAAACAAGAAATTATCTAACTCACTTGATAGGTGAGCGGTCCCTCTTATTATCATCGTTTTTGTTGTCTCCACCACCCATGGATGTTCGAGGAGCTCTTGCGTATTGAACATCTGAAAACGTTGAATTTGTTAATAAGAATGAAGAAAAAAAGGTTTCACCTTGAGATAAGTTGGTTACTTGTCATTTTTCAAGAGTAGTAGGCAATTTTCACTGGGTAACGAAATTCGATTCAATTGGCTGCACCAAACTTAATGGATCCGCATGATTGTATTTGGTATTGCTAAGCGGATCGTATGTTAAAAGTGGTGCTCAGGGTTTTTGACTTGTGCGACCAGAAGAAATGAGCTGAGGTTTAAAAAAAATCTCGAAAATATATTCAAAATGGGATAAATAGCCCTTTTAGCCCATAACTACTTCCGGTGGGTGCCAATCGTTCTGGGACCCATTTCATTGGATTCAGCGCCCAAAACTTAGTGGAAAATAATACCCCACACGCCTAGATCGCCAAAAATCTCGAAAATCCATTTTTCGAAAAACAAATTTTGACCCCAACCCACCGCGAATTTGTCCAATTGGCCTGAAACTTTTCAAGCAACAACTTCAGCTAAAAACGGTTCCCCGGCCAGAATTTCAGATTTTTTGAAAAATTGCTACTATCAAAATTGGCGTCGATGGCGGACGGACATTTGACTTTTCTGATCTAGATACGTTGATTATTCATGGATAACAGAGGAAAATGGCAGAAAGAGGTTGAGTTGGTGACTTTGCTCAATTTAGGATTGTGTTTGGAACGAGTGTGCTTTGTAATTTGAAAATATGGATAAAATTGATACCTTTTGGAACCAAAATGTCCCTATGTTATTTTCCTTAAATTATCGTTCATTTGGGGCCTACACATGCCAGTGGCTTTCAAAATTGATTCAGTTTTTCTATTTTCACGATAGAAATTCAAAGTCAAATGTAAATTAAACGCTAAATTATAAATTATACTTATCTGGAACTAGGTTGCTCCCAAATTACTCTAATTAGTAGCGATACAATTCTATGAATGTGAAAAAATAGATTATTCGCCTCCATTTTGGCATTTAGCGTTATAATTAATTTAAGAATACTTACCAATATTTCGCCCAAAATGTTGAGTTCCGTTCATAGCTTGAAGAGCCTGGACGGCCGATTCCTCATTGGAGTACTGAACAAATGCGAAATTCCTGTTCATTCGAATCTCTGCGAGAATGAGTTAGAAAAATTAATTGATAAAACGTTTCGTTCTTTAGATTTACTAGGCATAAAAACGATCTCAGTCAGAATTCTTACCAATGATTTTCCCAAATTTGCCGAACAAGTTCTCCATATCTTGCTGCGTCGCTGATGCTCCGAGGAGAGCCGATATACAGCCGACTTGACTGCTTGTTATTTGCCATGATGGCTCAACTGAAAGAGGCCATTCGCTTATAATTAATAAAATAGTATTGTATATGACATTAGGTCAGATTTGAAGATAATGTTTACGAAGCAATAAAAGGGGTAAAATTCTCAAGATTAAATAAATAAATAAAATGCTTCACAAATCTTGAGCGAACGAACAATTCCAATTCCTTGAATATGGTTTATATGAGCAAAATGATTGGAAATTAATCAAAAGAGCTTCCAAATGAGTAAGAAGCAAAATAAATTCCTCCTTCATATACTCAGCTACGATTATGAAGCCAATAAAATGATCAATTTCCGAAAAAACTGAGCCTCGGTCAAACATCAGAGACAAGGAAATAGGCTTTTAAATAATTTAGTTGTTAACTAAAACTTTATTGTACGAAAAGAAACCTCCTCATGACATGTGTGACAAGAATAAAATTTAATAAATTGAATTTCACTAGTTATGAGAACTACAACAATAAGTTAGTAAAGTAGCACATAGAACGATGGCTAACTAATCATTAATATTAGGTAAAATGTAGTTCATAATAGAGCAGATCGGCCAACGTAGCCGTACACTTTGAAATTGCCAATTTTTTGGCCACTTTTATAGTTATATGACATGAGGCAAGCGGTACACATGTAAGCCGCGTCTTCGGGTAGGCGATCATTATCGATTACGATGTACCGTGCAGTTTTGACGTGGCAAGAAAAGCAAAATTTCCCCTTGAGGCTGGCGAAAGCGAACATGAGAGGGTATTTAGTGGAATCCATGGGGTCTCGATGGTGGACGAGGCGGGCGTCAGTAAAAATGAGCAGGTGCTCACATTTGCCTTGATGAAGGTACAAGTAAGGGTAGCCCAGCCTCAGAGGGCGCAAGTCGGCGAATGTCGAGGTTTCCATTTTGTGCAATTCGCCAAATTGTAATTTCTCTCTGAGACCCCATCGTACGATTGGGGTCGAGTAGTTGATGTTGTCCGAATGCCGAGCGTCGATGTAAAAGTTGTTGCTGATGTAGAACATGGCAGACCGGTGGACGTCTCCAGCGCGCAGTTCCGTCCTACAAGTCAAATTCTCGCTTATGTCGCCGTCCACGGGTTGGAAATCGTTGCAACAGGCAATTCTGTCTCTTAAAATATCGAGGTTACTGCAGGACAAACAAAGAAACTCCTGGTTCACTTGCAAGTCTCCTCCTTTGTGCAGCAGCGAGTACTTTGAATGCCGCGCTGGCGAATACAACCTGGCTGCCAACAAGTAAAAACCACAAGGCACTAAATCGGTCATCTGGTCAATGCTTCGGGCTTCTTCAGATATATACTCTTCCAGATCCACTTCGCCTTTGTAACTCAATTTCTTCTTCAACACTTTAGTATGCGCCGATGAACGACTGGTGAAATGTTTGAGGCTATTCAATTTGTGCAGTGCTGCAGCAGGCGGCTTCCTCTTGATGAATTTAAAAGCGGTTTCATCTTCCAAAATTTCATCAGTTTCATCCTCAGGAAAGAGCAGTTTCGTGGACGCATCAAACTCCCTTACTTCGTCTGCAGACAAACCGAACATTTTTGCATGACGGGATCTTATTTCGGGAAATTCCTTCAATAACATCGAACCAAAATCGTTGAAGTACGACTCGAAATCGACTCTGTCTGATATGAAGCGACTTTCGTCCGGATGATAGTATCTCTCCTCCATTCTCACTAACTTCCTATTTGTCGATTTTCCACATACGATCAGAGTATTGCGCGAATAATATTGTTCAAACTGGAACACATGGACGGTAACACCAGGATCTGGAAGTAAATAATGATCAAGTCCAACACGAAAGTACCGCTCGTCCGGCCGGGCCAAGCTAGACTGACCTTCAGAAATGGAACTTCATACAAACCAGATACACTTTAGTATACAACGTTTTTCAAGTACGAACCTTTCAATTGATGCCTTCCTTGAGCAACTTGGCAAAATCTAGATCTTAAGAATATAGGCGTGATCACAATCACTTGTAAAAATCTATATTCAGAAAACAAGCCAAACTATCCAATATGGCCGCTTCCTTCCTGCTTCTTCAGCATCAGGAGGGTATACAACATTGGCATCTATCATGCAGTGTTACCAGCAGTTGACTGCAAGGAGGGAATTTCAAAATACGAAAATATCACTTTTTGTCATAAAAAAGAATCGGTAATCCATACTTAACACTATTAAAAAAGGCGTAAATATAATTTGTGAATAAAATATTTTTCGGATAATGTGAATACCGCCGGTATTAGGAAGTGAGGATAGATTTGAAATATATTTGAGCAAAATGTAGAAAAACATTATTTATATATATCATTCATACTCAGACAAAACGTCGTTGTATACCCTCTGGATGCTGAGGAAGCAAGAAGGAAGCGGCCATATTGGATATAGTTTGGCTTGTTTCCAGAATATAGATTTTTATAAGTGGTTGTGATTACGCCTATATTCTAAAGATTAAGTTTTTGTTCATTGATTCAAACGTTGCTTATTGTGAAAAATGTGATTCATGGCTCACCCTTGTAGCAGAGATAAGGTTGAAAAAAAGGAAACTTAGCCCCCAAAAATGAGATCTACATTTCTATTGTCAGTCACCTGCATAGGCCTAATAAAAACTATATTTTCTCCATCCTGACTACAACACGCACTATCCCTTGAATGAGGAATTATATCGTGTCCCAAAGAGCACTTTTAACGGGAGAAATTTCAAGTTTCCCAGTGTCATCAAACATACAAATTAACCTATACCAACTAGCGACCTAAACTACGAACTGAGCGTTCAAAAGTTTAAACCAAAGCGTGGAGGTATTTTTAGGTAGAATTTAGATTATTTAGATAGAATTTTAGAAGAACCTATCTCCCAATCAGTACCATGGAAGAAGGAGGTCCTCCTCCATGTCAGTACTATCTCAGCATGAGCGTGTTTGGCGGCATCATTACTCAAACTGCAGAGAAGTTATAATAGACTCTGTGATATTGCTAACATGAAAATTAATCAAATGAAAGAAATTGCGAGGAACAAAGGTGGTTTATTTGTCTTATTTATCACTTTGTCCTGGTGGTTATTTGAATTTTTACAAAATATCCTTGTTTTTCTTTCATTATTGACAATTTTTCTAGTTGAGCAGCAAACTAAAAATGATTGGCGTTTTTCAGAACCGTATTTTTTTTCTGAAAGAGGCTCAATTTAATTTCGCTTCCCCGTCTCAAAATACAAAATTTGAGTTAATTCCTCCCTATAAATTGACAGCCATTGGACAAAATCCCAGAACCGCCTCGACCTGGAAATCGTCAAACAGATCAGACGAGACAGAGAAAATGAAGTAAATGGTGAAGGGAAGCCATGAGGATGTTGTAGGGCATCATCAGCTTGCTAACCTACAGATAACTAATTAGATAATTAACACTTAGCAAGAACCCAAGGAATAGAAACCATGGAACTCTTCTGACCGCCATTCGGCAGTTTGAGATGTCGGCCGCCAGGCGCGCTCAGACCGAGTGATCCTCACGATCCCTCCTTGCTACGGGAATGAGAGCCGAGACTGCTATCATCTCGCCAGATAACAGTACAGTAAAGAACCTCCTATAACGAGTAAAGTTTACCTCATGTGATTTAGCTGCATGTGGCCTTTGTTTACGTTGTTTCTTTGCTGTTCTTCCAATTTTGTATAACTTTAATCAGTTTCTACCACAAATTTTCGTGTTTAACGATGAAAATGAAGAAGCGTCTGAGAGATTTAGAAGCTGAGGAACTCGAAAGGTTCGACGAGAGCACGGATTCTGAGCACGAAGCGTTGCAAGAGGCTTTCGCCGAAGGGACTCTAAAACCTGGACTCAATTTTCCCGTTACCCAGAGAAAACTTGTGAACAACGTGGGACTTCTCAAGCAAAAATTAGATGACATCAAGCTGGACCTGCCGTGGGTAGAAAAATTGGACGTTACAAGCTCCTTGGCACCGCTGGCGCCCGAACTCTCAGTGCAGGTGAGCATGTTTGTTACATTTGTTTTGCTGAACAGCTAAATAATATAAAGTGTAGTTCTCGGTTAGTTTATGATGGCCAAAAACCGTGCATTGAGGAACTATAAGTCGTTGTCCACTACTCGGCCTACAATTCAGCATCAGCACATACATACTTCTCATTCTTTTCTCCATCTTTCAGCTCAAAGAAGTCGAAAACAACCCTGTCGTCCACGATGATCTCAAGCGGGAGAGCATATTTTACCGTCAAGCTCAAAACACAGTTCTCAAAATTCTACCCAAATTGCGGTCTCTTGGTAAGTAATGCAGTTATATCAAGTTTATTACTGCAGAGAAGTGGGTAGATAATTTGGAATCTATTTTATCCGCCATTGCCTTCACGTTTGAAGTACCTTTTATCTTCGATTCTAATTAAATTCTTTATCTATGTGTGCAGGAATACCCACTCAGAGACCAGAAGACTACTTTGCAGAAATGGCCAAAAGTGACACTCACATGCAGAAAGTCAAGGTGGCTCTTGTCAAGCAGAAAGCTGAAACTGAAAGGGTAGAAAAGGTAAGGGCAATGCGAGCTCAAAAGAAACTTCAGAAAGCCCTCAACGCGGAAGCTAAAGTGAAAAAAGTCAACGCCAAAAAGGAGCTAATGGATCAAGTAAAGAAGTTCAGGAAAGGAGAAACGAAGGATTTGTCGTTTCTGGACGGCAAGAAACCCAAATCTGCTCAGACCGGTCCCAAAAGTAAGAAAGCGGCTATGAAAAAGAAATACAAAGATGGAAAATTCGGTTTCGGTGGTAAGAAAAGGGAAAGTAAAAGGAATACTAGAGAGTCCACATCGGGTTTTGACAAGCCACGACACCACGGAGGGAAGAAAGCTCCAGCGAAGAGGCCAGGAAAGAGCGTACGGAGGAAAACCAAGAGCAAAAAGTAGTAGAACTTGAAGTTTGCTTACCTATGTACTCAATTTTTCATGTGTAAATAAATTATGTTGTCCTTAAGAATGTCAGTTTAGAATAATAAGTGACCTTACATCCCGTTGTGAACGATTGACTTTACGGCAGGTGTTACAAACGTAGTTGTGTATGAGGCCATAAGAACATGGCCTCCAGGGGCAATCGTTTTTGCTTCTTCGAAATTTACAAAGAGATAAAATCCTACCTAGAGGAAAGTACTAGCTGCTTAAAAGGGTATTCGAGAGCAAACTAGTAGGTGAACGAAAATCAGAAGTTGTCACGAGGATCGGCTGGTCAAAAATTTGAGCATACTGCAGTGAGAAGTGCTAAGCAGTATTTTCTTTCCAATGATTGAGTGGACCAGGGTGTCGCTGGTAGCAAGAGAATGCCTACAACTTGTCTTCTGACTTGTGAGGGCCTACTGCGGCTAATTTGAGAATATGGGATTGCGGGGATGAACGTCTGGAGAATGATATTTCGTTAATAGGAGATCAGTCCACGAACTCAATGGATGGTTGGCGAAACCCACATTTCTGAACATGCTGATTTCGATTACCTTGTGCATCGCGCTCACAGTGTTAATCATAGGTTCTCCAAAAGTTAAGAGTTAAATGGTGAATTAGGGCTCAAAATCATTTTATAAAATCTACAAGAGAAAATTCCACTCAAGTGTCAGTTAGGATGGTGTACCAGGAATGTAGAGGAGGAAAGTTGTGACATTTTTCCACTACGGTTGAATTTATAAACGTCCTTCTATGTAACTTTGCGCCAAAATGGGCGAATTTCTTTTAATGTGCGTAAAAAGGGTATAAATGAGGAGTTTCCCGGAGTGGGAATGGTTTATTTTAGGTCAAGACTGGTTTAACACGTTCAAGAGCGTTTCGGATCCGGAACGTCAGATTACATGCCAGCCATGTGGCCGTCCTGCACCCGGAAAGGCAGATTATTCGCCAGCCACGCGGCCGTCCCGGATCTGGAACGGCAGATTACTTGCCAGCCATGTGGCCGTCCTGGATCCGGAACGGCTGATTACATGCCAGCTATGTGGCCGTCCCGGATCCAGAACGGCAGATTAGCCGCCAGCCACGCGGCCGTCCCGGATCTGAGCCACCTACTAATGAAATATTTACATGTACAAGGGTCATGTACAGCTCCTATTGTCTGTTCTACCGTTTAAAGGGGAGCTAGAGGGGTCCCTGAATGATGAAAACATCCTCAGTAACTGAAAGCTCCCTATATTAAAATTTAAAGATATTCGGGCTCAAAGTGGACCATCCAGTTTTCTGTCGTCCTCTACCATGTTGAGTTGTTCCTATATCTTCAAGAGGTCGTGTGGTTCGTCATGCCCTCGTCAATCGAATGCAAGGCGCCGAAAAAGGATTATTCGATGTTTGACGTCAAAGCATCCTTGCAACACTTAAGCGCTCCAGCCATGTGGTGTCCCAGATCCGGGACGGAACTACATTGCGCCTGTTTTTGCCAAATATGCGTTATTACTCAACGTTTCCGTTTTTCTGTAAAACATTTCCTTTTATTTGATCGAATAACGCTTCATTTGTACAATGTACCAAATGTTGGCCACCACTCGCAAATTTTTGGAACTACTAGTCTAGAATGATAGGTTGATCATTGCGGGTAGGGCAAGCCCGCATAGACGGCGTCGAACTCGCCAGCCTTGCAGCCGTCCCAGATCCGAGACGCAAATTAATCGTGCTCTAATTATGTATTTATTGAATTCTGGGAACTAAGAACACGGTCTCCCCGAGTAGTGTAGTGATTCAGAGTGCAAAGAGTAGGAAATTTTCTCTAGTTCGATCGTAATTGATAGTTCCAAACGGCCTTGGGTGCATGGTATAGATGAACAGAGGGAAGATTTAGGGGAGCTCTCATAAATTGTAAGTATATAACCTGGCACGGAGTTTTTTCCAAGTTCCTCCTGGGGTGTTTGTCGAACGATGGACTCCTGATGGTGCTGTTGGACGTCGTATAAAAGGGCATATCTCTAACTTTTTTTTTTATGTGAAGTCCCATTTAAGTAGCCATTTGATGAATGGCTAACATAGAAACAAGGGGAAAGAAAAGAAATCGGGGTCTAAAGAGCAACTTGATCTCACGTCACGCCAAGATGTGGACGTTCACACTCTGTATCACGTGACATGGCGCACTCCACCCTTGTAAAAGCTGTGAGCCACACTTCTGTGACGTGACATGACTCCCAATCATCTATCTTCAGCTGCCTAGATAACGCATGTTTGAGCTACAATTAGGATTCATAAAAGAACAGTAATCCCTGACGATCATCCATATTACTCGCCTCTTTGGCGCTGAAATTAAGAAGAATGAAGTTTTTCCAATTGATTGTTGTCCGAATAGACTCGGGAAAGTCGAAACAAGGATTACAAAACGTATAGGCCCTGCTATTTGACGAAACTTGCTCAATAATCTACAAACTATGACGTTTTCCGTAGGCTAAAAGATGTCACAGAATACCTTATATATTATACTAAAATATTCCTACTTTTTCCCGCCAGTCCTTCATTTGTATGCCACTTGATTGGACATTCCCATCATTTTCTTCTTATTGTTTTCTCATTATTTCGCCAGGATACGATGCTCGTTCATTAAATTCACTTCAAAATAAGGTCCGCTTGATCAATTTCGTCCCAAAATTGAGACCTGAGCTGAAGAAAAAAGACCCCCTGTTGAATTTTGATGTTAACAACCCGCTGTAAACAAAAATATTTTTGAATATTATAGGTACCAAATATGTCACTCTAGTTGAATACGTCATGAATCACGCATACGTCACGAATAGATATAAAAACAATTATTCCTCAATAGTCAATAAAAATATATTTAACTTCCTGCGCGCTCTAAAAATCAATCGATAATTCAAGTATCGGCAATAACATAAAATGCAAACAACAAACAATCCTCACTTGAGTAATCTTATCACATGAAACGACCGCCGCTTTCGTCACGTCTACTAGAGTAAAATTAAATTTTACTTCTGATCACAAAAGGTTATCAAAATAAAATGTAAATTTAACACGAAAGTACAAAAATAATACAAACTACTCATCACTGACGTGGTCATATTTAATCAAGGATGACTCAGTCAATAACAAAAAAAATTGTCTATTTACATGAAAGACGAAAAGATAAATGTGAGTTTTTAAGGTTCAAACTACAATATTTCTCCATAGGGAATTTTAGACAAAAATGATGTTCCCCGTTGATCGTCTTGTACAGCTGCCAAGTCAAATGAATGCCAGAAAATGGATCAAAATATAATATGCATTGGAATATCATTTGACTTTTTTTGTTGTTTTTTAAACAAAAATACTCTTTGTAGGTTCGTAAGCAATACAAGAAGGCGGACTACTAGTGCTCACACATAAACGGCACAGAATTTCCATCAAATTTTGGTCAGTCATAAAATTATACGTATCTAGAGAACCTTAGTTTACATCGCAAGGTGTAATTATGTCTTTTATCGATAAAATAAGGCGACTTAATCCGTTTTCTTAACAAATTTCTCCTCGAGCGTGCCTGGAATCTGAAAAAAAGAGAAAATCCCGAGGGGACGAGATGAAATTTAATCAGTCAACTGAGTGATGAATGAGAACGGAACTTGATGAAATAAAACCCGGTTTAAGGTAACTAGGTTTTAAATAACTAATTCTCAGGTTTCGTGCACGCTCTATAGTGACCTTATTTATGAGGTGGCTTAATGTGAAGATAGAAATGAGTTCTTTTTTAACCTGTACGTTCGCTGCCTTGTGTTTAGGGCGTTTCAGGCAAACAGTGAAAATTAAATTTTGTCCTCTTTGACGAAATATGTCATAATTTTGGAATAATAATTGCAATATTTCAGGACAAAAATAAATAGGAAAAACCTGAACGGGAGAGGTTGAGGCCAACCAATGTAACGTCAAGTCAAACAAAAAAGCCCCTCTCATCAGCAACCCTCTCGAAATAGGGTCGCTCCGACACTGCTGATGGCAATACAGGCGCACTTATCAGCGGACCCACTCTCTGCTTAGTCCAAAAACCGCTTTACTGATAAGGGTCTTTAATGATAGTATTTTTGTTCGATAAACACAAGAGGAATACATGAGAATGGTTAGTATAGACACTAGCGTTCATAATATTTGATAAAATCTCTTGCTCATTGAATAATGATACTGATATTACCAAGGGTTTCCTATAGGGTGTCTTATCAGTGTTTTATCGCACCACTGATTGATAAAAATTGATCAAGGTGAGTTTCAACGTCAGTACTTGCAAATCAAAAACATTTGACGAAAAAAATAACAAAAACATTCAAACAAAACGAATTTAGTAGAGATAAAAACAAAGTGGTTAACTTATGTGCACATGCTACGTTAACAGATTGCAATGGAATGTAAATATGTGAAGTACACGAGTTGGAAGGTAAAGTGTGCAAAATTTGGCTGTTCTAATGAATAAATGGTGAAATTTGAGAGGAAGCATCCACCAAGTTTTAGCCTTGTAAATGAATAAATCTATTGATTCCCAGTTTAACATTACAGATTGAAATCAAAATAAGGAGAATTAGAACAGTACGAAACTACCTTCACCTCAGTATTGTTCGTCTAAAACAAAAACTGACGATGCTAGTCCGTCAAATGACTGATTTTTATATTGAGCCTGTCTCTCAAATAGTTTACAAGATAAAATTTGCGAAACGTCAATTTCCGTTACTTTCAAATAGGAGGTGCAATTTGCTTGTAGCCTACACCAGGGCTAACAGCTTACCATTAACGCCGAAAAACGAGTACGTTGAAGTCAAATTCTAACAAAAATGGTTAATCGGAGGCAGCTCAACAGTACCAAAAGGGATATAACACAAGGGAATCTAAATGAATTACCAAACTCAACATTTGGCTTCATTTGGTTTATCATCAACGATCGTCTATTGAAAAAATATCGCTCGAAATTTATTTTACAGTCGGTTCATTTTCACTTGGTGAAATTTCATACATATATACATAATCTCCGTCAATGGAAGGCGTATAGTAAAATACGTAATCCAATAGGGAAACAAATGGCTGAGAGTATGGTATGTTGGTATGTTAGTATCATGCTTCGTGGGGGTGGCCATTGAGTTGTCCAGCGACCTATAAATCATAAAAGTTGTATCAACAGAAGAAATTTTGAAGTATTTGAAGTAAAATTCATCAATGGAATATTTTTATTAAAATATTCTGGTGAATTAGACTCGAGAGGAAGATTTTTATTTAAGAAAGTCCTTTTAGAGATCATTTTGGCACGGGGGGCACTTGGTGGCTTGATTATGGATATGGCAAGAAGGAATTCAAGTTTAGTACGTCAAGCTGGAGCGTATTTAACATTATGAGGTTTGAAATTATGAATGAATCTATGAAGTTAGTTGACAGTAGGTGAGTGTATGCGTCTCATCTCACTTTAGGTTTAGGTCGGTGAGTGTCGACAGCCTCGATGTCGAATGGAATGTAGTCAACTTTGCAGCCGTAGGCGACGGGAGTTAATTTTATTATTGTGTGAAGAGGAACGTGAAGATATGGCAGCTCATCTGGAACGAAATGAGCCAAAAGTCTTACAAATTCAGAGTAGAAAAACGGGGCGAACAAAGGAAATCTTGCACTCACCGGCAGATTTGTCGAGAAGGTAGGCCAACAGACATCGAATCACCGCTTGATGACTGACGACGAGGACGTTTCCTTGTCGTTCGAGTTCCATGATGACGGGTTCCAATCGGGCGACCAAGTCCTCGTAACTTTCACCCCGGGGGTACCTGCAATAAAGAGAAACATGATGTCTGAATGCGAAGAATAATCACAACAACTTGTTCTTTGATTATTGATTCAAAACTCATTTCAGTTTGGAATTTCATTACTGAATTATCTTTCCCTAATGCACACCACTGCGAAGTATACCCACAATATTCATTCATTCATTTGTTTTTTTTTTCTTAAAAAAGCTAATATTTGGGGAGGAGCAACTCCATACGCAGAATTTCCTCAAAATACAGGCCTTAGTCAAAAAACGCATCCAAGCCTTCCTCGATGGTTCATTATTCTGTAGAGAAAAGAAATTGTGGAGAACAGTGGGTGTCCAGGACTTCTTCCAATGGATTCAGCGTCTCAAATTTAGTGGAAGTTGACACACACTACGACTACATCCCCGAAAATGCCGAAAACTCACTTTCAAAATAGGTAGGTACCCATTTTGACCCATACCCATCTCCGGTGGGCCAATCGGTCCGGGACCCAACTCAATGAATTCAGCGTCCAAAATTTAATGAAGAGTGATATCCCACATTAATTGCCCAAAAAATCTCGAAAATCGAGGTTCAAAAAACACATTTCTACCCTTTACCTCCCTTCATTTGGACCGATCGGGCTGAAAAACATTCCACAACCAAAAACTGCATGGATGCATTTTGGTTTCTAGATCTAGGGCATTTAGACATGATTATTCAAGGAATAATGAACCTAAAAAGCCCAACCATATCAAATTTCCCGGTACCGGCATTGAATTGTTCAGCTAGGAGCCACCCCACAGCGCTTGGGTAGACCAGAAGGAACGAGTCTTCTCTCCTCTCTTCCAACATTGGTGAATTAACCAGATCAGTTAACACTCGTGAAGCCAGAGCAGGTTCAATTCACAGACAAAACAAGCCCACTGTTTGTTGTGTGGTGGACAACCACTGCTAGCAGCACTGCTGGGTGCACGAAGATGTGGACCATTCAGCTATCAGCATTTGAGCAGTCTTGTCTTTAGTCTCAACCAGCCGCCATGATGGTTTTCAGACTCTATCAAGGCTCACAGAATACAACTTGCAATCACATGCTGCTGCAAGTGAGCTGTTTTGTTAGGAAATCTCACGTTTTTTAGTTCTTTTAATAATTTCCTTTGCCAATATTGATTTTTGCTTACTGTGTAGTTATCAATCTGAACCAACTATCACCAGTGCCCCTGGCAGATCATCATTTAACTTGGTTACATATCGTTTCTGCCAATACAGTTCCTTGATCTTTACCATTTGTTCTTCTAATATCCAATCCATTGGACTAATCTCCACTTATCCAAATAGAAGTAAGTGGACTCAACTTAAAAAAAAGAAATCAATGGATGGGATACCTGTAGGTGAATTTGGCTTTGTCACGAGCGGTAAAGTCGTCTGGGTATTTTTGTTTGATCTCCTCGTAGGTCATTTCTTCGCAGATACCCTACAAACCGAAGAGAATACAAAGATATTTAATAGTTCAATTCATTTCAAAAGTGGCAGAGCACTTGACAAAGAGCGAATCCTAATAACTTTTTGGCAATGGCGTCACAAGCCACAATTATTTGATTTTTCTACAATTTTTATAGACTCAAAACATTTTGACGTAAAACTTCTGTTGTACGAAATTGAAAATGTGATTTTTTTTTTTTGTATTTGTAACAAGATCGTTGTAAATTCGAATAAATCCAATGGCAGAAATCTAAAATTTTGATTTAGGCCTCCGCTTGATCATGTTTAGTATTCTTATCATTCCTGCTTGGTCTTGAGTACTGCAAATAAATCCTCACCGCGTCAATTTCATTGAGAGCTTTCCACCGTTCTTGAGGAGCAGGGATTTTGGCCACAGTTTGAATGGTTCGTTTCAACCACGACGTCCAGACTCTGAGACCGCTTATGTTCTGTTCTTGTATGTATTTGGATAACGCGTCGGCGAAGAATTGACCTCTTTCTGAAAGCTCAGCATCGCCTCCTATTCTCCCTTCCAAGTTGTGTTTACTCTCTCCATGCTTGAAAGGACAAACAATATTAAATATGATCTACAACAACACCTAGTGCGTTGATAACGCATCCATTCAAGCTAATTATAAACTCACTCTGGCGATGTATATCGTTCTTGGAACGATATGGATGTTCATGAGGTAGTAAACTATCCTCGATTGGATGTGCCCCTCATGTTTGTGGACAAGCACCTTCTCACCGGTGTTGTAAATTTTCATGAAGCTCAAATGGGCCTCTTTCTCCTCGTCCAAAGGCTCGTATTTTTCCTTGTAGTGTTCTATTCTCAACAGGAAATCGTTGAGAGCCATGTCTTTGGGCATGTTGGTGTAATCAGGGGAATTAACTTTGACTTCCTGAAAAATGCATTAAGGTTAAATTTATTGAATAAAACCACATTTCGATGCCTTAAGATACCTGATATATGTAAGTAATTTCGTCACTACTGAACGTGATGGTTTCACATTTACCATAATGTTTTGTTCTACAATTTGGGGATCATCACAGACAGATTCAACAAAAAAGAGCTTGAAGCCCATTTTTTTAACGACAATGTTATAGATGAGGACTCGTCGGTCAGTCGTTGAATTCGTAGCATCAAATACCTGAAAAATAGTTTGTGGTAATGATAAATAGGTGCCTATTACTTGAGAAGGTATGTTTTTGTTTGTGAAACAGTATCTAATCTATAAATTGCTGATGTAAAAATGCATATAGACTCTTCAACGGAGAATTTTTTTTTAATTATCAGGATGTCCAATATTAGATTGTAGGGTGTAATGAAATAGTACGCCCAGATACCATAAAAAGGCCCAAAATAACCACTCAGCACAGAGTGAGTAAGGGGGAAGGGTATTTTGACACATACTGATACCTCTCCCAATTTTGAACCGATCGGGCTGATATGTTTCAAGGACCAACTGACCAAAATTTCAGGGTTTTAGGAAATTGTCTACAACCAAGATCGGTGTGGCCGGCGGACGGAAATTTTGGTTTTGGTTGGTTATTCCTTGAACAATTCACGCCTTCCTTGAGTCCACGCCAATTTTAGTAATAGAGAATATTCTTAAAATCTCAAATTTTGGTCAGGGACGTCTCACTATCTATTAAAAATGTTGGACCCTGAATTTTGATTAGAATGAGACCGGACACTCCACACTATTTTCCTCATACTCCTGCTCCAAAGAATAACCAACCATTGTGGATGAATCATCATAAAACCTATACTGACAAATTTTGTGGGCGATCGGAGAGGTTGACCTCAGGTATGAATACAAAGGCTGATTATTCGCGGAATAACCAACCAAAACTTCCATGATGTTTTACCAACAATGGAAATGTTTCTAGAAAATCAGTGCTTCCACCAAATTTTGAACGGTTCTTGCAGTGACTTCGAATACAACTGGTCGACTGTGGTCGTCGTCACCAAAAGTTCTAGGCATGCTCTCACTTCTGCTTCAGGTCTTAGTGAATTGAGACGAAATGACTATTCAAAACGACCCTAATCAATTTCTAAGCCATGAAATTCTCTAATTTCAATAATTATACGTTAAATAACTTTGTCAAATGCAACTTACAGCCACTTCGCCACCTTCTTCAAGCCAGGAACAGACGTCGTGGAGGGCGTCAATGCAACATTTGGTCCGAATAGCCATCGCCTGTTGATTTTCAGGCCTGAAGAATTCGTGACTCTTGTAAGCGTCAGTCACATGCCGCCTGTATTCACCCAGGTTGAAGACTGCTTTCAAAAATAAAATAACGGAAAATTAGCGAACATTATCACTCGTTATTGGTTAACATTTCAATAAACTGCAAACAGTTACGTTGTAGGTGAGGGGAAAGGGGTGTCGCTCACCTTTGGTATTAATACCAATCCAATTGAGGTAGCGGGAGAGCTTTTTGGAAATGTATGTCTTCCCTCTGGCAGGAAGACCAACCATTGCGATGACATGAGGACTGTTGACATAGTTGGCTCGTTCCCCTGAAACATTACAAAGGAGAATGAACGCATTAATCAAGATTACTTGAATAGAAATTTCAAAAATAGTTGAAAAACAATTATTTAGTAGGTTAGACAATTCAAATTTAGAGCATTTGGATCAGCCTAAGGGTGCGGCAGTGGGCATATGCCACTTTTTCTTGGCACATTGAAAAAAAGTTGATAAACTTTCAAGCGTGTCATCAGATAAAATCATTAGTTAATAACCTAATGCGTTAAATGGTACAGCGGCGAGGCCAGACGTTCTGGACGATGAACTGGGGAGATAACCTTCAAAATATTTATCGAATGATGACTACATACGAATTCACCTTGATCAAAGCATTACGACACAACATAATCCCCCTCCTAATCCTTAAGTTACAACAATGCTAATTGTGAGCGCGGGACAGAACATTTTTACACATTATTTGTGTACTACTTAGCAGCATATAAAGTCTTGTTCCAATTCATAATAATGAGGCAATTGTGCAGAAAATGTTTCAATTAATTATCTTAAAAAGAAGCTAAAGTTGATTTTTCTCCAATTATAAAGTGATATATAAATGCAGTGAACAACTACAAAAGTCTCCTGTGTGGTAGGTAAAACTGATCAAAAGTAAGTTTTTCAAAGCAGACAAAATAACGTGCAAATTGAGTAATTCCAGAGTACGTTTGAATGCGTTGTACGATAAGTAATGTCTGAGATATGGATTTGCCAAAATCATCGACATATTCCAAGTTTCTAACTTCTGAAAACATAGATGGCAGAAATATTGATCTTACAAATTTTGATGGAAAAAGAAACTTCAAGCAAGTTTTGCTTTCCTTTTAGGACCAGTTTGAGGGTAATATTTTGTTAAGAAATCTCAAAAAAGAAGATCTGGCTTTGGAACATGGCAATCGTGTGCGTAAAATGCATAAATTTTAGAAATGTGCCGCAGAGCAATTGTATAAATAAGGACTGTCAAAATAATTTTGTACGTATTTTTTAACAACGATTACTTGGTGATTTTCCGAGTTAAAATTTGTGAAAACATTATGCGATTCATAAGTCCGGCTTATGTAGAACGCCGTAGTAAGTACTTTAGAACGATTTAATCAGAAATTAGTTATTCGAATCAAGCACGAGATTAAATTATTAGGTACTCTAATAGGAATAGGAAACTGCTCCTATGAGAATATCTGAGCTGAAAGGTAGTGTTTAACTTAATTTAGAAGGAAAATGAAAGATATCAGAAAAACCTGAAATAGCATCAGGAACAACTTACAATTTTGGTTCATGACGAAATCTAGATCGAATTACGTGAATTGGAAACTGGCAGACGAACAGAAGGTCTTTAAACCAATGCCGTTGCGTGGAAAAAGATAAGTTCACTAAGTCTACCGTTATAACCAAGATAAGATACAGCGGAATCGTTGAGAAATTGTAGGAAAATAGATAATATTCCTAAATAAAGACGCCTCACCTATTCTGACGGACACTTGTCTCTGAAATGTCGATCGCCTCCGATTCATTTCGGCGTCGACGGGCTTGTGGCGATTCAGTTTGACGGTGTTTTGAATCAGTGGCGGTCGAAGAGAATTTCGAACTTTGTTCGGTTATTTAGGAAGACCGAGGAGGATCAATCGGATCTTTACGAGGAGAAAGAGCGATGAAAACTGAACATTCCACGGTAGGAATAAGCAATTTCTCATACGAGGGGCAAAGAGTCTGATAGGGAACCCACGTCACTAAGAATATCGTATTTGGTAGGTGGTTTGGCAAACAAAACGACGGAGACCGCCTTGAACTTTCCGGTTGCCTGTGATGATAACGAACATGAACCTAATGGAAGGATTCGACTGAGACTAACTATTACGGAGGCCGTGATAAGGGAAGATAAGTTGCTATTTGCGAAGTCATTATCGGCGCATTATACCAACACATTCACATAAATCATAATCTCACTCATAAACAGTACCTACAGAAAGTCCCCAAAAGACGTGATTACCTATAATGTTGTATCATAACGTGGCTGTAAAACATCGTAAATTCGTTCAGCTCATTTAATAATCAAAGAACCCGAAATTTACATGAAACTCAACAGAAACCTTCATACAGGTACGAATTTTTGGTTAATTCGTATCATATTCTCCCTAGGAGTTAGGCTTGCGAGAAATTTGATACCAATAGTGGCCAAAAAGAGCCTTTGATAACATTTAAATTTATAATTAAGCCTGGACGGTGCACTATAATGCTGAAAGGTGGGAGACATTATTTAACCCTGAAAGGAAATATTAAGTTTAAAATATAATTTGAAGATATATACTATTTTTTTTAATAAGAAGTAAAATTTATGAAGTTACCAAATTATTTTGTTTTGTTTGAGGTACCTATTTCACTAAAAATTTCACTTCACCTATATTTTAAAATACACAATTGAGTTTTTAAGTCGTTATCAGTTGTGATTTCTTCAGATTCGTAATTTTATAGCACAAAACGCTGCAAATTTATTCGCAGGGGTTGGTTATTCCTTGGACCAGGAGTATGGAGGTTCATTTCAATAGAATTAGCGTCCAAAATTCAGTGGAAAACGATACCCCACACGCCTAGGTACCAAATCTCGAAACCCCATTTTAGAAATGGATAGATAGAAGCCCATTTTGACCCATAACCTTTTCCGGTGGACACCAATCGTTTTGGGGCCCGCCCATTGGATTTAACTTCCGAAATTTAGTGGAAAATAATACCCTACACGCCTGGATCACCAAAAATGTCGATCCATTTTTCGAAAAACACGTTTTGGCCCCTACTCCCTCTCTTTCCACCCCCAAAATTTAGTCCGATCGGGCTGAAAAGTTTTAAGGACCAATCAGAGCTGGAAGCGGGTCCCTGACCAAAATTTCAGATTTAAAAAAAAAATTCCAAAACATATTTTTTTTTTAGAAAATGGCGTGGACGGGGGATGGATATTAGCTCATTTTGATCTAGACACCTTGAAACGCCCGGAAAAATGTTTGGGGTGAATCGGAGAGATTGACTGCATGAAAACAATAGGTTGATTATTTAAGGAATAAAACTAACCATAATGTGTTAAAAATGAAGGGAAATGTGAGTTTTTCACGTAGGAGTAATTATTATTCAATATTATTTTAAGAGGGAATATGGCATTGAGGGGGTACATTTCCAGTCTTGGGTTAAGGCTAACCTCATACTTACAGGTATTTATAAAGTATTGATATAGCTGAATTTGACTTTGTCATGACAAACTACATGTCTTGTACCATTACTAAGCGCGTTTATCAAAAAATTGTCATTTAAAATCGATTTGTTGCATTTTCTAGAAATTTCTAAAAATGTCTTTTTAAAAAACTTAGCGGCCATTTTGCTATTGGTTGAACTTAACTCGAGGAGCCCGTTACGGCTAGAAATGAATAATCAATCATATTTGAGAATGCTGATTTCCAATATTTTTCTACCTGAAATAGCAAAATAACTGAAATAACCTAGTGAAATAGCGAACTTGTTTTGTTGGACAACACGATTACGAGTATCACTCATATTTGAGACTCTCGTCATTGTTCTCGTGACAGTGTAGGAATGTCACTAAACCTTTGCCCAATCAATAGTCTCCTCCTATACCAAGAGATCTGAGCTGATAAATTATTTCTATTTAGGAACGTTTTATAGTTCCAATGAAGATTTTGTCATTGGGGTAAGATATTCATCTCGTCACAAATCATGATATTAATCGTAACAGAATGATAGGTAATTCAATAGAAAGACTTTTCCATTTAACGGAATTCTAAAGGAAAATTAACTCCCTTCCATTTAACGGTATCCAGTAGTGTCGACTTTAGGGGCATAGACGAATAGGTGTACTATAGACATAAGACACAGGAGACTTTGGGGGGCAAACACCTTACATGCACCTCAATAACGTCGCGCATTACACACTCGAAGTGCTTCTCCAATGAAAATCGCTGCAATGAAAATAAGAGAAGAAAAAAACGATCGTCAGACCACAATACAGCGAACACTACACTGACCGCACAAATCAAATGACTGACAAGAAGACCCGTCGATTCTAAAGAACCCCCTTAAGCGGCCAAATTATGTCAATACGGTTCAACAAAGGCGACACAAGAGGTTGGTTGTTAGACGCCGCAAAAGTGTATTTTACGCTACGAAGACGAACGTTGGAAATCACGAGGTTGTCATGTTGTGGTCAATAGAGTTATAAACCAAATCGACGGTCATGGCTGTGGAAAATGCAATCATCTTCGTCACTGAACCCGAACGTTCGCTCATGACGTTGATTCACGGCATCAAGATGCTCCTAATTGAAGCTTCTGTTGAATACATCGTGATCCAATCTCTCTATCAACGAGTTTTTAATAACAGTGTTGTGTGTATAATTTCTCTGCCCGCAAATATGCAAACCACTTGCATCAACCTGCAGCGCCGGGGCGCTCTTACTCCCTTCAAAAAGAAAATCCTTCTCTGTTTTCACTTGGCGCTCTGAAATGCGCTCCAATCAGGCTGAAGTGATCTGACAGAGGTCTTATTTGTAAAGTGGGTTTGGTTTTGTGTGCTGATGAACAATAGCAAAAACATTGTAGCGTGAACAAACGCGAGAATAAAGCCCTTTCACCCCTGAGTTTTTACCCTGGGTATCTATCTACCCATTTCGAAAATGGGTTTTCAAAATTTCTGGTACCTTGGCGTGTTGGGTATCATTTTCCACAAAATTTTGGACGCTGAATCCAATGAGACGGGTCTAGGGACGATTGACACCCACCGGAAGAGGTTATGGACACTGAATCGATTTAAATTAGCGCCTGGTCCAAAGAATAACCAACCCCAGTGATTCTTGCTTTATTGATCAGATTTTTGTTCTTTTTACCCAATTTATTGAAAAATCAGATATTTACAGCTACCACAGACCTCAATTAGAAATAATTTTGCATTTCAGGAAAATGCCCAATGCCAGGTCACGTAAAAAAATCTGCCACTGACGGGATTGAAGATGAAATCATCATACTTTTCGACCCATATGTAGTACTTACAAGATGGATAATGTATACTAATTTTACTAATGAGACATGAAGTGAAATGTGAGAAAAACGTCAATGAGAGAGTAATATTAAGGGAAGGTTATCTGATAAAAATTACTTTTTCTGTGTATTTAATATTTACCATATATGTTACCCATTAGTTTCCATTATATTTTCCACACAAAAGTCAGAACATGAACCTAAATTCATCATTTGTATTTAAATCCTACGTTATTAGAAGAGAAATAAAGTTTCGAGTTAGAAGTGCCTCAGGGCAACTATTCTGTAACTTTTAAACTAATGGTTAATAAATTATGAACAGAAAAAATTACAGAACCCATTGAGACCATACATAGCAAGATGCCAAGGCGAGTTTTTTTCAAGTTAATTTATAATTTGGGTGTAAACGGGCTAATGATGAAAAAAATGATGTCCTAACAAAGGACTTTTTGAGTTACTATTCAATTATTTAGGAAATACTGCGTGCATTGGCTGTAGAAGATGGGAGCCTACATAATAATATACATAATTTGGGCAGACGAAGAGCAATGAGAACGCTTGAAATGGAGTTTTAGTTGGTTCAAGCAAATTCTTTTTAATTATATACCTTTTAGTGAAGGAATGAGTGCTGAAAAAGAGGGGAAAATATCCAAAAAGCTCTAGCAACGACACTCGCGTGACTACACACAACAAGGCCGGAAGAGACGGCAGTTTGAAGGCGAATTTTTGCGTCGTGCGCCAAACAATGGTTATTAACTCACAAGGCACTGACCAACATAATTACGCGATCGAATACACATTCAACTATGAGTAATTATAGGAAAATCCAAAACTTACTCAGGTATCCGATCCGAAATGGGACTCGAACGTGTAGCAATAAGTTTGCATTGGACATGCTTCTGTCCAGGTGAGTAACGAAAGAATCCACATAAGAGTCCGAGTCGCCCATATGACTCACTAAAGAAGATTGGACGACGAGAGATTACAAAAGCACGAACTGACGTGATACGGTCGAAAGATTTTCCTAGAACATCCGAAACAAGACAAAAACAGCCGTGGCCAACCAAGCGTTGAGAGAAGTCGCCTTTTAGAACCGCATCGCGTCACTACGTCAACCGCTTTGAATAATGTAATCGATAAATTCAAGGGGAAGAAGCGAAAATCGAATGGTGAAATATATTCTGAATACCTTGGAACAACTTCGATTAGATAAGAGGTCAAATGTGATTGTTACTAACACGAGAAAGGCACGGGAGCGTTACTATCCGCAGGTGAGCACCAACTTAAGAAGCGAACGTGATCGTACAATAGAAGCAATTTAATCCACTTACAATCGGATTAAAAACGTTCGAAAGATTGATGAGACTGTTCTCTGCCAAGGGTCCTCAAGGCAAAGTCTATTTCAAGAGCACCCACGTGGTCTCGAGATCAAACAATTTTCACGGTCAAACTACAGTTTAATGGGGCGGCGTGTCTGCGAAGTTGAACACAAGTGACGAAAACGGCGCTGAAAGAAGTAAACACAAGAGCGCAACATTTTGCTTCTAATTTAGCACGGAGATCCGAAATTGACGTAGTGGTTTGTGTTTTCAAAGCCTCCTGAGCAAATGGCCCCCTCATCAATCAACAAAACATGCGCGCCTGCAAGTTTAATAACTCAATCTTGGAGAAGCTTTTGTCACAGTACAGTCAGGAAGTAAAGAAAATGGTTCTTCACAATTGTAAAGCTACCATCCAACACATTTTTGTTCAGCAACAATTTGGGTTCAGGAATATGAGTTTTGGCTCTTCTGTCTGTGGAGAGCATGGAATGGCAGGAGACTTGAAGTGGCATCTGCATTCTGCGTACTTTCTGTGAGGGGTAAGCAAGTGGCCTGAGGCCGGCTGCAACAGTAAAATTGGTGCGGGGGGGGGGGGGGGGGGTCCTACTAGCGCTGGGACTGACTGTTTGTAGTGTGGTGGACAGCCACTGCTAGCAGCACTGCAGAGGTGCACAAAAATTTGGACCGATCAGCTATCAGCATTCGATTGGTCGTGATATGAATCCTCGCCATGTTGTTTTTCAGACTCTTCAAATACACATCTCCTATTACAACTCACAGAATACAACTTGCAATCACAAGTTCATCTGCCATTAGTGAGCTGTTTTGTTCAGAAATCTTGAGTTTTTAGTTCTTTTCATTGTTTGACTTCAGCTGACTGCAATTATCAATCTGAACTGTCCATCGGTGTGTCTGGCAGGTCACCTTCAACTTAGTTACATGTACTTAATTCCTGTCCAGAAAGTTCCTTGCCCTTTACCCTTCTAATGACCGATCCAGCAGAACCATTCTGATAACCATTAACGTTGTATCACCATTCTAAGGAACCCAATTATTGGGAAAAATACGCTATGCCTAAAAAATAGATCAGCCTACAAAAAAAAACCTCAGACAACTACAGAATACTGTAGGCCATAGACATTATGGCGGCAACATATGCATTAGTCACAGTGGACAGCCACCAGGATTGTTTCAAACCGTGGGGGAAGTTTTTGACAGTGAGTGTATTTAGTGATAAAATGTCTGGCATCTGGTAGATTGAGTTAAGATTGTAAAAGCATATTATTAATGCAGGAAAAACGGGTAAACTCATGGGAAAAAGGGAGAATTTTGGGAGAAAGGTTGGGGGAATAACCGAGTCTGACTTAGGATCAGTCTACGCAATTGGGTTGATTCACCAAAATTTGGTAGTTCTTCGGCATTTTTCCATCTCCTGTTTATCAGAGATAGTGTGTATGATAAATGTGTATACATGGTGGGTTGGAGATTTTTGAATATCTCAAATTCTACTTACATTTGCATTTTGCACCCATAAATAATCCGTTCACGATGAACAGCGAACGATCAATCAGCACGAACGATAAAAAATTCGCAAATACTCGAGGAAATAGTTATCAGTTAGTCGATATCAGAACGAGATGAGTCAACTGAAAACGCATTTGGCTTCGAGCTGAGCAGATTGATAGGGTTGGCAAAACCGACACGATTGCTCAATGAAAGGAGAAGTGGTGGGCGTGGAGGATTGAGCCAAATTGTGTTGTTTGGGTGACGCTCACAAAGTGGGGAAGTGGAGGTATCACTTCATTTATAAAAAAGGGAATAAAAAATCTCAAATCATCAAAAATCCCTGATCAAAAAAAGTAATTTTCACGCCATTCCTTCTTAATAACACAAATAGAAAAATATAGTATGCAATTAATTCTATTCAATAAACATTAATTAAAATTCTGTTTTTCCACTTCCCACGTTTCTACGAATTGGATACAATAATTGAATACAAAATTCAACAAAAGCCCACTGAGTGCCCCAAAATACTCCAGAAACCGAAGCGATAGACGTGTCCGGAAATTCGACGTAACGTCTAAAAACCACCTCTGTGGAGTGTCACTTGAATCGTTGAGGTCGCATTACCGATAAACTACTTTTGTCGCTACTACGATGACAAATTACAATATTCGAATGGTGAAATAACAAACCTGGAATTTATTAAAATAACCTTTTAGCTGCGCTGGCCATACGTCCCGTATGGGACAAACCACTTTTGGCCGTCCCGATGGTTTCCGAAAACAGTCTGTAATGTCCCAGTTACAATATTTTGATGTTAAAACTAAATATTTTTACTACAGTTCGTAAATAAATTATTAACAGTTTCACCCTATCTCATAAAAGCTTAAAAAATTATTATTTGTACAAACATTTTAGTCTAAAACTCATTCAAAATTACGAGGTTTGGACATTTCTACATTTTTGGGAGACTTATAAGTGGACGAATAACAATTTAAGATCAAAGACTGGTGTATGGTAGGCTGTAATTAACGCAGCTAACCCGCCGTTCAATGGAATACCCCCCCCCCCCCCCAATACACCGTCCCAAACGCCTTAGGTTGCGCTAAATTCTTGTGAAAATTACTACTACAGTAGTATTATGAAAGATCAACGTGATTGTGATCAATATAATTCTACTAACTAATTGCTGCTGCCTCTTTTAATTTGTAGGTTATTTGATTATGAATGAGATAGGCTTCATAAGAGTAAATTTTTTTGTCACATTATATCGATTGAATATCGTGTTCAACTGGTTCAAATGATGGTACAAATAATTTTCTACATGAGTTTAAGAACAAATTAATGATACGAGGAAAGTAAATTATTGAGACGGTCATTTACACGAGTGAATGATTTGGAAGGTTGAAAGAAAGTTTGATTTCACCAGTCGACTGAAGAGGGCGACAGCGTCTAGGAGCGTCCAGTTCATTCATCCCTTCAGTCATAACATTTTCCTCTGGCTCCGTCTCGTGCAGAAAGTTGAATAGATTTTCACAACTATTTCTCATTTCGTACAATTGTTTTGTCTACCACATTTTTCTCTTCTTATTTGTAACATTTATCTTTGATCAGAGGGCGGCTGCACTCGTTAGAAGCATGGAAAAATCCAGGTTGGAATTCATTGCTTCAGCATAACAGAGAAATAGAGAGCGTTAAAAGGGTAGAATAGCGAGCTACACGACACTGTGAAGGAAAAAGAAAGCCACAACACATCCAATAGGTATTGATCAAAAAAATGATTGAAGCTCAATTATTTGATCAATCGGACAGACCGTACAGGGGCCCCTTAAGGATGAATACGACGAATTGAGAGTGAAATCAAAGTAGTCAGTTCCGTCGATTTATTTTATTCCAACAGTTCGACAGTAGAAATGAGATAGGCGCCATTTGGGTTCAACGCCAGAGCCGTCGACAGCTGCAAACCGTCGAGGCATCAACGTATCACGTGTTCAATATAAACAGATAATCAGGATCACGCCGTTCACTGTATCAATCACGTGAGTGCAAATGCAACAAGTTTGGGAAAAAAGTGTATTATTGGATCTTACGAAACTTGGCAAATCATCGAGCAAATAAGTCCGTTCTAACTCTATTCGAAGGTTGTGCTAATACGAGCATTCGCGAAATCAGTATAAGTACGTTTGCGCTCGAAAATGTGTTTACTTTTCCACATGTGTACCTTTAGTAATTAGTAATCTCATCGCAAAACACGTACATTAGCACTACAAACCGTCGAGGGAGCGGTGTTATGCAAGAAAAAGCACTAACCAACCAACTTGGAATATTGTTGAATACGTGTCAAATGTAAAAAGAATTTTCACAGCCAAGAAATCGACATCTGAGGTATATTTTCCCAAACGCACTGGCATAAGAAATACCAACTTTTAATTTTATTATTTTTATTTTTTAGATAAACGAGTCTGCCTTATCCCACAAGTTTACAGATTGGCTGATTGATATATCTAACAATCTGTACATTTTTGGGCAAGGTGCGGTCCACTCTTACAGATGTAGAAGACGTGGGATCATTTCTTTTTGTCACGTTTGACCCAAACGAATATTTCATCTTCTCACAAGTCGAAATTTGTTCAATACATTTGTAAAATGAAAACAAAAACGCTCCAAATTCTTTCATAGGGGTTGGTTACCTCCCGGACCAGGAGTATGGGGAAAATGGGAGAAAACAGCGAGTGTGGCGTGTCCTGGACACATTCTAATTGATTTAGTGTTGGTAAATGATACCCCACACGCCTAGTTACCAGATCTTGAAAACCCACTGTTGGAATAGGTAGATAGAAACCATTTTGACCCATCTTCCGGTGCACGCCAACCGTTCTGGGACCCATCAAATTGAATTTAGCTTCCAAAATTTAGTGGAAAATCACACCCCAAACGCCTAAATCTCCAAAATTCATTTTTCAAAAAACACATTTTGACAGAATTTTAGAAAATTTTCTACTACTAAAAACGGCGTGGACGGCGTACGGTACGGACATTTGCTGACATTGCTTGACATTTTTTAATCTAGACACTTTGAAACACCTAGAAAAATCTTAAGGGCAAATGGAGAGGATTACTTTTTTTGGCTTTTGAATAATGTCGTCAATTGGATCAAATGCTTTTGAATAATACAGTCAATTGGATCAAATATTTTTCTTTGATTTTTTTTTTTAATTCGCCACAGTTTTTGCTCATTTCATTTTAAATCTGGTCATTAACGAATGTCGAATACTTTCAGTGCGATGACTGGGTATTTCGAAAGTACTAGATTCAGCTCTGGTACTGCTAGAATAAGCGGATAAATTCCGCATAAGTCCAAACTTATTATAAAGATATATAGGCTACTTAGTTTAAAATAAGAATGCACGTATATAACAATGTATTTACGAGTACATTCAAGTTGCGTCGTTGTTTTACACTTTATCAGCCTAATGGCGAGAAATACGGTGACACGCTAATTTTATTGAAGGTCGAATATGAAGCGTCAAGTCACATTCAAAGCTTTCTGTAAACCAGCACGAACAGTATTCAAAATATAGTACAATTAGTGCCTGAACAAACATAACTTTGACATATTGGGGAAGTGGTATGCGAATTTTTTTAGCTAATGGAGGTATCTGAACGTGCTATTTTGCTGATATTACTTTGCATTTCGACGGATTCATCCTCAAATAGTGCTGTTGGCAGCATTCTCCCAGTTCATGGATTTCTGAGTTCAACATTGCTACAAAAATGTCCAAATTTTCAGGGTAAGCCGAGATGTAAACCTGTTCGTCACAGAATAGGGTGGAACTCCGATGAAATAACAAGAAGGAGGAGGAGAAAATAAAGAATCCAATCCAAAAAAATCCAAAGATCCATTGTAACCGACCGCTGGGGAACACAGGATTGCTTCTATAGGAGAAGAAAAAGTTCAAGAGGTAATATTATCAAGAATTCGGTTCTTACAGCTGCTAGAAGAATGAGTGCCAATTTAAACATGGCCAAATCGCACACTAGCCAGGACCGATATGCCCATACAAGCCTACAGAATTTTACTATTGCAGCGCCGTTCATTATAGACATTCCGTCATCACTTGAAAAATTAATAACTTGACCATGTTCGACTAGAAACGAAATCACTCATCTACCAAGTGTTTGTTTACGGTCAGTTAAATTCGTTGTTCCTGGCGCCTGGCTTGGCTCCCACTTCTGGTTGAAACGCGAAGGTCAGAGCAATGTATTTAAAATAGTTCCGCGGCTAGTCAGTCCCCATTCAAATGTCTGGTTTGGGCTTTATTTTTTATTTAAGGAGGGATTTTTTTTTTTTTTTTTTTTTAATTCTTACGTCACACGTCAGGCGATGCGGCGGAGCCAATGGGAGAAACCTGCGCACTTTGATGATTTTGAACGGCTCCCGGTAGTCTCGTAGGTGTATATCGAATCGAGTTCGGGTATGTAAATAGACGTGTTTTGAATACTGAACCGAACTATCGATTGTCTTCCTTTCTGTGCCAGAAAAACAAAATTAAGGAAAATTATCCCGGTTATAATAACCGATGTCATAAATATCTATGCTTCATATGTCTTGAAAGGATTCTTTCTATAAAGCTTCAAGATAACAGGACAGAGGAGAATATACAATTTGTCTTTATATTAAGGGCCGTCGAAATTAAATCGAAAAGAAGGGCTCAGGCGGACTCAACAATTTCTCAGAATTTCTTTTAAATTAGAAAATATAAAGAGAAAAAAAACCTAAAATTCATACAAAACGGATTATCTTTCTCTTCTCGGAAAGAGCATTCTTCGAGGTCTCAGGAGTAGATAATGAATTAACTGAAATGAATGAATTAAGTGGAACAACTATACCTTTCCCAACTCATACGTAACCTTCTACCCCGTGCGGAAACTGCTCCAGTATCGTATGCAATTTAGTGATAAATTATCCCCCCCCCCCCCCACTATATACTTAGTCCCTCGGAAAATCACAAAACCCCATTTAAAGCCATACGTACCCATTCGTCCACGTCATTTGGGCAAAATTACCTTTTCTGGATCATTTTAAAGAGCGTATTACTATAGTATGCATGATAAACCAACATTGTTTAACCGCCGAGTGAATTAAGAGTGTCTTCTTCCCGAAATTCGGGCCTAAGAATAAGAAAGAAATGCGCCTCGGAATTGTTGTTTCCTAACTAAACATGGCACAAACCTAGGAAACCTAAGCTTTTTGTATCAAAGTCATCAGGTGAGCAGAGAGAAAAAACGCTGCAAATTCTTACACAAGGGTTGGTTATTCCTCGGACCAGACGCACGGAGACTAATTTAAATAGATTCAGCGTCCATAACCTCTTCCGGAGGGCGCAAATCGTTCCGGGGCGCGTCTCATTGGATTTAGCGTCCAAAATGCAGTTTAGGTTATGAGAAGTTGGTTAACTGCAGGTGAATAATAGAAGACAAGAATCGAAGCAGTTGACATTCTTTAAAGAACAAGGATGGATACCTACTATATTATATTCGTCTCATAATCCTTCAGTCTTTCCAGGGTTTTAAATACTTCAGCCGAGCAAGCGAATGAAGGTATTGTGCAAAGGCTTTGGCAACTTAAACACTCGCCTCAGTTCTTCCTGCTCGATAACAGGCATATGGAGGGTGGAGGTTGCTATCGATCGGTGGGACGAAAAGGGGCCAAGCGTTCTTACACGAGTCGCCCTCCCTGACCAAAGCTGACACCTGGCACGACCCAAACGGTGAAAATCGTCTGGCGACCTGATCGCACTAGTTCCCATGAGGCAAGATTGTGGGAAAAACAGTGAGGGGGGAGTGTCCCGAACTCGTTCCAATCGATTCAGCACCCAAAATTTAGTGGAAAATGATACCCAACAAGCCTAGGTACCCAAAAATCACGAAACCCGATACTCGAAATAGGTGGGTAGATGCCCATTTTGACCAATAACCACCCCCAGTGGGGATCAATCGGTCCGGGACCCATCTCATAGGATTCAGCGTCTAAAATTCCGTGAAAAATGATATCCGACAAGCCTAGTACCCAAAGTTTCCAAAAAAAAATGCGTGTATATTCTCCAAACACTCCAGAGATACGATAAGCGTAGAGTAAATTTTCCTTCTTCTGGAAGAAATAACTACCTACCCTAAAAAATCTAGAGATAAATAATTTATTAATCAAGATTTATACATCTGTATTATCTCAACTAATTGGACCAGTTATCTCTTTATTTAAAACACTGCTGTGACCTATCCGTAGCCCGAAAAGAACAAACTAAACGCCAAAATTATACAGTGCGATAAACCATCATCGGTTCAGATGCATTATGAATGACGTAAAGGAAGTTTAATATGTGCCAAATCCGATGAGAGGAAACGACTGACAACACCAAGGCTTTCTTCAACCATTGATTCGAATTGCCGACACAATAAACAATGATTGCGTGTATGAAGCCGTATTAGAGGAAGAACTACTAGTTGATTAAGAAGAGAAGCCACACGAAGTCCACATTGTTAAGTATTTGATGATACAAGCGATATACAAAGATTGACAAATCCTAACAAATTGAGTAAACGAACAAATGGGCTGTACATGAAGACGCACATAAGTTTTAAATGTCCATTTTCACCAATAATCAGCCTCCATTGGCGGAAAATTAGTTCAAGATTCACCTTAATCGATTCATTCATTACTTTTTGGTCTCAGAAAAATCTCGACAGCCCGTTTTCAGAAATTGTACCCACATGTGGTCTCCTTTGGGCGATTGCAGATAAATGAGTTAGTCACGTCTAGGATCTAAATGGAACATTTGGGTTTGGGAATCTATACTTCATGAAATTAAATTCGTACACACGGGTTGGTTATTCATCGGACCAGGCGAATAGAGACTCATTTCTTCAACATGGGGAAAATGGGGAAAACAGTGGGTGTGGCGGGTCCTGGACCCATTCCAATCGATTCAGGGTCTAAAATTTAGTGGAAAATGATACCCCAGACGCCTAGGTACCAGAAATCTCGAAAACGCACATTCGAAATGGGTAGATAGGCGCCCATTTTTACCCATAATGTCATCCAGAAAGGCCCCAATCGTTCCCAATTTCGTTCGATTCTTTGTCCAAAGTTAACTGGAAAATGATACCCCACATGCCTAGATGCTAGAAATCTCAAAAATCCATTTGCAAAAAACACATTTTGACCCCTACTCCTCCCCCCCCCCCACCCAAATTTGGTCCCATTGGAGTTCAAAATACCTACAACAGTAGAGCACCTTCATGCTTCATCAACAACAACACAGCTGTTGAGAGAGTATAATTGTGTGTGCAACACCCCTGGAATGCCTCCTTTCATGGCTGAGGGGGCGACAGGTGAGTGGAGTCAGGTACATATGACCTGACCCCCACCCTTCATCCAGGTCAACCTCTCATAACGGTTCTCTCTCAACAATGCAGCTCCCACCAGTGAAGTGATCAGTTCAACCCCAACGTTTCCAGTGAGGACATCCCTGTATCTAGTGATCATCACCATCTTCAACAGACACTCCTGAGAACCAAAATATTTGAGGTAATGTTTTGCAAGTTCAGAGGTTACATTTATTTCATGTCATAATGCTGGGCGCTTAGGAACTGAAATGTTATGTTCTGTACATGTTTAGATTGAATTTCCTGAAGCCAACCTCAACCTCAAGATGAACCTCTCTGATATAATGGATAAAAAGGAAAGCTGGAACTGCAAGGAAATGTCCTCAGACGCAAAACCGTATCATTGTGACCAGTGTGACTACAAAGCTGCACAGGCAGGCAATCTGAAAAGGCACATGAGTACTCACACAGGTGTTAAACTGTATGCTTGTGGTCAATGTGACTACAGAGCTGCACAGGCAGGCACTCTGAAAAACCACATGAGTACTCACACAGGCAACAAACCATATGCTTGTAATCTGTGTGACTACAGAACTGCACGGGCAGACAGTCTGAAAAGGCACATGAGTACTCACACAGGCAACAAACCATATGCTTGCGATCAATGTGACTACAGAGCTGCGCGGGCAGAGCGCCTGAAAAGCCACATGAGTACTCACACAGGCAACAAACCATTTGCTTGCGATCAATGTGACTACAGAGCTGCGCGGGCAGATTACCTGAAAAGCCACATGAGTACTCACACAGGCAACAAACCATTTGCTTGCGATCAATGTGACTACAGAGCTGCACAGGCAGGCAGTCTGAAAAGGCACATGAGTGCTCACACAGGCGCCAAACCATATGCTTTTGGTCAGTGTGACTACAGAGCTGTACTGACAGGGGACCTGAAAACCCACATGAGCGCACACATTAGCCAATGAAGTATGCTGATGATCAGGGTAATTACAGAGCTGCTACTTATTTTGAAAGTTCATCTAATTTATGGATGTCCCAAATAACTGCATCCAGACTATGTATATCGTTTTATTATTTTCATTGTATTTTGAAGTTTTATTGTAGAATCTGATACATAAGTGGCTAATGAAATATATCGTTATCAAACCCGACTTTTGCCTCTCACTCTTAGTTTTGACCTTAACATCATATAGCGTAAACCGTCAGATTTTGGGGTAAATTGAAGAGGATGAGGTTTATTGTTATACTTATTCACTCTGCAGCTCGGTTTCTCTGACAAGCGTTTTTATGTAATTGCGTACTGTGGTGGCTCATTGCTCGTCGGATTGCAATCCAGCCGTTAAAAAAGCAACGTAGAAATGCTGAAGATTATCGGATTGATTGAAAAGAATAGTTTAAACCGCATAGAAGACTGTGAGGCATGACAATTAGATATGAACCGGTTTGCCTTATTAAATTTATTTATTAATTTTTCATTATATTTATTATTATCATTATTTTTTTTTAGTACTACATTCATGTATACTAATCATCACGAAAAACTTTGTTCTATGTTGTAAGGGGTGAGGATTTAAAACCATGAAGTCCCAGAACAGCCGCCTTACTGTCAGTATAAGTCCATTAAAAATCCCGAAAACACATATTCAAAATGGGTAATAAATACTCAATTTGACCCATAACTTCTTCCAGTGGGTGCCAATTGTTTTGGGGACCCATTTTATTGGATTCAGAGTCCAAAATTTAGTGGAAAGTGACACCCCACTCGCCTAAATCACCCAAAATCTCGAAAATCCATTTTTCGAAAAACACATTTTGACCCCTACCCCCTCCAAATTTGGTCCGATCGGGCTGAAAAGTTTCGAGGACCCATCTCGGCTGGGAACAGACCCCTGACCCAAATTTCAGATTTTTAGAAAATTTTCTACTACCCTTCTTTTGGTTGGTTATTCCTTGAATAATCAACCTATGTTTTCATGATAATGGTCAACCTCTCCGATTCGGCTCAAAATTTTTTTCTGGACGTTTCATGATGTCCTGATCAAAAAAGGTCAATGTCCGTCCGCCGTCCGCCGTCCGCCGTCCGCCGTACGCCGTCCATTGTCCACGCCGTTTTTGGTAGTAGAAAATGTTCTAAAAATCTGAAATTTGGGTCAGGGGTCTGTTCCCAGCCGAGATGGGTCCTCGAAACTTTTCAGCCCGATCGGACCAAATTTGGAGGGGGTAGGGGTCAAAATGTGTTTTTTGAAAAATGGATTTTCGAGATTTTGGGTGATTAAGGCGAGTGGGGTGTCATTTTCCACTAAATTTTGGACGCTGAATCCAATAAAATGGGTCCCAGAACAATTGGCACCCACTGGAAGAAGTAATGGGTCAAACAGGGTATTTATTACCCATGTGGGTGACTTCAGCCGAATAGACAAACAAAACACATCGTCATATCCTGTTGTTTATAACCAGCTGTTAAACTTAGCAACCAATTTTGAGCAGTTGCCTACAATTCTTTTTACTGTCCGAGCTTTTTATTCGTACCATTCAATTCAATTTAATACAATTTATTATTATAGCCTTCTAAATTACCTACGTTTTCTCAATATTATATTAGTAAATTAGTGTCGTAGTGCCCCATAGATACACCCATCTTGAATAATATTCAATATGTGTTTTCGGGATTTCTGCTACCTAGGCGAGTAGGGTGTCATTTTCCACTAAATTTTGAACGCTGAATCCAATAAAATGGGTCCCAGAACAATTGGCACCCACTGGAAGAAGTAATGGGTCAAATTGGGTATTTATTACCCAATTTGATTATGTGTTTTCGGGATTTCTGCTACCTAGGCGTGTGGGGTATCATTTTCCACTAAATTTTGGACGCTGAATTCAATGATGTGTCCAGAACGATTGGCACCCACCGGAAGAAGTTATGGGTCAAAATGGGTATGTATCCACCCATTTTGTATGTGTCAGGATTTCTGGTACCTGGGCGTGTGGGGTATCATATTCCACTAAATTTTGGACCCTGAATCGATTGGAATGGGTCTGAGACCCGCCACACCCACTGTTTCCCCCATTCGAGGAATAACCAACCCGTGTGTAAGAATTTGCAGATTTTTTTTCTTACCCTCTTCCAGTGGGTGCCAATCGTTCTGGGACCCGTCAGATTTGATTCAGTGTCTAAAATTTAGGCGAAAATGATATCTCTCACGCCTAGATCGCCGATTTCGAACCCCACCCCCAAGTTTAGTCCGATTGGGCTGAAAAGTTTTGTGGACCGACTAAAGCCGGAAACGGGTCCATGATCAAAATTTCAGATTTTCAGAAAATTGTCTACTACCAAAAACGACGTGGATGGCGGACGGACATTTTCTTAATTTGATCTAGACACTTCGAAACGTCCAGAAAAATTTTATGGAGCAAATCGGAGAGATTCACAAAAAGCATGAAAACATGTTTATTATTCCAAGAACAACTAACTACTGGAAAATTTGCGTGCTAATTCTATCCGACAAACCGGACCCCGGCGGTGGGCGTCATTTGCATCGTAAATAAACCAAGATAGCCTCACCTCGACGCAGTTTTCCTTTCGGCCAGCAACGAGCCGACCTAAAATTACAAGAATTGCTATCAATTGTGGCTTATCTTTTATTTTCAATACTTTGAATGAAATAAGTATAACAATTTTGAGTTGGTGTAGTTCCACCTGGAATTATTTTCGAGTCTGAAATAGTACCTATGGTTATAATTCTAGTAGAATGTTCGTCGTTATGATGGGTCACATCACATTACGATATTGTCTTGATGAGGCACCGAATTTTCCTTAGTTGGGGAACTAAACTGCAGAAGCATGCGTATTTTACGACTTTTTACTCCATCAAAGACTATCCTCGGTAATAAGAAGTTGAGAGCTCTTCCTTCCTGTTCTTTTATAGGCAATAAAACTGCGGGAGCACTTTCTGGTGGGTAATAACTAAACTTAAAATGTCAAGGATAACACGGATAGCGCAGCTTTTTACGTCAATTCTTGCTTATTATTCAAAATAATGGTAATCCACCAAATAATACCTCACATGCCCAAATCCCAAAAAGTTCCAAAAAAAACCCCTCCCACCGCAATTTGGTCCAATCAGGGCTGAATAGTTTCGAGGACCAACTAGAGTCGGAAGCGGGTCCCTGGCCAAGATTTTAGATATTTTTGAACATTTTCTACTACCAAAAACGGCGTGGACGGCGTACGTCGAACGGACATGTCGGTTTGTTTGATCTAGACATTTTTAAACGTCAAATTTTGGGTCAATCGTTGACTGCTGGAACGATGGAATAGATTGATTATTCAAGGAATTATTCATAGAATAATCAACCAAAATGCCGCTCATGTTCAGTCAATCTTAATCATTTGTGTGATTGTACGAACACTCAACGGAGTCCCAATTCAAACTTGAAACGAGTTCTTATGTTATGAGGTGATTCACAGAAAAGATAAGCGAAAAGCGTGTTGTCTTCGTGTTTGTTTACACTTTTATACGAGTCCCGCCCACGCCGAACTGTCATCACATCACACCGCGCGATCGTGATCGCTTACGACGCTCGGTTTACAACAGTTTTTCTAGCGTGCAATTTTGTTTACAGAAAACGCTCATTTTATTGATGTTAATTGATTACTAATGCCCTTTTCACAAATAATTTTTGGACAAAAATGATGAACTGGATAACTTCCTACTGTTCTTAAGCACGTTCATACAGCAGAAACATAACATTTACGCGTATACCTCATGAACAATAACAAACATTGACTTATGGAGTGTTTAATGCCTTTAAAATTCTCCAAGTCAAAAAAGTTTCAAATATTCATCATCACGTAGTATTGAAGGCGATATAGAATAATATATTCCCTTTCCCCACTTATATTATTTGTACAGAAACAACGATCTTTTCACTGAAATATAAACGTATAATCAAGAGAAGAGTTCATGTAGATTCTATAAAGTACTGTGAGCATGGTATTTTTTTGGTTAAATCCTGTCTATCAAGAATTCGCATTTTTCGGTATCGGTTGTTTACAGTTTTTGGCAGTTTCAATTTAAACAACTTTTTCACGGTTAAACCATTTAATTCGCGGTTGTTCCACGATTTTCTTGGTTAAATTTGTTTTCACTGAGACTGGAATGAAATTGTTTTTCTCTGTTTGCAGGCGGAAAAAGGCTTTTTGTATCGAAAATTTTGTTTTTTTGGACAACTCACCTCTGATGGGGAACGGTTTGGTTTGGATGGTTTCAGAAGTTGGAGGGATGTGGCGAATTGTGGCGTCAGACAGTCCAAACTCCAAATCGCAGATCCTCATCTTCTCATCAATACGACAATCGCAGAGAGTTGGGACGGGAAAACTGTTGTAGAGCTCCATCAAACTCCCCGCGACTTTCGAACGGCTCATCCAACGGTATCGAGTTTCCGTGTCTATTGTGGAGCTAATGTCACAACAGTCAGGGCGACCGAGAATTTCAGACGCGAAAGACTTTTTGTACGGTATCCGCGACTGGTGAGTCGCGGTATAAAAAAACTCCCAAAAACAGTAAACAGAACGGTTTTGAGCCCCGTGTTGGACTGATCGCGCATCGCGAGGTGGTCGGTGTACCGTGAGTCACGGAGGGTACTGCGCATGTGCAGGAGACGTGGTTAGTAGGGGGTCGGGTCCTGCCTCAATGAGGTTCGCCGCGAATGTTACAACGACTGGTCGCGAATCTGAGCGTCATCGGTGGTCCTTGCTCGCCTCTAGGGCAAGGTGAGATTCTGGCCGACGAGAGGAGTAACGACCCGAACGAGCAACCCCCGTTGATCCAGTCAAAGGAATCGACTCGAGACCAGTCAACCTAACTGGTTACCTAAGGTGTCAACATACACCTGGAAGAAGCAGATTCACCACGGGCTCTTAGTTTGGCATAGAAACGGGAATTTGAAACCAAAGAAACCCTTATACAGGGGCACATTGGATTGAAAATAATAAATAACGCTGCGAATTCATTCACGGGGGTTGGTTATTCCTCGAACCGGGAGCATGAAGATGCATTCCAATCGATTCAGCGTCCGAAATATAGTGGAAAATGATACCATATGAGATAGGTAGATAGATGCCCATTTGGACCCCATAACCTCTTCCGGTGGGCGCTAATCGTTCTTGGACCCGCCTCATTAGATTCAGCGTCCAAAATTTAGTGGAAAAAATAACCTGACCAGATTGTTCAATAACGCATTTTGACCCTCTCTCTCACCCCCCCCCCCTCAAATTGGTCCGATCGGGCTGAAAAGTTTCGAGGACCAACTAGAGACGGCAATGGGTCCCTGACCAAAATTTCAGATTTTAAGAAAATTGTCTACTGTAAAATCGGCGTTTTGCCTATTTTGATCTAGACACCTTGAAACGCCCAGAAAAAAAATTTGGGCCGAATCGGGGAGACTTTTGCCATGAAAGACAGGTTGATTATTCCAGGAGTAACCAGACAAAAAAACTACATTGAAGAAGGTACTGTCTACATTGTCCACGCTAACTACTTCATGGATATTTTTTCCCACCTGATTTTTCCTTATCGACCTACTCTACTTCCAACGAAAGGAAGCGCCGATACAACAATCCATAATTAACGAAACAACAAGCAGGCGAAGAGCTCCGGTAATAACCTGTTGACGCTAAACCTAATATACTTTTTCCACAAAAAAATGGATCCTTTATTCTCGTAATAATGGCACTTAACTTAACAGAAACGTTAAGGTTTTTAGTCCGAAATATCCTTCCTCCACCTCAACAGTTGATTTCTTTTGTCCTCTCTTGGAAGCAACATGTGATAGTACAAGGATAGTAGTATATAAAGGGTGTTAACATTACTTTATAGCTGACAGCCTTCAAAGGGTCGATTTTCAAATTCATTTGGAACAAAAAGTGTCTCCAGAAATTATTTTTTAGAATCTTCGTTTCCGAGTTATTCACAATTTAAGATCTTTTTTCGTGTTTTCCACCCGTCACTAAAACGGCCACAACTCCCTCAATTCACGAGATAATCTCAAATATAAGTACACCGTTGGAAAGAACGTCAAGTTTCCCATCTGAAGGACTCCTCAAAGTTTCCAATAATTGAGCAATGGTATTCAATAATTCAGCCTAAACTTTGAAAATGAATGAAAACGTGAAACCTCGTCAACTTTCAGCCAGGTAAAGAAAATATTTTACCCTGAAAAATTCCCGAGTTCTTTCGTCGAAAACATTCCCCAAAATACCAGCTTTCCAATGGTTTATTGAAATAGATCATTTTGACATAAAAGGGTAAAAATGTTTTATGGGGAAAAATTGGGAATATTTATTAAAATCGTGCCTTTTTACGAATAGATATATCGAATTCTACAAACATGAAAGGTATTTGCAAGCTTTACAACTGTTTTTCATGTTGAATTGAATTGTGACACTCTCAAGTATCCCCACTCCCTTGGAAGTGAGTAGGTTTGACTATAAAAGGCAGTCTGAATATAAGTCACTACTGCTCAAATAATAAAATAGTGATCCTTTCCGTACAATGCCTCTAAAAAGACTAATACTGAAGACATTTTTTTTTTTTGCAAATGAGAGTACAACATAATCGAACAAATAATGTAACAATGTAAACAAACAAAACAAAACATACGCTCACAAATATTCGTGAAAATTGTTTAGAAGTTTTAACCTTTCTGAGAAATGTAAAAATTGTTTTGATCTCCGAGGACCAACTGGAAGGGGGGGGGGGGGTGTCTCAAATTCCAAACGGCCACTCAAATGCCAAGGTTAGAAAACAATAAACCTGTTCGGGCGCCAAGTATAATGTGACTAGAAATTGAATTAATCAGAAAGCTTTCTGGCTGTTTATTTTGTATCGAGTTATTGTTGAACGGTTTTTCACCGAACAGGTTAAGGGTTATGTAATTTAGAGGTCATCTACATTTATGGGACATGTTCAACGGTGTTGGTCGTGGGGCAGAGGAAGGACATTGGCTAAGAAGGAGATAAAAATTAAAATGTCCAACTGATAGTGAACTTTGTGGAGGTGTATAATAGTTCAATTCGTTGTTTCCTTGAAAATTCAACCAGAGAAAAAATTGGTAGAATTGAGGACTAGGCATCTCCACGAAATCCAAATGATTACAGGCATTAAGTGGAAACTGGTATTTCAGTTAATGACGTAGAAAGTTAATTAGGGCAGTCACCAATCTCTCCAGTTATTACGGACGGACACAAATTTGACTAACGGGAAAACCTACCCACGACATCAGTCTTATTAGTTGAACCTGGTACTATTCCTCGGCAGGAATACTATAACCCAACCCTCGAATTATCAGGATGTTGTAATTAAAATAGCGTGTGGTTGATACGAATGCACATCCGGGACTGAAATGAAAATATCATCCACGAAATGACGCATGATGCAAATGAATGAAAGTAGCGCATGTATTTCTACCCACAGTAGGTTTTCTGAGGACAGGTTAGGCAGAGAAGAGAGGCAAGAAATAAGAAAGTTGGTGAATGATTCTGTTGGTTTCTCACTTCCAACATTATTTCGGACTCTGAATTGATTAAAATCAGGTCCGGGACACTACTGTTTCCCCCCATGCTCGTGGTCCGAGAAATAACCATTTCCTGTGAATACATTTGCTGCGTTTTTTATCAAGATGTCATGAATTGGGGCCAATTGAAGAGGTTGACCTCTGGCATGAAATCGTAGGATGATTATTTAAGGAATAATAAACCAAAATATCAATTTTATGATTCTACCCAGTTGGTGTAGTATGTTGTACAACAAGTTGCTTGACACTGCCAGGCTTCATCCTGCTTGATCTCGACCTAGCCAGCCTATCTGACCAAGACCAGACCATCTTCCACGTCCTCTTCAGTTGCCTGCTGTATAAATCGCAAAGAGAAGTGGTTTGCCCATATCTCCTCCACCCCGAATATGCCATTCCAATCATCCGAACGCCAAATGTACTCGACTTGAAGAGACTTTTGGTTGGTTATTCCTCGAATAATCAACCTATGTTTTCACTGCAAAAGGTCAACCTCTCCGATTCGGCTCAAAAAATTTTTCTGGGCGTTTCAAGGTGTCTGGATAAAAAAACTAAAATCCAATGAAGTGGGTCCCAGAACGGTTGGCACCCACTGGAAGAAGTTATAGGTAAAATTGGGTATATATTACCCATTTAGAATATGTGTTTTCGGGATTTCTGGTACCTGGGCGTGTCGGGTATCATTTTCCACTAAATCATAGACACTGAATCCAATGAAAAGAGTCCCAGAACAAATGGCACCCACTGGAAGAGGTTACGGGTCAAAATGGGTATCTATTACCCATTTTGAATATGTGTTTTTGAGATTTCTGGAACCTAGGCGTGTGGGGTATCATTTTCCACTAAATTTTGGATCCTGAATTGATTGGAATGGGTCTGGCACCCGCCACACCCACTGTTTCCCCCATTTTCCTCATGTTAAAGAAATGAGTCTCCATACGCCTGGCCCGAGGAATAACCAACCCGTGTGTAAGAATTTGCAGCGTTTCTAATTTCGTGCTGTCCTAAACACCAGAAACTAGCAAGTAACTCATTCCTTTTTTCTCGTCATGTATGATCATCTGTTTTATTACTTTTTTTTTTCAATTTTTGAAGGGTACCAATATCTTGCAATATCACTATTCCTTAAGCATTCTCACAGGCAAAAAGTTAGCCTAGTAAAAAATCGCTGTCAACTCAGCCTTATGTCATTTTGACAAATAAAGGTCTTTTGAGTTGAATTGAATACAACAAGTTTGGAGGATTTTCGTTTCATTTTCATTTCTAAGATATACGTGCTAGTCTTGTGACAGTTGTAGAGGAAGTGGTGGGACAATTGTAAATTTAGAAATTGTTTACCTTTGGCGAGGGGCCAATCTCGTCCTCGGGCGTCGTGGTTCACTATAAGCGGGAACATTCCGAACGGATCCGTATCGTTGGAAGGACTGAGCGAACGGACGCGATCACTCGCCACAGAACAGCAATTAAAACGAGGCTTCTACTCGGCTGAGGCAGTTCTTACAAGGTGGTTATACGTTCGAGGGCACGCGTGTTCGAAAAACGCGATCCAAACAGCTTGAAAGAGAATCTGGTCCCAACTCTGACGTGGCGACTTCTCCGTCCAGTAAGAAATGCCCGTGTTGGCTCGACACCAAACGAACAGTGAAATTCTTCACAGCCACAAATGTCCAGGTTCCACGGTTGTGCAACAATTTTTTTTTACCACCCCTCCACCACTTATCGACCTTTTCTTCCTCGTTATTTTTTTGTTATTAGATGACTGGACAGAAAAAGGTTATCTGTCGAGAAGAAAGAGCGAAGGAAGCTCATAAAATTTAAATGAACCACGACCGAGCCACTTGTCTCCCAAGTGAAAATCAATCAGAGTTCAACGTGTCAAGGTCCTTCAAGGGGCAGCAAATCTCGCTGAACTAAACAGTATCTGGAACGCGGAACAAATTCTAAAAAATTACCGTACCAAAGAACCAGAGAAATGTAGAATTAAAACCAACCTACTAGGACTGTAGCTGTACTATGTAGCTGCGCCTAAAAGCCACTGAACACCCTTAAAATATTCCGAACATTTAAATTTAGGACAAAAAGAGCAGCAGCCCACTTCCAAGAACATGTGTGAGGACTGACGTCATTGCAGACAAAAATCTTCTCTCTTTGAATGTTCGCCATGTAAGTACTTGTCTTCATTATAAAGACATCTCACGAAATGGACATTTTCCAAAGCACCACCTAATTACGCCTACTTAACTTACTTTGACTGGTGAAAGTATATACAATAAATAGATCAACATTTTAGCTGATTTCAACCACTGAAGAGCGAATCAACTAAGGTCATACCGACTAAGAATTACAACTATTTAAAGTACTTTCGCAATTTATAAAATAAATTATAAATCAATCACAAATAAAATAGGTACGTTTTCGTTCATTTTACCTTGATCTTGATCCATTTTCTCAAAACCGGCGAATCAAGTTTCACTACACGCGGAATAACCCGTATAAGTACGACTCAAGGCGCACGAGGCCGCTCGAACCACAATGTAGGTTTTGTAACAACATTCAACAATTATACAATCTTACTAGCTAAATGATGAAATCCTTTTAGAAAACAATGAAAAGTCATTTTACGGCCAACACGCCAAGAATGTTGTTATCTTGTTATACGCAGCTATCAGTTAGAAGCCGGATATCAGATAAACCGTGACTGATAACAGCGCTACCTGGCGTCGGGATGACTAAGTTACTCCTTCCTTTACAGCCATTCAACGACGAAGTGCGTATTGCATATCAGGACAATTATATTAAATTTTTTAATAATTAATTTGAAAATGTGGAGGGAGTTTCCAAAAATTGTATTTAATAGAGTGCGAAGAGTTGTCTAACCTAAAAATATCGTTCAGGTAACCTATACATATTTTTTGAGCCACAAGGGTGTGTAAGTACACCAAAAATTGTTACATGATTCTGAAATGGTCTCATTTTAGTAGAGTTTACATAGATGTGGGTCGAATAGACCATACCCTGCGTATTGAATACTGATTCTACTGAATATTACTTGAAACGTGTTTAAACCAAACCAAAGTGTTCTTCAACTATGCATCTCATGCAGTTTTACTTGGTAACCCACTTTTGAGAGAGCTGGCAAGTAGCAAAATGAGCTAAAATGGCTTTCCACGACTACAAACATGGTTTCGTGGATGTAATTTTACACTAATTGGCCAAGGTGAATGTCATCAAGAATCAGAGATCTTGCTGCGTTCTAAAAACACGGCTCACAGAACTTGAAAAACCTTGTGCTGGGCAAAAATTCTGGATTTTCTTCACATTTATCAAATGCATTATGACAATATGCTTCAATCACACACGAGTCTTGATCATACAGGAACTACTGAACCACCGGTTCTTGATATGAACTACTTTGGGAGCAGTCTGCACATTCTTGTCCCATGCCAATTCAAACGCGCGCTAAACCAGCTTTAAATAATATTTAAAGATATTATGAAATCACCTAAATGTTAGGTTTGTACTTATGACATGTAGGATATGTACAGTACAATTTATTGTATAAGTGACCACATTTTTGAAAAAAATTGAGTGTTGTCAATGACAATTTATTACGTTATAAGGGAATTTGGAGTGGTATGCCCGAAGCCTGGTCAGATTAGTAGGGCCAGATCTGCCAGATTCCTTGAAGAATCCGTAGACATTTTCAGCTATTGTGTCATCGCCAACACCAACTTGATACTTTAACAGCAGCAAATCTGCAGCCAATAGGGAGTCCCAAGATATGTAGCAACATTATTGTGAAGGTACAGTAGACTTTTCTTATGCTGTAAACAGTCATGGTTTATGTTTGTACTTGTACTGAACATACCTAAAAAAATGTTTTTATAATATTATCTCTGACATTCATGAGTACTTTTCAACATTTTTGTATTTGTAGTAGGTATGTAAATGGTATATTAAACGACGGAAGTATTCCGTCGCAGCTTTATAGAAAACATGAAGATAAGATTTAGTGAAAATGAATATGGAGAACATTTATTGTACTTTATGACAAATGTAAAACCGGAAGATTCATTCACGTCACTTTTCCATTGAATTAACCATTAGTTAAGGTGAAAAAACTGGTACCTGTTGTAATCACAGTCACAATTTAGGCAAACTAGACCTAAAATGAGTAGTTTTTAAAGCCTTTTAACGCTATTTTGACTTAAACTTAACTCTAACATTTGCTGCCATCGAATATAGTATGCACAAAGCTGCACAGAAATTATGAATAATCATACATTCATCAATACCATGAGCACTGCATTTTTGTAAAAATATTTAGTTTTAGCATTACTTAAAACCGTGGCATTACAAACTATTTTCGGGAACCGACGGGACGGCCACACAAATAATGGGACGTGTGGCTCTATAACCGTACGACACCGGTAGAGCGCGCTGTATGTCCCTCCGCGCTTCGCCAATGAGATGCAGTTATAGTATTTTCTAATCTAGCGGGAACTCGCTCTTGTTTTTCTTCCATCTTTGTTGTTTGTATTTCTTGCTTATCGTGTCCTCGTTAAAATCTCCTGAAAATGTCGAGGGTCGAGAGTAAAGCGAAAAAGCTGGCTATTTTGGCTGCTATTTCGGAAGAAAAGGCGTTATTGTTTGGAAAGTAAGTATACAACCTTTCAGGTCTGATGTATCTATTGTTTTATTTCATTGTTTGTTGTGTTCCAACTAGGTGAATTGAGTTTGAACTTCCATTATTCAGCAGTTTGCTCACTGAAAATTGTAACTGTTTCGCTGTGCTGTATCATTTCACTTTATGTTTTGGCACTTGAGTTACCCTGAAATGTTGACATGGGACGACGATAAAGGACCTGATAGGCTCACGTATTATACGAGTTATGACTATATTTTGATCCGTGTTTTTTAGAATTTCCCCAAAGGAAAAAGGGGCAGCCTGGGAGCGAGTTCGGGCAAAAGCCTTGGCTCTCGGTATGATGACGGAGGACCGCGATTGGCAATATTGCCGGGACAAAATGTATTCCGTTTGGAAAAGCCGGGCTATGGTAAGTGGTTGAGTATTCACCCAAACGCATGTGAAGCTATTTATTGTATCGGTGTCAAATAATACTTGCCTACGTACGTTGTAGGCTAAGGTCATCGCCCGAAAGTCAGGAGAGGGTCGCCAAGTTCTGTTGGACGAAGTAGATCACGCGATTCTTGACCTGGTCGATTCACGTTCGAACGGCGTCGTCGAGATTAAAGTCGAAGCATTTGCTCCAGGTCCTCTTCCTGAAGAAATTGAACTTGAGGATGATGTATGTATTTCCGAAATGAACGCGTTGCACTTCCAGGTAGAAACATACTCTTGAAATGCTGTTACACGTAATATTCAATAAGTAAACAATTGGTACTCGTTTCTTTCAAGGAATCTCTCGGCTCTGAGTCGCAAGAGCAACCAGAGACTTCGAATAAAAGGAGACGAGAAGCTTCACCAACATCTACTCCTCGCAAGGACCACCTTGAAATCAAGTTGCTGGAGATGGATATTTACCTCAAGAAGCTCGAAGCGTTGGCTCTTGAACGCCAATTAGGCCTACCACCATCGAGATTCACCAGAGACGTGGTTGAGTGAGGATATTACTGTTATGACCAAGTGATGTTCCAGTATCGCATTTCGAGGGTGTTAAGACGAAAAATGTTCTTCAAAGTTCGGATTACGTTTTCATCGTTTCCTCACGACGCCTACATCTCTGCTCCGTTGGTGGATTTACGACCAAGACAAGCCTCCACTTATTGTGTGCATTTCTGTCAACGCTGTTTCACCTAAAGTGCTAAAGGAAGAAGGTTTGGGTCCCAACGCAGTATGTATATCAACCACGATTGATATAAGTACAGCACTTTGCCTTTGTTTAAATAAACCTTGATTTTTGATGTATCTGAAATGTTCATTTACCGTTTCACCACCCTATGAAATTTTGGTGTCGCCTGACGTTGGCAAAATTGTTAAGCTTCAAATCAAAATTATTACTCGAGACGAAAACCGGCTTTTCATGCAAAAAGTTGATCAAATTCAGCAGGGAAACAGCAATGTGAGCCAGGCGCCAGTGAGGAAGAGGGATTTGACTTACTCGTAGTATGACAAGCTCTTTGTCACACAGATTTTGTACGTTTTGACGAAGTATGCGAGAATTTTCTGGTTTTCTTACACCAATAATCAGTTCAGAAGTAAGCTCCACCGCTAATGAGAGCCCCCATTCGGACAATTTAATTTTTATAAACTTCACAAAACTACTTTCTCAAAATATGCTCTACGATCAGAAAACTATGCATCATTTTGATGCTTTGAGTGCAAAATATGATGGACCACAAGAAAACCATAACTTCTTTCATTTATTTATTGTTACATTATTTTTCTAACGAATGGTTGTAAGAGGATATGATTCACAATTTTTCTTAGGAAGAGAAGGCTATGTGGCATTGTAGTCTGTCAGGGCCCCCTGATAAATGAACACCCCAATCAATCAAAGTATTCGAATTAGAAATTTCGTTTAATCAACATCTTTAATAATCAAATTGGGGCTTCATTTAGAATTAAAATATTGCCTCGACGCCTCTACGAAAAATCGGAAAACATTTTATCAAAAAATGGGGATAACATTGAGTGTGGAGTGACCCGGACTCTTTTCAATTTAGTGGAAAAAGATACCCCACTCTGAAAATAGGAACGTACCCATTTTGGTTGGGTAATCCTTGAATAATCAACCTGTTTTCATACCAAAAGTCAATCTCTCCGATTCGGCCCAATTTTTTTTTTGACGCTTCAAGTATACACCTTGATCAAAATTAGCATCAGCAAAATTAGCAAATGTCCGTCCGCCGATTTTGGTAGTAGACAATTTTTTAAAAATATGAAATTTTGGCCAGGGACCCAGTTTTTGATCTAGTTGGTTCCCAAAACTTTTTAGCCCGATCGAACCAAATTTGGGGGGGTAGGGGTCAAAATGTGTTTCTTGAAAAGTGAATTTTCGAGATTTTCGGCAATCAAGGCGAGTGGGATATTATTTTCGACTAAATTTTGGACGCTGAATCGATTGAAATGGGTCCTGGAACGATAAGCACCCCTGGAAGAGGTTATGGGCGCTAAATCGATTGAAATGAGTCTCCATGCGCCTGGCCCGAGGAATAACAACCCCTGTGAAAGATTTTCCGGCATTTCCTTAAATAATCAACTTTTTTTTTTTTTTTTTTTTTTTTTTCAAATTTAGACATTATGAAACTTCCGGAATGGAATTTTGGGGCCTGTTCAAATAACCAACCATAATACAGTAGAGATTTTAAGAGGGGACCCTGCGTCCGCTTCCATACCTTAAGTTGCCTAATTACTCAAATCCCTATTCAGTAATATACAACATCGTGACAAACTGCTATCTGAAAGTATCTCGAAGTAGGAACACACAAATAACCACACCGATATTAGAAAAAAGTGTTTGTATTTAGGTATAAACAAAAGAAATAGCGGGGATGGAGGGAAGCATGTACAAAACGATTCACCGACACATGGAAATGAGAGTTTAACCACGCAGAGTATATTTCTATATCGAAAATTAAAACAAATAGAAGTCAAATAATCTCGAATACGCAACCTCCTGAGCCTACTAATACAGCGACCGTTTTAATTTTTCGATTATAGTCGATCAGGGTTCCGCATCGATGACGCAAAAGAGCAACAATCGTAATCGGACGAATAAAAAAAAAAAATCCTAAGAATTTCAAACATCGAAACCGCTATTGGGCCAAGTTATGTTGTATTTCTCTCGAAAAATTAAGATTAGAAAATGTCATTCAAGAAAAATAAATAATACACGATCACGTACCGCACCTGTCATTTACACACGTTCTCACTCAATGAGGAAACATAAAAAGTAGACAATTAAGAAATAATAGGAATTCGTTCATTGTTTTTTCTCCTTTCGCTAATAACCTCAAAGGAATTACAGACAAAATGAAAGGTGAAGGGTTTTGTCGTAAGAATATTACGAATAAAAGTGGAAAAATGTTACCTAGAAACCCATAGCGAGACTAACGACGAAAACCAGATAATTTTTTTCTTATATAAAACTAATCTATACCCCTCAGACCAGGTCTCGAGTTGATTGCCGATTACCTAAAAATATAAAAACCAAATTAATTAACTTGTCGATGGTACAATAGTCATTAGATTTAAATAAGCGGAAAACCCCATTCTCAGTGCGCATAGTTACTTTTAACAATTCCGCGCATGCGCTGTCAGGTAATGTTTTAGTGGCAGAACACCGAGTTTTGTAATAACTGTGTTTTAAAAACTAAAGAACCCTGTTATGGAAACGCAATCCACATTCTACCAGTTTAATAAAATTGTGCGCATGCGCAGTATTGCTCTTAACTAAAAAACCCCATTCTATTGATTGAAACACTCCTGCGCATGCGCAGTCCAGTTGTGTTACAATCTGAAACAATGCTGTCAAGTATTCTTCCTGCAGAGATCGCCTAGTTCTGCTTTTGAAGTGTTTTACCAAATAAAAAGCCGCGTTTTCCAAATTGAAACACCCCTGCGCATGCGCAGTCAGTCAGCACGCCCCAGGTTAGTATTTTCAGTGATTAGTAAACCAACCCTTCTTATTGAAGCACCATAACAATTTAGAGCGGTTCTGCGCATGCGCAGTCAAGCATTTTTGTATTTAGTTTTGAACTGCTGTGATTTGCAACTTATAAAGCCTTTGTTCCTGGGGAACGTTTAACCAATTTAGAATGGGTTAGCGCAGTTGAGTATCTACATTTTGGTGGCTAAAACCCTTCTGAGCCTGCAAAGTTCAGCAAACTCAATTCCTCATGGTTCTGCTACTTGACAATATTTTTGGAACTGTTAGAACTGGAAATTGTAGGAATTTCGTAGTGAGTCTCTGTTGATTCTGTCTGAATCTGTTTCCTTCCAAGCCAGTCAATTTTGTTGAAAGGTCACAAACATCAACACAGGCTAACTTTCAGTTCTGTAATCGTTTGTGGTTCCCAGAAATTTCAGTCAGTTCTGATAAGTTTGGCAACTAGTAGAACACACTACTAAGAAAATAATCTTTCGACTATTTTTAGAAAATATACGGCAGCAATATACCTGGCATCGCGAGACCGTAGCCGTCTAACCAGCAAAGGACTGCGCTGTCGTAGTTTGCCCAGGAACGGAATACTGAGGCCTGAAGTTGGTGAACGACGCGTTCGGGAAGTTGCCCGGGAGCTGACCCGAGTTGAAACCAGCGGGGAACTGACTGCTGATCATTCCTGCGGATTAAACAGTAAATTCGTCAGAATAGGTTTTTGGTTATCTCGTTTTTGGAGTCGATTGTGGATAATTGGTGTTGTGGAATACTGGGGTGAAAACGAACTACTCATTACCAGTCTGGTGGGACGTTGTAGGGGTGGATGGAGAAGAAGAGGCCGCGAGCCGCGACAAAATGGACCTCTCGGACATCTGCAACCGCTGCGCCACTGGCGGAATCCGCGCCAACGTTGCTGGCAATCGTGAAACGTCAGACTTCATATCCGACAGCAGCTCCTCCAACTGGTTCAGCACTTTGTGCAGGACAGCGTTGGCGGGCTTGTTGCCAGCCAAGCTCTCTTTGCTCAAGTGCTGGTGCGACTCGGCTAAGCACTCGACCTCAGCGAATCGCGCGTTCAACGACATGGCAGGGTGGTTGGGGTCCTGCGTCAGATTCAAGTAAGCTGCTCTCCTCAGTTGTTCTTCGATCACCAGAGCTTGCTCTAAAAGCTGCAACAGCGAGAATAAAGTCAACTGTTAATCAAGTGCTAGCCGTATCACACTAAAAACAGTCAAAGCGAGTCAGACAGGAGATAATCGAGCAGCAATCTACAAATATTTAGGATCTAAGAGAAATTTAAAGAAAATTATCGACCACAATTTATTTCTTTTCAATTTTTACTTTTGAGGTTTCTAATACAACGTTCTTTGTTCTTGCAGACAAAAAACGCTGCAAATTCTTCCACAATGGCGTGGAGAGTCCTGGATTCATTCCAATCGATTCAGATCCAAAATTTAGTGGAGAATAATACCCTAAATGCGTAGTTTCCGAAAAATATCGAAAATCGAATTCCTAAAAACACACTTTCACCCATACTCCTCCTTGAGGATAGTTCTCCCTGTCCAACTTTTTCGAAAATTTCAACCACCAAAAACGGCGAGGACGGCACACGGGTTTCTGGGGTTTGGTTGGTCCGTACGCTGTTAGTGTTATTTTGTTTGTAGTTGAGTTAAAAAAACATATTTCTTACCCCAGCCGTCGCCAAATTTGGCCAAACCGGGCTGAAAAGTTTCGAAAGTTTTTTTTTTTTTTTTTTTTCATGGAAAATTTCCTTAACCATCCGCGTTTCTGTCCGTAACAGGTGCTAGCACGGTTGACCCGACAGTTAGATTTAGATTTAGATTAATTACACAGGGGTAGAGGGGACGTCCATCATCGTGCCCGCCCCCCGCACTTAGACCTAGTGGCCCATTGTGCTAACCCCTGGGGTTCATCTTGGCCGAAGCTCCGTGTTCCCGACTAGGTCCAGCAGAGCTCCGACCAGGTTCTCCTGCTTGAGGAAGTCCCCACGGTCCAAAGTCCCGAAGGTTCTGAAACGCCACTTGTGTTCCAGGGCAGGAATCCGACAGTTAGTACCTACCATAAGCCTTACATGAACATAGAATACACAACATGGTTCATTCTACTCACCTTAAATCTTCTAGCGAGGAATTTGTTCTTAATTTCGAGGAAGTTTCCCTTGCCAACGTCCATTTTGAATGGCTCGTTGATAATAGCGAAACGGATGTCGTTCTGGATATCCTGCCAGCGACCGTAACCGTGAGTGACGATCCCGCCCAGCAGCCAGTAATCGTGCCTGGCAATGAAAATCACACCAGTCAAATTACCAGAAAAGGACAAAACCGACGCTCAGTACGTGACATTGCTCCGAACTTACCTTCTGTGCCAAATTTCGTATTCGCGTCCAGGAACGGCGGCTTTTTCTTCGTTTTGCCACAACGTGTGGAGTTCGGTGAAACCTCCATCGGCAATGTTGAACATGAATTTCCTCTTTGACTTATCTTCCTCAAAATCAGGAAGTTTGACTTTGTCTTCATCTTCAATTTTCTAGAAGATAAATATAATATTCCAGCGTCAATCGATTCACCATTTAAAGGAAACACGTGAAAAATCTGTGCACCCTCAAGGAAGGTGGCCAAAACGCCTCAAAACCGTACTTACCACCACATCTTTGTCTTCCTTCTCCTCCTTGATGACTTTCTCATCCTTGTCTTTTTCCTCAGCGTCTTTTTCTTTCTCCTTTTCTTCGGGTTTAGTCTCCGACTTTCCCTCCTCTTTCACTTCCTCCGGCTTGGTCTCCGCATCCACTTCCATCGGCTCTTCTTTGGGTTTGACTTCTTCCGGGGTTGTAGTGACCGGTGTTTCTTCGGATTTGGCTTCTTCCGCCGGTTTGGGCTCCTCAGCAGGTTTTTCTTCAGAAGCTTTAGGCTGTTCCGCGGGCTCGGCTGGGGTTTCGGCCTGAAATATAAAACGAGGAAAAATTAAACCGACCTAAAGTAACAGGCAGTGGCTATCTCAGACTTTTTCGATAGAAGTTTTATTAATTTGATTATGATTTTCTTCTAGAAAAACGAAGATACACAACAAAAAGGTACAAAAGAATGTAACGTACAGGTTTCTCCTTAGCATTCTCCTTTTCCTCTTCAGAAGTAGCTTTGGGTTCTTCTTCAGTAGTGGCAGAAGCTGCCGGTTTAGCTTCATCGGGTTTCACTGAAAGGTCTTCCACTTTGTTTTTATCGTCCTTGTTCTCGCTTTCATCGGCTTGCTGCAGAAAAAAAGGTAAATAGACATGATTGACTGTTTTTTACGCAGCAAATTCTTTCACAGGGGTTGGTTAATCCTTGGACCAGGAGCATGGAGAAAATGGGGAAAACAGTGAGTGTAGAGAGTCCCGGATTGGAGACCCTGGGATGAATTTTCAATTTAGTGGAATATTATACCCCAGGCCTTGGTATCGGAAATCTTTAAAACCCTGAGAAGTTTGGAGGACATACACTAGGCCGGGTACACACGTTGAGGATTCCGGAGAGGGATTCCTCTGAGGAAAACCACTGAGGCGGCCGGAGCCGGACCGAGCATCCGCACGTACGGGAAAACCAGGAGGCTTCGGCCAGAGGTTTCGACACGCGAGAGGCCTTTCGAGGAAAACTGTGTAGTTGGTGTAGCCATGGCTCTCGTGACGGATGATGACATCGCGCTCCTCGGTCTTTTAGTTGTACTTCAACAAAAAAAGAAGTTCAATCGTACGAAATGGTGCAAGTCGTGGTTGCGCGATATGTGGCTTCCTCTCACACTGGGCTCCTGAAGGAACTTACCGTGGAACCAATTGATTTCCAGAACTACCTTCGAATGACTGAGAAAGTATATAACAAATTGTTTGCACTCGTCACTCTATTAATTAAAAAGCATGACACCCTGATGAGGGCAGCTATTTCTCCTCATGAAAGACTCGGCAACACTGAGATTTTTAGCTACAGGACGTGCTTACCAGTGCCTGAAATTTTCAACTCGAATATCACCTCAAGCTCTGAGCAGCATCATTCCACAGACGTGCGATGCCATTTATCAAGTTCTTCGGAAGGATCATTTGCAGGTATGTAACAAAAAACCTGTACTTCTGTAACCATTTATTTCATTTTTTTTTCTTTTATTTTTACAAAATTACATGCTAGGAGAAATTAGTTATCCGCTAGTTATCCGCGAACGATATAAGTAATCTGCAATCGACGTTCCTGGCTGACGGGGATAATTCGGGTGTGCATACGGCGATGTAGTTGGCGATCCTGATGGTGACACTATCGGCGAGATACTTGAGAACAAGAATAACAACCAGAGGGTGGGCCATGAGGGTGATATGTCAGAGTCCCCGTTTCTGCTTCGAACAGAACGTCATTGATGATTTTTTCTGCAATCAAGCTCTGAGGTTTTTGAAGGCTTCTCAACTTGGCAGCAACACTTTTCGCAAACAAATCATAGCGATCCTCCTGCTGGAGTTGTTGAGGTTTTTTGAAATGATCTCGAACTGACATCAATACATCAGTAGTCAACTCATCGTGTTTTTTCTTTTTGGGCCTTGCCTGCGGGATCGGAGAAGGGTCGTCTTCAGTGGGCCTACCTCGTGTTTGTGGTCGTGAGGACTCGTCGTGTTGTGCTGGAGCCTCCTAAAAATCATCCAGAGAACCAAAAAAAATTTTTTTGTTAAAATAAATAAAATAATACATATGAAAAAGTGTATAACAATGTTATAGGTAAATAAATAACCAATATTTCTGTTTCAGTTCCCGAATTCAGAGGACACGTGGAAAGAAATAGCCAGGTCATTCGAACAACGTTGGAATTTCCCAAACTGCATTGGTGCAATGGATGGGAAACATATTGACATCGTTCCACCAGCCGAATCAGGGTCCTATTACTTCAACTACAAGGCCAGACATAGCATGGTGCTACTTGCTATTGTAGACGCAAACTACCGAATCATCATGGTTGACTTTGGAACAAATGGGCAAGTTTCAGATGGTGGGGTTCTACAGAATACAACTTTTTACGAAAAACTAAAAACAGACGAATTACACGTTCCGTCTCCCTGTTGTGTCTCGGAAAAATTTCAGGCTGTACCATACGTTTTTGTGGCAGACGACGCATTTCCGCTTACGACATGCATCATGAAGCCATTTCGAATGGCTCAATTGAACACAGCTGATAAGGAGGTTTTTAATTACCGATTGTCTCGAGCTCGGCATGTTGTGGAAAACTTTTTTGGAATACTTTCTTCTCGATTTCGAGTATTTCGCACAAGAATCAATTTGGAACCACAAAATATTACAAAAGTGGTAATGGCTGCCTGCCTTCTACATAATTTTCTGATGGATCACCAACCCACTTCCTATGCACCTACTTCCGCTTTGTATCAGGAAGATTTGGGAAGAGGAACTATTGCCATGGACAGTGATATATCCCAATCAAACATGATGGACTTGCAAGCTCAAGCCCCTAAGAACTTAAACAGCGCTCCACGTGCTGTGAGAGAGATGTTTATGGAGTATTTCATGACCGACGGTAAAAATCCTTGGCAAGATAAACATATTTTGAGAAATGTGCATTGAAGCTCTATTATTTTAAGTTATCTATTTGGTAATTATGTTCAACCAAAAATACTCTCATGTTAGCACGCCAAAACACCTCTGATCTTGATTGTTTCGATTTATTAAATATAATCATAAGACACTTACCTCGCCACTAGCATTTTTTTCCTTGTCCAGGTTCGACGTTGAAGAAGCTGGAATGTCTTGATTCCCCAGGAATGATAAAAGATCATAGTACCATAGGGCCGGCTTGTAAATTGCATCTGGAGAAGTCCCAGATTTATTGGACGCATCAACTTTTTTCTTTTCCTTCCGCACGGCACTTCTCATGTTGTTGATCCTTTTAACTACTGCTTCCCTAGTCGCATCTGGTACAATTTCTCGCAATTTCGATACCAACTTCGCGTAGGCGGCTTCCCTCATGTTCCGGTCGTGATAGTTTTTGTTTTTTACCTGCCAGAGACAAGGCTCACTTCTGTAAAGCTCTATTAACTCCTCCAATACCACGTCCTTTGAAGACCCACTTCCATTCGTCGACATGACCAAAAAAAAAAAAAACGAAGTCGAAACGAGAAAACGTGAAAAATAGTCGACCGAAACAAGGCGAAAAACAAAAATAAAAAAATTAACGAGGAGCTACGACCACTGTGACGATATTCGAGCGATACCTACGACTACGACGTTGAGGCCAACCGATCACCTCATCCACACGTGAAGGAAGGGGTTCAATTCCAGGAACCGGAACCCCGGCCTCAGGTGGCCTTTCCAAAAATTGGAAAGGCCTGGCGGCCTGTTCGGTCCGCCTCAACTGAAGGCCTCGACCCGTCCACACGGTCCGTCGGCCGGAGAGGAATCCTCAACGTGTGTACCCGGCCCTAGAGTCGGAAACGGGTCCCTCACCAAAATTTCAGATTTTTAGAAATTAGAAACGGCGTGGACGGCGGACGGACTCTGCTTAAATTGATTAAGGCACCTTAAGACTCTCGGAAAGAATTTTTGGGGCATATCGGAGAGGTTGACTTTTTGCCTGAACGTAGGCTGATTATTCAAAGAATTATCAACTAAAACTGAATAAGCAAATTTACTAACAGTCGGTTTGTCGGTGGGCGTAGGAGCAGGACTGGGAGCTGCGCTAGTTGCTGGTGTTCCGCTACTGCTGGCTGCGTCCAAGCTTCCGGCGGGTTTAAGTTCGCCCATTTCTTGTCGCTTTTTCAGTATTTCAGGCATAGAGTAATATCCATTGATGTGTTCAAACTCTTGCACCTTCAGAAAAAAAAAATCAATATTAAATTGAACTACCCGGTTTTGGAAATCGATAATCGCTTAGAATATTTTACCTTTTTCCTGATCAAAGACATCACTCCGATCCTCGTCAAAACGTGCTGCCTCGACAAACCTTCACGAGGAACGCCGTCGGCGAAAGTCTCCGCGTTGTCGGCGCCAGGTTCGCACAAATGACGCATAAACAGGGAAACGTAGGCCTTGAAGTGTTTTTCCGATTTCCCTCTGAGGTCTCGAACCAACCTGAAACAACTGGAGGTTCTTATCGTGCAAAAGACTACAAGCCGAAATTGAAGGGGGAAAAATATCCGTTTTTGGCGTGAAATGACAATAGTTCTGACCATTGTGAGTTGAACGCGTCCTGAGGTGGCATTCCATAGCGCATGATGGCATTGAGGAAAGCTTTTCTCTGTCTCGCGTTGAAACCAAGCACCTGGAATATAAACCAGGTAAATTATATCTATCTATATGACATTTTCCCTTCCTAATTTAGACATTTCTTGAGAAGAACGAGTAGATATGAGTTGCAAGAGATCGTTACCTCGATGTTTCCACCAACTCGAGCGAGCAGAGGAGGAAGTGGTCTGTCTTTCTCGTCTCTCCTTTCCGGCCGCCTCTTCTTTTTTGTGCCATCTACGGTAACGAAATTACTCATCAATAATGTGCTAATGCGGGGAATTGCATAAATACATTACAGCTCTTTCTCATGTCAGCCAGATTGCTGTTGTTCTACTATATAAACGCTGCAAAGTCTTTCACAGTGGTTGGTTATTCTTCGGACGTGGAGCATGGAGAAAATGGGGAAAACAGTCAGTGTGGGGAGTCCCGGACTCTTTTCAATCGATTCAGCGTTCAAAATTCAGCGGAAAATGATACCCCACATAAAATATCGAAAACCCACTTCTGAAATATAGATTGATGCTCATTTTGACCCATAATCTCTTCCGGTGAGCGTCAATCGTTCTGAGACCCGTCCCATTGGATTCAGCGTCAAAAATGTTACCCCACACTTCTAAATCACCAAAAATCTTTGAAAATCCATCTTTCAAAAATAAATATGACCCCCCCCCCCCTCTTCTTCTCACCAGTTGGTCCGATCGTGATGAGAAGTTTTGAGAACAAACACCAGAGTCGGAAACGGGTCTTTGACTAAAATTTCAGATTTTTAGAAAATGTTCTACTACCAAAAACGAAAAACTGAGCCCGACAACTATTATTATTCTATATTATTAACAATCGATATACATTATTTTTAACATGCTAATTACTTAATTCGATATGAACGCAGTACCAAAACAATCAATAATATTTTACACTAAAAGATAATAGACTTGATACGCGAGATTTATGCGTATTCAGTATAACCGATTATTTTCATTCGAGTTTTCTTGAACTTGATTTCTATTAAAAATTTCCAGCGTCAACTTCTCATTTTCGACCGGCGATTCTTGGCCAATTGGGTTTTCTTCTTCATTTTTCTTTTAAACTTCTTTCTTCCTTTAAAATGATTCTCATTAAAGTTCAAAAAAATTAAATTTCTGTATTTTTTTCAAAATACGGATATATTGGCCGTAATGAAGCGACCTATGTCTCGACTTCAAGGGATTTTGACAGAATTCACTTCATAATTTATTACCATAACCTATTATCAATTTTATTACTCAATTTCTTCATAATATATTTTTTATGTATCCATTATATTTACAATTTAATAAATATTTTTAGGGCAGATTTGAGCTGTTTAACTCTACTAAGAGACTTCAGTATTCTCCGATCGAATACATACGAAGCTATCTTTACGGTTTAGAACCAGAATCATTTTGATGTTTTGAAATAAATTATTTATACTTATTAGAGTTGTACAGAAAAGCTCTTTAGAGTATCGTTGAATTCTTAAGTGAACCAAAATCAATTCAAAAATAAATTGTTTGCGTAATTGTTGGTCAATACGATTACACCCGTATCCTCGCCCGAGAACAATAGCAGTAGTTAAGCGGCTCGAAGATACGACTAACCGCACTAGATTTACGAATTGTGGAAAATTAAGCAGCGTTTCGTCAAAGAAGCACATACCATCGTTCTTTTCATCGAAATCGTCGTCCTCTTTGTCGTCATCTAAAACAAAAATGATCGTCATTATGAACCTCTACACGGTACAAAAATGTATCAAGTGTTTTCCTGTTTCGTTTTGTGTTAACTGTACGAACCAGAGGGAGCGGAGAAATCAGAATTGTAGTCGGATAGATTTTCTTGCCAATTGGAGTCGGCTGTTTCCCTCGAATCGACGATTCCGCCATCGTTGTAGTTGACCTTGTAACGGTGAGTCTACATATTAATCGTGCGGTTCACGGTCCTGGCTGACCTTTTATATTTAACTACGCTAAAAGCCTTGATCAAATTGACTTGAAGTTTACTGAAGAAGTTTAAAGGAGATTCAACGAGCCTGGAATGCGTTTTGGATACACAAAATGTGATCGCAACGCACCCTGGGGCCTCTTATAGCAGGCTAAATTTTACCATTGTCCATAGTGACCATAAAATTTTATTTAACTTATTAATGAACTGACGGCCTAACACTAGCAGGAGAAATTTAAATATCAACAAATAACAAAAACAGATGTTCATCAGCTTACCTGTTTCCGAACTCGTTTGCCTTTGCCGAGTGTTCGCGACAAATCCTCCTGCTGCTGTTCATAATGATGACGAAGGAGTTTGACCCAATACGCAGGGTCAGTATTTTCAGCTTCTTGTTTTATGACCTCAGTGCTTTCTTCTTCGTCCTGTAAATAAGAGTTGTTGAGAACGTCAACATTTGGTCGTCTACACCTGAATTATCCAGCAAGAGGATGTGAAGAAAACTCACTTCGTCTTCTTCTTTGGTGACGTAAGAAGCCACTTTGAAAGAAGATAAATACTCGTTGGACCAATTTTCCTTCTGCTCGATACCCATTTTGGATCTGTCCAAAAGCTCACCGACGGCTTTGTCGTCGTAGTGGATTGCTTCATCCTCCTTGCCCTGAAGAAATCGTAAACAGTATCAGAATCAACTTCGTCAAATCGAGAAAGTGACTATATTGAGTTGCTGCTGACTGGTCGGACAAACCTCTTCTTCTTTGAACAGTTCTTCAGTACCAAATCTGAGGATGTCGTCAAGCTCTTGTTTGGTGAAATTGGCCTGTTTGCTTCCCATACCGGGCCGTACGACCAAGTGAGTGAGCATCATCTTCCTTTTAGCAACTTGTGTTACTCTTTCTTCAACAGAAGCGCGGGTGACAAACCGATAGATCATGACCTGAGAAAAAAAGGAGAAAATGAGGTAGAGCAAAATACGATGAATTGGATCCAACTGGAAAACAAACCAGTACAAAATGAAATTCACATTGGACAAATAAAATTTAGTGAATTGAAAAGTATTTATAAATATTAATACGCCTCTGACGAAGGCCATGACACATTACTTCCCTTGTTTTTACTATGTATAAATAAAAGTGTATTCCCCGCTGAAATGTTAACGGGCAACCGGAAAACGAGTCACACATCAGTCAAAAATCGAAAAACGGGTCTGGTAGAAAAACTATGAAATGAGTCCTGTTCGGAAAACGGGTCTCAACTAGAAGACGTAACCAAGAATCGGTGATCGTAATTTAAATTCATGAATCGTCATATTATATGAAATAGTTAGCAAGCAAATTGTGACATAGTTATCATTAAACGTGTCTACAAGAAATTGGTAATCATCAAGGTAGTAATTATTTTCATTCATCGGGGTGAGGGCGGTATTTTGCGCAGACATTCTTGGTGTAAGCATACGAGTTTTTAGCCGATTTGTACCTTCAAACACATTTTGTACCAATTTAGGCGAAATAACAAAAATTATTAACCGCATCCTTTCATTTCACATTGCCCCCAAAAATAATTTTTGGAAATTTGATTCGAAATATTCGATTATCTCCTTTTAATTTCAATTTTTTTGTTACATTTTCATGAATTTTAAATGTTCAATTATGACTTACCTCTTTTAAATTTTCCTTTTTTACTTTCATTTTTTTGTGCCGTAGAATCTCAAATGGGGCTTTTCACAATTGCATCCCAAGAGCTATTCCAATGAATCCGGTACTAAAGAGGCCCAACTGTAGTGTGTGTAGCGTAATTTTGTTGTAGGATTACAATAACGAACAAACCGATAAAACGTACGGATAACTTCTACAGATTTAGTCTAAATAGTGTATTATGGCTAATAGTGTTAGTATTTTGGCAAATATATCAAACTTTTTTACCATAAATAAATTTCAAACTTAGTTTTTTTTTTACCCATAAAGTCAGAAGAACGAATCAGAAGAAGCACGGTTCGTGTGAGACCCATTTTCCACATTCCGACTCAAACGGTCACATTTTACGAGACACGAAATCCATGGACTCGTTCTCCACTTTTATCCGCGGGACCCCGCCCAATGAGCACACTTTCGGCAGCATAGTCAATTCCTGTTTTAAAACACTCACCTTGTTGGCTTGGCCGATACGATGAGCACGTGAAAAGGCCTGAATGTCGTTGTGAGGATTCCAATCAGAGTCGTAAATGATAACGGTGTCAGCGGTGGCCAAATTGATACCAAGCCCTCCAGCTCTGCAAAGGAAGACGAAAAATACTGTATTGGTCCGAACAAGGATCGATATAATTCTAGGAACGCTCTGAATTCCGACGAGGAAGCCACAATAGGGAACTCATCAAAACTTACCTAGTGGAGAGCAGAAAGACGAATTGAGGAGCACCTGGAGCGTTAAATCTATCAATCGCCTCTTGCCTGAGACTGCCAGTGATTGTACCGTCAATTCTCTCGTACTTGTAACCTTCACCCTCGAGATAATCTTCCAATATGTCCAACATTTTGGTCATTTGAGAGAATATCAGCACACGATGTCCGTCCTCTTTGAGTTTCTTCAGCATTCTCGAAAGAAGCATGAGCTTACCTGAAGCCTTGATCAACCCTGAAATGACGTTTAATGAGCGGAAGTCCGTCAAGAGTAACTAAAATAATTTATCGGTCTAACAATAGATTTACCTTGGAGATCGTAAGCACCGTTAGGAGCAAGAGCAGCTTCTTCAGCTGCAGCCGGGAATAAGTACGGATGGTTACAGCACTTCTTGAGGTCCATCATGATGTTTAGGAGAGACACTTGCTGTCCACCACCTTTGGGGTTCAAGGCCTCGAAATTCCTCGTGAGAATGTATTTGTAATACTTCTTTTGCATAGGTGACAGCTCAACACGAACGATAAATTCAGATTTTGAAGGCATATTCTGAAACCAAACGAGATGCCATTAGTATGGACAAAAGGTTCATAATTGCCCTGAGAATGGCGGGAAGTTTATCAACTCCTTCCTAGACGGTTGAAATCCCATCAACCGCGATATCATTTCATTCTCATAAGAAGTCATCAACTCCTCCCTAGAATGATTGAAATAAAAATCATAGGACTCATGCATTCTTTATCATAACAAAAAGCGAACGAGGATTTGATTCGTCGTTTTCTCACTTTGTTAATTAAAACCTTCTAACTAGCCTAACAGATACATTTTTTTTGTAAAGAAAAATTCCGCCGGTCAACCCCAATCGCCAGAAATTTATGAAAAATATATTTGAAATCGTCCAGATGGAAAACTCGGCTTCTTTGGGACACACCTTCAATGAATATTGCTCCGTTATCACCAACAGTACCCTAAAATTACAATCTCAGTGTAAACAGCATTTCATCTGGAAATGAGGCGATGAAAGCCCGATACAACACTGTTTATGGCCACAATCCAACTGGGGAGGAGTTGATATCTCGGAAGCTTCACTGAACTTGATGGTCGCCTGAATGGCGGTTGAAGACAAAATTCAACACTGTGATTCGACTCACTTTGAGCACATCGGCCTTCAGACGACGCAACATGTGAGGACCGAGCAACTCGTGTAACCTCTTGACCTGTTCTTCCTTGGAAATGTCGGCAAATTCCGCTTGGAAACAGGTAAGATCGTTGAATTTGTCCGGAGTCAAAAAGTTGAGCAGATGGAACAATTCTTCAAGATTGTTTTGTAACGGAGTACCAGTGAGCAGAAGCTTGTACATGATGTTGTAAGCAGCGAGGATTTTGAAGAACTGCCGACAAAATAGTTGATTAGCAGGTGATTCACAAGAGGAAACTTCAAATTCATCCAAAAACAAGGACTCACTTTGCTCTGGTTACTCTTGAGTCGATGAGCTTCGTCCACGACGAGCACTTGCCATTCGATGGAGCTCAAAGTCGCGTTGTCGATGGAAATCAACTCGTACGAAGTGAGAAGAACGTTGAATTTGCACGCTCCTCTTAGTTTGCTGGCTCTTGGGCCGCCACGGATGGCGGTCTCGTCGAAGGAGAATTCGTTCTCTCGGATGACAGCTCGAGAGTCTTTGTCTCCGACGTAAGTTACGACGTAGAAATCGGGAGCCCATAATTCGAATTCTCGCTCCCAATTGATGATTGTTGATAAGGGAACGCTTATCTGGAAAATAAATCAATTTAACACCTAGATCAAGAATAAAAGGTCATAAATAGGCCTTGGCAAATGCCCTTTTTCATTGACTAATCTTTAGAAATGGTGATTAGGTCATAGTAAGAGACTGACAGAAAAGGCCCTGGCCAATGATAACCTCTACCAGCGCCTTGAGGAACACAAATCTGCTGCCCTATTGCCTCCCATTGGGACTAAAGGAGCCCTGCCCGTTTCTAAAAGTTTAGTTGGTTCTTCGGTTTCTTCTTCACTCACAATTTGAAGACATTTAAACATAGTTTGTTCTTCCTTTAGAATATTAGGTTTGTTCCATCCGTCTAACCACGGGTGCCCGCGGTCCACGGCCTCAGGAATCGTGGTTGGACGACAGCAACCTCGATCCAACCATGGATGGAACGCTCAAACGCAAGTTCGGTCAAACAGCGTTACAACAGTCATTTTATGTGACGTAAAGAATCCCACAAGCGAAACCTTCTCCTTTTTCTTCTTCCAGTTTGTGCCATAAAACCTCACTGCTCGTGATGAGTTGTTCCCTGATTATTTAACACTTGTCAATTATCAGTTTGCAACGCAGCAGGCAGCAGTTGTTGGTAGTAGAAACCCAACAATCGAACAAGATTTCCACAAGATATAACCACCCTTACGCTGAGGTCAAAATGAGGAGGGTTATGGGTAAGCTATCCGCTGTCACGATGGAACAGCGGTTCAACCGCTGAGTTGAGCTGATTTTATGGATAAACAGCCTTTAACGTTAATGCGCATGTGTCAGTCGACCACCATCGAATGGATGGAACAAATCTATTGCCTTCCTAGTCTGCACTGGAGGATGAGGAAACTAAGGAGCAGCCTGCTCTGGAAAGCAATGGAGATAATATTGTAACGATTTATGTTCTTAGTAAATAATTTATTAACAATTGTTCGCTTGAGTACATACACTGTTCACATTCGCGCACTTACACAATGACAGAATCACAATACACGGTTGTAAGGCGGTTGTCGCACTATTTATAACGCGGCGCGGCACGATTTATAACCCGAGAAGCGTCTATATACGGACTCCAAATTGAACTGAATCTGGGCGGTGCTCGTGGGTCTGTTTTTATACCTGATGCCCGGTCGAGAACGTTCGGGGACGAACGGGGAGGTTCTCGAATGTTGGAGAACGGTCCCTTAGCCTTCCACAGGTCGTTGACCTTGCGATGCCGGCAGCCCATTTGGCCGGCGCCGGTGCGAGCTCGCAACACTGCCCCCTCCTTAGAATTGTTCTGTCCCAGAACAATCTTGGGCATCTGTTCATCACAGGGCTCATGTCGATAGCGGCATTTATCACCATTCTTGCAGCTGCCTTGGTGGTAGAAATAGCAGTCCACAGTCTTCACATCAGTTCTTCCATGAGGATTCCAGGTACACACCCGCACCTCAATCTGGGTCCCTTGGAAAATGAACTCCAACATGTTACGGACTATCCTCCAATCCAATTGGTCCAAGCCACAACCAATCTTGGGTATTGCCAACTTCTTCATTCCCTGCTTAATGAGCAGCTTCTTCAGGGCAAGTAGCGCATCCCAAAGAGTCCTGTAGGTTGGCTTCTGGTGGGAAGACTGTTTTGTCACTAGATAGACTATCAGCTGGTTGGCTATCCTCAGTGACAATGCTTTCCCAATGCGTGGACCTTGCCGCTGCAACTGGTCGACATTACCATATTTCTTCTTGAATATTTCGGCAATTCCTCTCGACATTTTGAGGTCGGCAGCTACACAGTGTGCTAGCGCATAATCTTTTCCAACGTCAAAAAGGTTCTCGCGCACTTCGTTGGTGACTCCAAATCTCGCTTTGCTAGTCCCTCCATAGTTCTTCATGAACATGTTGAACTCCAGGGTTGCCGGGTCTTCTATACTTGATGGTGTAGTCACTGTCCTCGACAGGTCTTCCTGCGTCGAACTGCCCACGAATGCTGCCAGCCGATTATGATGTACCACTCGCGGTTTCCCTCTTGGAGTTCTTCGAATCCTGTAGATGACATCGTTGATTCTTTTCATGATTTCGTAGGGTCCTTCCCAATCCTTCTGGAGTTTCGGTGATAGTCCTCGCTTCCGACGCGGATTGTAGAACCAGACAAGATCGCCTGCTTGGAAACCCACCTCAGTTGCCTTTATGTCGTATCGAGTCTTCATCCGGTCACTGGCTATTCGGTCCATTGGGCTTCCCACATTGTACTGCAGCATCTTTGCCCTCGGTTTCACAGTTGGTCCCTGCCCGGCATTGCATAGCAAACACTTCTTACACCAATCTTTGACAGATTGTTTGCTATCTACCCAGTAAAAACGCTCTCTAACCTTCTGTAGCGTTTTTGTGATGCCAAAATGTCCTCCTGATGTTCGATCATGGAGATGCTCCAAAACCAAGGGAACCAACTTTTGTGGAACAATGATCTGCGTCCTTGTCTCAGTACCATCATTGCTCTCCAGGCGACGTTTCAGGATTCCTCCTTCCAGAATGATGGAGTTCCACTGCGCCCAATAGGTTTTTATAGTTGGACTACGATGTCTAATTTCTGGCCAACTGGGTCTCCTGTTGGTTCTCTTCCAATCCAGAAGATCCTTTAGCTCCTGGTCTTCTGCTTGCCGCTCCTGCAAGTGCTCTGGCTGCCACTCACCCAGGATAATTCTGGTCCTCCGTAGGTGTTCTTCCTGCTGGTCCGGTCTTGAGCTGTGGCCGCAGTTGTCCAGAATAGGTCTCCTCTTCTTGCCCGTCTTGTAACTGTGAGAGGACTCCCCCAATTGCCAGCATCTGAGTTGTCGTTTGAGGTCCTCCCAATCGGGCTCTTGCTTCAAACGCCTTAGTACCCTCTCAACGATGTCCTCTTCTTCTTCCACTACCTGTCTCAGACGTGCTCCGCTCCGGTGAGAGGCTTGCTTCGCAGCCTCAAATTCCAAAGCATGCGCCAGGGCATCGCACAAGATCTTTGGGCGTGCGAGTCTCAATGATTGCTGAGTTTCACTGTCCCTGATTCCATCTACGAAAGTCTGGACAGCGAGCTGCTCCAAAAAGTCATCAGGCGCTGTAGGGTAAGCCAGTCTCACCAGTCTTGCAATGTCCGCTTCAAATTCCTGTAGCGTCTCGGTGGCCCTCTGGTTCCTGTCCTTTATCTGCACACGGTAGACTTGTTGTAGATGAGCATCTCCGTATCTCATATCCAGCCTGGCAGTCAACAATTCGTAATTGTTCTGATGGCCAGCCGGTATTGTCTGGAGAATGTTCAAAGCTTCTCCACGCAATGCAACTATTAGAGCTGTTGCTTTATCCTGTTCGAGCCATCCATTTGCAACAGCTGCAGCTTCAAACTGTCTCTTGTATGTTGACCATGGCACCTTTCCATCAAATGTAGGTGGCTTAATTTTATTTCCTCGGGTTCCCATAAACCGCTCTTCGTTGCCACTGTTGAAGCTGGCTTCTGCTGGTATATCCATGTGCCTCAACTTTCCTTGATTGCTTCTCTCTAGTGCTAGAATCTCATTCTTGACTCCATCTCGAATTTTGCTTTCAATTTCGTCTCTAACCTGAGAGATCTTATCATCAACTGTAGAGATCTTATCATCGACTGCAGAGATCTTATCGTCAACTGTGTTGGACAATGATTTCAAATTGTCCTCCAGTCTGTCTACATCTATTTTTATGTTGGCAACATCACTCACTATTTTATCCATATGACTCACCAAATTCTCTTCCAGTTTTCTAGAGTTTTCTTCAAACATTCTTCTAGAATTCTCTTCAATTCTGGTGATATCATCCACAAAGTCAAAGTTGTCTGGGTCATGACCTTCTTCAACCAAGTTCTCCTTAAGTCGTAGGCGTAGATCTGCTTTTGTTCCACCGGTAGGTAAGCCGCGCTCTTCCAGCTCTTCCTTCAGCTGTTTAACTTTCCAATCGGTCAACTTCATTTTGTTCGTTTTTTAAGAGTTCAAACGCGCAGTAACACACTAAAGTCACTATAACACTTTATAACTACTGTAAAACGCTGTAACACTTTAACACTAACTATTGTCCAACACTATAACACTAATTTGTAATCCCACTTCTGACACCAATTGTAACGATTTATGTTCTTAGTAAATAATTTATTAACAATTGTTCGCTTGAGTACATACACTGTTCACATTCGCGCACTTACACAATGACAGAATCACAATACACGGTTGTAAGGCGGTTGTCGCACTATTTATAACGCGGCGCGGCACGATTTATAACCCGAGAAGCGTCTATATCCGGACTCCGAATTGAACTGAATCTGGGCGGTGCTCGTGGGTCTGTTTTTATACCTGATGCCCGGTCGAGAACGTTCGGGGACGAACGGGGAGGTTCTCGAATGTTGGAGAACGGTCCCTTAGCCTTCCACAGGTCGTTGACCTTGCGATGCCGGCAGCCCATTTGGCCGGCGCCGGTGCGAGCTCGCAACAATATATTTATCTCTGTTGTGTTGGCAGCCATGGAGTCGAGGAATGCAATATTCCAAAAGACAAATTATAGCATATAGCACAAACTATAGCATATAGCGTGATTGTTTTAACTCACAAGTTTGTTCCATCATGGCTACTTCTGTCCACTAAACCATAGGTAGTTGGATCAAATCTGGCCCCAAGGACCAAAATGAATAGACCTAGGGATTAATGGACTGTATAGAAAACAAAGTCGTGTAATAAACCAATGGCACTAACAAACTTATATTCAAATTTAATTGAATTATGAGCAAAGAACCAACTGAACTTCCAGGGAGGCACAGGGCTCCTTTAGTTCCAAAGGGAAGGGAGGCACAGGGCTCCTTTAGTTCCAAAGGGAAGGGATAGGCAGCAGACTCCTGGTCTCTCAAGGCGCCAGCAGAGGACATGAGGGCGCATTACCAGGCCAAATTATGTATCCAAAGTAGTTCATTTTCGTATCATTTTGAGTAGGCACCTAAGGTCATTCATAGCGTTTCCAAGAACCTATTCTGCCATCTCTATATCAATAATAACACATCAATACACATCCGTTCACTAAAATAGAAAAAATTATGGTAATTAGGGAACAACTTACGAGGAAAGGTCCTTTAGTATGTCCTTCTTTGAATAATGAGTACAGGAAGGTGATTGTCTGGATGGTTTTACCCAGACCCATCTCATCAGCGAGAATTGTATCAGTTCCCTGACCCCAAGAATACCTTGACGCAGAAAAAATAAATAAATAAAAATAAAATTCATTTTTTCCATGATTACTATTAAAGAAAATGAGCAATCCTGTATCAATGAGACTCACCTCAACCAATTGAGACCTTCCAATTGGTACGGGTGTAAATTTAAACCGAGAGAGTCAATATAATCCGGTTGCTTATCGAGTTTTCTCTTCAAATCGCTGATAGGTTTTTCCGGAGGTGGATTGAATAACCTGAGTGACAAAAAATGGGGTGGCATCATGAGGAACATTTCATTAGAATGATGATAAAATATAAGTCAAACGGCTCGCAGTAGGCGGGGATACATTAGTGTTCCTGAATTTGGGAATCGGTCGTCGACGACCATCTTATCAATCGTGCCAGAGAAATCAATGAGGTTTTATTGCCTAATTAACTTAGATTCAACCTTCGTGGATGACGCCAAAGTTACTGATGATTGAAGAAGAAGCTTTGGCCGCAATATTAACAAGGAATTTTCACTCCCACATTCAAATGGTCAAGCTTCATGCCATCGAGAAAAAAGTTCCATCATCAACCAAAATATGCAGTTTTGTAACAAAAATGTTCATCCTCTTCCTGCTGTAAGCCGATCAATTTTGTCGAGAAATCTCAAAGAAAACTCACTCTCCAATTTTATCGTCATCGTCACCCCTAGATCTGGATTTCTTTCCTTTGCCTTTCTTGCTCTTTTTATTGCCTTCGTTCAAGTGGAACGCTCTCATTTCCTGAAAACATTTGATATCGATGTATATTGCAGAAGGGGAATAATAGAAATACGCGTATTCATAAGTACTAATAATTACAAGCATGGATGTAATAAGAGCAAAATTGACCTTGTTCATAAACATTTCACTAAAATTCGTCGAAGAAAGAAATTTTAGAAACTTGTACTTTCATTTGGTGTACAAAAATGTCAAAATTCATTTTTTTGACATTTCAAACGAATTTTGCACACTGCCTTGTAGAGAAGAGGCACGTTAAAGCTGAGTGCTTAGAAAAAAGTGGAAATTGTCGTTATTGCATTGGCAACACTGGTTCGCCGTTTGTTGCTTGTATGCGCCAGAGCTGAGATTTCTAAAGTTGTTTGTGAAAACATGCATTGATGGAACATCCAGTCTCTATATTGATCAACTCGAAACGAAGCTATATATTTATATTTTTAGTTATCATCGTCCATTATTGTCCATTCCTGGTTTACCTAAACCAATTTCTGTACAATAAATTTTAAACACCACAGTAAAAAAAAAAAATAAAAAATAAAATAAAATAAAATAAAACCCGTTTATAGTGACCATGTCTATGATTCAATGTTTTCCCGTGAAGCGGAGAAATTTTGTATCATCACCTTCATTATTATCTGATTAAGAGATTATCTGACACCATCGATAACATTGCATCCTCGGTATAGTATTCAACAGAATATTAGAGTAAATTCATCGCTTTTATGACAAAAAGAGAGAAATTTGTGAATTTTGCCCGCATTTATAAATTTTTGGATGCATATGAATTGCTCATCATTGGCCATCAAAGATCAGTACTTGGAAAAGCTCAGCTCAAGTGCTATCGCGTTAAAACGAGCAACTTACGTGATAATAGTCGATGGCCCGTTTCAAACCGGTAATTTCGACGCTTTCATCTTCCCACGTCGCTTGATCGTAATTGAGATCTCGCCATTTGACGAGATAAATGTTTGTACCGTCTCTGGTAGATCGATGGTTAATCACCCTTTGCACTATCAACCATTCGGGTTTGATGCCGTATCTGAAATCACAGGGAATCGTAAGCACGGGAGAGATACATTTGGTGGTTTTGAAGAGTACATTGTGTTCAATTCGAATCACGGTTACTGACCTGTAGTATTTCTGTTCTAGCTCATCGTCGTTGATGTTGGCGTCTCGGATCCTCCTCATTCGATTGTCAGCCTCGTCCAGGGGCTCTTCTAGCTTTGGGGGTTCGTCCATGTCGTACCTTCTCATATAAGCGCGGATCATCATCGTGTGGTACACGTCCAGTTGGAGTTCAGACACCCAGTCGCAGTGCCAGTAGCTCATGTCGTGCCATTTGACGAAATATTCGCGCAAACGTGGACGAGGCTTCTTCTTGGCCGCTTCGGGAAGTTTGTCCTCGGGAATTGTGTTTTGAACCCATCGCCACGTCAGGATTCTAGCCACTTTTCCGCGAAGAGGCTTGGCCTGGAAAGGGAGTCGTTTTATAAGTAAATATCAACGCAGGCGCCTACATGGCGACATCTGCAGTCTTTCGATTCAACTTACCGAACACCGTGGGCACTTCCAGTCACCATCAGGAACGTCCAACAAAGGCGGATTGAGGCAGAAAGTGTGATACGCCGAAGGGCAGGAATCACAGCAAAGCAGCTCTCCGCCGTCTTTACACACCCTAAAAACCAGTACAAATTCAACTTGACTCTTCCCTACTGTTAAATACAACAACAAAAACCTGAATTGGGACATTTTGACGAACCGGCAAAACTCTTGGTGAACGTCATCATCCTTCTCTGGGACGCCTTCCCCTTCGCAATGAGGACACGACCATTTCCCTTCGGGGGTGTCTTCGAGCTCGGGGTCCAGGCAGACCAAATGGTAAGCTCGAGGGCACGTGTCGCACAGGATGATCTCCCCTCCTTGCTGGCAGACCTCGCAGTAATCCTGATGATCCGTCTGTTTGGGCAAAATTAGTGCATCAATCGTTTGTAATGATTAGAACAATAAAAAACTAAAGAATATCGTTAAAAAAAAAAAAAATTAAATTATATCATTTTAAAGAATGCACGAAGAATTACAATATGGAATTAACAATAATTTTTCTCTCGAATGTACTTTTAAAAATTCCACGTTTCCCGCATTTTACTATAAACGATTCCTTTGAGGAACGCTAAAATTGCTACAATACGTAAGGGTTTGACATTTTTGGGAAAAGCGCCTATGATAAGCAGTACTCTTGCCGATCTAGCAGCTAAGGAGTTTTGCCTGGTTTGGTAGCAAATCTGGTACGGGATTCGGTGAAATATTTTTCATAATAATGTTAACAGATTTCGTTTAAGAATAATTGCATTTCTACGGAAAATACGGTAGAAACTTAGTTACAAACTACGCACTTCATGCCACTATTATAAAAGATAAAACGTTCATGATATGAGAGTCGTTCAGAAAATAAGTTTCGTTTTGGTGTGTAGGGCGATAGGAGTGGTTTTAGCCAAATCTGTCAACACCAGCTCGAGAGAGGAGAGGTGGGGAACTTTAGTTGGCCAATTACCATGTCAGGGTAGGTAGTTGAAATGGAGCCCTCCATGTCAGGTCCTACCACCTCGACCCCCGTTCCTCTCGAGTTGTTTTGCTGTGACTCAATTTCTTTATGCGCAGGGTTTCAAATCAGTTTAAATTCACGAACAGCTCATTTCTGAAGCTCAATCGTGAAGAGATGGGAATTTAAGACGGAAAGACATTCACTTGAGGATGAAAGAGGGAGAGGCAGACCCTCAGTTGTGATGGACGAAATTGTCGAAGAAATCGAAACAATTAACGCCAACCGCTATTGTGAAACCCTGAAGAAGCTTCGTCTGGCCATACAGAACAAGTGGAATGTTGACTTTCAATGTTACCCTCCTCCACGACAAAGCTCGGCCTCACAAAGCACAACTTTTGGATGAGTTTGGTTGGGATTTTCTGACCCATCAACCCTACAGTCCCAATTTGGCCCCTTCAGGCTATCACCTGTTTACCAAAATGAAGACGGAATTGGCGGGAGAACATTTCACAAGTGACGAGAAAGTTACAGAAGCTGTCACAAAGTGGACCAAGAGGGTGGCAGCAAGCTTCTATGAGGAAGGAATTTCAAAGCTCATTTCGCCATGTACCAAATGTATTGACGTCGCTGGGGATTACGAGGAAAAATACTATAGTGTTGCGAGCTCGCACTGGCGCTGGTCAAATGGGCTGCTGGCATTGCAAGGTCAACGACCTGTGGAGGTTTAAGGGTCTCGAACATTCGGGAACCTCCCCGTTCGTCCCAGAACGTTCTCGACTGGGCAGCAGGTATAAAAACGGGCCCAGAAACGCCACGCAGTTCAGTTCAATTCGGAGTCCGGATATAGACGCTTCGGGTTATAAATCGTACCGTGCCGTTATAAATAGTGCGACAACTGCATTACAACCGTGTATTGTGATTCTGTCGTTGTGTAAATGCGCGAATGTGAACAGTGTATTCAAGTGAACAATTGTTAATAAATTAGTTACGAAGAACATAAATCGTTACAATATATTTTCAAAATTAATACCTGTAAGTTGAAATTTTTTCAATAAAAACTTGATTTTTTTCTTGTTTTTAAACTGAACTTATTTTCTGGACGACCCTCATAAATAGAAAATGATCGTGCAATTCGACTACAACTTTCTTATGACTGACTACGTTCTATTCTACTTGAATAAAAATGGAAAGTTGATAAGATTATTGAGCCAGCACCAAAGAAGGTTAGAAACAGAAGGGCACGTTGCCTTTGAAAAACATCGTTGACTGTTGATTCTGTTATTGAAATGAAAGCGTCGTTCAATTGATCAGCAATTCAAAATTCGCTATGTAAAATTCAAAAGAAAACGACGAGTTTGTAGAAGTCTACACTTTGACGAATGAATTTTACAAAAGTCGAGAATACTCTTAACACAACACTCATGCATGTGCAATCCAATAAAAAAAGGTGCTTTATTATTAGTAAATAAAAAGTTATCATCGACTCACAGTACTCACCTCGTAGCCTCCCTCGCTGTCGGGGAACTTGCTCGTCGTCCTCGTCTTCTTCTTCTTTTTGCTCTTATTTCCGATCTTCGTCTTTGCTTTCCTTTTAGGCTGAGAGGGCGTTTCGCCTTCACCTTCGGCAGCTTCTTCGGCCCCTTCGGCTTTGTTTACTTCTTCCGCTTCGGCGAGCATTTGTTCAAATTCCGCGTCTGAGTCTCTTTCTGAAGCTGGAGCTGAACCTTCACCTTCGTCATCCTAGAGCGGAAAGATGAATTAATAACAAAAACTATAAATTATGTTAAAAGAAGAACAATAAAACAACGGCGTATCCAATCCATAAAATCTGCGTACCGAGTTCTGCCTCCGTTTTCCAATTTTGATCTTCAAAGTGGGCACTTTATTGCTCGACGGAGTAGCGCTCTTCTTTCCTGAAGACTTCTTTCGACTGCTTCGTTTCCTCTTTCCTTTGTCTTCCATGTCGTCATCCTCTTCGTCTTCATTCTGACTCATCTTTATAAAATAATTCCACTCAATTTTTATACGAATACACAACCGCATCCAAAAACTCTCAACTTAACTCATATTATTTGAGAAAAAAAGGGAAGGCAGAATAAGGAAAATAATTTTAGTTCAGTGCAATCTCCAAGTTAGTAAGGTTTTCAACCCAAGCGAGTGATATTAGGGCGATTAAAGGAGCAATGTTATCGGAAAACGAAAACAAAATTTAAAGTGCGAGGTAAAATACGTTTTCATTACCCGTAGTGATGATATTATATCCTGATACTTCTGACTCTAAAAAAATGAACGAAACGAAGTATGAATAAACCGGAGAAAAATGAAACGGTAGAATATGTTAGGCAGAGCAGAAGCAGGAATATCATTTGTGCAAAATTATTACGGAAATTACATCACTTTTAGTCGGTAGAGGGTGATACGAGAACGTGAAAAGAACTTCCAGGAGAAATACTCGATAAATTGGAAGAAGTGAGCAAAAATAATTACCCACTCTCTCCAAAAATAAGCGTATTCAAACCAATGAATGCAATCTATAAACTAGAAAATATCTGTACGAATGAATATAAATAATCCAAAATTCCAACGACCAACGAAATGCAATTTATGTATTGCATTATTTAGGGGGGCAATTCATTGAAATTTCTCATTTAGTTGCATTTGAATCCAAGTTGTGGCCCTTGTGGCGAAACAATAACAATAAAACCACATTTAAAGGTTCATAACATTTGAATTTGACTAACCAAGGGACAAAAATTTAGAGATCAGTAAGAAATACAGTCTGAATATGATGAATTCCACTAACCACAAGATAACCAAAATGCATTGTTGCGATAAGTCTGGTGTGTTGCGGGCTACTATTCTCAAACTCGTTTGAATTCAACCGAACCTCTATTGTGAATTTTCGGTAATTACGACTCACTGAGAGAAATATGGAGTACAGAGTTGACTCTAATTTATTTATAAAAAACGCTGCAAAATCATTCACACGGGTTGGTTATTCCTCGTACCAGGCGCATGGGGATTCATTTCTTCAACATAGGGAAAATGGGGGAAACAGTGGGTGTGGTGGGTCCCAGACCCAATCCAATCGATTCCGGGTCAAAAATTTAGTGGAAAATGATACCCCACACGCCTAGGTACCAGAAATCTCAAAAACATACACTCGAAATGGGTAAGATAGGTACTCATTTTGACCAATAACCTCATCCAGAGGGCGCCAATCGTTCAGGACCCACCTCATTGGATTTAGCGTCAAAATTTTAGTCAAAATGTAACCCCACACGCCTAGATCACCACAAATTTCGAAAATCCATTTTTTAAAATACATATTTTTACCATTCCAAATTTGTTCCGATCGGGCTGAAAAGTTTCGAGGACCAACTAGAGCGGGACCCGTTTCCTGACCAAAATTTCAGATTTTTAGAAATTTTTCTACTGCCGAAATCGGCGTGCGGCGGACAGATATTTGCTCACGTATTTTGATCTAGATGCTCTAAAACGCTCAGGAAAGTATTTTGGGCCAAATGGGAGAGATGGACGTTTTCCTAAAAAACTTAGGTTGATTATCAAAGGAATAACCAATCAAAAGTGAATTCTTGAGACATTTCTCTTAAATTGGGATTAATTTATACTTTATTCGTATTCACCTATTAACAAATATGAACGAGCGTTTCTCTCACGTTCTCTTCATACCACCCTGTATGACTCCATTTCGCTATTTTGAAGCTCAAATGTAGCAGTGTTGGAATCATAATGAGCGAAATTGAATTCTACGTTTTGATGTTTCCCAGTGCTGCCAATCCATTTTTTTCTACAAAGAAAACATTTTGCGCCTGAAAAGTGGAAACTATAAATTACCAAATGTAATAAAGTCAATTTACCTTTGATTGGCGAGCTGAACGAACAGGTTTGGAGTAGCTGGATTCACCCTCGTCAGCCGGTTCGGACTCGGGTTCTGGCGGCTCAGCGTTGGGATTGGAGTTGCAGAAATCACGCCATTTGGCGGCAACGAGCATCATCATTTTGCTGATGGGAACCTAAACGACGAAAAATATTCAAGTCAATTATAACAGCGCTAATAAAAGTCATTGTTGATTGACTTAGGACGCAAAAAACATGTTTGACGAGGCCTTTAATAACTCCCCATGAAAAGGAGCTATTCTAAAAATCGTCATTTTACTTTACCAAATTACCGAACATTCAGTTAATTCACATCTGAATGCAATTTACCTTTGGATTTATTAATTACGTCAAACAATTCACTCAATAAATATTACTCACTTTGGGGTTATCTTTGACCAATAAAGGACGAACGTGTTGTTGAAACAACTTGTACGTCGTGAGATTCATGTAGTCTTCGTCAGAGTATTCGATGTTTACGTCGGTAAGACCAAAAGTCTGGCAAACTTCTTCGACTGATGGAACACCAGCTTGAATGTGAAAAAAAGACGAAGTCAATATCAATCAGGTGGATGTAACAAGAGGGAATCGTTTTATTAGAGAAAATTAAAAGAACTTGAATATTTCTTCAAGTGACTCACCGCTAGTCGTATCCTGGGGGGCTAAATGTATAAATCAAAGTGTTAAATTAGAAGTAATGTTTGCTATGAAGATTTTATGGAGTTCTCATGATACTTAGGGCCGGTTCATCAATCACCTTTATCGGCCGAATAAACTAGCTGTTCACCTTAATGACGGTGTTTATCAAGTCATGCTATTCTCCGTGTAGAGGTCTGTTATCGGACGGGAATGTTATCGCAAGGGAGGTTCCGTTGCTATAGGTGCTATTGGCTTGATAAAATGAGACGGCAAAATGGTCTCATTGTAGGCGCATTTTTGACCAAATTGTAGGGATTGGGGATTGGACTGGATTGGGTTGATTTGATATGAAAGCAGGCTTTTTACACTTCGGCTGCGACCTAACAACTTAGATCACCAGGACTTCCATGTTAGCTTTTGCTGGCAAAAAAACCACCTTTTTTGTTCCCTCGCTTATCGAAAAGGAAACAGCTTCTCAAACGAAACTTTTGATGACACATGATTCTAAAGCCTTGATGAGTAGTCCGATAGAGCGCAGCCCAGAGACCGTTGAAGTCCCGGCCATTGAACTTTTTCCTGGGACCTCATCTTGGCCAAAGGAAAACTCTGCTAATTCTTTCACAGGGGTTGATTATCCCTCGGACCAGGAGCATAGAGACTCATTCCAATTAATTCAGCGTCCAAAATTTAGTGGAAAATAATACCCCACACGCCTAGATCGCCAAAAATCTCGAAAATCCATTTTTCGAAGTACACATTTTTACTCTTACCTACCCAAATTTGGTCCGATTGGGCTGAAAACTTTCGAGGGCCAACTAAAGCCAAAAATGGGTCCCTGACCAAAATTTCAGAAATTTTTCTACTACCAAAATCGGCGTAAGGACATTTGCTTATTTTGATCTTGACACCCTGAAACTCCCAGAAATTTTTTTTTGGGCCGAGTTGGAGAGATTGACTTTTTGCATGAAAACATTCGTTGATTATTCAAGGAACAATCAACCAAAACGGTAATGAATGACGGAGAGAGGATGAGAAGGCTAAACAGGCCATAAATACCAGGAATTGGGCAAGATGTCGTGAGTTAGCTTGACAGAAAATTTATAAGTTTTAGGTACTTATTTGGAAAAAACGTTTGCCTGTTGTACCAGATACGTGGAATATGAGCGACCCAATCTCAATGTACACGGGAAAACGCTGTATTACTTAAAAACCACTTATTAGATGTTATACTTTAAATGAAAATTTGGTTCCTAGAATAGCTGGTTATTAAACCTAAGTAGGTATGGATCTTCTTACAACTATTTAGGCCTAAATAGTAGATGAATAGCCTTACCGCCTGAGGAATCTTGCGCAGAGGAGCTCGCTGTCTCTTTAGGAGTGGATGGAGCAGCACTTCGCGATTTGCGAGAAGATTTTCGACCATAGTCGGAGTCGTTTCCACCGTCATCTTCAACTGCCATGTCGCTCTCCTGAAATTGAATATATTTGAGTTGAGAAAAAGTCAATAATACGTCCATTAACAGTACTATTGTTGGGGATAATCGGAAAGTTTAAGAAAGAAAACGCTTTTTGTGCATCACATCAAATTCTACCAATTAATGATGAGTCAAATGAGAACTTCTAACTTATTTCTGCTAACAGTGCAAACTTCACTAATGAGAAGGTAACGCTCAAGTAGTGTTTCTTTCAGTGATAACAGTCAATGAAGGTGCCAAAAGTGAGCCCATAAAATCTTTGCCTTTTCTCTGGGCTCATGTTGTGCAATTTGTGTCAACTTTTTTGACTTCTGAACTATTGTTCATAAAATAAGGAAAAAATTCACCACACATAAAATTCATTAATGAATTTAAAAAAAGAAGAAATATCTAGGAATCGGAGTTTATCGCTATGCCACCGACTCATTGTTGATGTGATATTATAAAGAATTATTCGCAACGCCACCAGGCTAACAAGGGCTCTGCAACCTCCCTGTCGGTTCATGAGTTCGTCACCAGTGCTTCATGAGTCGCTTATTATTTCCAAATATCTCATTTCAAACTATAACTCAGTCTCTTTCCATCTGGGATGTGGGCTATCAGCGATTTATACAAAAATCACATCACAAACGGCGCAGAGTCCTCCCACGCACACTACATCCCTTCTTCTACTCCTCAAAACCTTGCATTTAAAAGGTTCTCGAAGCCCTTGAAGAAATTCATGTAGATACTCGATTGAAAGTGAAAGTGAGAGTTGGAGAGTGAGAAAACTCATGACAGACGGCTTAGTTAAACAGCTGGGTAGTGCGGTCCTACACAGCTACAGCACGATGGTGGTTTACATGGATTTCGAAAGAGTTACAATCCAAACTATCATGCCCTGGCGGAAAACTATTTATGTCAAAATGAGTACCTCAACTGGGATGGACGTAAAAATGGTGAGCTAACTCAGGCTTGGAAACTGCGAAAAGCTTCTAATTTTCTACCAGGGGGAGGTAGGACTTCTTTCTGGATTGTCGATCACAGTGGGCTGTGCTTTCTATGTGGCAGGGGAGAAAGAGAATCCATAATCAAAATTTTCTGTTGCTGCCCACAGCCAAACAATAATACGGTTTGGTGGCTCAGCTAGGTTAAGCCCTGACTATGTACAACATTGTCTTTTCGCTGTACCGAACGAAGACTTGCTGTATCGGCTCTTCAATTATACGTTGGCGTGGAAAATGAGGAAGTTTTTGGAAGCCATGTTAATTGATGTAGGACTGAGATGAGGGACCTGGTGAAAGAGGATTAAGATGTTTTTGTTCTAATTATTATAATTATTTACTAATTTATTTTCCCTCGGTGGCTTTGGATACGTTCTTATTTCGATAGATTATTACATGTATGTTCTTAGTTTCAAGGAACCGTTTGTGGTATATGTCTGTGTAACCTGATAACTGCGAATAAAACACTTTCAATTTGATTTTATTGATTGATTGATTGATTGACAGACGGCCTAGTAAATCAGGAGTCGCGAATTGCAACAGATTCAAATCGGGGAAGATATACGAAGTTGACTCTTTCAAAAAGTGGGGAAAGAACGAAATTAAAATGACCCAAGTTTGTTGTTGTTGTAACGCTCTCCAACAATCATATTCCTGTAAATTGCTCGTATGTACTATGTTACTTCGTAAATAAACGGTTACTCTCACATAGTGAACTGCTCCACCTGCACTACCCTCGTAACTGTTATTGTGGATGGCGTAGCATACAGTGCTTATGATTTAAAAAAAGAGTTTCAATCAAGGCTAACCACACATAATACGTACCATGGTGAAAACAACACCATTTTATGTACTCACGTCAGCGCTGTCGTTCTTCTTCTTTCTCTTTTTCTTCTTTTCTTTCTTGCCTTCTCCTTTGGCTTTTCTCTTCTTCCCTTTTTTGCTCTTTTTTCTTCCCTCCGGGTCGAAGTCATCATCTTCCTCCTGGAGACAAACGAGAGAATTTACTTAGTACGAAAACGGAGTGGTGATTATAAAATAAAATGATTGAAATTAAAATTTTAATTTGACAAATTCAGCTAAGAAAGAAAAAAACTCACTTCTATTCGGCTTGGCTCGTCACTATCTGGTGAATTGTCCTCTGTGCCTTCAGGAGCCTGAAGATCTGGAGCATCGTTGTCCTCATCTGAGAAAATTTACTATCTATTAGTTTCAATACAAATCAGTTCTAATAATTTTGCACAATATTCAGCTCGAAATTTGAACAATGTTTCAAAGTCACATTAGAAATACTTTCAGTCATAAAAGGAAACGTTTTGAGAGAATCGAATATAAACATGGATTTTACGGCGAAATGACGGTTTAGGTATGAAAATTACACGAAGCATGACATATTTCGTGACTTCTACCTTTCAATAATCACGATGCAAAAATGTGAAAAATAAAATTAATTTGAATTTGAACGTGAAATTTACATAATGCTTGCCGCAATCATGAGGACATCATGTATCTACTATATTAATTATAGGAGGGCACAAAACATGGACACTTTTGAAAGAAAATCAAAAAAGAGAGAAAAAAAATCATTAAAAAATGCTTCTTTTAATTTATTGAAGGTACTAAATGTACGATGTAAATGGGAATTCAATTCTTGTGGATAAAATCGCGAAGATGATGCCCTTTTGCGATATATATTCATTAAGTAGATTTTTTTAATGAATTTCAAAATTATTAGTTAATGAATGCATCTGGCCAGACGGACATCATCTTCGCGGTATCCGCAAAACCTGAATTTTTCTTCAATTTCCATATTCCATTGTACATAATAATATGTACATGTGTACTATATTATAGTACCCTAATAAAAGAACATTTTTTCCTGATTTTTTTTTTTCTTCCTTCGAAAGTTTTCACTTTTTTGTGCCACCCTGTATAACATAAACAATTTGCCATGTTTTTTTTGGGGGGGTATTTATCCAATTTTGACTTTGTGAATAGGCAGGTATTAGACTCTCGGTAAACATGAATTTGTTAGGTCTTCACCGATTTCGATTGTTTTGACCGCCGGTGAAAACGCTCATTTGGAAGTCGCAACGTCAGAAAGTCAACGAAGATAAGTTCGCTCGCAGTCGATCAGCAAACGTAAAAAAGAACAGCCAGAAGCTGTGTAATGGAGAACTAGGGAAAGGGGGGCGGGGGAATTGATTTACATAAAATATACCACAGAAGCCGCGGGAATATTGATCAGACGCGGGGTTGAAACGCGATTCAAGGAGGAAGGGCGAAAAGAACTGGGGGGGGGGGGAGTCGAGTCAGGCGGGGAAGGAAACCATTTGCGATTGAAGAGGCAAAAGGAAGCTGCCCTTGAAGTAAAATGTTTCCAAAGTGCTTATGTAGAGAGCCAGCCAATGACTGCGCAGGGTGAAGCCAAAAAACACGATAAATTGCTGAAGAAATTGTAACGTTGCAATTAATGAAAATGAAAACATCAAATTATTTGACAATAGATAATTTTATTTCAGAAAATCTTCATAAACTCCAAAATAGGTCGTTGGGAAAATGTTTCACTTTTTGCTGAAACTGGTTCAATTTTTGGATTTAGAGCCCAAATATATAATTTTCTGGACATCTTGACATATTATTTATAAATAAAACTAATTGGCATAATCTCATAGTTGGGCTTAGAACTTAACTGTCCGCCCGCTTTCTACACACATATTTCTCCACGTCAAACTGTCAAGACGCTGATGAAGATGTCGAGGAACATGAGGTGGATGCATATTGAGTTATGGCGACATGGCAACCTTTCTGACTGGGAATCGTTGTTATTCTCCCCCTGCTTCCCCATGTCTCCTCAAATTCTTACTTTTTGGCTTCTAAAAACCCTCTGAGAACGATGCATCACAGGAAAACACTGATTGGATCCACAAAATACTCAGGAATTTCCAAATTAACACTGGCAAGCATCAAAATTAGAGATGGGTCCTTCCAGCTGGGCTAATCAAGGGGTTTTATTCCTAGCACGGTGATAACTCTTGAAACTAGCGGTTCCACTGGAACGCTTAATATTATCCTTCTTTAACAATTCGTTTATAAGATATAAACCTCCAGTGGGTCTCTCCCCCAAGCAATAAAAATGACCTATCGAATGGTTCCAGTAATGACTGACAGCGCTGGATGACAGCTCCAGCGACAAACGGTTCCACCGTTACATAACCGTTACACAGCGAGGGAAGAGCAATCACAAGAACACAAACGGAATGTGAAATAACTGTGTTTGGAACTGGTATAGTTTAGGTTCCAGCTTAACAGCTCCAGTTTCACCGCTCTGCTACGAGCTCCATTGCCAACTGCAGGAGTGCAATCAGCGAAAATTCCCTATGCACTTAAGTAACTAGAGGATTCGTTCAGCTCACTCAAGTATTTCCAGAGTTTTGGCGAATTGAGTTTTTGTGGAAATTGTTATTAAACATGGCAGAAACTATTGATTTTATGTTCAACATGAGCAATAGCGCATTAGAATTGATTTTTAACAGACTCAAAACAAGCCAAATTCACCATTCTATAAGAATCAGTGTCAGATTCATGAGAGCAATGGTTTTTATGGGTGGAACAATTAATGGAACTGAAGCTGCTAATTGGAGCCGTTCCAGCTTGGAACGTTTGGTATAGTGTCAAAACAATTCTGGAACAACCCAAATCTAGTCAAAACTGACTTCAAACAAATGAGACCTATGAACATACTTCTTCTGTTTCAAATATAAACAGCTTCTTTCCCTTCTTCTCCTTCAATCATTAACATTTGAGGACAGCAATTTCAGAGCAGAGCATAGTGCAATGCCATCATTGCGCAACATCGATTTCCAGCCCATTTGTTCCTGAATACTGAGAACAGACATAAATGCTTTTTCACTTCTTTAAATATATCGTTGTTAATACGTTTTCACCTGGACCAGCGTAATTCAACGAACACATTTGTAGGGGTAGCAGTAAGCAGAGGGAGGCACAAGTAAGCTTCAACTTGTAGCCAAGACTGAAAATTTGATCTGATAATTTTTAAATTTGTACACAGATTTGTCTAGTTGTTATTAAACGGTGATTTGAAGGAAAATTTTGTTTTTAATCACCTTAACTGGTCAATATTTGTCCTAGAACGCTGAAGTTAGCGTTTTTCTCAATTAAATTTCATAAAATGTTATGTACGTACGGGATTTAAGATTATATAATATAAAAACTTGGGTCTATGTCAATCCTGAGGTTGGAAAACGTTGCAGGAAAAAATGGCAGCTTTCCTGGAACAAGCCTTGCAAGAAGGACAAGAAATGGACATTTCATGTCCACAGATGTTAATTATTGAAGGAGAAGGATGAAATGGTGTTGTTTATATTTGAAATAGAAGAAGAATTTATAGGTTTTCTACATATAGGTTTGTTTGGAGTCTGTTTGTTGCTTATCAGTGTTTATTTCGAAATTTTGGAGTATCCTGCTGTTCTCATCAACGCACTCCTGGAGCCAGAAGGAAGGAATTTGAGAAGAATTATGAGAATATCCAACAATAAGTGTTGCAGCGTCCAGAATGATTGACATGGAGAATGACGACTACTCTTCACATTGTGTTTTGGACATAGTTGCAATTCCATGCTGTTCTTTGGCAAGTTCGTTCAGTGCTTGTATTCTCACTGTAATTGTCAACCAACTGCTCAACCCTTGTGCAAAGCAGGCAGATATTAATTCTACCTGGATTTTGAGATAGTAATAATAGAGATAATAATAATACATCAAAACCTTTATGAGATTGTTTAGTTCCAATTGGGCACTGAAACAAAGAAATGAAAAATAATTTTCACCCTTGCTTACAGGGGCACTTTTAATCAGGTTTCTGCTGCCAAAGAAGCAAGTTATTGTTGAAAATTGACATTTTAAATTTATGTATTTTATAGAGGGAAGAAAATGATATTCCACGTGTTTTATTTTCCCTATTTGGTAGGGTTAGCAATTCTTCGTTATCCATTATCAATTAAATTTAAGGCGTTCAATCGATTGGGGTGATTCGTCAGCCGATTGCCGCACTCTGTGATGGTTATGTGTCAAAACCCTTTTGCAAGAAGAGGGCGGATATTAGTTTTAAGAGAGTAGTTTTGAGAATCAAAATGTTCAGTTTCATTCAATAAGTGAAACAAAGATTGAACATTTTCAACGAGTGCCCTTAAAATATAAATAGAGATATTGATATTTTATGGCAATGGTAAGAATGAGGACTAGAGGAGGAAAAAGAACTAAAGAATGGGAAAGAAGAGCAGGGAAGCTGAAGAAGGAAAGGGATGAGGGCTAGAGGCGCGAAATTAAACGAACGGTACAACCCAAGTTTAATGGTTGTTTCCCCCACTACCCGCTAGACAAAGACGCCAACACTTTCGACAAAGAGGGTGATCACTTCGCTCGAGAGAAAGAGGGAAATATAGGAGGAAACAAGTGCGACAGAGACGACCTGCTCGTGAGTGAGAGGAGGAAGATGGTGGCGATACAATCGAAAAGGGGGGCACCTCGAAACCGACGAGAGATCATCGAAAAGTCAAGAGGCAACGAGATTCACCGCGAAATCATAATTCGGAAGGGAAAAAAAAATTCGTATCCTCGATCCTTCCCATTTTTTGAATTTTTACGACGAAAAACTGAACGTGAAGCCGCAAAAAGCTCACAGCGCTGCTACAAAATATATATCTTTTTGATTTCAACACACTTGTGAAGTACAGGGGAAAACCATCCAAATTCCAAATTCTCCTGGTTTTGGTTGGTTATTTCTTGAATACTCAACATATGTTTTCATGTAGAAAGTTAACCTCTCCGATTTGGTCCAAAAATGTGGGCGTTTCAAGGTGTCTATATCAAAATGAGCAAATGTCCGTACGCCGTACATGCCGATTTTGGTAGTAGAAAATTTTCTAAAATTCTGAAATTTGGGTCAGGGGTCCGTTACAGGCTCTAGTTAGTCGTCGAAACTTTTCAGCCCGACCAGTCAAAATTTGGACGGCGTAGGGGTCAAAATGTGTATTTCGATAATGGATTTTTGAGATTTTCGGCGATCTAGGCGTGTGGGGTATATTTTCCACTAAATTTTGGACGCTGAATCTAATGAAAAGGGTCCCAGAACGATTCAAACCCACTGGAAGAGGTTATGGGTCAAAATGGCTATCTACTACCCATTTTGAATATGTGTTTTCGAGATTTCTGGTACCTAGGCATGTAGGTTATGACTTTCCACTAAATTTTGGACGCTGAATTCAATGAGACGGGTCCCGGAACGATTGGTGCCCTTTGGATGAGGTTTTGGGTCAAAATGGGTGCCTATTTACCCATTTCGAATGTGATTTCTAGTACCTAGGCGTGTGGGGTATCATTTTCCACTAAATTTTGGACCCTGAATCGATTGGAATGGGTCTCGGACCCACCACACCCACTGTTTTCCCCATTTACCCCATGTTGAAGAAATGAATCTCCATGCGCCTGGTTCGAGAAATAACCAACCCGTGTGTAAGAACTTGCAGCGTTTTCATTTTTATCATCACTTTATACCATATTTTTAACCATTAGAAGTAGATGATACAGGTACCACTTCTGATGGATATTTCAAATTTACCAAGAATCCTCGAGGATTTGCCCTACACAACTAGCAGAACATCGAAGTATGATAACGCTGATGCGTTTTAACAGACGCTAAACAACGCGAAGAATCATCAGGTAGAACACTAAATGCAGGAGTGAAACAACGCATATTTTTTAGGGCCATTGGAGAAAACATAGGTTGATTATTTGTGGAATCATCAACCAAAAGGAGAGCTGCAAATTCATCGAAACACTTGGAGTTATCTGAATGAATTTAAATTGAGTTGTACAACGCAACTGGATATGAAATGCCATGATGGGGAAGACTGGATTATTTACCGTTAAATTATTAACCTGAACACAACTGGCCAGGGTCCTTCAGGTGCACAAAGGAAAGTATTTTTTTAATTACATATGAAAATGAAAAACAGTTTACAGTTGAAGTAGGTTCCAAAAGACAAACGCACAGGGTGACCATAGCGAGAGTTTCACTGGTTGAAATCGTTCATAAAGTCAACGCTGACACCCAATAAACAATGATCCAAATTTATCGTGTAAGAGTGGAGAAGTGTTCAGACAAGTTTCCTAAAAAAATGTTAACATCGACAGGGCTGTTACTTCATGTGCTCACTGGGCGCCGGGGCAACCGCAGCCCGCATGATGGAAACATGGTTAAAAAATGAGGGAGAATAACAATTATCGTGGAAATCTCATTTGATTACTACGGCAATACAGGGGAAATAGCTCGTATTTGAGGTTTGTGCACTTTTCGCGAGACGGATTTGTAATTTCTTTGTTTGGCGGCCACCATTTTGTGTAGGGTCACGCTTTACTTGACAAGGAAAAATAATGAGCATCATCTTAATTTTACAATGAAGTCGTCTCCCGATGGAAATACTCGACGAAGTAAACACAATTATTCGATTATCACGGGCGATAAGGGTATTGAGTTGTTGAAAGGTGTTCAAGAGTGAGTTTTCGTGTAAAAATACGTGAAAAAATGTGTAACTATTTTGTAGTAAGCGGCGACCCGGGGGGTTCGCGGACACCTTTCCCTTCCAACCTCTGTTTACTGTGTGTGAAGCGACTTACCGGGCGGGAGTTCTTCCACATCGGACATTTCAGCGGCCGACATCACCGTCGGTTGTCACTTAAGTCTCGTCCGTAGAAGCACTTTATCACCGCGAATCAAAATTTGGGAGCGAAAACGATATAATCACGTTTATACGAGCCTGGAAATTACCACGAACAACCTCCAAGGGACGATCCGAATCGAGATGGACTTGCAATGTCGGTAGGGCTCTGCGCATGCGCGGGTAATCGAGATATCGGGAGGTGGAGAGATCAATCGAATCGATTAATCGAATGTAAACCGTTCAAAAAGTCCCGCCAAGCCGCAAGAATACATTTGGAGTGAATGTTATAAACATGGCAAGGATTTATATGGGATTACATATTTTCGCATATTTTACCGATACAAGCATATTTTCACATATACGCCCATATTCAGGACATATTTACCCAATTCTCCTATTTTCAAGCACATTATGTAGCCAAATTTCACAATTTTTTAGATACATCGCGAATGTTATTGTGGGCGCTTTACGAGCATTTAGATACTACAAATGCCCAAACAATAGCAAAATGTCTAAATAATGGGCTCGAATTACTGTGGACCGATGGAATAGAGCACGATGAGCACAATGAGGCATAATGAAGTCATCAAAAATTTGTGAAGTTTGTGAAAACTACGTTTTCTTAACAGAGGCTATTGTCAAACTTCAAGATACCTCATTGCCGGTGAAGAGCGCATTAAAAATCTGTAACGACGTTATCGAAAAAATTGAAGTAGTTCCCCATGTTACTGTCCGAAAAAAATGGAAAAAATGGATCAAAAAAATACTGGTCTCCAAATAATCCGAGCTATAGACCCAATGATAGGCCAATGATGTCAGTGAAATTCGAAAATTTCCGGAATTTTTTAATCCTACTCCTAAAGATATTGCGTCATTTAATCACGCGCCCTTGGTTTCCGTAGATGTAGAGCGCAGCTTCAGTTTGTACGAAAATGACAGATTACCGTCGCTCATTCAGTGTTAAAAATTTACGCTCACACATGGTTGTTAATTTTTTCAATAAAACTGATCATTGAAATTTAAAAGATTAATTAATTTTGTTGTCTAGGTGTTCTGAATATCGCATTTACGATTGAAAATGAATTCGACGCATCGAGCCCTTTAAAATGATACCCATTTTGTTAGAGCATATTTCGTACATATTTTGTAAAAAAAACATGCATATCAGTCATTTTTTAGCGCATATTATATGCGCATATTTCCCAGTTTTTAGCGCATATAAATCCTTGCCCTGGTTATAAATGCATTATGCACAGCTAATACAAGGCAACCAGTGGCTGATCTCACGGTATAAAGGAATATCGAGATTATGGGACAATCACGTGCCAAGAACGAACGTTTCTACCATTTTGCAAATAAAATAAATCTTAATAACTGATTTAATTTCAAGAAATGATAATATTTTAAAATGATTGTAGAACTTCGAATAAACTTTTTGCGCTGATGAAATTTGAGTGGTTGCTGAAAACACTGCAAATTCTTCCAATGGTTCTTCTATTCATCAGAACAAGAGTAAGGGGAAATCAGTGATTGTCCAGGAGTCATTCCGATCTATTCAGCGTCCAAAATTTAGTGGACCCGGCATTCCTAGGTCCCAAAAAAATATCGAAATCTCTCTTTCGATTTAGGTAGGAAGGTACCTACTTGACTCATACCCACCTCCAGTTGGCATCAATCGGTCAGATACCCAATCGATAGGGCTGAACATTTTTGAGAACAAACTGAAGTTAGAAAGAGGTCCTTGACCAAAATTTCAGACTTTTAGAAAATGTCCTACAAACAATAACGGCGTGGACGACCAACGGCGAACGGGCATTATGATTTTTTGGTACTCACAAGCATTCACAATGGAGAGTGAGGGGGGAGATCATGTAAAAATACCTTATAGTATCATTTTAGTATAGTATCGTTCTGGTGTAGCACGCCTCTGGTCATCGTCTGGACCCAATTAAATGTTGAGTATCACACCACGCTGCAATCATGCCATAAGTAAGTAGCTGGGCACAATGAATCTGATGAATGCGTTTTTATTGAAGTACAACGACTGAGTCGGTAGTAACAATCAATATCACAAATTGCTAGAATTTTCACATAGATATACTGTTGTTCCAGAATGGTATATCATTCCAGTCGAACGAGAAGGCGTAGGACTTTCAAGAATAAATTTTTTTTAAAAACTAACAATTTTTTAGATTCCCTTCATGGCTCATCGTGTTGTCAAGATCAATATATCCTGACATATTATGTGTACACTGAGAGTTTTATGAATGATTCTTGATATATTCACGAAACTGATACATGATTGAGCAACTGATTGACTTTAGGCCTTGCTGGCCCACGCGATCTCCTCCATCCCCATATAATCGCGACCAACTCTCACCTTTGATATGCTTTCACCCCTATTCAATATCTGTTATGGATAATGGGTGATTTACTGGTACATCTGGAGGGTGCCTGGGTTGGACAGCCCTTGAAATGTTACTCTATGTAAATGTATGATTTATAGAAGGAGCGCCTGGTTGGCCAGCTCCGAGGGTGCCTGGGTGGCCAGCCCTCTGAATGTTGTACTATGCCGAATATATGCATGATCGAAGGAGCGCCTGGTTGGCCAGCTCCGAGGGTGCCTGGGTGGCCAGCCCTCTGAATGTTGTACTATGCCGAATATATGCATGATCGAAGGAGCGCCTGGTTGGCCAGCTCCGAGGGTGCCTGGGTGGTCAGCCCTCTGAGAGTTATCCCATGCAATATCTGCGCATAGTAGAAGGAGTGCCTGGGTTGCCCAGCTCCGAGGGTGCCTGGGTGGCCAGCCCTCTGAATGTTGTACTATGCCAAATATATGCATGATCGAAGGAGCGCCTGGTTGGCCAGCTCCGAGGGTGCCTGGGTGGTCAGCCCTCTGAGAGTTATCCCATGCAATATCTGCGCATAGTAGAAGGAGTGCCTGGGTTGGCCAGCTCCGAGGGTGCCTGGGTGGCCAGCCCTCTGAATGTTGTACTATGCCAAATATATGCATGATCGAAGGAGCGCCTGGTTGGCCAGCTCCGAGGGGTGCCTGGGTGGTCAGCCCTCTGAGAGTTATCCCATGCAATATCTGCGCATAGTAGAAGGAGTGCCTGGGTTGGCCAGCTCCGAGGGTGCCTGGGTGGCCAGCCCTCTGAATGTTGTACTATGCCAAATATATGCATGATCGAAGGAGCGCCTGGTTGGCCAGCTCCGAGGGTGCCTGGGTGGCCAGCCCTCTGAATGTTATCCCGTATACAATTTAAGTATGGTAGACAGGGCGCCTGGGTTGGACAGCCCCTGAGAACAATGAGAAAGTCCAATCATGGATTGATCAATCACAAATGAAAGCGAACAGTACCTGTTAGCGTGCATGTGTTAGGGCTTCAACATCCTGCTATGACGACTCATGTTCAACTAACTATTTTCCACAAGGCACCAACACTCCCTATAGAAGGAGTGGTGGAAGCCCTTCGCAACCTTCCCACGGTGGGAGCGATTCTGGGAGTGTTCCTGGAGGGAGTGAAGGAAGCTCTCTACGCGTCCTCTCACCCCGTCTGCTCCTGCACTTTCCAACCTTCCAAACTCGTTCTGCTGCCAAAGGAGACGACACTCCCGCCCAAGAGAAGGGAAAAAAGAGAACCTACCAATAACCATAGAACAATATATGACCAAGAATACAGAGGCAAACATAACAATATAATACTTCAGGCAAATGCAAATAATGAAGTTGTACCGAAGCTTCATTGAATAGTGAAGAGACCCATTGCCTGATATGTTGGCGGGCCTGGATGGCGGCATTTCTGGGCCGTCTGAGGCCATCTGTGGCACCAGTAGTCACTGGGGCATCAATCGACTGATTGGTGCCATTGAAAGGATTGGCTGCAAAGCTAAAGGATGCTGGGCGTCTGGTTGTTGACCATCAGACTGATGAATGGCAGAAGAAGCTGGTTGCGAGGCTGTGACTGGAGGGGGGACTGGCTGCTAGGTGTTGTGTCACGTTGGTCAGATGGATTGCTCTGTGTGCCGGTAGGACCTGATACCTGTGCATCAGGCAAGACTGTGAGTGCAGGCTTTGTCTAAAGTCATCGACCTCCAGTGGAAACAGAGGGCCACTGATCTATTGAGAACCTGGCCACCAAGGACATTGACTCTGGAGTCCTAGGTTGACCATCGCTAATTGGAAGCAGGGAAGCAATCTGTCCCACCTTCCACAATGCTCTGTTCTTGGAATCGCCTTATTTGAATCCAATCCCCCAACAGTGGGAGGACGGCACTCAGAATGCGCTGTTGTTTGTGATTGCTGTCTGATGCGCTCACGAAGACTCAATAGGTATTGGTTGACAAACATTCTTCTGAACTCATCAAGAAAATTTTGGGTGCGTTTCCAAGCTAAGACACAATTGAGACTGAATTTCTGATGTCGCATCACTATGTATAGGTGGGTGTAAGCAATTGAGGTCCACATGCTGTCAGGAAGTTGTGGGGTGTTAGGACATGTTCCAAATCAGATCCAATGGCGTGAGGGGGCGAGATTGAGTACTGATTCAATCTCTTTCATTACGTGTGGGGCTGCTTCTGTGAGCAAGGATCGATCAACGACCGTGTGAGACCGTGTTTCACTAGACAATTAATCTTCATAAAATCCTCCTTGCCATGGGGATAGTGATGGTATAAATTTCCAAGCAATCGTTTTGAAGTGTGGGGCAAGAGGTAAGAAACGTTAGCAGCCAACTTAAAGTTGGCAGCATTATCAGAGACGAAAATCAGGTACTCCTCGCACTGCATAAAAGCGTCGAGGGCCAGGATGAATTCAGCTGTTGTCTAGATCATTGACCAGTCTCAGGTGGATCGCTCTAACCGCCAAACACGTATACAGGCAATCCATCGCTTCTTTGTCTTCCATCCTCAGAAATCATGAGGGACCTAAGTAATCCAATTCGGTATATGTAAATGGAGGCTGTAAGTGACCCGTTGTTTTGGAAGATCTGGCATTGGAGGTAATTTGTATGGGCCCCCACTGTACTTGATGCATGGCTCAAACTGCGGAGTACTGGTGGTAACTGCCCGTTCCCTTTAGGGACCAATAATGTTCAACGATGAGGAAAGGTGTGGGGAAACTCCAACATGTTTGTTGGCTTCATGTACCTCTGTATAATGGTGGTTGTGACCAATGAGTCAGTTGGAAGCAGAATGGATATTTTTGGTTGTATGTCATTACTGCATTCCATATTCTGCCTGCAGCGCAGGACTTTCATTGTCCATGAATAATCCCAAGGATCTAGATAAGTCGTCTTGATCTTATCAATTTTTAGGAAAATGTTTCTTTGGAGTTTATGAATTGTGGAACTGTGTAGAATGATACCTTGCAATGGTAGTTCCCAATCACATGGAATCGTTCTCAAAATGTGGTTGTGAGTGTGCCACAGTGGTGATCGTTCTTGGGTACTATGGTCACCACCATCGAAAGCTCTATGTTGGTGTGACTGGGCCACTTATTAGGGAGGGAGCCTAGGAATCTAGGACCTTTAGCCATATAGATGGGAGGAGTAAAGGGGGTTTCAATGGGCATGTGAAGCAATATTGAGCGTTCATAGAGGTAGGACATGACTAAACGGATTGTGAGAAGATTTCGTCCTCTATCGACTCTACGAGACAAAATGGATGAACAGACGATCTGACCTAAGCCAGCAAGTACAATCGACTGTCGGTCCAAAGAGTTATGCTGGACCATTGTAGGTCCAAGACCGTTTTACATAACTCGTCAGTCTGGGGCCTTGAAGGACAGCCAAAGTTTCAAGTTTAGGAATTGTTATTTTCTCCTTTGACGAAGTGGTGTCAGTCTGGATCTTGACATTACGCATGCTGATCACTGGGTCCCCTCTCACGATGGCCCTCAAGTAAACCACGCAGACTACTTGTTGGATGCATCCGTGAAACAATGCAGTTCCAATTGTCCTGGAGATGCC
>CM034002.1:16568279-16801909 GCA_019603395.1 Cyrtorhinus lividipennis | reverse complement strand
ATCGATTTCCAGCCCATTTGTTCATGGAATATGAGAACTAGATTTTTGGTTAATTAAGATGCTTTTTCAGTTTTCTGCTGTTATGAATATTTATCGTTGTTAATACGTTTCACTGGACAGCGTAATTCAACGAACAATTATGTAGGTAGCAGTAAGAAGGGAGGCCACAAGTAAGCTTCAACTTGTAGCCAAGACTGAAAAATTTGATCTGATAATTTAAATTTGTACACAGATGGTCTAGGGTGTTATTTAAACGGTGATTTGAAGGAAAAATTTTGTTTTTAATCACCTTAACTGGTCAATATTTGTCCCTAGAACGCTGAAGTTAGCGTTTTTCTGCAATTAAATTTCATAAAATGTTATGTACGTACGGGATTAAGATATATAATATAACAAATTGGGTCCCTTGTCAACCTGAGGTTGGAAAAACGTTTGCAAGGAAAAAAAATGGACAGCTTTCCTGGAACAAGCCTGCAAAGAAGGACAAGAAAATGGAAATTTCATGTCCACAGATGTTTAATTATTGAAGGAGAAGGATGAAATGGTGTTGTTTATATTTGAATTAGAAGAAGAATTTATAGGTTTCTACATATAGGTTTGTTGGAGTTGTTTGTGCTTATCAGTGTTTATTTCGAAATTTTGGAGTTATGCTGCTGTCTCATTCCACGCACTCCTGGAGCAGAAGGAAGGAGGAATTTGAGAAGAATTATGAGAATATCAAACAATAAGTGGTGCCAGCGTCCAGAATGATGAATGGAAATGACGACTCTCTTCACATTGTTGTTTTGACATTAGTTGCACATTCATGCTGTCTTGGCAAGTTCGTTCAGTGCTGTATTCTCACGTAATTGTCAACAAGACTCAACCCTTGTGCAAAGCAGGCAGATATTAATTCTACCTGGATTTTGAGATGATAGTAATAATAGAGATAATAATAATACATCAAAACCTTTATGAGATTGTTTAGTTCCCAATTGGTGACACTGAAACAAAGAAATGAAAAATATTTTCACCCTTGCTACAGGGGCACTTTTATCAGGTTGCTGCTGCCAAGAAGCAAAGTATTGTTAAAATGACCATTTAAATTTATGTATTTTATAGAGGAAGGAAAATGATATTCCACGTGTTTTATGTTCCTTTTGGTCGGGTTAGCAATTCTTCGTATCCATATCAATAAATTTAAGGCGTTCAATCGATTGGGGTGATTCGTCAGACGATTGCCGCACTCTGTGATGGGTTATGTGTCAAAACCCCTTTTGCAAGAGAGCGGCGGATATTAGTTTTGAAGAGAGTTAGTTTTGAGAATCAAAATGTTCTGTTCATTCAATAAGTGAAAAAAAACAACAGATTGAAATTTTCAACGAGTGCCCTTAAAAATAAATAGAAGATATTGATATTTTATGGCAATGGTAAGAATGGAGGCTAGAGAGGAAAAAGAAACTAAAGAATGGGAAAGAAGAGCAGGGAAGCTGAAGAAGGAAAGGGATGAGGGCTAGAGGCGCGAAATTAAAGAACGGTACACAACCCAAGTTTAATGAGTTGTTTCCCCCACTACCCGCTAGACAAAGACGCCAACACTTTCGACAAAGAGGGTATCACTTCGCTCGAGAGGAAAGAGGGAACTATAGGAGGAAACAAGTGCGACAGAGACGACCTGCTCGTGAGTGAGAGGAGGAAGATGGGGGCGATACAATCGAAAAAGGGGGGGCACCTCGAAACCGACGAGAGCTCCATCGAAAGTCAAGAGGCAACGAGATTACCGCGAAAATTCATAATTCGGAGGGAAAAAAAAATTAGTATCCTCGATCCTTCCCCATTTTTTGAATTTACGACGAAAAAAAAAAACTGAACGTGAAGCCGCCCAAAAATGCTCACAGCGTGCTAAACAAAAATATATTTTTTGATATTTCAACACACTTGTGAAGTACAGGGGAAAGGAAAACATCCAAATTCAAATTCTCTGGGTTTGGTTGTTATTTCTTGATACAAACCTCAAATATTTCATGTAGAAGTTAACCTCTCGATTTGCGTCCAAAAATGTGGGCGTTCAAGGTGTCTATATCCCTCAAATGAGCAAATGTCCGTACGCCGTACATGGCGATTTTGGTAGTGGAAATTTTCTACAAATTCTGAACTTTGATGTCAGGGGTCCGTTACAGGCTCTAGTTAGTCGTCTCGAAACTTTTCAGCCCGACCAGTCAAAATGTTGGACGGCCGTAGGGTTCAAAATGTGTATTTCGATACATGGATTTTTGAGATTTTCTGCGGATCTAGGCGTGTGGGGATATTTTCCACTGACATTTTGGACGCTGAATCTAATGAAAAGGGTTCCAGAACGATTCAAACCCACTGAAGAGGTTATGGCGTCAAAATGGCTATCTAATACTACACATGTTGAATATGTGTTTCGAGGATTTCTGCGTACCTAGCATGTAGTTATGAATTTCCACTAAATTTGGACGCTGAATTTCAATGAGACGGGTGCCGGAAACGATTGGTGCCCTTTGGATGGGTTTTGCGGTCAAAAAATGGGTGCATATTACCCCCCCATTCGAATGTGATTTCTAGTAACTAGGCGTGTGGGGTATCATTTTCACCATAAATTTTGGGACCCTGAATCGATTGGAATGGGTATCGGACACACCACACCCACTGTTTTTCCCCATTTACCCCATGTTGAAGAAATGAATCTCCATGCCGACTGGTTCGAGAAATAACCAACCCTGGGTGTGTAAGAACTGCAGCGTTTTCATTTTATCATCACTTTATACCATATTTTTAACCATTAGAAGTAGATGATAAAGGTACCACTTCTGATGGATATTTTCAAATTACCAAGAATCCTCGAGATTTGCCCTCAACAACTAGCGAACATCGAAGTATGATAACCGCTGATGCGTTTTAAACAGACGCTAAACAACGCCGAAAGAATCATCAGGTAGAACACTAAATGAAGGAGTGAAACAACGCATATTTTTTAGGGGCCTATTGGAGAAAAACATAGGTTTGATTATTTGTGGAAATCATCCAACCAAAAGCGAGAGCCTGCAAATTCATCGAAAACATTGGAGTTATCTGAATTGAATTTCAAATTGAGTTGTACAACGCAACTGGATATGAAATTGCCATGATGGGGGAAGACTGGGATTATTTACCGTAAATTATTAACCTGACACAACTGGCCAGGGTCCTTCAGGAGGCACAAAGGAACGTATTTTTTTAATTATATATGAAAAGGAAAAACAGTTTAAGTGAAAGTAGGTTCCAAAAGACAAACGCACAGGGTTGACCATAGCGAGAGTTCACTGGTTGAATCGTCATAAAGTCAACGCTGACCACCAATAAACAATTGATCCAAATTTATCGTGTAAGAGTGGAGGAGGTTCAGACAAGTTCCTAAACAAAATGTTAACCTCTCGACAGGGCTTTGGTACTTCATGGGCTTCCTGGGGCGGGGCAACCGCAGCCCGCATGATGGAAACGATGGTAAAAAAGACGGAGAATAACAATTATCGTGAGAACTCTCATTTGCATTACTACGGCAAAATACAGGGGAAATAGCTCGTATTTGAGGTTTGTGCACTTTTTCGCGAGAAGGATTTGTAATTTCTTTGTTTGGCGGCCACCATTTGGTGTGTTAGGGTCACGCTTTACTTGACAAGGAAAAATAAGGAGCATCATCTTAATTTTACAAGAAGCGGGGGGTCTCCCGATGGAAATACTCGACGAAATAAGTAACACAATTATTCGATTATCACGGGCGGCCGGATAAAGCGGTATTGGTTGTTGAAAGGTGTTACAAGAGTGAGTTTTGTTGTAAAAATACGTGAAAAAATGTGTAATATTTTGTAGTAGCGGCGACCCGGGGGGTTCGCGGACACCTTTCTTCCAACCTCTGGTTACTGTGATGTGAAGCGACACTTACGGGCGGGGAGTTCTCCACATCGGACATTTCAGCGGGCCGACATCACCGTCGTTGTCACTAAGTCTCGTCGTCGACAGCACTTTATCACCCCCGCCGAATCAAAAATTGGGAGGCCGAAAAACAGATTATAATCACGTTTATACGAGCCTGGAAATTACCACGAACAACCTCCAAGGGACGATCCGAATCGAGTGATGAGACTTGCAATGTCGGTAGGGCTCTGCGAATGCGCGGGTAATCGAGATATCGGGAGGTGGAGAGATCAATCGAATCGATTAATCGACATGTAAACCGTTCAAAAAAGTCCCGCCAAAAGCAGCAAAGAGATTACCATTTGGATGTGAATGTTATAAACATGGCCAAGGATTTATAAGGAGGATGACATATTTCGATATTTTACCAGAACAAGCAGATTTCCCATATACGCCCATATTCAGGACATATTACCCAATTCTCTATTTTCAAGCACCATTATGTAGCCAAATTTCAACAAATTTTTTCAGATACATCGCGAATTTTTGGGTATTGTGGCGCTTTACGGCATTTAGATACTACAAATGCCCAAACCATCAGCCAAAATGTATATAATAATGGGCTCGAATTACTGTGGACCGTGGAATAGAGCCGACTGAGCACATGGCATAATGAAGTCATCAAAAATTGTGAAGTTTGTTGAAAACTACGTTTTCTTAACAGAGGTATTGTCAAACTTCAAGATACCTCATTGCCGGTGAAGAGCGCATTAAAAATCTGTAAACGACGTTATCGAAAAAATTGAAGTAGTTCCCCAGGTTACTGTACCGAAAAAAAAAAAAAAAATAAAAAATGGAATAAAATGGATCAAACAAATACTGGTCCCAAATATCCGGAGCTATAGACCCAATGATAGCCATGTGTCAGTGAATCGAAAATTTCCGGAATTTTTTAAATCATACTCCTAAAGGATATTGCGTGCATTAATCACGCGCCCTTGGTGTCCGTAGATGTAGAGCGCAGCTCAGTTTGTACGAAAATGACAGATTACCCGTCGCTCATTCAGTGTAAAAATTTACGCTCACACATGGGTGGGTTAATTTTTCAACTAAAATGATCATGAAATTTAAAAGATTAATTAATTTGTTGTTCTAGTTAGGGGTTCTGAATATCGCATTTACGATTGAAAATGAATTGCGACGCATCGAGCCCTTTAAATGATACCATTTTTGTTTTTATAGAGCATATTTCGTTTTTAACATATTTGTAAAAAAAACATGCATATCAGTCCTTTTTTACGCTATTATAGCGCATATTTCCCAGTTTTTAGCAGCATATAAAATCCTTGCCCTGGTTATAAATGCATTATGACACAGCTAATACAAGGCTACCAGTGGCTGATCTCACGGTATAAAGGAATATCGAGATATGGGCAATCACGGCCAAGAACGAACTTTTACCCATTTTTGCCAACGTTATAAAATAAATTTAATAACTGATTTAATTTCAAGAAATGATAATATTTTTAAAATGATTGCTAGAACTTCGATAAACTTTTTGCGCTGATGAAATTTGAGTGGTTGCTGAAAACACTGCCAAATTTCCATGGTTCTTCTTATTCCACAGAACAAGAGTGAGGGGAAATCAGTGATGGTTCCAGGAGTCATTTACGATCTATCAGGCGTACCCCAAAATTTAGGTGGACCAGCATCCTAGGTCCAAAAAATATCGAAATCCTCTCTTTCGATGTAGGAGGAATCTGGTACCTACGTGACTCATACCCACCTCCAGTTGGCCATCAATCGGTCAGATACACAATCGATAGGGCCCCCCCTGAACATTTGAGAACAAACTGAAGTTAAAAGAGGTCCTTGCCCACAAAAATTTCAGGAACTTTTAGAAAATGTCCTACAAAAATACGGCGTGGACGACACACGGCGAACGGGCATTATGATTTTTTGGTACTCACAAGCATTCAAAGGAGAGTGAGGGGGAAGATCATGTTAAAAATACCTTAAGTATCATTTAGATAGTATCGTTTCTGGTGTAGCACGCCTATGAGTCATCGTCTGGACCAATTAAATGTTGAGTATCACACCACGCTGCAATCATGCCATAAGTAAGTAGCTGGGGCACAAGAATCTGATGAATGCATGAATGCTTTTATTGAAGTACAACGACTGGTCGGTATGAGCTACACAATCAATATCACAAATGCTAGCATTTCCACCATAGATATAATGTTGGCCAGAATGGTCTATCATCAGTCGAACGAGAAGCGTAGGGACTTTCAAGAATAAATTTTTTTTAAAAACTAACAATTTTAGATTCCCTTCATGGCTCATCGTGTTGGCAAGATCAATATATCCTGACATATGAGTGTACACTGAGAGTTATGAATGATTCTTGAATATTCACGAAACGATACATGATTGAGCAACTGATGACTTAGGCATTGCTGGCCCAGCGACTCCTCCATCCCCATTATAATCGCGACACAACTCTCACCCTTTGATTATGCTTTCACCCATCAATATCTGTTATGGATAATGGGTGATTTACTGGTACATCTGGAGGTGCATGGGTGGACAGCCCGTGGAAATGTTACTCTATGTAAATGTATAGATTTATAGAAGGAGCGCCTGGTTTGCCAGCTCCGAGGGTGCCTGGTGCCAGCCCTCCTGAATGTGGCTAATATGCCGAATATATGCATGATGAAGGCGCGCATGGTTGGCCAGCCTACGAGGGTGCCTGGGTGGCCAGCCCTCTGAATGTTGTTGTTACTATGCCGAATATATGCATGATCGAAGAGCGCCTTGGTTGGCCAGCTCCGAGGGTGCCGGGTGGTCAGCCCTCTGAGAGTTATCCCATGAATCTGCGCATAGTAGAAGGAGTGCTGGGTTGCCCAGCTCCCGAGGGTGATGCCTGGGGGCACAGCCTCTGAATGTGTACTATGCCAAATATCAGCATGATAGAAGGAGAGCCTGGTGGCCCGCTCCGAGGGTGCCTGGGGTGGTCAGCCCTTGAGAGTTATCCCATGCAATATCTGCGCATAGTAGAAGGAGTTGCTGGGTTGGCCAGCCCGAGGCCTGAGTGGCCAGCCCTCTGAATGTGGTACTATGCCAAATATATGCATGATCGAAAGGAGCGCATGGTGGCCAGCCGAGGGTGCTGGGTGGTCAGCCTACTGAGAGTTATCCCATGCACTATATGCGCATGTAGAAGGAGCCAAGTGCTGGGTTGGCCAGCTTCCGAGGGTGCCTGGGTGGCCAGCCTCTGATGTGTTGTACTAGGCCAAATCTATGCATGATCGAAGAGCCCTGGTTGGCCAGCTACGAGGGTTGCCTGGGTGGCCAGCCCTATGACAGTTATCCGTTACAAATTTAAGGTATGGAGAACAGGGCGCCTGGGTGGACAGCCCCTGGAGAACAATGAGAAAGTCAAATATGGATTGATCAATCAACAAAATGAAAGCGCAAAGTACCTGTTAGCGTGCAGGTGTTAGGGCTTCAACATTCCTGCTAGGGCGGATTTCATGTCACTAAATATTTTCCACACAGGCACCAACATCCCTATAGAAGGAGTGTGGAAGCCCTTCGCAAACCTCCCACGGGGGGAGCGGGTGGGAGCGCATTCCTGGGAGTGGGTTCCTGGAGGGAGTGAAGGAAGCTCTTACGCGTCCTTCACCCCGTCTGCTCCTGAACTTTCAAACCTTCCAAAACTCGTCTGCGCCCAACGGCGACGACACTCCCGCCAAGAGAAGGGGGAAAAAAGAGAAACCTACCAATTAACCATAGAACCAATTATATTGACCAAAAGAATAAAGAGGCAAACATAACAAAATAATCTTCAGGCAAATGCAAATTAATGAAGTTGTACCGAAAGCTTCATTGAATAGTGAAGAGACCATTGCCTGATTGTGGCGGGCCTGGAGTGGCGGCATTTCTGGGCCGGTCTGGAGGCCATCTGTGGCGACCAGTATCACTGGGAATCAATCGACGGATTGGTGCCATGGTTGGAAGGAATCTGGCTGACAAAGCTACTAAGGATGCTGGGCGTCTGGTTGGTTGACCATCAGACTGATGAATGGCAGAAGCAGCTGGTCGAGGGCTGTGACGGTAGGGGGTGGGACTGGCTGTAGGGTAGTTGTGTCAGTTGGTCAGATGGACTTGCTCTGTGTGCCGGTTTTAGGACTGAAACCTGTGCATCAGGCAAGACTGGAGTTGCAGGCTTTTGTCTAAAGTCATCGACTCCAGTGGGACACAGATGGCAGGAATCTATTGAGGAACCTGGCCCAAGGACCATTGACTCTGGCTCAGGTCCTAGGTTGACCATCGTACTTGGAAGCAGGGAAACGCAATCTGTCCCCACCTTCCACAATGCTCTGTTCTGGAATGCCTTTTATTGTGAATCCAATCCCCAAACAGTGGGAGGGACGGTCACTCAGAATGCCGCTGTTGTGTGTGATGTGTTGATGCGCTCACGAAACTCAATAGGATTGGTTTTGACAAACATTCTTCTGGAACCATCAAGAAAATTTTGGGTGCGTTCCAAGATAAGACCAATTGAGGTACTGAATTGCTGGATGTAGATCACCTATGTATAGGTGGTGTAAGCAATTGAGGTCAACATGCGTCAGGAGTTGTGGGTTGTTAGGACATGTTCCAAATCAGAGCCAATGGCTGTGAGGGGCGAGTATGAGTACTGATTCAATCTCTTTCATTACCGTGTGGGGGTGGTTCCTGTGAGCAAGGATCGATCAAACGACCGATGTGAGACAGTGTTTCACTAGAACAATTAATTTCATAAAATCCTCCGTGCCATGGGGGATAGTGATGGATAAATTTCCAAGCAAGTCGTTTTTGAAGTTGGGGCAATGAGGTAAGAAGTTAGCAGCAACTTAAAGTTGGCAGCATATCGAGCGATCAAATCAGGTACTCCTCGCACTGGCATAAAAGCGTCGAAGGGCCAGGATGAATTCAGCGTTGTTAGATCATTGACCAGTTCCAGGTGGATCGCCTCTAACCGCCAAAAACCGTTTATACAGGGCAAATCCATCGCGTCTTGGTCTTCCATCTCGAAATCATGAGGCGGACCTAAGTAATCCAATCCGGTATATGTGAAATGGAGGGCTGTAAGTGCCACGTTTTTTTGGAAGATCTGGCAGTGGACGGTAATTTGGAGGGCCCCCACGTACTTGATGCAGGTCACAACTTGCGGAGTACTGTGGTAACTGCCGTCTCCCTTAGGGACCAATAATGGTTCACGACATGAGAGACAAGTGTGTGGGAGGGAAACCTCCAAACAGTTTGTGGCTTCATGTACCCTCTGTATAATGGGGTTTGTGACCATGAGTCAGGTGGAAGACAGAAACTGGATATTTTTGGTTGTATGTCATTACTGCATTTACCATATCTGCCTCTGCAGAGCAGGACTCTCAGTGTCCATAATAATCCCAAAGGATCTAGATAGTCCAGTCTTGATCTATCAATTTCTTGAGGAAATGTTTCTTTTGGAGTTTATGAATTTTCGGGAAACTGGTAGAATGATACCTTGCAATGGTAGTTCCCACCAACTGGCAATCGTCTAAATGTGGTTGTGCGTGTGCCCACAGTGTTGATCTGTTATGGGTAATCATGGTTCACCACCATCGCCCAAAGCTCTCTGTTTGGTGTGACTGGCACCTATTAGGATGGGGAGCCCTAGGAATATAGACATTCTAGCATATAGATGGGAGTAACATGGTGTTTCATTGGGTCGGTTGAAAGCAATATCTGCAGGGCTTCATAGAGGTAGGACAGGTCTAAAACGGACTGTGAGAAGATTTCCGTATTCTCATCGACTATACGAGAACAAATGATTGCAACAGACGATCTGGACCTAAGGCCAGCCAAGTACAATCTGGACTGTCGGTCCAAAGAGTTATGCGGGACCATTGTAGGTCCACGACCGTTTTTACATAACTCGTCAGTCTGGTTGGCCGATGAGGACAGCAAAAAGTTCAAGTTTAGGAATTGTTATTTTCTCCTTTTGACGAAGTGGGGGGGGGGTGGGGGGGGGGGGGTGGGGGGGGGGGGGGGGGGGGGGGGGGGGGGGGGGGGGGGGGGGGGGGGTGGCGGGTGCGGGGCGGGGGGGGCGGGCGGGGGGGGGCGGTAGGTATTTTTTTTTTTTTTGGGGGGGGGGGGGGGGGGGGGGGGGGGGGTGGGAGGGGGGCGGGGGGGGGGGGGGGGGGGGGGAGGGGGGGGGGGGGGAGGGGGGGGGGGTGGTTGTTTTTTGTTTTTTTTTTTGTGTTGTGGTTTTGTTTTTCTTGTTTTTTTGTTGGTTTTGGTTTGTTTTGCCCCACCCCACCCATCCCCCACCCCCCTACCACTACCCCACCACCCCCCAACCCCCACCCCCCCCACCACCACACCCCTCCCCCACAAAAACACAAAAAAAAAAACAAACAAAAAAAAAAATAATAAACAAAAAAGTCGGGATCTTGACATTAAGATGCTGTCACTGGTTCCCCTCTCACGATGGACTCAAGCTAAAACCACTGCACAGAATAAAACATTGGTTGATGCATCGTGAATAACAATGCGTTCCACATTGTGTTCTGGAGGTTATTGCATAATATCTAGGCTGTGGTATCGGGGATGGATGCAAGTGTCTTGGCATAGCGTCCACTCGTCCTGTTGCGTCTTGTGCCAATTCATTCATCCCACTTCCTTTTTTTTATCCAAAGAGATTGCCAGAATTAATCTGGTAGAGAGGTGTGAGATGGAGAGCTATTAGTCAACAGGGGGGGGTCACAGACAGAAGCAAAGCAGCAATGACTCTCAATGCTTGTCGTTCGCTTCACTGTCTGGATGGATTGTTCTGGTTTGATGGAAGTTCGAAGTTTAAGTTCATCCTGAAGCGATTCAGATCAAAACCAAGGACTGAGTACTTGAGTTTGTTTCTAGTTTTCTGGTATACTGTTTTAAAAATGTATCACATTGAGTTCCATTCCCGAAGTTCATAGAGAGAGTGTAAAGGTTGGTCCTTGCTTCCTCAGATAATTGGATGGCCGCTGTGAAAGATTCTGACCTGTTATGAGGTTATCGACATATAAGTGCGTGCCAGCTGTGAGAGATGGGTGAATGTTGTTTCTTTAGATGGAAATTTATGGATGGCTGCAAGTAAAAATGGCTTGAGGATCCACCAAAGTGTACACCCCCCCCCTTCTGCAAAACCGTAAATGGATTGATATTGTCATCAGTTGGATCTTTAGTTGGGTCTTTTAAGACCATAAAGAAGAAACGAGTCACGTCGTATCAGCTTCTTGTAGCCACCCAAGGTGACGGAGGCATTCTCTATATCAGCAAAATGATGCCGACCCTGTGAGTGGAAACCGGCAGGAGGGGGCAAACGCTGTAAGTTCTTCCCAACATGAGTGAGCCTCGATACAAAGGAAAGTCGTTTAAACTTGCGTTGACCTTGATTGTTGCAGAGCATCACAGACAATTCTGAGTTTTGTGGTCTTTTTTCCTGAATGTATGGTGGGATGTAACAGGATGTGTGTTGGAAGTGCGGTCTTTGGATAGTCTCAATAACTCCTTTGCTAAATTGGTCTTCGTGTAAAACTGTATATACTGAATGACCTGTCTGTTATTGATCCGCTTCACGAAGCCTCTCAGCAGGCCTAGAGCAAACCCAGATTAATAGGCAGATTTTGAGGATATGAGGCCAAGGCCATTTCACATAGGTACCGTCCATCTATTTTAACAGGGATTATATGCATTGAATCGTTGTATGGCTTCATCATCATCAAGAGGGTTTGGTGAATCTGGATCCCTATAGTCCTCCAGTTCCCATAGGTTCTCGCTCCTATCATTCGTAAAGCAGGGCTGGCAATGAGGTTTTGTGTGGTAATGTTTCTCGTTTTCCAGGGTTGGACACATAGAAACGTTGTGCTTCAAATCCTGGCCGTTTCACATTCACGTTTGTTATCACATGACTTTGCCGTAACGGTGCTGAGGTTATTGAAAACACAGTTGTTCTTCCTTGAGCCACGGCTTGCTTTTTTTCAACAGTTGATACGATTCACACTGGTCAGTATAAGGTCACGCTCTACAGAAAAGAAGCGACAAAAATAATACGCCTGATTTGTTGGTGGTCCTTTGCCTGGTTTCTTTTCAATGGATGAGCGATACTTCTATTTTGTTTGTTGGTTTTGTTTTCCTCCGAAAACCCTCTGTTTCCTGCCTTGATTCGAATGATTCCAAGTGTATTTTGTTCTTTGTGGTTGTTCCCTCCGTTGTGTGCTATATTGTTGGACGTCCCGTTATAATAAAGAGCTTCTCTGGTGAGGTGGTTGGTTGTGAAAGGAATTCTGATCTCTGTTTCCAGACAGCATGAGGAAGACTCTTCTCTAACTTCAATTACCCTGATTGCATTAAAGCTGCAGTTCGTCCACTTATGTTCGTCCTTGTTGTTTCACATCAAGCGCAAATCATGAATGATTTCGGATGGAAACCTTTTCATAAGGGTTGAGACGGAAAATTATGGTGTTGGTGTCCTCCCCCAATGACTTCAAATCCCCATGCGAAATTCTTATTGGTTAAGTACATTGCGACAACAAGCAATATCCGAGGGTTGCAGAGGTAAACTTGTCCAGGGCGCATAGCATTAATGGGCGTCCGTATGTGGTTTTGGTTTAGCATAGCGATTCTTGCGTTTGCTATCGCAATGTTGTAATTGCATTGGTCTGTATCCTTAGGCCCTTTTTTTTTTCCGGATAGTATCGTTTGCCTCTCCCTCAAAATACTCTTAAGATATGTAAGTTTGATGGGAAATCATTCATGTTTTTTCGTTCATGATGTTGGACAGAAAGTGTCCCGAAATTCATTCCAGGTAAGAATAATCTCCACTAAATTCTGAAATACATTCAGGCAGCGCGTAAAAACAAAAAAAAAAATTTAAAATTTTCGGGTTTGATACCAATGATGGCTTTCTTCACCATGAGAACAAGTGTCGTGAAGGAGCATCTGTCCTAGGGCTCATCCTTACATTAAATGATCAGTAGCCTTGGGCGGTTCCATTTAAGGGTGATGAAATACTGTGAAATACTTTCAGCTTTGAGCAACTCCTCTGACTATCAAGCTGTGGAAATGTTATTAATTTGCTTCTTCATCGTTTGATACCTAATTAAGCTGGGTTCTTTCAATTTTGTCTCCTCAGAACCCAACTTTACTTATCGGCCCTCAAACGAGATACTATGTCCTGACATATGGTCGTCCTTGACAGTCCCCTTGCAATAAATCTCTGCACTTTTCAGGCAAATAAGATCATGTGCTCTAACAACAAGAATGACCCAACGTAAGGGGAGTTCAACGCCGCCGAGAGCGAGAGAGAGGACTGTGGCCAACCTAACAGCCAAATATGGAAGGTGAAAGACTACTTTTCAGGACTATGGTATGCATGTTATGCTTGCGAATGGAGTGAAATTGTGGAAGAAACTTCATATCAACCCACATCCACCAGAATAATGTTAATGTTAAAAGGTTGAATGTGATTTTCATGCAAAATGTGAGTGGGTAAACGGAAACTAGAGCCACCTCAGTGCTGCTAATGAGAGGTGAGGACCGCGCTATGGGGAGGGAGGGAGGCGTCATGAACTGAGTTAGTCGTACTATTTATTCATTTTTGTAAGGAATAGAAGCAAGTCGGGGCCCTCCAAAACGACCTGCTCGAGCCCTCAGCCATCGGGTCATTGATGCACAAGACCAAGGGGTGCGAGTCAGCCCTTCCAAAAAATTACCCACAAACCCCTAGCTGTGAGCTGTCAAAAGAACAAGCCTGGATTTCCATAGAGGCGGATAGCAACAGTGGTAGCAACGCCAGAACACTGGAAATTACGAGCTGAATCTCGGTGGTGCCTCCATGTTGGTCAAGATCAATAATCCTGACATATTATGTTGTACACTGAGAGTTTTATGAATGATTCTTGATATATCAGAAATGATAACAGTGATTGAGCAACTGAATTGACTTTAGGCATTGCTGGCCCACGCGATCTCCTCCATCCCCAGATAATCGCGACCAACTCTAACCTTGATATGTTTAACCCCTATTCAAATTCTGTATGGATAATGGGGGATTAATGGTCATCGGGAGGGTGCCTGGGTTGGGACAGCCCTTTGAAATGTTACTCTATGTTAAAATGTATGATTTATAGAGGAGACGCTTGGTTGGCCAGCTCCGAGGGTGCCTGGGTGGGCCAGCCCTCGGAAATGTTGTACTATGCCGAAATATGCATGATCGAAGGAGCGCCTGGTTGGCCAGAGCTCCGAGGGTTGCCTGGGTGGCCAGCCCTCTGAATTGTTGTACTGATGCAGAATATATGCATGATCGAAGGAGAGCCTGGTTGGCCAGATCGAGGGTGCCCTGGCCTGGTCAGCCCTCTGAGAGTTTATCCCATGACAATATCTGCGCCTAGTGAAGGAGTGCCTGGGTTGCCCAGCTCCGAGGGTGCCTGGGTGGCCAGCCACTCTGAATGTTGTCTATGCCAAATATATGCATGATCGAAGGAGCGCCTGGTTGGCCCAGCTACAGGAGCCTGGGTGGTCAGCCTCTGAGGAGTCGATCCCATGCAATATCTGCGCATAGTAGAAGGAGGTGCCTGGGTGGCCAGCTCCGAGGTGCATGGGTGGCCAAGCCCTCTGAAATGTTTGTTACTGATGCCCAATTAGCATGTTCGAAAGGAGCGCCTGGTGCGCAAGCTACGAGGGTGCCTGGGTGCGTCAGCCATCTGAGAGTTATCCCATTGACATATCTGCGCATATTAGAAGGAGTGCCTGGGTTGGCCCGCTCGAGGGTGCCCTGGGTGGGCCAGCCCTCTGGAATGTTGTACTATGCCAAATATATGCATGATCGAAGGAGCGCATTGTTGGCCAGCTCAGAGGGTGCCTGGGTGGCAGCCCTCTGAATGTTATCCCGTATCAATGTAAAGTATGGTAGACAGGGCGCCTGGGTGGACAGCCCTGAGAAACAATGAGAAGTCCAATCATGGATTGAATCATCACAAATGAAAGCGAAACCAGTACTGTTAGAGTGCATGTGTTAGGGCTTCAACATCCTGGCCTATGGACGAATCATGTTAACTAACTTTTTCCACAAGGCACCAACACCTCCCTATAGAGGAGTGGTGGAAGCCCTCGCAACCTTCCCACGGGTTGGGAGCGACTTCCCGGAGAGTGGTTCCTGGAGGGGGAGTGAAATGGAAGCTCTCTACGCGTCATCTCACCCCGTCTGCTCCTGCACTTTTCCACCTTCCAAACTGTCGTCTGCTTGCCAAAGGATGACGACACATCGGTACCCTCTTTTTAAAGCGGCTACCGCCGAACCGATCTAAACTTATAATAGACATGCATACCTTCTAAACAACATTGCGGGTGTTCCGAAATTTTGAAACCAATTGTCTAAACAAACAGCCTATGTTGACGTCCCCCCCAATCCAAAAATAGGCTCAAATCCCTAACGAAGTTTATGCGCAATGTTACAGATTTTCGAAACATTATTTGATTAAAAAAACAAAATCTATTTGGGGCTAGGAACGGTAGTTGGATAATTTGAATTTGAAACATGGAATTGGAATGCACCTTAGGGTTTCTGATTGACACCTAGAACACCCTTTCCCAGACTCCAAATCTGTTGCCCTGCGGTAGAGAAACTCGGCCAAACGAATGATATAATATGATCAGCGGAGACGGCCGCGCTACATGTTGAATTTTTGCCAGGGTGGGTAACTAGTCGCGCTACTAAACGCCACGGAGTGAATAGTGAAAACACGTGCACAAAACGAACTTATCGTCCAGTCCTTCAGGGGGGAGTTGCCCCTAAATGCCCTGTTTTCAGGCGACATAAACATTTGGTAGACAGGCATGTTAGTATTAAAACTTACTGAAAGCTCGAATTTGTTTAAATCCTTCAGGATGCGTCACTGAACGTTTGCGTTTTTCAAATAGTTTTTCAGATAATAAGCCGGAAACGTCTTCCTAAAAGCGTTTGCATAAAGCCAGACTTATTTAAAGAATGCAATCAAAGCTCAAAGATTATGCTAGACTCCGAATTCTAACGTCTTGTTATACAAATCTCAAACCTATTCAAAAAAATATCGAAAAACCAATACGTAAACTGTCTAAAGTGATTTTGAAATTTAGATTAACCCACCGCCAGTTTTGAAGTAGGATTATACCAAAAATGGTCGATTGCTGTTCAAATGCGAGGAAAATATCTGAAAATAATGATGTTCACTTTCTCGCTAGTCATTTAAATGATGAGATAGATTAATCAACAAGAAGTCAATGAGGTGGTTAATTGTCATAATGAAGAGATGAATTCAAGGTGAAATCATTCAACCGTTAATATTTATCACACAAACCAGAACGCCTTAGAGAGAAAAACGGGAGTTGCCCCCCATTTAATGAATGAAAAGTATTTATACCAGACTTATGTAACTATTCAACATCGTCTCACTAGATCCCAGGAAAAACAATATATAATTATTTATAACTATTAATTTATTGTAATAATTTACCCATTTATGATGATGTGAGTGTCTAGGGTGCCACTTGTAGGGAGGCCATCTCATCAGGGATCTCTTCATTGGTTCTGCAGCTCTTGATGTATTTTCTTTCACCGTCACATGTGTCTCCATCATCTTCGTCTTTAAAAGTAGTTAGGACCTAAAAGCTGATTATTTCGTAGGGTTCACAGTCCGGATTGAGGAATAACGCGCCTTGCAGTAGGAGAGCAATTTGTGTGTACTTGAATGACATATTTTTGCAAGAAGCGGTGTGCATTGAGAAATTGTAACTTGTTTTCCCGATTATTTGAAATTTTTGAGTTCAATTAGGTTAACGTTTACTTTAGCTTGAAAAACGCCAGTTGACGAGACTTAATGCAACCATTTAATTCACAACTACATTTCCTACTCGTTCGTGAAATGAAATTTCTTCAACTAGTGTAGTTCATTTCGACCTTCAGGTATTAGAAATACAAGGAGCGTACAATTCTGTTCTTCTTGGACGGGTAACGACTGCCGAATAGATTTTGACGCAAAATTTGAAGTTTTTTAAACCGCCACAAAGTCAGACATCCGTAACTCAGCTACCCCCAAAACAGTCAAGTAAAACTGTTTCCAGGTCTTGAGAAACCTGTGGGGTTAGGTTATTGGTTGGTTATTCTAAATTTGGGTGGGGTTGTAACCCGCCGTTTTCACCTAACGGGCTAGGGATCCAGAAATAGACCTAGGCGAATAAATTAGTGGGAGACTAAAGACTTTCACTTACCGTCCGGAATGTCGGAGATGGTCGGTCATAGACGCCAAGTACACCTGAATTTACCAAGCTCTGAGGAATGGGGTTTCGTGATTGAAAGACAGGGGTTCAATATTGGCTTATAATAACGCAATTGTCAGAAATATGACATATGGAATGTCTCGGCGAGAAGGATACTGACTATTACTTAATCTAATTATTGAGTAGGTAGAAGTGAAGGGCTGAAGGCCAAATGAATTTAGAAGTAGCTGAAGGCTAGGAATGTTAATTTGAATAACGGCAAAATGAAGGTGATTTGCTAATGTCTCCCCTAATTCTGTTAATTTTCTACGACAGACAAAATCCTAAAACTACGGTTACAATGTACAATTCTCTGATCAGCTTTCTGGTGACTAAACGTCAGGGTTGGGCCAGATTTAAAGAGTCGACTTTCCGTTGCGAGGGTACGAGACAGAGTTATTTCGCCACTACGTGCACCAACTCCTTCGGATGGAGACAACAGGGTGATGTTCTCTTCGCTGCTCGGCTCGGTCAGGGAACGCCGTCCAGGCCAGGAGCGAGGCGAGGATCTTTCGACGGAGGTCCGACGACTGGCGGGGCGTGGAAAACCTGGACTATTGGCCGTCGAATCGGGCGGAGCAGGAAGGATCAACACTCGGGTCCGACGGGGGATTTTCAGTTCGTAAAAGGGCCCACTGTTACGGGAGAGGAATTGGCTGATCTCCCAATTCCGAGTTCTCACCCTGAAGGAACCACGATACACTCGTTCCCTCAGGTCACTTTCACAACACCGGGTTCACAAGGGGTTGACTTGCTACCGTCGGTTGTTCCGCTTCGATGTTCCGCTTCACTTCCATTCGTTCCGCCTTGTCCTCACGGATACGGCGAACGGGGATTCCAACTTTCCTTCTCTTGAGTTCGGATACGACTGCCTGATGTTCTTCTCTCAGTCCGCTGTCAAGTCGCCTTCCCCTTCTACTCCTCCCTGGGTGTCTCGCGCCGCCCATCGCCTACCAATCCAATGAGGACACGCCTTCCGCCCAGCTGGGTTAGGCGCTTGGAGGGGAGAGGGGCCGTTCCGTCCCCCGCCGCCGAAGTTTCTTGACGGGGCGCTTGGAATCTGCCGCCCCGTTAACCCACGATCTTGGAGGTCGATGTCTACTCGGAAATCAATTTTCCTTCCGGTGGGGGTGACTGGTGCGATGGGGCATTGTGCGGTCAGAAGCGTTTGGCTGGCACTTCCAAGGAAACTTAGTAGCTCGTAACGCCCAGCGTCGTACAGCGGATCACAGGTTGTGGGGCGTCCCTTCTCGGTTATGTTCGCAGATGGAGCAGGTGTCTTCGTAAGAGTAGGCGGGCATCCGGGGGTCGTACGGTCCTGCACTTTTCCTCACACAGCAATGTTCACACATCAACTTTAACAGCGCATCGCAGACGGTCTGGTTGCTTCGCGGACGGTTTGTCGTTTTCTGGCAGATGACAGCACCAGGACGCTCCCGATTCGTCGAAGGTACGCTGGCGCGATGTTCCAAGGTGTATGTGTGGATGGGTTTATTCGGAGGCCACGAGGTGTGAGCTAGACGCCAGAGCTCCCCATCAGCTAAGGGAACGACCTTCACCGTGGCCGAGGGGTGGAGTGCCCGTGGAGGTGCCGGACAGCCGGTTGCCCTGGGGTGTTTGCGTTCGTGATCCCCAGTGACGGTTTCTCTGTTATTCTCCATTCTGACGACGGAGTCCGAGACGAAGTTGACTGAGTCGGCAATACTCGGCTCAGGCCCGCGGCGGGCGTCTGGTGAATGCAGGGGCGGGTTACTCTACCACGTTGTTGTCACGGTACGCTGTTCTACGATCTCGAGGTTGGTGGTGCGCGATGCGTGCTCATCCGAATGAATGACGTCCGTTTGACGGGGGTCACGTGAGGCTTGCAGCTGGCGTGCTTCCATCAATGATCACATGGCCGCGGGGACGAGTCCTTCGACCCTTGCCAACACCCGACCAACTCGATCGTGATCGTCATGTTCCACCCCCTGAGTCGCAGCGACGTTCACAAGCTTTACCCACCAGCTCGTCGTAGCCGCGGCAGCAGAATCCGCCTCTGTGTTGGCATCCTCTGAGGACGCGACCAGCTTGCCCATGCCCCCATGATGGACCGTGGAGGTGGACGGCACAACACTCCGTAACTGGCCTGGCTCCAAGCGTCCCGCCTACGCTTGACCAAAACGACGAGCCGGTAACCCGCGGGCCGAGCGAGCGCTCCCAGTAGGGCAATATTCTTTGTGTGTCGTTCGCATGATTCTTCTATTTCCCCACTATACTCTTAACATGAAAGGAAAACAATAAAACCGGCCCTCTGTAGTCTCCCCTCACGCATACGACTCACCCTTGAGTAACATCAATACGAGGCTCATTTATCTGGCAGACACCTCGTTCCTCCGCCATCAGCCCGGCTGACGAGCTGGAATCCATAAGCCAACAAGCACCGAAGGATTGAGCTGGAACAACTTACAAGGGAAAAACAAAGGAAAAGAGGTGTGGCGGGGGGCGCCAAGGCCAAGTCCCTGTCCCCGACCCATGAGTGAAGGCCCGTCATAATCAACATCACAATGGTAAGTAGCTTGTGACTATTGATGCTTTTTAGTCCTGCCAAAGGTAGACATTCACCATAAATCTATTATCAATCACAAAACTACGAGGTTATACGCACACAACACTAGTGAAAAATATTTTGAGGTGTTTTCTTTATTTTTTTTAATTGTTTTTTTTTTTTTTTTTTTTGTAGGTTTTTTTTTTTCTTTTTCATCTGCTTCGATGTTATAGGGTTAATTTCCGGTGTAGTGCGCATCGTGTTCATGGTCTTCACCGTCGTACTAGAGATGAGCTTGACGCGTTCCTATCCGGTGATGCGGCGATTCGGTCGTTGCTGACTGAGTCTTAGCCAGGCGCAGTGAAAGGCGGGCGACCCACTGACAAAGGTCGTGTAAGGATGTGGTGCTGGACAGGAGTTCTCCTTGCCCTAGAAGCCCAGGTCAATTTCTGCTCTTGAGCCTGGGTATCGCGGCCCAGTCCAGAGGGTCCCAACACCACGGGGTCCCTCCACTATTCTCCTAGGTGGAGGGCCAGGGCTTCGGGTGGGCGCGTACCTCCTCCGCTACGTGGGGGTGACGCGTGTCTCTGCGCACGCTTTGTGATAAACGCTGGCTTGAGCCTTGCTGAGGGGTGGTATACGGCTACGTGGGGTCTTCCCCAGGACAATCCGGACCTCGTAATTGACATCGGTCAATTTGCGGCGTCACACGGAGCGTTCCTTTCCAGGGGCTCCAGAACGTTCTTCACTGGTGCCTGTGGGGCGACGAGAATGCTGGGCATACATATGTTGGCCTATCTGGAACTCCCGAGAGTGGCGTCGCTTGTTGATTGCCTGCCTCACGGGTGGCCAAGCGCGGCCTCAAACAGGTCGATCGGCTCCAAACGGACCCCGCACCATTCCTGGTGTTGATCCTTAAGGGCACGTGTTGCGTCCCGTTTTCATGCTGATTTCGGTTAGGTGCGGCATTTCAGCTCTCGTCCGAAAACCAGGTGATTTGGCGGAATAGCCCGTACTAAAGTGGGAAGGCTGCGGTAGGCAGCTAGTGCCAAAGGCAAGGCGGCTTCCCAGTCCCGGGTTTTGCGTCTCATTCGCCACCCGCGTTTGCCAGGGTGCTACGAGGAATCGCTCACATACTCCGTTGGCTGTGGGTGGTAAGCGAGGTGTGGACGTGGCGGATTCCCAGGTATCGCAGAGCTCCTTGACGAACCCAGAAATGAAGGCGGCGCCTCGGTCAGAGACGAGCTCTAGGTGGCACCATGGGTTGGTAAATATTTTGTGGTCAATACGCGAGCGGTTGTTTACTGCGTGCAATCCGTGGTGACAAAGCCTCTGCGTACTTTGAGAACTGATCGATTACCGTCAGGATGTATTTGGTACCCCCTCGACCAGGTAGAGGCACACACAACACAAGTCATCCGACAATTTGACCAATTGGGTCGGTATATCGGGTTTCTGGATTGGTGGTGTCAAATTTGGGGGAGTGTTTCCTCCTGGCACTCCTGGCATTTCTGGCGAACTTCGGACGTCCGTACCATCTTCTTCCAGTACCCGTACGCCTGCGACACGGGTGGTTGTTTCTATGCCAGGGTGCCGGCCACTGATGTTGATGACAATTGGTCAGAACCAGCGCCGCATGGTGGATGGGATCAGTGGCACCGTGATCCGCTGGCCATCCACATCGACCCTCCTTCTCCAGACTCCTTCCTCCTTCTTTAGTTGATACTTCTCTGGATCAGCCGTCAGGTGGAGATCCAGGGGTCCAGGATTGGGCCGCCATCAGAAGTTCCTTCGGCATACTTAGTATGATGGCGCCAACGGGAACACGACTAGACCGTCGACATGAGCCATCTGCGATCCGGGGCGGTACTGCGCCTCATACTCTACTCGTCGCGGAGGATCCATCGTCCGATGCGCGAAGTTGGATCGCGTAGATTCATGGCGGCCGTGAGTGCTGCGTGGTCGGTCCTCAGGACGAACTCTTCCCGAGCAGGAATTGCTGGAAATGCGTCACGCCCCAGACTACAGCAAGGAGCTCACGCTGTGGTGGGTAGTAACGTGTCTCAGCATCGTGAGGCGCGCGTTGCGTAAGCGACCGGTCGCTCCTGCCCCGATGTTCCTGGGCGTAGTACTGCCCCATAGCGGTTCCTGAGGCGTCCGTGGACAGGATGAATGGCTTGTCAAAGTCCGGATAGGCGAGCACGGGTTGGGGCATGAGGGCTTGCTTGAGTTTGGTCAAACGCGCCTGTGCTCTTCACCCCAGCTGTACTCCCGGTTTTTCCTCAAGAGTTTGGTTGAGAGGGGCGCTCATTTCAGTAGTGCTCGATGAAACGGCGGTAAAAACCGGCCAGTCCCAAGAAGGATCGGAGCTCGCGAACGCTCGTCGGCGGAGGGTATTCTCGCTATGGCTTGACCTTTTCTGACTCCATCTCGATTCCTTTGACGATGAACATGGCCATAGGAAGTTGACGCGAGACTCAGGAACGAGCACTTCTTGAGATTAAGGCGGAATCCAGTCTCTTCAAATCTCTCCAGAACGGCTCGCAAGATGTTAACATGTGACTGCAGATCCTCAGTGAAGAGATGAGACTCGTCGAGGTATATGAGACAACCGTCACCCAGCAGTCCGTCGAGTACGTCATTCATGGCGGCTTGGAAGGTTGCCGGGGCATTTTTAAGCCCGAAGGGCATGCGCAAATACTCGAAGTGAGATTGAGTGGCCGTGAACGCGGTCTTTTCCCTTGATTCGGGGCTGACGGGTATCTGGTGATATCCCATAGTCAGGTCCAGGGTTGTGAAGATTACTACGGCCCCATCATGCCAGGGTTTCCTGCAAACGAGGGATAGGGTACTTGACCCTTGGTTTGGCATTTATTTCCCGATAGTCAATGCAGAATCGGTACTGCTGTGGCTCACCGGAGGGGTCTTTTTTGGCGATGACCTAATGGGGCGTTCCAGGGGCTTTTGGATGGCACAATAACACCGTCAGCCAGAGGAGTAGACTTGGTCTTCCACGAAGCCTCTAGAGCATGCGCCACTGGATAGGGCTTTCTGGCCGTGGGGGCCGCGCTTCCGTGTCAATTTCGTGAGCCACCTGCAGGGAACAACCCTCCCTCCCGGGCTTCTCGAAGAGATGCAGCTTCTGCGTCAGGCAGTCCTTGACCAATTGGTAGTCGGGTCCCGCCAGATGAGTCAGAGTCACTGTGCCTTGGCACTCCAATTCAGAGGTTGAAGGAGGATTGTCCCAGATCTCAATTGGGAATTTGCTAATCGGACACGGAGGGGTGTACCACGGCTGCTTTCTGGGTGGTGCTTGTTTCGGTGGTCAATTGGCCTTGGTATTGTCGTCGACGCTAGGTTCGGGGGCCTCGGCAGATGTTGGAGCGGCTGTGGACCCGCCCTGGCGGTTGTTGTCGGTTCGGGTTTTGGTGGCCGGGCGGTTTCCTGGGCTTTTGCGCCCTCCTGTCGTCCTTTAGTTGACGGATGTGCCTGAGGAGGTCCGGTCAGGGGCGACCACGCCAATGGAGATCATCTTCCCCGTGGCGGGGTTCCTTCACTCCACTACGCCGATATCCGGGCGTATGCCAAGGGTAATTTCTCAGGAGGTCCCGTCAATCAGATCCAAGCCGGAGTCAGGTCGTGGAAGACACAGAACGCGTGCGTAATCGTAACCGGACCGATGGTGGTACGTACATCCTGGACCCCAGCACGGGCAGTGGTTGGTCCGTCGGCACCCCATAGCTCCATCGCTGTGGGCGGATGTCAATGCCAGGCACAGGTCTTGATAGGACAGACACTGCAGCACCAGTATCCACGACCATTCGCCGGGACTCCTTCCCCAAGCCGGCGGTGATCAGTATCATGGGCATCATGACACCATTCACAGCGGTCTGGTAGGACACCAGCTCGTCTCCGCGGACTTCGACGATTGGTTCGTCCTCATTATTTGTCGTGAGATTGGCTTGGGTTTCCTGGGTCGTGCTGATGTTTCTGACCTGGTGCATTCGCGGATTTGAGATGGGCAGGGTCTTCTTCTTCTTCAGGCAATCAGCCTCCAGATGGTCACGGGATCCACAGAAATTGCAGAACAAGGCCGCGTAGAGTCCGTGGGGGCAACTCACTGGAAAGTGGGAAAGATCACCACAGTACATACAGGGCAGCACTGGGACGGTCGGTGGTAACTTCGTTGGCACCGGTATCAACTGGTGATCGCCGAACGTGGCCGGTTTGTTTGGGTAACGCAGCGGGCTTCTGGGTTTTTGCAGGCAGTTTGCTGCAAAATGCCCTGGTTCTCCGCAAGAGTAGCATTTCTTGGGCTCCGAAGGTCTTGATCCACTAACAGCGGTTATGTCCCATCGAGCATCGTAGTCCTGCTTCGCTCTCATTACGTCCTCCCATCCCTCAGCCCGCTCCACTGCATCCTCCAAGGTGTCCGGAGGGTTACCCTGCAAGTAGAGATGGAGTTCTTTCGGTTGCCCGCGGACAAAAGCGCTGAGTGCCTTTCGTCTTGTCCATTCCCGACGTTGAGCATCGTTCAGGTTGGGTTCAGTTCGGACAGCCGATCGTGCCGTGGCCAGAAGTCGTTCTGCGAACCGTCGGATGGACTCGTCGGGGTCTCTCTGGGCTGTCCAGAGTCGTATGGTTGCCTTCTCGGGACTTTCCTCGCCATACCATGCCAGTATGGCCTTCTTCACTGTCGTGTATGGGGTTTCGCCAAGACCATCCTGGAGGAATCGCTTGGCTCCACCTTTCAGGCGGGTACGAAGGAATCGTAGTCTCCTGTGTTCGTCAAACTCTTGGGTTGCTTGCTCCACCTCCTGGAAGAACACGGATGCCGTGATAGCATCCGGTTCATCAGGGTTCCATGTGTCGACTTCCATGAACAACGACCGCGGAATGCCGGAGGCAGCAGGCTCACGGAAAAAGGCGCCCAGTTTGTTCATTGCTTCCGTCACGGCGTTCATCATGGCTTCGCCCTCGACTGATGGGCTGCTGTTTTGGTGCATTGTCGCGAACTCACTTGTTGAATAAAAATAAAAAAAAAGACTAAACAAAAAGAATTATAGAACCGATAGATCACTTTCTTGCGCACCAAGGACCGATAATTTCCCCACGAATCGAGAAAGGACTTCCCAGTTGGTAAGAGCTATGACGGGTCTGGAATCGGGATGTCAATTGGAGCTGAAGGCTCTCGGAACAGTCCCGGAACAGAGGGCCTCGGAACAGTCTCGGAACAGAAGGCCTCGGGACAAGTCTCGGAACAGTCCCGGAACAGAGGGCCTCGGGACAAGTCTCGGAACAGTCCCGGAACAGACCCGGAACAGACCCGGAACAGAAGTCTCGGAACAAGCCCCGGAACAGTCCCGGAACAGTCTCGGAACAGAGGGCCTCGGAACAGTCTCGGAACAGAGGGCCTCGGGACAAGTCTCGGAACAGTCCCGGAACAGAGGGCCCCGGGACAAGTCTCGGAACAGACCCGGAACAGTCTCGGAACAGAGGGCCTCGGGACAAGTCTCGGAACAGTCCCGGAACAGACCCGGAACAGTCTCGGAACAGAGGGCCTCGGGACAAGTCTCGGAACAGTCCCGGAACAGACCCGGAACAGTCTCGGAACAGAGGGCCTCGGAACAAGCCTCGGAACAGTCCCGGAACAGACCCGGAACAGTCTTGGAACAGAGGGCCTCGGGACAAGTCTCGGAACAGTCCCGGAACAGACCCGGAACAGTCTCGGAACAGAGGGCCTCGGAACAAGCCCCGGAACAGTCCCGGAACAGAGGGCTACAGTGAGAGTGATGCTACTAAATAAATGAGCCAGTATCTAAATTTCGATTTGTGGAAAGAAAGAAAAATCCTAGACACGGATTTGAAGTCAATTGACTCCTCACTCGCTTCCTCACACTCGGGCCGATTTGTTTGTTTCTTACAATTTTAAATTTCGGAATCTACAACTAGCACAATTTGAATTTCAAGATTATAGAACGCGACCCAATTCCTTCAGAGCTTTTTCTCACCAATATTCACCTGGTCAAGATCACTTGTTGTGGATACGACAGAAATCGAGATTTCTGAAATATCCCACCGCTTGCCACCAAAAGATGTAACCCGCCGTTTTCACCTAACGGGCTAGGGATCCAGAAATAGACCTAGGCGAATAAATTAGTGGGAGACTAAAGACTTTCACTTACCGTCCGGAATGTCGGAGATGGTCGGTCATAGACGCCAAGTACACCTGAATTTACCAAGCTCTGAGGAATGGGGTTTCGTGATTGAAAGACAGGGGTTCAATATTGGCTTATAATAACGCAATTGTCAGAAATATGACATATGGAATGTCTCGGCCGAGAAGGATACTGACTATTACTTAATCTAATTATTGAGTAGGTAGAAGTGAAGGGCTGAAGGCCAAATGAATTTACGAAGTAGCTGAAGGCTCAGGAATGTTTAATTTGAATAACGGCAAAATGAAGGTGATTTGCTAATGTCCTCCCCTAATTCCTGTTACTTTTCCTACGACAGACAAAATCCTAAATACTACGGTTACAATGTACAATTCTCTGATCAGCTTTCTGGTGACTAAACGTCAGGGCTTGGGCCAGATTTAAAGAGTCGACTTTCGCGTTGCGAGGGTACGAGACAGAGTTATTTCGCCACTTACGTGCACCAACTCCTTCGGATGGAGACAACAGGGTGATGTTCTCTTCGCTGCTCGGCTTCGGTCAGGGGAACGCCGTCCAGGCCGGAGGAGGCGAGGCTCTTTCCGACGGAGGTCCGACGACTGGCGGTGCGTGGAAAACCTGGACTATTGGCCGTCGAATCGGGCGCGAACGGATCAACACTCGGGTCCGACGGGGGATTTTCAGTTCGTAAAAGGGCCCACTGTTACGGGAGAGGAATTGGCTGATCTCCCAATTCCCGAGTTCTCACCCTGAAGGAACCACGATACACTCGTTCCCTCAGGTCACTTTCACAACACCGGGTTCACAAGGGGTTGACTTGCTACGCGTCGGTTGTTCCGCTTCGATGTTCCGCTTCACTTCACTTCGTTCCGCCTTGTCCTCACGGGATTACGGCGAACGGGGATTCCAACTTTCCTTCTCTTGAGTTCGGATACGACTGCCTGATGTTCCTTCTCTCAGTCCGCTCGTCAAGTCGCCTTCCCCTTCTACTCCTCCCTGGGTGTCTCGCGCCGCCCATCGCCTACCCAATCCAATGAGGACACGCCTTCCGCCCAGCTGGGGTTAGGCGCTTGGAGGGGAGAGGGGCCGTTCCGTCCCCCGCCGCCGAAGTTTCTTGACGGGGCGCTTGGAATCTGCCGCCCCGTTACAGGGTAGGGGTCAAAAATGTATTTTGAAAAATTGATTTTCGAGGTTTTTGGGGATCTAGGAGTGTGCGGTATCATTTTCCACTAAATTGTGGATGCTGAATCCAATGAAATCGGTCCCGGAACGATTGGCGCCCTCTGGATGGGGTTATGGGTCAAAATGGGTGCCTATCTACCCATTTCGAATGTGTGTACCTAGACGTGCGGGGTGTCATTTTCCACTAAATTTTGGACCCTGAATCGATTGGAATGGGTCCAAGACCCGCCACACCCACATTCCCACATTTTCAACATGTTGAAGAAATGAGTTTCCATGCGCCTGGTCCGAGGAATAACCAACTCCTGTGAGAGACTTTACAGCGTTTTAGCTCTAAATTGCCCGTGATAGTAAAAATGCAGGAATGTTATCTCATTTACTGGGTCTTTGTGGTTTGTTATTACGTTTCCTGAACATAATTATGCACTTAGTCGTCTATGGTTCGGTCGCAGTTTTTATTAGTTTTCAATCAAAAATTGCAGTTACATAAAACTGTTTCATGCGTTAATTTTGTTACATTTTTTAATGTAAGGCAATTCTATTGAAGTCATCCACTTTACCCGAGCATTGTGACACACCTAGTCTGCACTCAGGTGCTTAATGACGATAATGGGGCTCGCGAGGTTCAAAATTAGCACAAAGAGAGAAAAAAAAATTGACTTTGAAAGCGAAGCGGCCATGTTAGGGAGGAGCCATTACACTGGAAACATGTTCAGTGCAGGTGTCCTTACTTCCAAGGACTTTGATGAAGCTTGACAACTTCGTCAGAAATAAAACAAAAATAACCGCTAACCGGGCACATCATAAATGCATTTATTGACACAACGTTTAATGTCAGGAAAATGGAACGTTCATTAACTTGATACGAGGATAAGAAAGCTATGCATTCGTATTCACCTCGTTAATGTCGGTGCGAGAGTTTGTGAATTTTAAATTTCCATTTCGCTCTGGTACTCTGTTCTCTTGAATATATAGTGCGAATGGATCGATTGCATAATATCTAGTTTCTGATCTAGTTCTGCTGTCTTATGTATCGTGGACGGATTACTAGCAAAATGAAGTGACTCTAAATTATAAGATGATCAAATCTCTAGATTATATTTATACCTAGATAAATGGTAACAAAAGCACAGTTGTTTGTTCATAAAAACTCTTGTTCTCACCGGTTCCTAAAGAATTATTTTTATAAATTTGACACCTCAATCGATTTTGAAGCTCTGCGAACCCAGGAACTCACGCTTTTTGCTTACTAATTTCCGTTATTCCTTGTTGGTGTCCATTAATTTTCCTTTCCTCCTTCCTTTGAAACAGAAAACTCAAAAAACCTCAGCGTTACGAGAACAACGTGCATCATAATGCATCCATAGATGGTTATTCCTCGTCATGCAAAAAGTCAATCTCTCCGATTCGGCCCAAAATTTTTTTCTGAGCGTTTTAAGGTGTCTAAATCAAAATTAGCAAATGTCCGTCCACTGTCCGCCTTCCACGCCGATTTTGCTAGAAGAAAAACTTCTAAAAATATGAAATTTTGGTCAGGGACCCTTTTCCGGCTCTAGTTGGTCCAATAAAGCGAGTACATTTTCTTCCTCACCTGCATTTATGGTGTCGTAAGTCCCCAGATACTCGTAGATTATCTTATACTTCTTAAGTAGTTCTTCTTCCATATTCACTTTGCTGCTTATCGAACAGTAAAAATCAACGGAAACGTCTTTGAAGTTGATCGAATACTGAGTAAACAGTAAAATCACTTATTCATTCGCAGACTTAACTCTGATTAGCATAATCAAAGGTTGTTCCAGATTGAAAATTATACGTTTCCAAACTAATTCGTCACTCAAACCCTAAAGCCACCGAATTTTAATGCCGTCATCTCCATTTGAATCGAAGAACTTGCCCTTGATGTGATCAAGATTAAAATTCCATCAGGAAATAATTGACTCTTCGTTATATTTCATTAGAAAGAACGTATTTTTGACAGGTGTTGTTTTAGTGATACTGATGCGATAATTGTGAGCTTTTTATAGTTTCATAAATCTCTGGCTTATATACGACCGAAGTGATTTGGGCTAATCGTATAGATCCTTATTGGTCCTGTTATTATTTTATGCATTAGTTTCGATGACGAAAATAATGTATTCTTCTATAATATTATTTTCCGTTTTGTGGTCATAACCCTGACCATTAGGGCAGTTTTCACCTTCCACTTTCCACTAGCATTCCTTGTTTACACTCATTTCATTCCTTCCCCTGTTTATTAATACCTAATTCTTGGATAGTAGATTATACGCATACTATTAGTTAATGATTTACTCGTAAATAGGAATAGAATCAACTGGTCCTTCTTTTTCCAAGTTTCCATCCATTCTATTGACAAATTAACGCGTTGGACTTCCTTCGTAGCCTCGATTTTTCAACTCAACAAAATGAAGACCTGAACCTTCACTGTTCAGCCCCCCCCCCCCACTCCCCCTTGCATTGACAGTAAGAACTGATTATCTCGCTCAGGTGGCCACTAATCACAGTCAACAGTCACTCCTTGAGCATTCCATTCATATTATGCGGCTGCAAACGGCCTCCCCTTCGCTACTTCAAACCCATTCAATCGCGCCTGCAATTTCATTGGTAGGAGATGACGCTGACACAATCCATTAACGTAATTGGAGAATGAAGTTACTGCTGAGAGTAATCTTTCAACGGACGCTTATGGGTCATTACGGTGCTTATGTAAAAGAGACTTGCGAAGGTGCTGTCGAGTCCATGAGGAAGCCCCGGAAGACTCAAGGATACGAATTTATCAGTTTTCTAGACAGTGATTTGCCTCATCTACATTTCAAAAATTCGTTTTACTTGACTTTATATGCTCCTTGATTTATATTAGCCAATTTGCTCTCTGCAAACTTGAAATGAAATCTTCGGGAAGCTTTTTCCCCCGTAACCGTTAATATTTCCAATTAATTTCCATGTAGAATTTCAGCAGAGAGTTTGAGACGTTTTCAAAATATATTCCAGGGATTGTGTACCCTGTGTCCCTCTCAATATAAACCCCATTAAATACGGCAACGCTGGTATCGGTCAGAACATGGTCGAGAGGAAATGCGGTGAGATTGATGCAGCCTGAAGCTTCTTTCACGAATGCGGTGCTGCGCGTTTGTACGTATTTCCTCGTTCGACCCCGACCTGTTCGGCTAAAGTCAGATTTAGAGGTTCTCTCGGGAGTATAGCATCGAACGGAAGCACCGGTAGTCCGCTATAAGTGAAATTATTGCCGCTCCCCGGTCAGAGGCAGCAGATAGGGTGGAATCGGACCGCAGGGCGGCATAATTCGTCGTTGAACGGTGAAAAAGAGCGACCCCAAAAGTGCTGCTGGAGGATTTACAAGCGGATAGAAATCTCTATTCTACGTTGATGGTCTCACCATTAGGAGCCGACCGGCCGTTGTAGGCCATTTATTCAGTCATTTTCACTGTTAAATCCTGCCACGCAATCATATTAAAAACGTACGGCGACAGACATTTGCTTATTTTAATGTCACCCTGAAACGCCAAGAAAAATATTCTGGGGCAAATCGGAGAGGTTGATTTTCTGTATGAAACTCATGTCGGATTATTTAAGGGACAACCAACCAACACGGAGAATAATATGGGAGATACTAATATATAGTCAAACTACAGATCAAATCAAGACATGTTCAGGTGAATTTACATTGGTATTTTATTTATGTACATCCAAGTTGCAGTCTTTGAATTGGAAGTAATTTAGGAACCAGTTACCACCAGGCAGCCCTGGAGAGTCCAAGAGGACCAGCGAGACCAAGGTGACCGGCGGTCCATGGGGCAGCAGCGTAAGGGGTGGCAATAGCGTGAGTGGCGGCCCAAGGGGTGGCAATAGCACGAGCAGCAATAACGGGGGAAGCAATAGCAGCAGGAGCGATCAGACCGTGTCCAGCAGTAGCAGCAACCTGGTTAGCGTGGGCGATGGCGTGAGCCTGTTTGCCAGCAGCGACTTCAGGAGTGTCAGCGGGAAGAGCGAGAGGGATGCCACCTCCGAGGATGTTCCTGGTGCCTTCGGTGTGTTGCTGGATGAGCTGAGCGTTCTTGGCAAGAGCGGTGATAGGCTCATCCAAAGGCACGTTAAGGGCGTTGGGGTTGATGGCGTAGATCGACCTCCTCCTGCGGCTCAACCAAGACAAAGAGCTGTGAGCATAGGGAGCAGCAGCCCAGTGAGCTCCAGCCCAAGGAGAGGCAATAGCGTGAGTGGCGGCCCATGGGGTGGCAATAGCACGAGCAGCAATGACAGGAGAAGCGACGGCAGCGGGAGCGAGCCAAGCTGAGTGTCCAGCAGTAGCAGCGACCTGGTTAGCGTGGGCGATGGCGTGAGCCTGTTTGCCAGCAGCGACTTCAGGAGTGTCAGCGGGAAGAGCGAGTGGGATGCCACCTCCGAGGATGTTCCTGGTGCCTTCGGTGTGTTGCTGGATCAACTGAGCGTTCTTGGCAAGAGCGGTGATTGGCTCGTCCAAAGGCACGTTCAATGCGTTGGGGTTGTAGATGTAGGCGGGATTGGCGGCAACGCAGCCAACCAAAGCCAAAAATGCAAACTGGAAATGTTAAAAAATATAGTTATTGTACCATTCTCTAATTTTCGGAATATCGAAAGGTGAGAAGGTATTGTATGAGTGTGGCAAAACTTTTATATCCGTATATATTTCGATATTAACCAAATTAATTAATTATAGTCTCTTTTTAAACGGTTTCACGTATACGCAATTCGCGAGCAAAGGTTTTTCATAAAAATCTAGATTTGATTAATATCCTACTCGATTTCAAAAAAGCACTTCAATATTAATTCCACGTTAATATACAGAAGTTCTTTGCCCTAACACCTATATTTCTCAGCAACCCCTATCAGTTTTCCCCAAAAAGCATAATGAATTTGTTGCCTCTGCTAATATGGTCTCCAGGTCCTTACCCTGGCAAACATGATGTTAGTGGACCTCCTGAGTTAGGACTGTGCCGAATAATGACGGCTTCTGTCTTTTATACGAAACTTATCTGCGGAGGTCGGGCGGGCGTACGAGGAGAGGGAAAGGCGAAAACTTTTTGTGTACACCCTCCCATCGTCAGTGATAGAACGCAAGGATTCAAAAATATCCTTCGCTTTTGCATGTGCGTGAGTGTGGACCAGCTGGATTATTCATCCTTGACACTTACATTCAACTTTAATTCTCTTATTATAGAGTTTGTTCTTGTATCCTGAAATGATAAGAGATACAATACGCAAGATTGGACACCTTAGCAATTTATACGAACAATTTATTGCGGCATTAACAGTCGCAATCCAGCTCTAAGATAAAATCTGCAGGGTGTCCCGCAAATTGCCCACCCCTCCTAAAAATTGTCCAAATGGGAGTAAACAAATTAATCTTTTTTTTTTGCAAGGCTCTCTCAAATATCATATTTGCGCACCCAGCGCAGCTGCAGTTACACCAACTTTCTTATTTCAAATATTGGAACCCCACTTTTTTTTTATTGCATATCCGGATTCCGCCGAAAATTTCATGAAAATTTGATCCCTCAACCAATTTATTTTATTACACGCAACCAGTTCAGCAAGCACGCAAAGTTGCGCATCCCCAAAAATGTCAGATAGTGGATGATGGTACACTTTAATGTGTGACACTTGAATTTTCATTGTTTTTCAACGTTGATTCACGATGATATGCTATCTGTTTCATGAATCTTTGCGGAATAATGACCAATATTCGTTTATCTCACGTGTAATAGGTAATCCTCTTTTTTGCTCGTATTTGCACATAAAATAACATAGGTTTGTTTATAACTCTCCGCTTTGTCTCTATTTATTTTAAAAAAATTTAACGTGAAATAAACGCATTTTGGTTATTATTCCGCAAAAATTAAGTCGAATCAAGAAACGAATAGCATACCGTAAATCAGCTAAAAAAAAAAAAATAAAAAAATAAAAAAAATAAAATAAATCATGTGCTATTTATCTGAGTTTTAGTTCTCGAAAATCTCAAATTCTATTTTCAAAATATCTATTTTTCTTCATATGTGGCCTCTGAGTTGAATATAAGTTTGGTCTAAGTAAATAGACTTGCGTCTATAATGAGCAACTGTGGGGGGATTTTTAGTGCGCTCTAGCGGACGCTTTTAAAAACGACCAAAAAATGTATTTTAGAGGGGAAAATTTTTTCTAGTTTGCAAAGGGAACTTTCTAAGTAACGTTATCAGTTATTGGTTATCTGTGTGACGTTATCACGTCAAGGGAAGATGCAGGCGCTTACATCAACAACCGCTAGAGCGCGCTGAAAATCCCCCTACGGTTGCTTTTTGTTGACGCAAGTACTAACTACAGTCCAAATTGAGTAGGTACATAGGCGACATTTCAGATTTGTGGAATCAGGTTGTATGTCTCCACAGTCGTCTGGAGATTCGACTCATTGGATCACCCGGGTAACGACCTGACCTGTCTTCGTCGTCGACCTTCCCCTTGACACTATCACTTGCTTCTCCTCGAAGTCGCCTCTCGACACTCCATCAACATGATTTTACAGACGAGGACGGATGCTGGTTGACATTGATATATTTTACCTAATAGAATTTGACTTAGGGGTCCTTATTCACGCTGTAGACTGAAATTGTCACTACAACTCGGAGAGCAGGTAGAAATTATAATAAAATAATGATATCATGGATATGAAAGCCGATGGTAGGTATAATTTGTTGGAATGGATTTGAAACGTGAAAAATGTACAGCTTCTCGCATAGGAGTTCCAAGTATAGGAAGCTACATGAAACGTGTTATGCAGCCTTCCCTGCCCATGGCCAGTTTACTGACATTAACATTAATAACAGTAAACATTAATATGAACCCAAAGTTTTGCTTCACGATGCTGAAATGAAGTGAAATGCAGTACTTTCGATTAGGGTGCTGTCTGAAGAGGTTCTTGAATGCGGGATAAAGGATCACAAGATGTATAAGCTCAGCTTTTCGAGGAAAATTTCACTTAAATTTACAAACGGAGACTTTTTTTGTGGGCTACAGGACACTTTGGACCCATTACCCACAAACGTGAAACCTGAGATGAAGAAAAACAACTTTTATTGAGCTTCGAAGTTATTAACTTGTTATTAAAAAATAAAAATAGTATTATACTTCAATTCATATAACGGTTTGCCACTGTTTGAAGAAAGAGTTTAATTTTTCATAAATTTGACCGTTTTCCCAAAAATCTTGCAAAATAATATTGGAGATGAGTGTCATTTTTCATCCCAAATCGAATGAAACCAGTTTCACATTGGTGCTTTAATTGCGTTCTCGAGATATTGGAGCGCCACTGTCGTGGTTCCTCACAGTGGACGGCAGCACAAAGGATATGGCTTGTTTTCCGCCCCACTCTTTTCAAACTCCTCAATCATCATTTTCTTATCTTCTAAACTCATATTTGGGTCGAACGCCATGGCCCCACAGCTGAAAAAGAGGAAAATAATGTTGGGATGAGTAGTTTGCCAAAATAATTTTACTCAATTCATTCAAGAAAACACGTTCAAGGGCAAAAACATCTGTAATACTACAATAGTACAATCTGTCCGCTATGTGGATAACCCACCTTTCAAGATATGCCGAAAGCGCTTTATGATCTTCTTCACAAATTAACTTGGTACATTTCAGTGGACCTTCTACTGGCTTGAGTATTTCCCCAACTTTCAACTGAAAGTCTTCCACTACGCATATTTTACTACCTGAAAAATGTACTGTGTTACGAAACGATCTTGTGTCAAGGCCATTTTGTAAGGTTTCTTAGGAAGCTACAACTTTTTCAGAGTAAAACAATAAATTGATATTGTTTTTCCCTGTAGAAAGAGGTGAGAAAAGAGGGACACACAATACAGAAGACGAATAAGAAGTCCAGTAAAGTACCTACTCGCCATGCAGTGTAGCGGAGGTTCTTTATGTTTAGGTTAGCTTTAATGGTTAGATGAATAGAATAACAAAATTTACCATTTGGCTGTGGGTATCTTAATACCGCTGCATCAACAATACCAGTCAATACCAGAAATATAAACAATTTCATTTTTCCCCTCCTAGAAGTGCTCCTACAAGGAGGAATAAAGTGGACAATTTTCTTACTTTGTAAGGATTAAGAAGAATATTCTTGGTATTAGCTAATTTGAAGTAAGGGCGAACATTAAGCTTAATACGAAAAAAATTGCTACTGAAATAGGTCCGACTTACTTTCTCCTCTATAAGAATTCGTACTAATTTACTGTATAAGTAGGCACTTACCAAGGTTTGAAGAGGATCCACTTGACCAACCCACAAATATGGGGTAAATACAGTGAATAGAGCGGGGATCTCGCGTTAGCCGGTGAATTATGTATTATGTATGACGATGACGCACGTAGGCAACGCGAGACGCATTGTGGGAACATCAAATATCCGGCGTCCTATTTTCGTCTTGTCCCCTTTGTGTTCGGACTGAACGGATCCAGTAAGTATTGGTTCACGCTGTTCAATAAAATTAATCTTTTTTTGTGCTTGTTAGGCTAAGCTATTACAGTTTTTATGCTTGATTAATGTGTTACCTGCTGTGAATCTGTCCCTCTATGAATTTTGTATTCTTCACAAATACAGGCTGTGGCAGCATAATTTACTTTTTTCAAATCTGATAAAACACTTACGAATCAGAAAATTTTCATTTTTTAATTGTAGTAGCAACCGCTCTCTGTCGGACATGTACGAAGTTATGCTCGCAGGCATCACCACCTGGCGGGATTTGATGGAGGGTGCAGTTTTATGTTAGTGTTCTGGTTGAGACACCTTGTGCTCTTGTGTTGTTTACGTTTTACTCGACAATAAACCTTGCTATGACAATAAAACTATGCTGGTATGAATCGTGACAAATGCCAAAAATTGGTTCACCCAGTATATAGAGAACGGGGGACGTCACCTAACTGATTTGATCTTCAGAACCAAGTTAAACAAAACTTTATGTTTGTAACTACCCAAACAGACCCATTCCAAAAGATTCCGGGTCCAAAATTTAGTGGAAAATGATACCCCTGGGTAGGAGAAATCTCAAAAACACACATTAAAAATGCTGCAAATTCATTCACAGGGGTTGGTTATTCCTTGGACCAGGCGCATGGAGACTAATTTAAATCGATTTAGCGTCCATAACCTCTTCCGGAGGGCACCAATCATTCCAGGACCCGTCTAATTGGATTCAGCGTTCACAATTTATTCGAAAATGATACCCCTCACGCCTAGATCCATTTTTCGAAATACCCCTACCCCGCCCAAATTTGGTCTGATCAGTCTGGAAAGTTTTGAGGGCCAACTAAAGCCGGGAACAGACCCCTGATCCAAATTTGAGATTTTTCGAAAATTTTCTCCTACCAAAGTCTTCGTGGACGGCGGACGGCGTACACGCGTGATTGTAATTTTCAATATGTTATGATATGTATAGTTACATTCCACGCTTAAATTTTACCTTATGTGGAATTTCAAGTCAAAACCTGCTTTCGTTTCGCTGAATGTAAAGTATAGTTTGAACACAAAAACCGGTTTGGAGGCGGATTTTCAACGATAGTCTCAATTATCTCGTCTTACGCGCGAAATAAATGCTTTGTTGAAAAAGCTGCCTCCACCTTACGTCCTTCTGGGCAAACAAGCTCCACCCAAGGCCAAGGTCTTATCGGAGGGCAATGTCGTAGAAAGTAATTCGACGTTGGCGGTTGGAAGGTGCGTGGTTAGGGGTTAACAAGTCCAGGGAAAGTGAAGCAAGCGCACCGTACCGTCGATCTCTTCCTTGTCATTTCGTCTGGTGACCACAAAATGAACGTAGTCGTGTAGTACCGATTGAAATACAACCGTGTCATTATTTTCATCGAAAATTATCGGCGACAGCGTGTCAGACGGTCGTGCTTCCATTCCATGCTGGAATGTACAAGCCAATTGGCTCTCCCCTTGAAATATACTTCGAACGTGTGTTTGTCCGGACCACGCACCCCCTATTATCTGCTATTATTTCGCAAGAAAATCCATTGTTCAAAGGTAACTCAATCCGTCTCAAAAATGTTGATATTATACTCGAGATGTAACGGGGCGGCAGATTCCAAGCGCCCCGTCAAGAAACTTCGGCGGCGGGGGGCGGAACAACCCCTCTCCCCTCCAAACGCCTAACTCCAGCTGGGCGGAAGGCGTGCCCTCTTTGGATTGGGTAGGCGATGGGCGGCGCAAGACACCCAGGGAGGCGTAGAAGGGGAAGGCGACGTGACGAGCGGACGGAGAGAACCAACATCGAGGAGTCGTATCCGAACTCACGAGAAGGAAGGTAGAAATCTCTGTTTGCGGAACGGAGTGAAGTGAACCGGGACATTGAAGTAAAGTGAACCGGGACATCGAAGTGACCCGGAACATCGAAGCGAAGTGAACCGGGACATCGAAGCGAAGTGAACCGGAACATCCAAGTGAACCGGGACATCGAAGTGAACCGGAACATCCAAGTGAACCGGGACATCGAAGTGAACCGGGACATCCAAGTGAACCGGAACATCGAAGCGAAGTGAACCGGAACATCGAGGCGAAGTGAACCGGGACATCGAAGTGAAGTGAAAGTGACCCGAAGGAACGATCGTATCGTGGTTCCTTCAGGGTGAGAACTCGGGAATTGGGAGATCAGCCAATTCCTATCCCGTAACAGTGGACCCCTATTACGAACTGAAAATCCCCCGTCGGACCCGAGTGTTGATTCGTTCGCGCCCGACCGACGGCCAATAGTCTGGGTTTTCCACGCACCGCCAGTCGTCGGACCTCCGTTGGAAAGAGCCTCGCCTCCTCCAACCTGGACGGCGTTCCCCTGACCGAAGCCGAGCAGCGAAGAACACATCACCCTGTTGTCTCCATCCAAAGGCGTTGGTGCACGTAAGTGGCGAAATAATTCTGTCTCGTACCCTAGCAACGCGAAAGTCGACTCCTTAAATCTGGCCCAAGCCCTGACGCGTAGTCATTAGAAAGCTGATCAGAGAAATTGTAACTTGTAACCGTAGTATTGAGTATTTTGTCTGTTGTAGAAAAGCAAAGGGAGTTAGGGGAGAACATTAGCAAAACAACTGTATTTTTCCGTTATTCTAAATCAAACACTCCTGAGCCTTCAGCTACCACGTAAATTCATTGGCCTTCAGCCCTTCACAGTCTACCTACTCACTAATTAAATTAAGCCATAGTCAGTATCCTTCTCGGCCGAGACATTCCATATTTTATATTTCGAACAATTGCGTATTATAAACCAATATTGAACTCTTGCCTTTCACTTACGAAACCCCATTCCTCAGAGCTTAGTCAATTCAGGTGTACTTGGAGTCTATGACCGACCGTCTCCGACATTCCGAACGGTAAGTGAAAGTCTTTAGTCTCCCACTAATTTATTCGCCTAGGTCTATTTCTGGATCCCTAGCCCGTTAGGTGAAACGGCGGGTTACATCTTTTGGTGGCAAGCGGTGGGATATTTCAGAAATCTCGATTTCTGTCGTATCCACAACAAGTGATCTTGACCAGGCGAATATTGGTGAGAAAAAGCTCTGAAGGAATTGGGTCGCGTTTTATAATCTCGAAATTTAAATTGTGCTAGTTATAGATTCTGAAAATTTAAAATTGTAAGAAACAAACAAATCGGCCCGAGTGTGAGGAAGCGAGTGAGGAGTCAATTAACTTCAAATCCGTATCATTTTTCTTTCTTTCCATAAATCAAAATTTAACTACTGGCTCATTTATCTAGTAGCATCACTCTCGTGTAGCCTCTGTTCCGAGACTGTTCCGGGTCTGTGCCGGGACTGTTCCGAGGCCCTCTGTTCCGAGACTGTCCCGGGTCTGTGCCGGGACTGTTCCGAGGCCATCTGTTCCGAGACTGTCCCGGGTCTGTGCCGGGACTGTTCCGAGGCCATCTGTTCCGAGACTGTCCCGGGTCTGTGCCGGGACTGTTCCGACGAGCCTTCAGCTCCAATTGACATCCCGATTCCGGACCCGTCATAGCTCTTACCAACTGGGAAGTCCTTTCTCGATTCGTGGGGAAATTATCGGTCCTTGGTGCGCAAGAAAGTGATCTATCAGTTCTGTAATTTTTTTTATTTAGTTCTTTTGTGCAACAAGTGAGTTCGCGACCATGCAACGAAACAGCAGCCCATCAGTCGAGGGCGAAGCCATGATGAACGCCGTGACGGAAGCGATGAACAAACTGGGCGCCTTCTTCCGCGAGCCTGCGGCCTCTGGCATTCCGCGGTCGTTGTTTATGGAAGTCGACCCATGGAACCCTGATGAGCCGGGTGCTATCACGGCATCCGTGTTCTTCCAGGAAGTGGAGCAAGCAACCCAAGAGCTTGACGAGCACAAGAGGCTGCGATTCCTTCGCACCCGCCTAAAAGGCGGAGCCAAGCGATTCCTCCAGGATGGTCTTGGCGAAACCCCATACACGACCGTGAAGAAGGCCATACTGGCATGGTATGGCGAGGAAAGTCCCGAGAAGGCGACCATACGACTCTGGACAGCCCAGAGAGACCCCGACGAGTCCATCCGACGGTTCGCAGAACGACTTCTGGCCACGGCACGATCGGCTGTCCGAACTGAACCCAACCTGAACGAGGCCCAACGTCGGGAATGGACAAGACGAAAGGCACTCAGCGCCTTTGTCCGCGGGCAACCGAAAGAACTCCATCTCTACTTGCAGGGTAACCCTCCGGACACCTTGGAGGATGCAGTGGAGCGGGCTGAGGGATGGGAGGACGTAATGAGAGCAAAGCAGGACTACGATGCTCGATGGGACATAGCCGCTGTCAGCGGATCAAGACCTTCGGAGCCCAAGAAATGCTACTCTTGCGGAGAACCAGGGCATTTTGCAGCAAACTGCCTGCAAAAACCCAGAAGCCCGCTCCGTTACCCAAACAAACCGGCCACGTTCGGCGATCACCAGTTGATACCGGTGCCGACGAAGTTACCACCGACCGTCCCAGTGCTGCCCTGTATGTACTGTGGTGATATGTCCCACTTTCCAGTGAGTTGCCCCCACGGACTCTACGCGGCCTTGTTCTGCAATTTCTGTGGATCCCGTGACCATCTGGAGGCTGAGTGCCTGAAGAAGAAGAAGACCCTGCCCATCTCAAATCCGCGAATGCACCAGGTCAGAAACATCAGCACGACCCAGGAAACCCAAGCCAATCTCACAACAAATAACGAGGACGAGCCAACCATTGAAGTCTGCGGAGACGAGCTGGTGGCCTACCAGACCGCTGTGAATTGTGTCATGAGGCCCATGATACTGATCACCGCCGGCTTGGGGAGGGAATTCCGGCGAATGGTCGTGGATACTGGTGCTGCAGTGTCTGTCCTATCAAGACCTGTGCCTGGCATTGACATCCGCCCAACAACGTTGAAGCTATGGGGAGCCGACGGACAACCACTGCCCGTGCTGGGGATCCAGGAGGTACGTACCACCATCGGTCTGGTTACGATTACGCACGCATTCTATGTCTTCCGACGACCTGACTCCGGCTTGGATCTGATCGGACTGGACCTCCTGAGGAAATTACCCCTTGGCATACGCCCGGATATCGGCGTAGTGGAGATGAAGGAACCCACCACCGGGAAGATGATCTCCATCGGCGTGGTCGCCACTGACCCGGACCTCCTCAGGCACATCCGTCAACTGAAGGGCGACGGGATGGCGCGAAAAGCCCAGAAAACCGCTCAAGCCACGAAACCCGACACCGACAACAACTACCAGGGCGGGCCAACAGTCGCTTCAACATCTGCCAAAGCCTCTGAACCTAGCGTCGACAACAACCACCAAGGCCAACTGACCACCGAACCAACACCACCCAGAAAGCAGCCAGTGGTACACCCTCCAATGGCCGATGTAGCAGAGTTCCCAATCGAGATCGGGGACAATCCCCCTTCAACCTCTGAATTGGAGCACCAGGTGCACCAGCATCTGACTCATCTGGCAGGACCCGACTCCCAATTGGTCAAAGACGGCCTGAGCCGTGTTCCTGTTGGCGCCATCATATTAAGTATGCCAAAGGAACTTCTGATGGCAGCCCAATCCTTGGACCCCTGGATCTCCACCCTGACTGCTGACCCAGAGAAGCATCGACTAAAGAGGGAGGAAGAAGTCTGGAGGAAGGAGGTCGATGTGGATGGCCAGCGGATCACGGTGCCACTGATCCCATCCACCATGCGGCGCTGGTTCCTGACCAATTGTCATCAACATCAGTGGGCCGGGCACCCTGGCATAGAAACAACCACCCGAGTCGCAAGACGGTACGGGTACTGGAAGAAGATGGTACGTGACGTCCGAGAGTTCGTCCAGAAATGCCAGGAGTGCCAGGAGAGGAACACTTCCCCGAATTTGACACCACCAATCCAAAAACCCGACAAATTGACCGATGTCAATTACGAGGTCCAGGATGTCCTAGGGAAGACCACGCGTTACCACCTCAGCAGGCTCAAGCCAGCGTTCATCAACAGCGTGCCAGACGACGCCGTCACCCCCGACGTAACAGAGGAGTCGCGCCCACCCGAGAGCCCTGCCCCTCCACCTAGCGAAGATAGTGGAGGGACGTGGTTGTTGGACCCTCTGGAATGGCCGGAACCAGTACAGACCAAAGCAAATCCTGAACCTGGGGCCCAGGGCCCTGGAAGATCCTCCAGCCGAATCCCGATTCCGATTAGGACGGCGTCCAGTCCATACGGGCTAAGACCAAGGCGCAAAACGATCGACTACGCGCAGCTCCACGCGGGGAAGATGTCAACACCTAGAACGGGATGAAGCGATTGAAAAAAAAAAAAAAAAAAAAAAAAAAAAAAAAAAAAAAAAAAAAAAAAAAAAAAAAAAAAAAAAAAATTTTTAAGTTTTGTGGTATACTCGTAATTTGTGAAATAGAATAGGGAATGTCTTACCTGTAGAATAAAATGCACAACACCAGTACTTACCTTGTTTTACTAATGACCGTACCTCATGAGTCGGGACAGGACTCCCTTGCCCCCCCCCCTTTTTTGTTTTCCTTTTCCTTCGTAATGGCAGCAAAATCGAGGGTGTGAAATGTGTGAGTTGGAGTGTGAGAGTAGACTAAAGAAAGGGCCGGTTTGGATGTTTCACAGCATAGTAGGGAAGTAGAAGATAAGACCAGCGGAAGACACATCTCGCCCATCCAACATACCACCTTGGAACATCCGCGCCAGCGTACCTTCGACGAATGGGAGCGTCCTGTGCTGCATCTGCACAAAACGACAACACCCGCCGACAACCTACCGCTGCGATGGCTGTAAAGTGATGTGGAATCGGCTGGTGAGAAAGTGCCGGAACCTACGACCCACGGATCCCGCCTACCCGAAGCCCTGCTCCATCGCCGAACACGAAAAGGACCGCCCACCAACCTGTGCCGCTTGTAGACGCTGGCGGTACGAGCAAGCGTGGATAGCAGCCAAACGACCTGACGCAATGCCCATCGCACCAGTCACCCCCACCGGAAGGAAAATTGCCGAGGTAGACCTCGGCCTCCGAAGATCGGAGGGGTGTAACGGGGCGGCAGATTCCAAGCGCCCCGTCAAGAAACTTCGGCGGCGGGGGGCGGAACAACCCCTCTCCCCTCCAAACGCCTAACTCCAGCTGGGCGGAAGGCGTGCCCTCTTTGGATTGGGTAGGCGATGGGCGGCGCAAGACACCCAGGGAGGCGTAGAAGGGGAAGGCGACGTGACGAGCGGACGGAGAGAACCAACATCGAGGAGTCGTATCCGAACTCACGAGAAGGAAGGTAGAAATCTCTGTTTGCGGAACGGAGTGAAGTGAACCGGGACATTGAAGTAAAGTGAACCGGGACATCGAAGTGACCCGGAACATCGAAGCGAAGTGAACCGGGACATCGAAGCGAAGTGAACCGGAACATCCAAGTGAACCGGGACATCGAAGTGAACCGGAACATCCAAGTGAACCGGGACATCGAAGTGAACCGGGACATCCAAGTGAACCGGAACATCGAAGCGAAGTGAACCGGAACATCGAGGCGAAGTGAACCGGGACATCGAAGTGAAGTGAAAGTGACCCGAAGGAACGATCGTATCGTGGTTCCTTCAGGGTGAGAACTCGGGAATTGGGAGATCAGCCAATTCCTATCCCGTAACAGTGGACCCCTATTACGAACTGAAAATCCCCCGTCGGACCCGAGTGTTGATTCGTTCGCGCCCGACCGACGGCCAATAGTCTGGGTTTTCCACGCACCGCCAGTCGTCGGACCTCCGTTGGAAAGAGCCTCGCCTCCTCCAACCTGGACGGCGTTCCCCTGACCGAAGCCGAGCAGCGAAGAACACATCACCCTGTTGTCTCCATCCAAAGGCGTTGGTGCACGTAAGTGGCGAAATAATTCTGTCTCGTACCCTAGCAACGCGAAAGTCGACTCCTTAAATCTGGCCCAAGCCCTGACGCGTAGTCATTAGAAAGCTGATCAGAGAAATTGTAACTTGTAACCGTAGTATTGAGTATTTTGTCTGTTGTAGAAAAGCAAAGGGAGTTAGGGGAGAACATTAGCAAAACAACTGTATTTTTCCGTTATTCTAAATCAAACACTCCTGAGCCTTCAGCTACCACGTAAATTCATTGGCCTTCAGCCCTTCACAGTCTACCTACTCACTAATTAAATTAAGCCATAGTCAGTATCCTTCTCGGCCGAGACATTCCATATTTTATATTTCGAACAATTGCGTATTATAAACCAATATTGAACTCTTGCCTTTCACTTACGAAACCCCATTCCTCAGAGCTTAGTCAATTCAGGTGTACTTGGAGTCTATGACCGACCGTCTCCGACATTCCGAACGGTAAGTGAAAGTCTTTAGTCTCCCACTAATTTATTCGCCTAGGTCTATTTCTGGATCCCTAGCCCGTTAGGTGAAACGGCGGGTTACAGAGACATCCTCTTTCGGTAAACCTGAATTACCTAGTTAGATGGTTCTGTTGGGGTAAGATGCGAGAAACAACATTGTGATAGGTGATTCCAAAGTATAAATACAATGTAGTGTAGACATACTTTAATAAATTAATCAAATAATATACAATACGACAATGAATGAAAATCATTGAGTTAGTAGGCATAGTATAGATCAACTACAGCCATCAGGCCTAGATACCAAAATGAACAAATAAAAAATAAATAAGAAAATATATAGAAAGGAAATACATTGTCCTTGTAAAACCAATCCGACCTACAAATTATGTAAAAATCTTGGAGTAAAATAATTTCTTGTAGGTACATAATTTGTACATGTTGTATGTGTACTTTAGGTATCCGTAAAAATCTACAAATTCTTTTAACGGAGTAGGTTATACCTCGGACCCGGCGTATGGAGATATTTATTCAAGGAATAACCAACCAAAACTCAAAAAAATTTTATTTTCATGCCCCCGTAGTTTACTTTAATTGTTAATACTCGTAATCTATTCGATTAGAGTTTCGGTTATACTTGAAGGGACGATTTTTTTCTCTGTGAATATCGCCTGCAGCTTAAAAGTTGCATCTAATTCACATATATTAGAGATGTGGAGACATATTAATTGGCGAGATCAAGGAATAACGACATATCCAATTCGAGACGCATTTGAGTCGGTCATTATTAGGTTATCGCTATTTGTTGTTATTATTGCTATTTTGTTATTGTTTTTGATATTGAATGCTCATCAGTTTATCTAAAACTAAAGCATTTTCAAGCCTTAGAAACATCGAACATTTCAAAAAACGCTGCAATTTCTTTCACAGGGGTTGGTTATTCCTCGGACCAGGGGCATGGAGACTCATTCCAATTGATTCAGCGTCTAAATCCAATCAAATGGGTCCCAGAACGATTGGCGGCCACCGAAAGAGGTTATGGGTCAAAATGGGTACCCATCTACCCATTTCGAATATGTGTTTTCGAGGTTTCTGGTACCTAGGTGTGTGGAGTATCGTTTTCCACTAAATTTTGGACGCTGAATCCAATAAAAAGGGTTCCGTAACGGTTGGCGCCCACGGGAAGAGGTTATGGACGATTTAATGAATCAATTTATATGAATCGATTTAAATATTAGTCTCCACGCGCCTGGTCCGAGGTTTTGATCTAGACACCTTGAAACGTACAGAAAATAATTTTGGGCCGAATCGGAGAGATCGACTTTTTGCATGAAAAGGGGTTGGTTATTCAAGGAATAGCCAACCAAAACGTTGATGAGAGGCAAAAAACTGATCGTTAATGCTACTTAATGCTCTCCGCTTTCGTTCAACTCCACTGTTCTTAGAGCGTTATTTTGTAGCTATTATAGCTTAACGGTTATTGACTAAAATGTAACATTACATTACGTTATGCAAACGTAGCCGAAACGTCCATTTTCTCCGAAACGTGTAGTTTTTTGTATAAGAAAATACAATGGAGTGATAAAAATTGTTTTGGATCAATGAAAATGTGATTCAATCTTGAATAAGAATGGGTTGGCTTGAAAAATCGAACCCAAGATCGTATATACTCTCTGGATCTATCGGGATGAATATCCTGGAATAAAGAGATTGAAGCCAACGCCATTAATATAGTTATAGTTATTTTTTCGACAAGAGCAAGCTTATCTCTTTTTTGTCTTGTGATGACACCCATTAATATTATACCTGTTGAAAAGTTATACCGTCAACAGAAGCGATATTCTTGTCGAGAAGGGATCAACATTCTTTTATTTTGGCGCCTCGGGAGCTTGAACAGCTTTAAGACGGATAAGCTCTCGAGTGGATTTCGAATTAATGGGCTTATTAGGCGATGAGTCATGACGAATGAGCCAAAGCAACAGCATAAGATATTCTAACGACGATCGATCACATATTTCATAACCTTTCACGGCTCGTATGGGCCGAGGGGAGTTAAATAAGCGGTTATCGAGTCGGTACAGTTCGGTAGTAAATCGCGTGTATTCACACTAATAACACCTCCATTCTTGGCGGGTTTCCTCGTTCGTAGTAGAACAAGAGCTGTAATCGGTAATGGGAATAAAGCAAGGGCGGCTGAGGGACCTTCTTAAGAGTTCAATCGATTCTGACTCTCACAGGTAACTGACTCTTATTCATTTTTTTCTCCCCTGTTACTGGCAAACTGGGCTTGATCGAGTGAGTTATACTGGCGGATCCGAGCTCGAAAAGACCTTGAAGGACGAGGCGTGGCAGCCGGCTTCCTCATTGCCTGACCGCGGACCAAGTTCACCGAACCAGATCAGATCTGATCCGGCTTCGATCCTTTTTATCCACAATCGCACAGAGACGGATTTTTTTTCTATTTTTTTTTAATGGAATTTTTTTTTCGGCTCTTGCTCTTGTAACCTGAGACAATGTAGTAATGACGGTTTGAACCTATACGAGGCGCCAAACTAACAAACGACACCGTCGTGACCTAACTTGATGATAGAGTATCGATCTGTCTGTCGAGATACTGCAGAACTCGGCCACTTAGGATACTACAATTCATTTAATATGTAAAACTAAAACTTGGTCCCCTTCATTTCCCCACTCCTTAAAACAATTAAGAAAAAAAAAAAAAAAAAAAAAAAAACGCTGCAAATTCTTTCACACGGGTTGGACCAGGCGCATGGAGACTAATTTCTTCAACATGGGGAAAATGGGGGAAACAATGGGTGTGGTGGGTCACGGACCAATTCCAATCGATTCAGCGTTCAAAATTTAGTGGAAAATGATACCCCACACGCCTAGGTACCAGAAATCCTTCAGCACATATTCAAAATGGGTAATAGATACCCAATTTGACCCATAACTTCTTCCGGTGGGTATAAATTGTTCTGGCAACCATTTAATTGGATTCAGCGTCCAAAATTTAGTGGAAAATTATACCCAATACGCCTAGGTACCAGAAATCCTTCAACACATATTCAAAATGGGTAGATACATACCCATTTTGACCCATAACTTCTTCCGGTGGGTGCCAATCGTTCTGGAACCCATTTCATTGGATTCAGCGTCCAAAATTTCGTGGAAAATGATAACCCACTCGTATAGATCGCCCAAAATATCGAAAATCCATTTTTCAAAAAACACATTTTGACCCCTACCCCGTCCAAATTTGGTCCGATTGGGCTGAAAAGTTTCAAGGACTGACCTAGGCCGGAAACAGACTCTTAACCCAAATTTCAGATTTTTAGAAAATTTTCTACTACAGAAAACGGCGCGGACGGTGGACGGCGTACGGTCTATGGCGGACGGCGTACGGCGGACGGACATTTTTGATCTAGACACCATGAAACGTCCAGAAAATTTTTTTGAGCGGATCGGAGAGGTTGACCTTTTGCATGAAAACATTGGTTAATTATTCAAGGAATAACCAACCAAAAATAAATAAATAGAGAAGCGTACTCTAATTGATCTGTGCCATATATTATTATAATTAATTTTAATTTGTTCGAAGTTATAATCTATGATTGATGTTCTACGCGCTAAAAGTGAATGATGAATCAACTAAACTCAATTCTGTTCAAGAATTGGGGATTTTATCGAAGTGTTTCAACCCTAAACATCCGAAAAATGTTGACAAAAGCTACATTTTTCGTCAAATTCCAATAATGTATTCAGGAAGTTACCATTAACCAATCAATCAATCATTCAATGAGGGTCTTCTGAATTGTGTATCGAATACTATATTTCATGAAGCACACTGATTAGCTGATAACACGTCTTTTTACGGGCCCTACGTGAAATACTGTGCGGAACCTTCAGTCAGTGATCGTTCCAACCAAACAGTATACGCGTCGAGGTAAGTTTACAGGTTTGTCGTCGGTCGATTTGAATGTATTGAAACACAAAGCAGGTCTAATGGGCTTATACGTGAGCCAGGTGTGAATAATAAATAATTCTTGCGACCCACCAAGACACTTGGAGCGGATCCTGAACCAGATTCCCAATCCGCCTCCTCCCAGTCAGCACAGTGCATGCAAGGTCATGTAAAGTATATCGTAGCAAAGACAGTATTTGCTGAATTGCGTGTCTTGGGCGTGTTTAAATATTCTGATCGTACTATCTACTGAATGACGCTAAAACAAAGTAAATTTTGTAAGAAGAATTAATTGATTCTACAACAATTTATTACAGTAACGCTGCAAATTCATTCACAGGTCGGTTATTCCTTGGTTCGGGAGCATGGATACTCATTCCAATCTATTCAGCGTCCAAAATGTAGTGGAGATTGATACCCCACACGCCTAGGTACAGAAATCTCAAATGCCCACATTTGAAATGGGTGGGTAGATACCCATTTTGACTCATAACCCCTTCCAGAGGGTGCCTATTGTTCCGGGAACCGTCTCATTGAATTCAGCGTCCAAAATTTAGTCGAAAATGATTCCCCACACACCTTGATCGCCAAAAACATTTTTCAAAAATGATGCATTTTGACTCCTAGACTACCCAAATTTGGTCCTAACTAAAGCCTCCCTGTCAGATTTTTAGAAAATTTTCCAAAAACATTTTAATTGGTACGTAAAAATGCCCATTTTAAGTTAAAACGCTCATGTTATTTAAAAATTTGTTACACCAAAGATACTACCTTATACTGAGCGGCCAAATTTATAGAACTTTCCAAATCATCTCTGTGATTTTTCCTAACATGAAAACGATTTAAAATCACAACCATGCCCAACTTGCAACTTGAGCATTATAATTTTTTTGTTTCAAGTTGGGATTCTTATTTTCAATTTCATTAAGGTTCGTTAAAGCGATATATTGGATTTCTCGATTTATATAAATGAATAAGTTAGTTGCAATTAATAACTGATGGTATCGCAAGACCTCATTCGGAATTTCTTCAACGCTGAAAGTGCTGATGGGGATGCTGACACAGTAATTCCTTAGAAACCCTATTTCTGGTTGTGGTCCGCAATAATAAATTGAATTTGAAGGATTAATTGAAAGATCGAGCGTACGTGACTAGGAAGACTGAGGTAAAGGGGTTGTAAGTAGCTTATGATGGGAAGTAGAGGTACGAAGCTCGGGCGAATGATAAAATGATGAATTAGGTTGATTACAACGGCCATCGTACGCGTGTTGGACCGACCAAAAGATCACGAGGGCCTAATGACCCTAACAGTCCTCGCATCACCATTACCGTTGAATACGAGTGGTTCAACATGCCACCCAAATTATCAGCGTTTTGGAGAAATTCTTCTGATGCTTCCGAGTGAAATTGAGGTAGGGGTAATGCCGTTTCCGACTTCTAAAACATCTGTCCTTACCTCGATAGTTCACAAAGCTCCTTGAAAAATAATGGTGCACAGGTCTTGACCTCCAAGTGTGCTTCGGAAAACACTTTTCAAAATACACATTTGTACCCAAAACCCGCTTCCGATCGCCGAAATCGTTCGAAACTGCATCATAATCGACTCAAGTTCCCAAAGTTCAGTTGAATATGATGCCGCAAAGGCCTAGCTTCCCAAAAGCCTCTAAAAACCATTTTCAAAATTTTCATATCCATCCATAACCAACCTCCGTTCGCTGAAATCGGTCGAATCTCCATTATAATTGACTCAGGTTTCCTAAAACTCAATGGAATATGATGCCCCACAGGCCTAGCTCTCCAAAAACCTCGGAAAAACCATTTGCAGTCGTCTCATTTCCAACCATAACCCGCCTCAGTTTACCGAAATCGGTCGAAACTGCATCATAATCGACTCAAGTTCATAAGAGTTCCATGAAGAAAACCATCATCAAAATTCTCATTTCCATCCATAACCCGCTTAAGTTTGCTGAAATCGACTCAAGTTTCTCCAGTTCAATGGAAAACGATGATAAAGGCCTCCCAATTCCAAAGGCCTCGGAAAACCCATTTTCAAAATTCTAATTTCCACCCATAACCCGCCATCGTTTGCCGAAATAGGTCGAAACTGTTTTATAATTGCCTCAAGTTCGTAGAGTTCCATGAAGAGCAATGACAGGCCTTGATTTCCAAAAGCTTCTAAAAACCATAACTATCAAAACCCTCATCTCCATCCATAACCCGCCTAAGTTCGCTGAAATCGACTCAAGTTACTCAAGTTCAATGGAAAACAATGCTAAACATGCCTCTTTACAGCTCATTAAAAGCCTCGAAAATTTATTTTTAAAAGTTCTCATTTTTACCCTGAATCATAATTGATTCAGGTTTCCTAAAATTCCGTGGAAAACAATGCTACATAAGCCTGGCCCCCCAAAAGCTTTGGGAAACCATTTTCGAAATACTCATTTTCCTTCTTTAACCCACCTCGCCGAAATCGTTCGGGATCGACTCAAATTTCCTATGTTCAGTGAAAAACAATGCCACACATATCTACCACTCCAAGAATTCGGATTTCGACACTGGAGAGTGTATAAAATAAAAGCTTCGGGACTAATATTTGTTCCTAATCCGAATCAATTCAAGGGTGATACGCCAATTAATGAGCCAACATCAAATGACGTAAAAAGGGGCGGAGGATTTATGCAGTTTGTATTAATTTCACGCATAACGAGACGCAAATTGATATTTCAACCGTTTGCGTCGAATAAAATGTCAACTCCGGTTATAATTTTGCTAATATTTCTTGGAAATTCGTAGAAAATTAGACGGTGAACTTATTAATGTGTTCGTAATTGTGACTTTACTGGTAAAGCGTTCGACCCTGAAAACTCAATTTTTGGAAATCAAGCGCCATAGAAATCGTCTGCACAGAAATACTTGAACGTGGGTTCATATCCCGACGGACAGGACTAATTCGTATTTGGTACGTTTGAAGTTGGCCGCTCAATTTCACGTCTCAACCCTCAACTCAGCTCGCTTTGTTGCGGTTAAGGGGATGTAACCGTACGCTTTGGTTTGGGGTCTCTTTGGGGTTGAGGGAGTGTGCAAGATCGGGGAATTTATTGAATGTGGGCGGTTACTTACGACGAGGATTATTCCCACGAGGGAACGCTCTGCTAGGCAAAGCATTCTATGGATGAATTAACGTTCTCGGGGTTAAAATTGGGAATGAATCAAAATCTGAATGAAATACGTACTCTGCATTGAGAGTTTTAAACGACGTTGACAACTTGAATTAAATTTAAAAACAAAAAAAATTACAGGAAATTTCTTAGTAGCCTTCAAGAGGCCAATCCAAATGCGTGCAATATCTGAAACTCATTGGCTCAGCTTCTTCCCTTGTCCTGAACCAAAGCCGCGAAGCGTCACCTTGGGTCCCTCCCAAACTCAGGGGCGCGGTATATAAAGGCCGGGGAACCATAGTTTGATCGTACAGTCCTAACACAGGAGGTCCTATCAACATGTTCGCTAAAGTGAGTTGTCCCTACTTATCAACACTGATAATTCGGACAGGCTAACCAAGACGCATTGCGACTTATTTTCTACTTTCCGCAAATTAATATTATTTATTTTGGTTATTCCTTAAATAATCAACCTATGCAACCTATGACCTTTCATGCTAAAGACAATCTCTCCGATTCGGCCCAAAAGTTCCGTCGTGAAAAACAATGCTAAACAGGCCTAGTATCCCAAGTGTCCTTGGAAAAACCATTTTCGAAATTTTCATTTCCACCCTTAACCCACCTCCGTTCGCCGAAATCGTTCGAAAATGCATCATAATCGACTCAAGCTCCCAAAGTTTAGTGAAAAAACGATGTTACACAGGCCTAACTTCTTAAAAGCCTGTAAAAACCATTTTCAAAATTCTCACTTTTACGCGAAAACCACCCTCTGTTAGCCGAAATTGACTTACATTCCCAAAGTTCAGTGAAAAACGATGCCCCACATGCCTAGCCCTTCCACGCCAGATTTCGGGCACCTCAATGCATATAGAATAAATGGTTTGGGACTAATTTGTTCCTAATGTGAGTCAAAAATTGTTTGGGCATTTCAAGGTGTCTTGATTGAGATGATAAAAAATCCGAAATTTTGGCCAAGAACTGGTTTTTGGTTTTAGTTTGTCCTCGAAACTTTTCAGCCCGATCAGACCAAATTGGGGGTCAAAATGAGTATTTTGAAAATTGGATTTTTGCGATTTTCGGTGATCAAGACGTGTGAAGTATCATTTTCGACAAAATTTTAGACGCTGAACCAAACGAGACGGGTCCCGTGAACGATTGGCGCCCACCGGGGCCAAAACGGGTATCTATCTACCCATTTCGAATGTGGGTTTTCTGGATATCTGGTACCTAGGCGTGTGGGGTATCATTTTCCACTAAATTTTGGACGCTGATTCGATTGAAATGAGTCTCCATGCTTCTGGTCAGAGGAATTACCAGCCCCTGTGATCACCCTAGATTTGAAGTTATTCAGTTAATATTTTAATTTTATAGATATGTCAATTTATATATCTTAGATTTATTTTGACAGTTCGCTTTATTGGCTCTGGTTGGCTACGTCGCCGCCAAACCCGCTTTGATCGCCGTCGAAGACGATGGACAATGGCGTCCCGAATTGGACGGATCCGCCTGGGGAAGTGGACTCCTCCAATGGGGTCTTGAAGACGGATCCTGGAAACCCCATTTGGATGGATCCGTCCTCGGAGACGGCCACCTCACTTGGTTGAGCCGCAGGAGGAGGTCGATCTACGCCGTCAACCCCAACGCCCTTAACGTGCCTTTGGACGAGCCTATCACCGCTCTTGCCAAGAACGCTCAGCTCATCCAGCAACACACTGAAGGCACCAGGAACATCCTCGGAGGTGGCATCCCTCTCGCTCTTCCCGCTGACACTCCTGAAGTCGCTGCTGGCAAACAAGCTCACGCCATCGCCCACGCTAACCAGGTCGCTGCTACTGCTGGACACGGTTTGATCGCTCCTGCTGCTATTGCTTCCCCCGTTATTGCTGCTCGCGCTATCGCCACCCCCTGGGCCGCTACCCACGCTATTGCCTCCCCCGTCATCGCCGCTCGTGCCGTCGCCGCTCCCTGGGCTGTTAGCCCCTGGGCCGCTTCCCCCTACGCCGCTGCTCACCTTGCTGGTCCTCTTGGACTCTCCGGAGCTACCATCTGGTAAGCAACCACCGCTGCCCACCTCAGCAAAAGACTGCATTAAAGTGACCTGATTACCCTATCACTGTAAATACCAAATTCCCTACAATCTAGAACTTCTACTAGAATCTCAACATCTTTCCTCGCACATATCCAACCAGTCAATAAAGTTATGAACTGTTCAATTGAACATCAACAATAATGCAATTGTTTTATTCCTCGTGACCTTACAAAACACCTACAAAATCGACAAAAAAACTATTTGGAAAAAATGAATAGAAAATCTCTAAAAGCACCAGTCAGATAGCGCATTTTGTCTATGACAACGCAAACTGCACATTTAATCTGACGAACTGCAGCAAATAAATTATTCGGATTTCGATGATGGCTGATGAGAAAGAGAAAGAAAGGAGCCACTAAGAATTATGTACCTACATCAGGCTTTCCTTCAGCTTTTTTTTCATCAAGTCTTCCACCAATTTTCGATTGTTTATCAATATGAGTTATTGAATAGAACAAGGAGTCATTTTTATACGTGATCATAATTAGCCCAAAGATATCGGTTAATATGGTAGTAACGGTTGCACCTTCATAAAAAAGGGTGGGGTATGTTGTAAAACTCAGCGTTGATTTTCAAAAAATGAAATAAGCGAAGAAATATGGGCTAATAATGTGACAATGACGGAATATATGAATATTATATATATTTATACGAAGAATTCGTAATCGTGTTACTGACCCTTTTGAAAAGAGTAATTTCTGCTTTGATCTAATGCAAATGTACGATATCGTTTGAGAAGGAATTGAAGGGAAATAACATTCAAAGTTATTATTATTCGTATAAATTGAATTGTTTATTTTCGAATATTAGATTTGATGATTAATAAGTAATGGGGATATGAATAAAAGTTGAGAGGAATTATTTTGTGATTTGAAAAAAAGTGTTTAAATTATAGATGGAATGATGATATTACGTACGGGAGACGACAAAAAGTAAAATCTTTATAGTACTTGGTCCTCGAAACTTTTCAGCCCGATCGGCCCAAATTTGGGGGAAGGGGGGGGGGAGTATGGGCACAAATGTGTTTCTTAAATTTAGATTTTTACATTTTGTTTTACGATCTAGTCACGCGAGCAATTTTGGACGTTGAATCCTTTGAGTCCCAGACCGATTGGTGCCAACTGGAGGTGGGTATGGGTCAAAATGATTACCTACTTACCTTTTTCAAAAGTGGTTATCGGTATTTTTGAATACCTAGGCGTGTGGGATATCATTTTGCATCTAAATTTTGGACGCTGAATCGATTAGAATGAGTCCTGGAGACGCTGTTTTCCCCCATTCTCTTGCTTGAAGGAATAATAAACCATTCTTGAGGAATTTGCAGCGTTTTATTATAATCCCTTATTAGTGGATGAAGGCGAAAAGCTTTTCTAAATTGACTCTAATAATTGCTTATCACCCTCACATCGAACGTTGGTGTTGTGCAATTTTTATCGATTTCGGTTAATAACCTCCTCAATGACGCCTCGGGGTTCCACAAAAATGTGAAATTTTGTATTTCAAGATGTTCAAATTTTAGAAAAATCCGTCAGCCGAAGAGATTTCGTCGAATTTTTTAGGCTAACGTCACAGAGTGGATCAAAGGTGAAAAAACTGGTATTTCGAAAATGATTGTTCTGGCGGTATATGCACGTTTACTATCATTTTCTAATATATTTCGTAGAAAATGAATACCAATTTTTACATGTGGTGGCTTTTTCTGGGTGAAATTAGGTATTTTGAATTTGGTAAGTACGAAATTGAAGAACAATTCATCGTTTAACTGGCAGTGGTTGTGGCGTGTTGTCAGGATTTTGCTCCTCTTCTATTCTTTTAAGCGATACGACTATTGTACTTATCCTCACTGTTTGAAGTATTCGGAAAATGGTGCTGGGGAGACCTGAGAAAAAATAATTTTCTTAAAAAGGTGTAGGAAAACTACGTGGCTTACATTATATCGATCTGGGCTTAATTCGAAGCTAAATTATCACCATAGTTGGTTCATTTTTAGTATTTTTTTAATTCAGAAACAGCGTGAACCTACGATGAGTCCGTCAGGATTTAAACTTTCACATGTTTGTTGTTCTTTGAAAGATAATATTGGAAATGAGAAATATATAAGAAATAAAATCACAGAGGTTGTTTATTCCTCGAACCAGGAGCATGAAGACTCATTCCATCGATGAGATCCAAATTTTGTGGAAAATGATACATCACACGTCTAGGTACCAGAAATCTCAAAATCCACTTTCGAAATAGCTTTGTAGGTACCCATTTTTGACACATTAACTTTCCATGGTGCGCCAATCATTCGTGGACCCGTTTCCATCCATTGGATTCGCGGTCAAAATTTACTCGAAAATGATACCCCACATGCCTAGATTGCCAAAAATCTTGAAAGGGGTAGGGATCAAAGGGTTTTTCGAGATTTTTGGCGATGTAGGCGTGTAGGGTATCATTTTCCACTAAATTTGGACGCTAATCATGAGACGCCTGACATTGCTCCCAAGGGGATCAAACGGACTCTCCATTTTGAAAGTGTGTTTTCGTTCTGGTACCGAAACTTTTTCAATAAATTTTGGACGCTGAATCATTGGAATGATCTCCCTTGGGAAGAATGGAAGGGATTTGTAGCTTTTTTAGTATTTTGTAATTCGAAAACCAAGCAAACCTTCGATGAGTCCGGCAGGAAAAATTTTAATTTTCACACGCTTGGTTATTTTTTGAAAATTATTATTGGAAATAGGAGATAGATAAATAGGTATGAAAAAAAAAAAAATAATAAAATACCTTAATGTAAATAAAAATACGATTTCGACAATGCTTTGAATGTTACAAATTCTGGGAAAAAATATGGATGAACGTAATGAGCATTTTTTGGCAGGTTATTAGTACCTATGTACTACAGCAGAAGCGTAATAATATTAACTTCAACTTCGTGAAATAAAAATGACATGTTTTGACACTCTTTTCGTAGTTTCTACGTTTATTTTGCACTTTAAGCTTTTAATAGTTGGCGCAAACTTACTTTTGAGGCGTTCCTCGTATAAAGTAGAAGGAGATTATATTATTTAAGAGGATTAGCGATTTGAGAATCCTCGTTTTACAGATACCGTAATAAAATTGGTGCTTGTGTAAACAGCGCTGCTTGGTAAATGCTTACATGCTTACAAATGTTTGAACAAAAATATGTGTTTTGTGTGGTAGCAGTATTTTTGAAAAAAAAAAAAAAAAGAAAAAAAAAACAGTTTTTTGTTTCTCAAAATCAGCTCACATGCACTTGCCACGGACGACTAAATTGACTCTTGTCCCCTCGAGCAACTGCACATGATCATTAGTTTGAGGTGGGGCTAACTATGACTTGATTCTGAATATCGAACCCCATTTCCTATGATCGAGGGCGTGGCTAGTATGAAAGTACTTCAAGGCTTGCAGAACCCTGAACGTATATAAGGTGTCACCGGCTACCGAACAACTGTACACAGTCCTGATTCAAAGGAGGTGCACAACGCAAGAACAGTCAACATGTACGCCAAGGTAAATTTATGTGTATGAGGAAAATATATCAAATTATCCCTTCGTTAGCCGCGCATCTTTTCACACGTGATTAGTCGCGTCGAGTCTTTTTTGTCCTGTCCACTTCAAATTCAAATTTTATTGTGATAACTGAGGGTACAAATAATTATTTCACATTAATATTCTTTAATTTAAGCACAAAACTATTGACATTAAATCAATTTTTATATCATTAACAATGTATCAAAAATAACATGTCCCTAATCAATAAAATCAAATTTGTCACTTTCAAAGTGGGTATTGGCTATATAAATCCAATCTTTTAATCACTTGTCGCATTTTTTATGGACATGATACAACAACAAAAATCACGAATTCAAGGCTTCTTTGCGTGTGCCAAAATACGTGCAAATAATGGCACTATAAAAAATTATAAAAATCAGTCGATATTCAGTCTGACAGTTCGTCTAAAAATGATTAAATTACTAGATACAATTAATTGATTAAATTAATTAAATTGATTGGGGCCAATTTATTAACAGATCTTCTGTGAGTGGTTGCATCATCAAGTCTCAAGCATCTTAGTAAAAAACTGAATCTTTTTTGACTTATAGCGAGTGAAAAAAGTTGTGTGCCATCAAGGGACCATAGATCGTCAGTATTAGTATGTGAGGATCTGGGCGAGTGGGGTATCATTTTCCACTAAATTTTGGACGCTGAATCCAATCGAATGGGTCCCAGAACGATTGGTACCAACCGGAAGAAGTTATGGGTCAAATTGGGTATTCATTACCCATTTTGAATATGTGTTTTCGGGATTTCTGGTACTTAGGCATGTGGGGTGTCATTTTCCACTTGATTTTGGACACTGAATCGATTAGAATGGGTCCGGGACCCACCACACCCACTTTTTTCCCCATTTTCCCCATGTTGAAAAAATGAATCTCCATGCGCCTGGTCCGAGGTGTTTTGGATGTTTTGCCCCACTCTGTAATATCAGCAAAATTAGAAATACGGATATTTCCTTCAACCGGTATTCTCAGACTAAGGTTTTTCTCCTCTTCGACCACGAAAATGAAAAACCAACAGAACAAGAGGTTGTCTCGTTGAGAAAAAAAAAAAAAAAAACCAGGAATTCGTCAAACTGTCAAGGGACGGAGTTTAATCCCAGGACCCTGTGTAAATAAGACGTATTGGGAACAACTTGTTGGAAAAGGGATTCACCCCCGAGAAGTTAGAGGTTGAGCTGCCCTCAGAGGGTCCTCTAGCTCTCATGCCCATTTGGTATGAGACGGTCGTTTCTGTGGAAGGAAATAGAACTTTTTTCCCCTTTATTGACTTCAATCGTTGTTTCTACCTCCGCAAATAAAGTCCCTCCCCGACTACTACGGGCTTTACCGAGCAACATTGATTCAATCAGGAAATTCTTTTTCCGAATTTGAATGGCTTGATATTGGTTCGACGCTTCTTAAAAGACTTTTCCTCCGTTTGGAAGCGAAATCCTTTTTTATTGGATTCATTTTAGATTTGGTAGTTTGGAGGAGGGGGGGGGGGTTCAGGGACGGCCTTTGATGTGATGAGAGATCGAAGGCGCCTATGTAGCAGAACATCTTTGATGAAAATCTGAATGACAATCGTCGTAGTATATAATATTTATATAAATATTTTCAAATATTGCTGGTTCTTACTATAAAATGATGAACAATTTGATGTAAATAACATTTTTTCAAGTTTTGGCCCAAAAAAATTTGGCTAATAGCGTATTTTCAACAATTACCGTCTGCAGATTATTTTGTTGAGTTTGGTCGGCTACGCCGCAGCCAACCCGAGCATCCTTGGTCTCGGTCTTGTCGCCGCTCACGACGACGGACAATGGAGGCCTTGGTTGGACGGATCCGCCATTGGTAGCGGTCTCATCCAATGGGGACACGAAGACGGATCATGGAAACCCCATTTGGACGGATCCGTCCTCGGCAGCGGCGCCCTCACTTGGCTCCACCGTCGTCGTAGGTCTCTCGTCGCCGTCAACCCTAACGCTCTTCCCGTCCCACTTGACACCGCTACCGTTGCTTTGGCCAAAAACGCTCAATTGATCCAGCAACACACCGAAGGCACCAGAAACATCCTCGGAGGTGGCATCCCACTCGCTCTTCCCGCTGACACCCACGAAGTTGCTATCGGTATGTTTAATGGTATAGTAACTGAAGCAAAGTAAATAGTTTACTTTGGAGAAATCTGAGTTTTTTAACGGATTTTATCGTAGTTATTGTACAACTAAAACGTCCACTACAACTCGATGATAGTTGTTAAATAAATTCTTGACGAAATTTCACAGGTAAACAAGCCCACGCCATCGCCCACGCCGCCCAAAAAGCCGCTACCAGCTGGGGACACGCCGGCGTAGCCGCCGTCGCTCCCGCCTGGGGACACGCCGGCATTGCCGCCGTCGCTCCCACCTGGGGACACGCCGGCGTTGCCGCCGTCGCTCCCGCCTGGGGACACGCCAGCGTTGCCGCCGTCGCTCCCGCCTGGGGACACGCTGGTCCCATTGGACTCTCCGCTTTGGCTCCCCATGGTGTTCATGGCCGGTGGTGGTAGAACGCGAAAATCAATAAACCTCAACCCGAAGTTACCTCACAGACTGTATAGCAATAAAGGAGATAAGACCTCTTTACTTAATTGTCTTTCTCTCTTCCTTTTCCTTTATAGTGTGAAGAAAGAAAAATCTAATCAAATCAAATATTTATTTATTGGCAACAACATAGATTTTACCACAAACCGAAAGGGAATAAAAAAGATAAAATTATATAAATTTGAAAAAATAACATAAATTAAATAAATGCCCACGGAAGAATAAGTTATTAAAAGTTATTAGTTATTAGTTAAAAGTTATTTAAGAGCTTTGATATATGAATTCCTTTTGTAGAATTCAGTGTTAGCTCAACATTATACGAGACGAACTAAAATTTCGACTGCCAGTAGCAGCAGAAACAAGATCATTTTTGATCCCTGAACGAAATAAGTGTATGCATGATTGAACTAAACATATTTGAGTGATGTTTTTTCACATCGAACTGCTCATAAAGGTGGGACGTTGGGTACCTCATAATATGTTTATTTAATATAATTTTTAAAATACGATTTTGAACCGTTTGCACCTTTTTAATTAGAGATTTTTATTTTCACTACCCCATAGAATGATGCGATACTTGATGATGGAGGATTCTAAGCAAATATAAATGGTTCTTAATATGTTACCGGGACAAAAAACTACTAGTTTAAAAACGTAAAATAATTTCCGCGGTCTTGCAATAAAAAAAATCAATATGTATAAAAATACATTATGTCAGGTACATAATTATGCATATGTTTTGTGTTATCAAAAAATATAATTTCTCCTGATTCTTCAAAAAAAAAAAAAAAAAATTATTTTTCAATGTCTACGATTCAAGAGTTCATTCAGACGGCTGTATTAATTAAAAAAAAAGAGAATTAATGATAACTTACTGCTGATGAAAAATTATTAAAATAAGTCTCCGAAATGTACGATTATGCGATCAAAAAAAAACTACTGTTCCATAATTAAGGATGGTAATGGACAATGAAATTTGCTACGTCTGATGGGTATTTTTAGTTTTAGTTTCTTATGGTTTTGAGGTTGGAATGGAAGGCATTTAGGTACCCCCGATACGCCTCAAGCGCTCTCAAATTGATTTCATTGGTCATCAGCGCTCGACCTAGTTATTAGGTGTTTATCAGATTTCCTCGCCTCAATTTGAAGCTCACATCCATGGAAATGGTGCCCGAAGGCCGCTCAGGAGCCCTTGCTGAGGTCCTAACTAGTTGTATTGGCGGAACGGATCCCGGAGGTGGAAACAATCTGCTTGCAAATGGGCTTCTAGTGGTGAATTAATTTAGAAGTGGGTCCTGGGAGGGGATGCTCGGGACTACATACATGAATAGTTGATCAGGTGCTCGGCATGAGTCGGAACGTTGGTTGTGGATCTGGAGGTACACTCACAACAGGCCGAACGCCCTAAGCTCAGTGAAAACAAAGGGTCGTCGTCGCTTTATGATTTGCTTCAATCGAGACTGACCTGCAAACATATTTCAGGATCATGTGAGACCTGGCCACACTACTCCGCAAATTCTGATTTCATGTTGCGTATAATACGCTAATAAGGTGACCAGATTTTTTATCTTCAATAAACTTTTATGCTGCGAACAAATGCTAGGTATGAACAAAGAAATAATAAAAGCGTTGTAACATGCACATTCATATATTTGTATAATACTCGCTGAAAGAATGAGATGAGGCTTGAAGATTTATCTCAATCATATGTTTACGATTCAGTCAAAAGGGAACGTCCACTGTCAGGCTGATCAATTTCAGCTCTACAGTTCAAGCAGATCACGACGTAAGGATCACTTTCAGTTTTGTAGTCGACAGACTACGATAAGCAAGGCCAAAAGAGTAAAATGTAACAAAAAATCGTCACGGCAGAAACTGCGCATGCGCCAAAGCAATATTACTTTTCAATAACAAAATAGCATTGTCATTGTCGCTGTCGTTGTGAATTCATAAATCGAATCGAAAACAAAATGCTCGCAAAAAGAAACCTCAAGAAAAAGTGCTTAAAAAATTGTAGTTGAAATAGTGAAAATTCATTGATTAAAGAAAAAGATTGCTAAAAATAGCGATGATTGTGTTATTCAAGAGTCTTGGGCAAGTAAGATGTTTAAAAGCAAAATGGAGGATATCGATTTGGAAACATGTGAAATATGCGATCGATTCTGGTGGTTCACAGATATTCGATCTACTGCATGCCTATTATTGTGAAAACTATTGAATTCATATCGCGTGTGTCAAACATGATTCTCAACTCTTCGAAAAGGCAAAGTACCAACTCTTGCTACATATAACGGTTTTGTGTATTTAAAAAGACCTGATAACATGCCCGATCTCGATCCTTTAAGATATCACCTCGATTACCTATTTGCAAATTCAAAAACTGACTTGGTACGGAGGTTGTCAGAAATTGTATGGACAAATAATTAGTGTTCAGAACGATGTAAACGAAACAGTTAAAATGCTACCTGGAAGTCTTAGCGACGATCGGGTAATCAATGTTCACATTGCTAAGAATATGAAGTACAAGTCTTCATTTTATACATGAAATTTCTGAAAGTTAGGTATTGTCTGTCGACTATACTATGTCTCTCGCGCGGAGTGCGAGGTCTTTGAATTTTTTAACTTGAACATCATGAATTCTGTTCTCAATGCATCGTCAAACGACACATTGAACCCACGACCCGACATTAGCCTGCCATTCATCCTAATTTCCGTATCCCTTTCTTTCTCTCTTAGTTTGATTGGTTAGTCGTCCAATCATCAACCTATGTTTTCATGCTCAAGAACATGGGAGGCCAACCATCTCCGATGGGCCATAAAAAGTTTTTCTGGACGTTCCATGATGTCTTGAAAAACGCTAAAAATGCTTTCACAGAGGTTGCTTATTCCTTGTACCAGGAGCATGGAGAAAATTGTGAAGTGTCCTGGACTTCCAATCGATTCAGCGTCCAACATTTAGTAGAAAATGATACCTTACTCGCCGATGGGTTTGCGGGTGCAAACCCATCCGAGAGGGGTTCATTATTGTTTGAAATATGCACTTATGTTGCTTTAGGAACAACTTGGAACCCGGAACCAAAATCTAATAATTGACATTACTGTTTGCTTATTTATTTATTCGTGATGATCCATTTTTATTACTTCATAAGTCAGTAGATAGCATAGTTCACTCATTTACTACGCTTAGTAGCATCTTTTTCCGCCCTTTTTCAGCCTTAGGATAGACGAAGCCTTCAAGACGAGACAGTCTTGAAGGATGGGTATAACCACCACCCCGATTCTCCACAGGACTTCGACCGACGTTCGTGAATTCCTTCACGTTGTTACGACCCTTGACTAATGACCAACCCTTTATATACTCAGATAACTCAATCAAGAGAAGAAGAAGAAGAAATCAGATTGAAGCTGTTCTTTCGTGGCTTTTTACGAGTAGTAACGAATTTTGACGTTTTCTTTACCTCCTCAGCCCTGATTCAACGGTAGACTGCACATTTATATCGTTTCTAAGCTGCTGAATCAAAATTATCACGGAACCAATACATTTTTACCTCAAAGAATTCTCTGCAAGTCGTGTCAAAAATCAGGTATTTCCACGCCTCTCCAGCTCTCCATGCGTGCTATTGGCTAGATGATGAAGCCACCTCGAAATACTACATTTCAACTATAGTTGGTTTTTCTATTGGAAAAGCGCGCCTTTGAATTCGTAATGAGGGAAAAAGTGGGGAAAAATATACATTACCCTCCTCTAGTGAATTTCAAAATTTAGTGGCAAATGATACATAGAGCCGAAGCAGGCGGTTGAAAAATTTGAACAAAAATATGCGGAAATGTTGTTAGAAACATTTTGTAATCCTTGGAAATTATTAATTTTTTGTTTTGATTTTGTTTTGTATTATTTGCATATTAGGTATATTTCTTGAACGTTGTTATTTGGAGCAACAAGAGCGTTAAATATTTAATATAATTATTTAAGGGGTTGCGGAAGGGAGGGCCATATGACCCTAACTGTCCCTGGTGAATAAATAAACGCTTCATTTATTCGATTTTCGGACTTCATCGGGCTTATGGGGTATCATTTTCCACCAAAGTTTGGACGCTGAATCCATTGAGATGGGTTTTAGGGGTGAGTATGGGTCAGAATGGGTAACTATCTACCTATTTTGAAAGTGGGCGTTCGAAATTTTTGGGTACCTAGGCGTGTGGGTCATCATTTTCCAATAAATTTTGAGTTGCATATCGATTGAAATGAGTTCGGGATGCTCTTCTTTGATTTTCCAAGGAATAATTTTGATATTAGATGGATCTATACAGTTTCATATGCATCTGGTAAGGCGGAATTAATCCGTTCTAATTGCGTATGCTATATAAATAAGATGGATGGGAGTAATAAGACGTCGTAAGGAATAGGTGGAATGAGAGCGAGACGTTTGCCAGAGCTACAACAGCGGTTCTAACGGTTATTAATGATAGAAACGCGCAAAGTGCGCATGTATTGTCTCGTATTGATATTAAATTGTTAGTGGGAAGGAACATCAGGATACGGTTAGGTGCAGTAGTTACGGCCAATTGAATTCGCCCGAAGGAAATTTTTTCAACTGTTCAACTCGAGATAATTCGCGACGAGTTTAACGGGCATAACTGGCCACTCCTTCGTCTCTCACCGGTGTCCTTGGAAATGCGAGCTCGCACTCCTCATCCTGTTTTGTCCTACACATAGACATGCACCTCCGCCCAAGGAAGGACCTGTTAGGTACGTTACAAAGTCACTCCCACCTTTGAGTCTCTATCGCGTTCTGGCGCAAAGTTCAAGGCAAATAGCAACTTTATAATGGACACGCTAGATGATTTATCGTTGACGTCGTGAACCAAAATAACAACAGTCGCCTCTTGATTTTATTGTTTCGCGTGTTTTTCTACACGTGAGTATATTAATTGATAGGAAACTGCTGCCTAGTAGGTTGTTACCAACACCAGTCAACTAATCTTCCAATCTGCATAAATATACAACAGGGTGTTTGTTTATAATTGATATCCTTTGAGGGCCGATTTTACAACTCATTTGCAACAAAATGTATCTCCAGGGCTTTTCATTTTAGAAGCTTTATTTTCCGAGTTAAACGATATACGATTTTTTCTCGTATTTTCGACCTGAGGTCACTAAAACGGCCATAACTCCCTTAATTTACAAGATAATCTCAAATCTGAGTACACCGTTAGAAAAAACGTTAAATTTCCCTTTTGATTAACTCCTAAACGTTTCCAATAATTCAGTGCTAATATTCACTAATTCAGTCTAAAGTTGAAATTAATTCATGAAAACGCGAGAACTTGTCAACTATCAGCCGGGTAAACGAATCATTTTCCCCAAAAAAATTCCTGCGTTCCCCAAAATACCAACTTTTTAACAGTGTATTCAAATTTATTCTTGTAAAATAATAAAATAGGGAAAAAATGAATTGTCAAGTGAAACAAAATTGGAAATTTTGAGCAAAATCATGTTTTTCTCACAAAAATACCGTATTCACGAAGTGAGATGCAGACTATTGAACTATTTTCCAGTCTGAATTGAATTGTGGTTCTCTCAAGTATTTGCAAGTATTGCTTATGAACTCTTAAACTAAACTTGAGGTTGGCAAACAAAGAACACAGCTGAGTCGTGAAGAGAAGGAGATGGGTCACTCACTACTGCTCTAATAATGAAAAAGTGATTCTTAATTATCATCTCTATCTATGTCTTTGCGCATAGAAAATTAATAGCACTAAATTTATTCAATTGAATGTCATCTATATCTGACCTTCTGGAGACGCAGTCCCAAGATGAGTGTACAATTTGAAGAGTCTCGAATATTCTGTCATTAAACATTTCCAAAATAGTGCGCTTATGAGAGTTTTTTGGTCGTTTTTGATGATCAGTTGGTGCAAATTTTTCATTTTCATGGTGAATGAGTAACTCTGATATTTAGAGTTAGAAAATAAATATATTAAAAAATTGAAAAATAAATTAATATAAAAACATGCAAAGTCTTGTTCAGTTTACAAAAATTTCATTTATCATTCAAATCTCAACGGCATCCGCGAACGTAATTCATCATCAAATCTTTAGCTACTTTTGTCCTTATTTCCTAATCGATTTGATAAAACTCCACGTAAACTGGGTCCCCATAATATAAATTATGCTTCCACATGAATACCTTCGTTCAGATACGTTTTATCCAGCTTGCGGCAAGTATAAATGAAATTATAACGAGAAACCGTAAAATAATTATGAATATACTCATTTTTAATTATAATCCCGAATGAACTTATAATCCTTTTTCGCTTTGGTCCGAGAAATGGACAATAATCATGTCGGTGTGAAAATTGAAATTGAAACAACCCAAGTGGAATACTTGTTTGCTGGATCCTAATGAAATCGCGATATTGGAATATTCCGGAACACTAAGTTGTGCAAGGGCCATGTTGCGTTTCGTGGGGAACATTATAAAGCTCTTTTGTTTCATGTTTTAATTTGTAGGGAATAATTAAAACAGCCAGGCTTTGTGAAACGTCGTTTTGTATTTTTTTAAATAAAAAGTTAACCTAATTTGTTGAAAATAGCTTAGAGGTGAGCGATAATCGGGCTGACAAGAGGAGAGCCGTAAATGGTTCTTGAGACTACGGGGATTCCACCATAAGTGTTCCTCTGGCCTTCAGCAGCTACTTGGAGGACGTGGTTGACTTTGGTGATTTCGACATCAGGGGTGTCGGCAGGAGAGTTGAGGGGGATGACACCAGCGGTGTTCCTCAAAGCTTCTTGAGCCTTGGTTACTTCGTGAGCTTGTCGCAGGATGGCGTTGTGGACGGTTTCACCGTGAGGAGCGATGATGTAGGGAGAAGCGACTGAAAATGTTAATGCAATATCAGACGTATTGTATCCATTGCAGGGAGATGAAACATTCCGTTCAAATACTCACTCAATGGAGAAGCCAAGACGGATCGTTTCCTCAGATAGTGGATTCCACCAAAAGTGTTCCTCTGGCCTTCAGCAGCGACTTGAAGGACGTGGTTGACTTTGGTGATTTCAACATCAGGGGTGTCGGCAGGAGAGTTGAGGGGGATGACACCGGCGGTGTTCCTCAAAGCTTCCTGGGCCTTGGTGATTTCGTGAGCTTGCCTCAGGATGGCGTCGTGGATTGGCTCAGCGTGAGGGGCAATGACGTAAGGAGATGCAACTAGAAGAAGAAAATGACTTCTTTAATGCAAATTTCATGTTAGGGGGACGTTACCTACGTATGCTGTTCATGCCGCTCAGTTAGCCCAAGAACTTACTTACTAACAGGGGCTCAAAATGATGACATCTAACGTTTCATGCTACGTCCACCTCATCCTCCAGAAATATTCCATCGACTACAGTTCAAATACTCACTCAATGGAGAAGCCAAGATGGATCGTTTCCTCAGATAGTGGATTCCACCGAAAGTGTTCCTCTGGCCTTCAGCAGCGACTTGGAGGACGTGGTTGACTTTGGTGATTTCGACATCAGGGGTGTCAGCAGGAGAGTTGAGGGGGATGACACCGGCGGTGTTTCTCAAAGCTTCCTGAGCCTTGGTGATCTCGTGAGCTTGCCTCAAGACGGCGTTGTGATAGGTCTCAGCGTGAGGAGCGATGATGTAGGGAGACGCGACTAAAAAAACAAAGAAGGAATCAGCAATGTGCAACAATGTTTTCGAAAGAAACATTTTATGATGAGAAGATGAACGAATGATATTCAAATCCAGGTTCTCAAAATTTTACCAGAAGAATTGAAATGACTCACTCAAAGTAGATGGGACTAGAACGCTTCGTTTTCTGAGGGCGTGGACAACACCAGGCCAACTGGCAATGGCAGGTGATGCAATGAGCCCAGAATGAGCGACAATCGGTGAGGAGACAATTGCGGAATGAGCAATAACTGGCGAAGAGACGATGGCAGAGTGGGCAACGACTGGCGAAGCATGAACTGTAAAAGTATGAATACGATGAAGGATACGGTTAAACAAGTTAAAGGGGGCCATGGATCAAAACTAGCCGGAAGAAAAGGTATTTTTCAATAGGCTCAATGATCTTCGATGCTCACCAAGAGGGGCAGTAGATCCAGGGTAGCTGGTCAAGGGAGTAACGACGGCAGCAGCAATCGAACGCTTCTTCAAATGGTGCTGAACCAAACCGGCCCATGAAGAGGCGGCAAGTGGGTGAGCGATGGCGGCATGAGAGGCGTAAACAGTGGGGGCAGAGCGAGCAGCAATGATCTCTGGAAGATCTGCAGCACCAGCGGCGATTTCCTGGACGTTAGTAGCGGTGACTGCGGGAGCTGCGAGTAAAACAGAGGGATTTTGTTAGGTGCGTACAATCACACGTCTTATTTTAGAAAGAATCGGACTAAGAAGGTCTACCTTCAGCAATTGGTACGGGAGCAGGAGCAGCAACCACAGCAGGAGCTGGAGCAGCGACAAGGGCGGGTGCAGGCGCAGCAACCACAGCAGGAGCAGCAGCGACAATAGCAGGTGCGGCAGCTACAACAGCAGGTGCTGGAGCAGCGACAACAGCAGGTGCTGGCGCAGCGACTACAGCTGGAGCGGCAGCAACGACCGAAGGACCAGCAGGGACGGCAGGACCCGTTGGCAAGTTGGTGGCCGCCACACGGAAGCCATTAACAGGGTCAGAGACGTATGCCGCACTTTGTACAATGCCATTAGCATCCACGTACGAATAGCCTGCAAACGTACGATAGTGTGACGATACTTTTAGTGCTGAATAACGTACAATTCACTAGGAAATCAAGTAGAATTTACATTAATTTGATTGAAACTGTTCAATAGCCTCCCCATTGAAATGAACCTGATTGAATAAAGCGCTGATTTTTTCTGCAGTTGAATGCAATGTGTGCAAATATGTGACGCCCTTGATAAGGGAAGTACGTTTAACATTGCTGCGAATGAATTAGGTATATTTTCATCAGGGCTATTGTATGATACAAATAATAATGTAATAAAAGCTTGATAAAATTAAAGAGGCGCTTCGTTGGGATTTCGAACTGTTTAGCGTTTGTTATATCGCAATAAAAGAGCGTGTAGTGGGTATCATTCATGATAATATTGAAGAATAAAAATGATAATAACGCGGCTGTGATCACCTCCGCGAGTGACGCCATCGGCCGTTCGGATTTCCTCCTTGGCTGAGGGGCCGCCGGAGTAGCCGTAGCTGTATTGACCGAGCTCGTCCTGGGAGTGATATTGGCTGGTGATCTGCCCCACGTGCTCCAGTGCCACTTGCCCACCCTGGGCCAAGCCGACGGCTAACAACAGCACCTGCAACGTCAAAACATTACTAATCCGTACTAAAATAAATATATAAAAAGTATACGTTATAAATTCGATATATTATGTTTCATTTTTGATGAGTTAAGGGTGGGCTGGTCACAACCAGGAATTTTCTCAAAAGGCAAATTTAAAAAGTTTGAAGGGGTTAATCCATTTCAGAGCAAAACAGGTCAGTCGATGCACATTTTTCGCCCCTTAAAATATTATTATAAGGTTCACAGTATATTTTTTCAATGTCTTAATTTCCGAAGGTTATACAAGAATATGGGATACAATGAAGAATCCCACATAAACCATTTTAACGGCCTGTCACAATTCCGGAAATTCATCCCCTATATTGGCAATATGCGCGTGGCAGGGAATGACCCAAACGATTTGCAAATTTGATGAAGATCTTACAATATTTCCTTCCCTACTAAAGTGTATACATGAACATAATGTTCTTAACTTTAACAAAAAATTATTGTTCCAATTAATCAATTTAAATTTCCCAATGAGGGTTGCTCTCGTATACACGGCATCTGCTTACACGGGAAGAATTATGAAAATCTTATTTTTTTAGTACTCCTAATACTAATCTATTAAAAATGAGAAGCCAAAAAACTAATTTCTCCCCAATTCGGGGACGCACGGGAGTGACACCACACGATTCAGCGTTAATATTCAAAATATTGCGACATCGAACTCATTTTCGTGAAGAAAGCTGGTTTGGAAAACGATGAATTCCACCTAAAATCCCACGTTTTTCGCATTTAAACGCCATTTTCTCCCAAACTTTCTTTAATACAAAATTTTGTTCTTATACCATTGGAAAGCTTTAATGGTATGCGTTTTTCCCGAGGAGTCTCCACAGAACAACCTTCATTCTAATTGGGAAAAAGTGACCGAAGAAACATTGATTTATAATCTTCAAATGCTAAACTTTGGCAATTTTGTTCACCAATCAGGACAGAATTTAAAAATCCGATATTACAAACAAATTTCATATCAGAGAAGTAAGAAATTCAACGCTCATTCCAAAGCTGTCCCCAACTTTTATTTTACATAGTAATTATAGGGATTTGGAGCTGTTTTATTGAGACAAGGTCAAAAACACAAAAAATCTTAAAAGTCGAAAAATGGGATGGAGGGAGGAGGAGGAGGAGGGGGTTATAAGTAACGGTTTTGTTGAAAATTAGCTCTAGAATCGACCCTTTGAGTTTGTCCCATAAATTGTGCCCTATATAGGCAAAATTTGCGTGGCAGGGGATGAGCAGTCACTATGACCCTGCACCAAGAAGTTACTACTATGGTGACACAAGAATACAGTGCTACCAAACCTAAAGATTTGCAAATTTGATGAAAAACTGACAACAGTTCTTTCCTCACTGAAGTGTATGCATGAAAATTATGTTCATAACTTTAACAAACGATTCATTGTTCCAAAGCTAGCCATCGCCAGCTTATAACGTACGATTTTTATTTCTCAGAAATCTGTTTAATAGTTTTCGAACCAGAGTGAATGAATGAATGAAACTTTTGATGATCCAAACGGTACTTATGAAAATTATGGGTGAACAAAATGTTACTATTTGCTTTAAAAATCGTACAAACTTTATGAGATGGGTGAAATTCTCATATTTCATCGATTTATGGGGGAGAATTGCTTTTGTGAAATTTATTGATGAGGTAGTTAACAAATTTAATCACGGTGATGGCAAAAAAAAAAAAAATAAATAAATAAATAAATAAAAATAATTATGACATGTTTAAAAATTGGTGAACGCGAGCGACTTGATAGTTGATTGATAGTTCGATATGTCACTCGCCACCCGATTTGAAGGGCGCATTCCTAATACACAAAATACGTTTTCAAGTATAAACATTTATTTTTACAAAAATTAAGGACACATTCAAGTAGTATTTTCATCGAGTATTTTCATTCGCGCAAAACATTACTTTTGGGAGGTTAAATATGTGGCTTATAGGTAAAAGGTAGCTTACTAATCGATCAAAACTGTCCGTAAGGTACGGAATCGATTAAAAGATCGTCCATTTGTCGACTCTGTTTCAAACTGACCCCTCCAAGATCCTAAAACCGGCCACAACACGTCGAAGAGGAAGTATCGGTCGGATGAAGTGAAATATATCGTTAACCGTCGGCGCCCCTGTGAACGCCGTTTGTGAGGGCGGTCGAACTTAATTCGACTTCGGGGGTGCTCACGGGCCATTAAATTGGTTTGCGGCCTCCACCCCTCACCCCCTCTAACTGCCACGAACCTCATCAATCCCCCCCATAGTGTTGGCTATACATCTCCGAACCGACCATTGTACCGTGAAATGGACGTTGTACGGGTGTTCTGCGTAAAATAAACCTAAACTCAATTGAAAAAACTACAAACTAAACTACAATTTTCTTATTTAATTTCTTAAAAAACAATTTATTTGAAACATTTAAAAACAATTTTGTTTGCTGCTTCTTGTTTGAGTACTAAATTGTGTTATTTTTATGAAAACGCTGCAAATTCATTCACAGGGGTTGGTTATTCGTTGAACCAGGAGCGTGAAGTCTCATTCCAATCGATTCAGCGTCCAAAAATTAGTGGGAAATGATACCCTCCACGCCTAAATCTTCAAAAATCTTTAAAATTCATCTTTCAAAATTTTTAACCACCCTCTCCCATCCGCCTGTCCAATATGGTCCGATTGGGCTGAAAAGTTATGAAGCGGTTGGTTATTCGTTGAGTATGGAGACTCACTCCAATCGATTCAGCGTCCAAAAATTAGTGGAAAACGATACAAATATGGGGAAAATAGGGAGAACAGTGGGTGTGGCGTGTCTCGGACCCATTCAAATCAATTCAGAGTCCAAAATTTAGTGGAAAATGATCCTCCACACGCCTAGATTGCAAGAAATCTTGAAAATCCATTTTTCGAAAAACACATTTTGACCCCTACCACCCCCAAATTTGGTCTGATTGGGCTGAATTTGGTTTAAGCGAATAAGATGAGTATCTAGGCCCCACTTAAATCAGCGAAACTGTAATAACATGTGGTAATAACTTTGGTTTTCCGTCACGTCATTGTTTATGCGCTATAATTTTGTATCATTTCAGAAATTTAGTTTTGTTTTGTTTAATTCCCGAGTGAGCGCGTGACAAAAACAACGAAAGTCAACGAAAATAATGATAGTTGTAGAATTCTTGGCTTTTTTGGGGGTTTTTATTGCGCGAACGTCGTTGAATGGGATTTATTATATTTACTAGCACGCTGGGTGGAGGATTTTTCATCAAATCCGTCCTTGAAGTCTTCGTCGGTAGTTTCTCCCCTTCCTATAAACTGACCCGTTGTAATTGTATAATGTTCGAAGGATAATCTACTCACGCAGAAACGTTTCATGCTGGAGACCTCCACTGCGAGTTAGCAAGGACTGTTCTGAAGCGCTGGAGTTGGAAGGCTAGTCTTATATAGTCGCCTCCTATTCCTTCGGTGTTGACAAGGTCGCTGGAATGTTCGGGGTTGAGGAACCCTTTTGGGGGTTTGTTTGTTGTGATGAGATCCACCAGTGTCGCCACCCACCTGGGATCTCGCGTGTGAGGTTAGACGAAGATGCTGATGAACTGCAGCAGTCGTTGACACGAATTCTGCGTATCAGGCTCTTTGTCAAGTAATACAGCATGAAAATCCCACCCTTGCAGCCCAACTCCAAAAGAAAATGGGCAACCAACACACCAAGTTGTGGCCCTTGTGGCGAAACAATGACAATAAAACCATATTCAACGGTATTTCCTTTCGTAACATTTGAATTTGACTAACCAAGGGACAAAAATTTATACATTAGTAAGATGATACAGTCTGAATATGATGAATTCCACTAACCACAAGATAACCAAAATGCATTGTTGCGGTGAGTCTCGTGTGTTGCGGGCTAGTATACTCAAACTCGTTTGAATCCAACCGAACCTCCATTGTGAATTTTCGGTAATTACGACTCACCGAGAGAAATATGGAGTACAGAGTTGACAATTTACTTATAAAAAACTGAATTTTTGGTAATTGATTCAGGGTCGAAAATTTAGTGGAAAATGATACCCCACACGCCTAAGTACCAGAAATCTCTAAAACGCACGCTCGAAATGGGTAAGATAGGTACCCATTTTGACCCATAACCTCATCCAGAGGGCACCAATCGTTCCGGGACCCATTTTATTGAATTCAGCGTCAAAAGTTTAGTAGAAAATGTTACCCCACTCGCCTAGATCGCCGGAAATCTCGAAAATCTATTTTTCGAAAAACACATTTTGACCCCTACCAACCCCAAATTTGGTCCGATCGAGGCGAAAAGTTTCGAGGGGTCCCTGACAAAAATGTCACACTTTTGGAAATTTTTCTACTACCGAAAAATGGCGCGGACGGCGGACGGACATTTGCCTTTTTTTTGGTTGGTTATTCCTCGAATAATCAACCTATGTTTTTATCTAGACACCTTGGACCGGATCGGAGAGAATGACCTTTTGATTATTCAAGGAATAACCAACCAAAATTTATTTCCTCCGTTGTTTGTGGGATATTTCACCCTCTGACCTCTTAAATCGTGACTTGATATGAAAATCTGTGAACAGTATAGTATACTGTTTGTATCACAAAGAAAGATACAACTTTTTGCCTGAAATTGATGGGAAACGAACGTATTGAAAGAAAAATTCCGCAAAATGCACTAAAAATGAATTTCTTCTGAATTATTGCATTCGATTATTTCAGGACATGGGTCAGTTTGGGTCTCATCTTCATTATATTCAGAGCAAAATGATGATTATACATAGATAATAGTTGATTTTGGTTGGTTATTCCTTGAATGATCAGTCTAGATCAAAATAAGAAAATGTCCGTCCGCCGTCCATGCCGTTTTTGGCAATAGAAAACTTTTCAGCCCGATCGGACTCAAATTTTTGGGGGTAGAGGTCAAAATGTGTATTTTGAAAAATGAATTTTCGAGATATTCGGTGATCTAGGCGCGTGGGGTATGATTTTCCAGTACATTTTGGACGTAGAATCCAATGAGACCTGGAACGATTGTCACCCATTGGAAGAGGTTATGGGTCAAAATGGGATTTTGAGATTTATCGTATTTCGGCGTGTGGTGTATCATTTTCTATTAAATTTTAGACGCTTTATTGATTGAAATGAGTCCCCACACTCCTGGTCCGAAGAATATCCAACCAATGTGAATGAATTTGCAGAGTTTCTCTTTCGGTAACGATCTTGATGTTCTCTCAAACAATGAATGATGGCTTCGCACACTTGTGGATGAAATCCGATATTGCCATTTGGAAAATCCTGAAGTATACGTGAGGCTCGTACTCGACTATCCACTTTAGGAAAAAGAGAGTGAACTGTAAGTCTGTTGATCCGTGAAACGGATTCCCGAAAGCTTGTATTTGTTGTCGAATGCCGAATTTCGTTAAGTTGTGGAAATTCTCATAAAATGTCGGCATTTTTGCCATCTTTCAGTCTCAAAGTGTTCCGAAGGTCATGCCAATGGTGATTCCTATCGAAATAATTAGGATGAGTCTGTATGTAAAGCTGCCAGCACTAATTTTGACTCTACGAAATGTTGTATTGTGTCTATTGAGACTGATTTTTGGGGCATAAATAGGCAATAGAGGATTTTGTTAAGTCAAACTTGATGCCCCGTGTCTTTTACACAATCAGAATTTTGACAGCTGTAGCTGAGTTGCAACTATTTGCATAGTTGAAATAGCTCTAAACTGCGAAGTATGGGAGTCACCTAGCTTAATTGCTGATGAGTAAACATTTTGAAGCGAGTAAATTCAGCAAACACCGGGAAATTAACGATTAATCGACTCGAGGGCTCTTCAAGATGAGTCCGAAGCGAGGGGGTGGAAGATGCGGTAGATTCCGACGCCGTTTGTTGACGGGGGCTTCCCATCCCCGTTCCCCCTTCCCCGCAAAACGGAGTTGATGAACGCAACAGGTTGACGGTTCCGTTAATTGGCGGGGTATTCACTCGGTGCCGCCGCTTTCTCACAAAAGCTGCGATTCAGTTCCACCCCCACTCCGCCGTCCATATGGAAAACTCAACGGATCAAATCTGTTAGAGAGGAATTAGGGCATTGTTCACAGTCGAATTCCAACTAGATGAGCTAATTATACCCCTGTGTTGTAGATGCCTCACCAAAACACCCGAAAATAACAAAAACCTGGATAATTCTAAAATATATACCTTGAAGTCTCACGCTTCTGAGAATAGCAGAAAATGAAATAGTCATTTTCATAAAATTATATCCACATACCGCCTGTAAATCTGTAACCTCAGAAAATTCAATTTAAACTGGGTCCACCATAAACTGGGTTTATATTCTCAAGATAGTCAGTTGAACAATTTAGGGGGCTTTGGGATTAGTCAATCTCCGTATTTTCGCGAGAAAAAAAATAATAAAAAAGATATAAATTGGTAAAAGTTATTGAAATGCGGTATGAGTAGATCCTCTTAAAAAGTACAATTTCGGTGAACTCGAAGTGAACCAGACTAATTCTAATTATTTCGGCAGTTAGCGATAAGCGGTGGGGAGGGGCTCCGTGCGTAAAATGTTCCCGTGGACGTCCCGGCGACACATGGACGGCGGAGCGTTTTCCGTCGTGTAACTTATCATGCGACCTTGACGGTGGGGAATAGGGCACATACCCACATGGGGAGGCTCATTACCTTTGGTAACGGTTATCGCTGAAAAAGTTGAATTTTGATACTTTTTCGGATTTCAGGGTGATTGTTTTGATGGAGGTATTATTAGTGATGGTTTCCAGCTAGTAATAATATTGTTTTTTCTGCTTCTTCGACTTCGTGAATTTCGGCAATTTTGGTTGTACTGGGCCTCTTTTGAACCACCGATTATCAAACGCTAATTGATTGAAATCTCATTCAACAAGCATGAAATCCTCAAATGGTCTCGCGATCGACAGTAGGAAATGAGCCATCTTTTGAGCCTCCGAAGGGAAACTGATTCTCCTAGAACGATCCGATCTGAGCACGAAGAGGGTGTGGGAACGTTCATCCTAAATGAGGGTCTGAACGGACAAAGGTCAAGGGCAAGACTTGAGATGAGTATCGTCCCAAAGGAACGAGTTCGCGTGGTAGTTTGTTAGCCCGTCTTGCGGCCTAAAAGTTTATACTCGCAGTTCAAACGTTCGAGTTCATTCCCGTAGAAATAATAACGTTAAAAAAGTAATAATAATAATATAAAATATAATCGACGGAGGCCGAATGTTTTATGAAATTTATGAACACGGGCCCAATTTGGCCATCACGAAGGGAACGAATCTTCAAAAAATCATTCGAGACTTTAATCTAACCTTTAAGCTTATCAGTTATTAGGTAGGCGGCGAATGGGTATTTCAAAACAGACTACTGCCGTTCGGTTCAAATCGGTCATCATACATCGATTCGAATCGCCGAATCGGTTGTAACGCACCGACTAAACGACTTATAAATTATTCCAATAACGCGGTGTAACATTGTTTCCTGGTTGGCTCGGGTATTTAAACTCTCATTGCTGTCGATGTCTTCACTTCGAAGAACCTGCTCAAAGTACCATCATGAACGGATTGGTGAGTTACTTACTTTGTAAAACTCCACTAAAGTGTTGATTTTTAGGGCAATTCTTATGTATTCTCCTTATCAGAAATGGCTCTTATCTAAAATGAAATTCTTCCTATCGTTAGCTAAAACACAAAAAATACAAAACACACAAAATTTACACACACACACAAAAAAAACAACACAATTTACACATAAAATTTAATTATTTCTATAATTAATGCAGAATAAATAAATTGAGGGGTTGTATCTTGTCACCATTTCACGGGTACCTCCGTCTTCCAGCTCGCCCTGTTAGCGTTGGTTGGATGCGCCGCCGCCCAACCCCAGTTGGTCCTCAACGACGACGGCCAATGGCACCCGGAGCTCGACGGCTCCATCGCCGGTTCGGGCCTCCTCCGTTGGGGCGTCGACGACGGTCAATGGAAACCCGCTTTGGACGGTTCCTTCCTCGGTCGGGGGGATTTGGCTTGGCTTAACCGCAGGAAGAGGGACCTCCTCGCCGTCAACCCCTACGCCCTTTCTCACCCCTTGGACGAGCCTATCAACGCCTTGACCAAGGTGGGTAGTGTCATTCTCCTTTAAAAGAGGAGAAGATGAAGTTTCTCCTTTCATATTTTTCTCATGATATCAATTCATTTGTCAATTGGCAATATCATTTAGTTTAAGAAATGGCAACTCCTCCCAGCCGCACAGGGTTATACCCTATGGCTGTGGAGGTATATTTTATGTAATTTATAGGAGATCGAAGAAATACTGCTGGCAATTTGTATCTGATCCGATTAACCCGAAAAGGGAAGATCAGAAAGATCTTGCCACGTTCCTGTATAGTTAGGAAACTATATACATTAAAATAATGAACTAATTCCTATCTCCTCCAGAGCGCTCACCTCATCCAACAAAACACTGAAGCAACCAGGAACATCCTCGGAGGTGGCATCCCCCTCGACCTCCCTGCTGACACCCCTGTCGTAGCCGCCGCCAAGCAAGCCCACGCGATCGCCCACGAGAACGCCAAATTGACCACCGCCGGCTACTACCGCGGTATTGCTTCTCCCATCGCACCAGTCGCCCCCATCGCACCAATCGCTTCCATCGGATACCCTTCCCTCGCTGCTCCGGTGGCAGCAGTCACCCCTTACAGCAGATACGCTTACCCTTACTACAACAACATCCTATACTAATCCACCAGTAAATGTCCAATTTCCAGCGTGACATATTTCTTCCAAATTTCACAGAATCACTGTTGATCCTACGGTACTTATTCGTGGACGTTCTTCATCAAACCTAATTAATTCTTAAACAATTCATGTAAACTTTCATAATTTGACTGAAACATCCTAACAGCGTATCCTCGAGCAATCAATGTACAATACAGCCTAAATAATGGGTCTACGCCGATTTAGCCTAACTTCAACGGAATAAAAATTTACAAAACAACCCGACTGTATCCTTGTCAATTCGATTTAAAGAAATTGAAATTTGGAATTGTGGAATTGAAGTTATTTTTGGAAATTTCTTAGTTTCAGAATTTTTAATTTTAATTTCAGATGATGATCAACATCGTCAGTGTAAAAACAATGAGTTGATTGTGGAAATGAATAAATTATACACATAATAATTATATTTTGTTATGTACAATAGTAAAATACACACATCTTTCTAGAAAAAGAAATAGTTTTTGATAAAAACCGTGAATCCGTGAAGATTGTCTTTCCAACACGAGAGGAATGAACAATTATGCAATATTTTCCATCTTTTTTTTCGACCAGTCGATTAATGGACCGTCCTCCTTTATAGCGGGATGCTCCTGAAACATTGTCATTAAATCCATTTAGAGCTCATTCAACAATCTTCGGAAGTTTCATCATTTTTTTTTTTTTAATTTTATTTTTGTCTCGGAGGTGTGCAGGTGTTTCCTCCGAAGCAGGTTTAAATAATTAGCGAGGGCGGATCGCATGAGTTTCTCGAGTCCTGGGCGCCCTTGAAATCATTAGCTGCTCCTTCAAGGCTATGAACTTGGCGGTAGATTAGGTATCGATTCGATGATGGTTTGATCGACCGTTATCGTAGGGAGTAACATTTGGAGAGTACGACCAACATTAATGAAGGAATACACTGTAAAAGTGTCAAAAAGATTGATAGGATATTGTAGGGTTCACAGCGAGTTGAAGGCGCAAAGGCTTCCCTTTAAAAAATTGTCATTTTCTCGTTAAAAAGCGGGCTTAAATGCATCCTCGAATGAACCATTCAACTCGATTTGCATTTTTTCGCCACTAGGAAGCGCATCGTTACGCTTACGTGAAACGCAGGGCGAGAGGAATGAAATAAACTGCCTCGTAACGTCCTCGGGAACGAAATTACCCTCAGCTAGCTAGATACAGAGGATCTCTTGCCTCCAAGCTCGTCCTAATTAGGTAGACTGCAGATAATTGGCGTTGAACTCGAATGGGGCGAACGAGAACGCTGAGGCCGCTCATACAGACTCCGAGGACAGGTTTGAACTTGAACTGGCCCTTTGTTAGCTAGTCACTCCAACCTCAGTACCTCAATAGCCGGCTATCGCCCTTGTTTCAGCTCTTCTGTTCCGTGGGTGAAACAGACTGCGCTGGAAAATTTCTTTTCAAGAGCTGAAAAATATGAGATTTATACGAGCGCACCTTTGGTAGGTTTCATCAAGATCGAACCTCAAACCGTCTCAACATCAATTTCGACCGCCCACAAATCCACATTTCTGGAAAATAATCTAATTATAGTGAAACCAGCTCAGATTTTTCAATATATAATAATATTTTCATCTCAAATTCGTTTCACGGATACAAACGTGTATTTTGCCTATTTTAATAGGCTCTAAAATAAAACCCTGCAAATTCATTCACAGGGGTTGGTAATTCCTCGAACCAGAAGCATGGAGACTCATTTCAGTCGATTCAGCGTCCAAGATTCAGTCTAAAATGATACCCCACACGCCAAGATAGCCAAAAACCTCAAAAAAATATTATTCGAAAAACATATTTTGACCCCTACTCCCCATAAATTTGGTCCAATCGGGCTGAAATGTTTCAAGGGCCAAGCCGGAAAATGTCTTCTTCGGAAAAAAAAAATGGATTTTCGAGATATTTAGCGATATAGGCGCGTGGGGTATCAGTTTCTACTGAATTTTGGACGCTGAATCCAATGAGATGAGCCCCAAAACGGTTGGCGCCCACCGAAAGAGGTTGTGGGTCAAAATGGGTATCTGTCTGCCTATTTCAAAAGTGGGTTTTTGATATTTCTGATTTTTGGGCGTGTGGGGTATTATTTTCCACTAAATTTTGGACACTGAATCGATTGGAATTAGTCTCCATGCTCAAGTGGCGAGGAATAACCAACCTCTAATGTTCCACCAGATTTTCTAGAAATTTTATTTTTCTTAATTCTATACTTTTTCTTTGTTTTCTGGCACAGAAGACAGGTTACTAAATCAACATCATCAACTGATAAATTTTCGGCTTTAGACGTTAAACGAACTCGTGAAAGAAGGTCAAAACTGACGAACAATTTATGGTGGATTAATCTAGAAAAAAGAAACAATTTATTAAAAATATTATGAGGATCATCCTTCAAAATACGTACAACTCAATTATTTACCGAAGAAATGAAAAGAGTCTTTGTTCCGTGTAGGCCTCCCTCCCTTTGCGTATTGAACAAAGATAATCACTAATATAACCGAATGCTAACTCAAAAAAGTCCTTTTTGAGAAATACAAAACGTTTTTGGTTTGTAGTATAAGGACTTGGCCTGTTCTCTCGGAGAAAGTTTAGCTTTTTTAGCGTCGGTGATCTCGCTAAATCGGTCTTACCGCTCGTAAGTGATAGCTCGGTCTTCGGTGTGTAGGTGTAGTCGGGCAAGGTGGCCTTGGTCGTCGATCAAGGCCGCCGCTTCGACCACGCCCGTGAACTTGGGAGGCTGACGCCCAGCTCCGCCAAGGGGGAATAAGGCGGAATCAAGGGTTCCTTGTCTCCGTCGGGCGCGGAGCGGAGGACGGGGACGAGCCGGGGTTTCGTGTCAAATGAGAACAATTAGAACTACAATACTATATGGTCTAATATCAATACATCGCCCCACACGTCTCCTTGGCGGAGCGTAATTAGGGGTGACTAATGACGAGATTATTCTCCTGGTAACAGATAGAACCTAAGAAATAAGGCCAAACCTATTCGCGCATGCGCGTCCCACAAGTTCGGCCTCATAATAACCATAATGGTTCTATCTCTTTTAAATGTGAAAACGCCACGAATGATGCATTTCACCTGATTGGAGGCCCCATTTGAATTCATAATAGTTCTATTATTGGGATTAGGATTAATCATTCAATCAATCTGCTTATTCGAAATCAAAATTAACTTATTAAACATATTTATATTTTGAATAATATTGTACAACTGTAGGCTAAACCTGCATTGTTGGGCAAGAGTCAAAGCTTGAGATTGAATTCACTAAAATAAAATAAATACACACTTGAAGGACAATTTTATCATTCAAGAGAGAAGAAAAGAGAATTAATTTAATATAATTTATAACCAACCACGATAAGATTTCCTTTTTGAATGTACATCTGTTGTGGGTTTCTGGTTCCCTGAGTACAGGCGGTAAGGATTTGTGGAGTAAATTCATCATAATATACAAAGTAATTTGTGCTGTTTAGGAGAGACGGAGTTACGGATTGACCACGTTTCCGAGCAGCTGGCATTTTGTTTCATGGCCATGGTGATGTTGGAAAATCAGGTGTCTATGGTAGAAAAGAAGAAGGTTTTTCGCTAGGATCCTTGGTGGTGAAGATCTTAATGGTGCTGAAGAGGGGATTTAGAGGATCAATCTTTGGAGGAGGTGTAGTTCACCATAATGCAAGATTGATTGAATCAGAGTTGTATAAATCAATTTCAGCTCGGAAACTCCATTTGCTGTATAAAAAAATAGTATGAGGTTGCCATCTCAGTTCTTAGAAAGAGGCTAACTATTTTTATTAATCCATTACTTAACGCTCAACGTTGTGGACTTCACAAAGAAGCTTCTCTTGTATAGGCAGTGTAGGGGTGGAATGTATCGATAGTTAGTTTGGCCATCGAAACCGAGGATAGTGACAATGATGGTGAAGAGGAATAAGGGATAAGAGATAAGACGTGCAGAAGGACGGGAGAAATGTGTCTGGATTTGATCAGTTTTTTGAGAGTTATGATAGTCTTTTGCTGTATTAGTGTCGTTCTGATTTGAATAAACAGTTTTAACCCGTTCACACTTCATTTTTTGTTCTACAATCCCCAATAGGCAGTGTACTTGTGATTTATGTAGGGTTTCGCGGGACAGAATTAACCGTATCTAGTATCATGGCGGTACTTTGATCACTAGAACAGAATGTTAAAGAGTTGTCTTATCCGGTCGCGATAAACTTCCGTCAATCCCAATGACAAAGTTCGTGTCGCGGGCCGGTAAAACTATTCCCATTCAACTTTCCTCAAGGCACAAGTCTATTCGCGTTAACATTCATGTCGGAGGAAAAGTCCTGATTGATCCCCACCCACCGCCAGTTCAGTCATTTCCTACGTTTCCGACACGTTGGCTAACTTGAATCAGTTCGTTGCCTGCCCACGAGGGAATTCGGTCGTGGCGCTCTTTCATGTTTTCTACTTCTGATTGCTTCGGCCCCGTTCGAGGCAAAACTAGATTGAAATTGACGATTTCCCTTCATCACGTCGTATTCAACCGACCGAACGACGTTCGCCAATGAATCTTTTGACGCTGATGCAGATCGACGTTGAAAGGATTTCACGATTCCACTTGAAAGAAAAGGGAACCGGTTGAGAGATAGTAAACTCAGTGCAAGGGAAAAAGTGTGAAAAACCGCGTAAAAAGAGAAATCGCAAAATTGACTTCCAGCTAAATGTTTGATTTAATGAGGTTAACCATCCTGAACGAATACTCGTTCTCAAAAACTTAAGAAGACAATGAAACCTTCCGTTTTCTAGCTACAAACAGTCATCCTTTGGTATTGTTTCAATCGCAGGATAAGGAATTATCTTTTATTTTCAGATTGGAGGTAATATACTGAATTTTGTATCAAGTTTTGGTTGGTTATTCCTTAAAAAATCAACTGTTTTCATGCAAATGGTCAATTTTCTGAATGTTTCAAAAATGTCAAATGTCCGCCCTCTGTACACCGTCCGTGCCGTTATTGGTTGTAGAAAATTTTCTAAAAATCTAAAATTTTGCTTAGGGACCCGTTTCCGGCTCTAGTTAATCCTCGAAACTGTTCAGCCCAATCGGACCAAATTCAGGAAGTCTGGGCTTAAAAATGTGTTTTTTGAAAAATAAATTTTCGAGATTTTCGGCAATCTAGGCGTGTGGGGTATCATTTTCCACTAAATTTTGAACGCTGAATCCAATAAAATGTGTCCCAGAGAGATTGGCACCCACTGGAAGAAGTTATGGGTCTTATTGATTGGCGATATCAAGGTAGAAGGAAATATCCAATTCGAGTCGGTTATTATTAGCATATCGCTATTTGTTGTTGCGTCATACTTGTTTTCTCTTGTCTTCTCCGAGTACCGTTACAGCTATAACTTCCTCATTGATGGCCTTATACGACCACTTGCTTGGCGAATGGACACCTCAATATGACGTTAATTGTACCACTTTCCGTCATAAAACCACCGCCAACGCCAGTTTGAATGTGTTGATACTATAAACGTTCAGAAGAATGCGACCTTTGAAGGGATAATGCGAATACCAATTCGTTTAAGCGGTGACGTTGATCCTTTGACAGGTCGCATTGGTCAATCGTATTGGTTTATTTCACCTCCACGAAACGCCCACACTTACTTATAACAGTTTTTCCCTTTGAATGTCAAACTGGATGAATGAAATGTCCCAATAAATCCCTCATTTTGATATACGCCAACTTCATCTCTCCTACGCGCTACTTGAATGAACGAAATTTTGAATGAAAATAATAATTTTATTCAACGAAGAGAGAAAAAGTTAGAAAATCCTATTCAACGTAACCCTTCAACTGATAATTCGGGGAAACACAAAAAGAAATAGGAAACGACCCTTTTTAGCTTCTAGTTGCCCCTGTCGCACCAGAAGATACAATAAGGAACAAAACATCATAAAATTAGCGCAATCTGCGCAATATTCTATATTCATCCTGCAGAGAATTGAATTAACTCTGTAAATAAATAATGTTACAATACAAAACAACAACACTCAAATCCACGGGTTTCCTTAATATCTTGTCTTTATTGTTTTTAATTTTATTTATACTTTTTCTGCATAATTTCGATATTGAATAATAATATTTTTGGCACCGCCAATCAGTAAATGAGTGAATAAATTTGTGTGAGTCGTTCATCCAATAGAGATTTCAACATTCTCCAACACCAATTCAAAATTTTTATGCAATCTCAAATGAAATTTATGTGGTTTACGCCAAAATATGTTCCAACAAAGGCGGCATCACCCACAAGTTCAGACTGATTCGTACGAAGGATGTCTTCTGCGACCTCGTGTTGTTGAAGAGGATAACTGATTTTGGTTTTTCTTTAAATAATCAATCTATATTTTCATGCAATTTTTTTTCTGGGCGTTTTAAGGGGTTTATATTTAAATGAGAAATGATATCCGTCCGCCGAACGCCGTCCACGCAGTGTTTTTGATAGTAGAACATTTTCTAAACATCTGAAATTTTGGTCAGGGACTCGTTTTCGGCTCTAGTTGGTCCTCAAAACTTTTCAGCCCGATCGGACTCAAATTTTTGGGGGTAGAGGTCAAAATGTGTATTTTGAAAAAATGGATTTTTGAGATTTTTGGCAATCTAGGCGTGTGGGGGAATTGTTTTCGACTAAATTTTGGACGCTGAATCCAATGAGACGGGTCCCGGAACGATTGGCACCCACTGGAAGAGGTCATGGGTCAAAATGGGTATCCGTATACCTATTTTGGTGGATTTTTGAGATTTCGGGTACCTTGGCGTGTGGGGTATCATTTTTCTCAGAATTTTGGAGGCTGTATCGATTGGAATGGGTCCGAGCCACGCCATACCCACTATTCCCCCTTTTGCTATTTGACCTCTATGGTACCGATTTCGAGCGAAATCGTGAGCAACCTGGTGAGTAGCACCTCCCAGTAGCACTGATAGCGCATTTTTTCGTCAATGAGTGTCACTTTTGCCCAGAAATAAGTGCAATGTTGTCAGGATGATCGTAGAAAAGGAATCTCGAGTCTGAAAGAACGAAAACTGAAGACCGTTCTTCTCAAAACCTTTAATCAATTGCCAGAGCTTCCAAAGAACTCGCAAAAAACAACAAGCAGAACCTGCGCATGATGAGAGCCCCTTCATCATCTTCTTCCTTGTACAGAAAGGCGACGATCAAAAGAAATTTTTTTTTTCTCTAATCCTCACGATAAGCTCACGGGAGATCGTCATTCCCGTACCGGCCGCGTACGTGTATTAGGTTTGTTTCCTCTTCGTTCGTTTATCGGTTGTCCGCTCGACCTTGGTGAATCGTGACGGACAGACGTGAAGTATTTTTCGTGGAATTCGTGAAGAAATCCCTCGTACGGCTATAATATCGAGCCTTCTCGTCGTAAGATGGCTACAGGATAGAAGGAGACTTATGGGATTTTTGAGAGGACTCATACGAGAGAAAATATCTCCTAAAATACAACGAGAAAGAGTGTTTGGGTTAATATGAAATTCCGTACAATGTTTCAGGTCGAAAAATTTCGCTAAAAGTATTATTTCGTTTTCATTTTACCTACGTTATGATGTTGATTGAACACTTAGCCTGATCACCATCGTGATGAAGGATTGATGAATAAGGTTTGCTGAATCAGAACCTCAGTTACTATCGAGGGTACCCATGAACCATCAGATTACTAGAATTTACTCACATTCCAGTTAAGATTATTATAAGATTTCTTTACTCAGTGGTTTCAGTGAAAACACAAACGAATATCCGATTACACAAGGCTATTAGTACGATCATACCTATATACTGTTGCGAGCTGGCACCTGCGCCAGTCAAATGGGCTGCCGGCATTGCAGGGTCAACGACCTGTGGAGGGCTAATGGGCGCTCTTGAACATTCGTGTCATCAAATTGGCTGGAACCTTCCCGTTCGCTCGAGACAACACTTTGAGTTCCCAGAACCAGGGAAGGTTCGAGAAGGTACTCGACCAAGAGGCAGCGAGTATAAAAGGGGACCAAGGAGTTCAGTTCAATTTGGAGTCCGTGCCATGTTATAAATAGTGCGACAAGCGTTACAACCGCGAATTGTGCTTTGTGATTGTGTAAGTGTGTGAACAAAAACAGTGTATTTGAGTGAACAGTTGTAATAAATTATTAACAAAGAATATAAATCCTTACAATACGTAAGATTATGGAGCCGGCACCTGCAAACATTTGCGATATTTCAATACATGTTTCAATGCAACAAAGCTTTAAGTCGTCTAGGGCCTGAACTACCTTATACGAATCGAAAAAAAATCTGCAAATTCTTACACACGGGTTAGTTATTCCTCGAATGGGGGAAACAGTGGGGTGGCGGGTCCCAGACCCAATCCAATCGATTCAGGGTCCAAAATTTAGTGGAAAATTATACCCAACACGCCTAGGTAGCAGAAATCCCGAAAACAAATATTCAAAATGGGTAGTAAATACCCAATTTGACCCATTACTTCTTCCAGCGGGTACCAATCGTTCTGGGACCCGTATCATTTGATTCAGCGTCCAAAATTTAGTGGAAAATGACACCCCACGCGCCTAGATCGCCAAAAATCTCGAAAATCCATTTTTCAAAATACACATTTTGACCCCGACCTTCCCCGAATTTAGTCCAATTGGGCTGAAAAGCCGTGTGAGGTATCATTTTCCACTAATTCTTGGACGCTGAATCGATTGGAATGAGTCCAGGTCACGACAAACTTACTGTTTTTCCTCATTTTCTCCATGCTCCTGGTCCGGGGAATAACCAACCCCTGTGAATTAATTAGCAGCTTTTTTTGAGTTGTGGCCTTATTGCACTTGTGGGTGCAAATGCGCTAGAATAATGGACAATGTGGAGTATACATGCATTTCTCTCACTTCAGTCGTCATTATATCACCCCCTCCCCTTTTGACCTAGGTTGCTTTTTGAAAACGGTCACAAGACACAATATATTGCAATTGTTTCATAATTCACTGAAAAAGAAAAACCCTCGTAAATAAATATCAGGATCTGTTGAACAAATTGTTGAAAAACTTAGTCGGGCGATCAGAGAGAAATAAGAATTTGGATGATTGCAAGCAAAATACAACCAACAGAGGCAGCTTCTGCCATATTTACGTTTGTGCTCAACTCATGAATTGATAGATGAGCAGAATACAATTTGAATATTCCATAAAATGTCCACCATGGAAATTTCGCTTTAAATTGGGATCGATTTGAGAGAACAGGACGAACGCTTGGGACGATGAAGAATAAGATGTCGAGCCATGAGCGGTCAAAGGGACAAGAGAACTGTTTGGACCAATTCCAGCGGTTCTGCTGGGGGCCAGGGCCAGGGCCAGGAAGGGCCAGACAGGGGAGACCCTATTCAGGGTGAGTCCTCCCTTTGAAAACGTTTCCTCAAATAGCGGCCCAATGACTAATGTAACGGACGCGGTTTTCACTTGACCTTTGTCCTCCTTTTCCCGGAGAGATCGCACAATGGGCCCAACCCTAATTAATTAGCCCTCATCGTGTAATTTTCTCTCACGAACGGAGCCTTCGACAGTGAAAAGCACCCTCGGTGGTGTGGACGTCTCACGCTGAATTTACACGTGGTCGAGTCATTTTGGAAACATTGCGAAGAATGCGAAGAACTTTGCTTTTGGTTGGTTATTCCTTAAATAACCTGTTTTCATGCAAAAATTCAATCTCTACGATCCGGCCCATAATTTTTTTCTGGACGTTTTAAAGTGTCTAGATCAAAATTAGCAAATGTCCGTCCGTCGTCCACGCTGATTTTGGCAGTTGACAATTTTCTGAAAAATCTGAAATTTTCGTCAAGGACCCGTTTTTGGCTTTAGTTGGTCCTCGAAACTTTTCAACCCGATCGGACCAAATTTAGGGACGCTAGGGTTCAAAATGTGTTTTATGAAAAATGAATTTTCGATATTCTCGGCGATCTGGGCGTGTGGGGTTTTATTTATTATTTTCAACTAAATCATAGACCCTAAATCGATTGGAATGAGTTTTCATGCTCCTGGTCCGACGAAAAACCAACCCCTGTGAATGAATTTGCAACGTTTTCAGTATTTATATTCCGTGCAGGTGCTCTTTACCGATAAAAATCCCCCACAAATCATTGAGTTTTCACAAATTCCTCCATGTTTACCACGTACTTTGCCCAGATAGGCCAATTTTTATGTCTAAAATGACTTCCATATTAGCTAGTCTTCTTAATTTCTCAATATTCCTTTAAATTTCGGCACACGTTTCAAATCAAACTTGTACCAACTACTGTAACGGTCGGAATCGGCTGATTTGTGATCATCAACAAAATTCAATCCTCCATTTCATGAATATAATGAATTTTTCTCAATACACACCTTGGAATGATGACAATATTGTTATTTACCACAATCAATCAATTGAAGTACTGAGTTCCGAAACTCGTTCTTCCCGATTTCTGTCAAAATGAATTGTTTTCTGAATTTTTTTTTGTAGCAAAACTTGTTCTTTTCCGTCAAGGAATAGGTTCGAAAATCACGAGTAGATGCAAAAGTCGTTGTTTACTCAAACAGGTAAATAACAAACGTAGTTTTTTACCCATGAAGGTTTACGTGGTTGCAGAACTGTTCTTTTACTCCCCATATTCGCTCACAATCTGAAGCACTGAGTTTCAAAACTCGTTCTTCCCATCCAGTATCAAATTCCATTCGAATTAGTGTAATAATACTCTCTTCTTCTATCTCCTCTTTCCCTTGTTCTCAATTTCATTTCTTGAAGGTTGTGTAGCCTTTCAGATAACTTTTCACGACTTGGTTCAGGTTAGGTTTTGGTGTTTACGTCAATCTATTTCTTTTCATTTATATAGAGGTGAATTTCAACTAAAACTGAATGGTGCCCGTTAGTTCTCGCTTTTTCCACGGTAAAATTTCCTTTGTCATTGCAACACGTTTGATGAGAAATCAAGAGACGCATTGTGTTTTTCGGGAGTTAGTCAACATCTAGCATAGCTCGAATTTTAGTGTTGTGACTATAGTCCATGTTCTTTATTTCACAATAACATTTAGTACCGATTTTCAACACGTGTTGCCTGATTTGCGTCCAAGGCTGATTCGGTTGTATTTACCTTTCCCAGCTACCTGCTTCAATTTTTGGGTGAATGAACACTCTGGCCATAAGAAATTTAACTTGGAATCTTGTTTATTTCGGTGTTTGATGGATTTTTGGACATTTTGGTTTCTATTTTCTGTTGTATTTGTAGTTTATTGGTGTGAAAACTTAGTCTATGACGAGCGATCTAGTAGATGGTGCGGAGTCCAGGGAGGTAAGAGGCGGAGTAGTAAGGGGACGCAGCGTAGGGGTAGGCGTAAGCTGAAGCGACGGGGGCGGCGAGTGGTGTGGGGAAACCGGTAGCGACGTAGGGTGCAGCGACGGCGGCGGCGTAGGGAGCGTAGATTCCGCTGGTGGCGAGCTTCTGGTTCTCGTGGGCGATGGCGTGGGCTTGTTTGGCGGCGGCTACGACGGGAGTGTCGGCGGGGAGGGCAAGGGGGATGCCTCCGCCGATGAGGTTTCTCGTGGCTTCGGTATTCTGTTGGATGAGGTGAGCTTTCTGTGGAATTGAAAAAAGTAGGGTTAATTTCAATTTCTTATTTTTTGAATTTCTTCAATTCACAAGAGATTATTAAAACGTCCAAATTTATTTCATATTTTAAGAAGTTATAAATATTATGGAAAATTAGTTGTTTCGGGAAACGTCAAATTCCACTTATCACTCACCTTCGCCATAGCGGTGATGGGCTCGTCAATGGGGTAAGGGCTAACGGCAACGACGTCCCTTTTCCTTCGGTTAAGCCACTTGAGTTGGCCGCTTCCGAGGACGGATCCGTCAAATTCGGGTTTCCACGAGCCGTCCTCGAGTCCCCACATCAAAGCACCAGAGCCAATTGCGGAGCCGTCGAGCTCCGGGTGCCACTGACCGTCGTCATTGGCCCCGGCGTAGAAGAACTGAGGGCTGGCGGCGACGCAACCGACGAGAGCCAACAAAGCGAGCTGATACAAAAACAATAACGGGGCATACAATACGTGGCCGAATGCTGACGTCGCGTATATATCCAAAATGTTCTATAAATACTATTGCTTTAAAACGCAATAATAAATGAAATATGATCAGTATATTTATATGGTTCAATATACTTAAAAAATTCACAGAATGATCCCATTTATAGAAGTAGGTAGTTATTGGTAAAATCCGCAAAATTGCCGTTTCCTTCGAATTATGTTTCGAATTAAGTATAAGAAAAATAAATAAAATGAAGCGTTCATACCGCGGAGTACATAGTGGATCACTTGTGGTAAGACTAAGTGGTGCCTTTTTAGATGACAGGAGCTTATATACTGAAGATCCAACCTGAACATCCGAGAGCCCCACCCAAAAATAATTCCGCTCTCATTGGTTCAAAGTGCTGGGTGAGTTTCCGTCGTCTTTTTGCTCGTCTTCTGTCGAACGAGCCCTCCCGACGAGCCTACGACCTGAGTGAGCGGCTTTGTTGAACGTAGGCTTATTGAGTCGGTCTTTATACGAGAAGAAACTGAATTAACACGGGTACGCTTTTTACTACTGAGTACGAACTCACTTCAAAACGGAAACTATTTCTATGCATTGTCTCAAAAATAATGGAATACGTCATTTCAATTTTTGCAACAACATAATTATACTAAGAATAAGTGGATTTTTCCATCATAAAATACGGGAAAATGATGGGAAAATGAAATACAACACGACCGATTAATGGCTTTATTAGAGTCATCCCCCTTTCGCTATTTTTATTCTCTAATAAGATGATGCTGAAACATGATCAACTGATTCTATCGTTGTCTCCGTGGGATTCATCCCAATCGTTTTGCGTGTTTTTTTTTTTTTTAATTCTAAATACTCATTTTGACCCGTATTGTGTCCGGTAACCGGTCCGGGTCCTACAGGAATCGATTCAGCATCCAAAATTTAGTGGAAAATGATACCCCACTCGCCTAGGTATCAGAAATCTCAAAAACCCACTTTCGAAATAGGTAGATACAGACCCATTTTGACCCATAACTTCTTCCGGTGAACGCCAACCGTTCTGGGGCTCATCTCATTGGATTCAGCGTCCAAAATTTAGTGGAAAATGATACCCCTCATGCCTAGATCGTCAAAAATCTCGATAACCCATAATTCGAAATATACATTATGACCCCTACTCTCCAAAATTTGGTCCGATTGGACTGAAAAGGTATAATTATATAAGCATAAGGTATATAAGTATAATTTTTGAGAATCAACTAAAACCAAAATTGGGTTCTTGCCAGATTTTCGGAAAATTTTCTACCATTAAAATCGACGTGGATGATCAACAGCGGACGGACAGTTGTATATTTTGATCTGGACACCTTGAAATGCCCTGAAAAAAAAAAAAAGTTTTGGGGCCGAATCGGAGAGATTGACTTTTTGCATGAAAACATAGGTTAATTGTTCAAGGAATAACCAACCAAAATGACGTTCAAACTATCTTGTATCCACAAAAATGTTGAAAATTAATTTCAAATGTTACTCATATTACCCGTAATATACCCCCCTTGAAGGTAATCGAGATGGGAATGAATTAGGCACGAATAAGTTCAAATGGAGCGTTTTTACCTAAATTAAAAACGTTTGGAAAATTTTAAAGATTTTTTCCGCCTCGTCGATGGAAAAAGAGGCACCATTCATTTTGGGGGACGTATTTGATCAAAATTCAGAGTAACTCGTGAACGCAGAGGCAGGAAATATCTTTATTTTTCAGCTAAAAATGGTTTACGGACAACTGCGATCCAAATAAAGCGTGTTGTTCACGTTTTGGAAATATTAGGGGCATTTTGGTGGCCTTAAAAGGTTTCTTTCATGAAGGGAGGGGTATTTTTAAAATCCAAATTCTCATATGAACGTATAGGTAGGAAATATTCATCTTCCTGAGTGCCACGAGTCGCCCATTTCTCCCTTTCGGCGGGTTCACTTCATTTATAATCGTATCGAAATCCCCTTCCAACGAGGAGTACTTTATCGTAAACCCGTCGTTGAGGATATTGATGAAGGATGTCCTCACGTAAAAACTCGCCTAACTGAAGCACCTACCACCGTCGACCGTTCTCGTTCATTTCCCAAGGGTTTTCTTCTTTCTTGCGGCCAGCGGTCTTCCATAAAAGTGAGGGATCCCCGGATTCCCTAACATCCCTCTTCGCGAAAAGGAGGGAAATGATGTTTACACAGGCTTTACACCGTGCCTTTACACAAAAAAGAGCTAATACTCTGCGCTGGGAGCTTTCGCAAACACTAAAAACCTTCGCCAACGTCAAATTGAAGTCGCGTATTGGATGGAGAAGGTGCACGCAAAGTCACTATTTTGGGCGAAAATTGACAAAAATACAATTGTTGGCTTCTCTTCCATAATCACAGGGGTTGGTTATTCCTCGGACAAGCCGCACGGTGACTTGTTTCAATGGGTACAGCGTCCAAAAATCAGAGGAAAATGATGCCACACACCCCTACTCCCCTAGGTACCAGAAATTTCGAAAACACATTCGAAATGGATACATTGTAACCTATTTTTACCCATAACCTCTTCCGTTCCGAGACCCGTTTAATTTGATTCAGTGTCCAAAATTCAGTCGAAAATGATACCTCACACGCCTTTATCGCCAAAAATCTCGAAAATCAATTTTTTTGAAAATACATTTTCAACCAATTTACCCACAAATTCTACGCGTGCGGGTCAATCATCATAACCAGTTATTATTTATTCAAATTCTTGATAACTCAGGTCATCTGAATCACTCTTTTCAAGATCAAATTGGAGTTGTTTTGAGTAAAATTTCGGTAGATTTTGTCGTCATCTGAGGAGGGCGTACATGCAAGGGCGTATTGATTAGTATATTCAACGTCACCGCGGCGACAATATTTTACTCCTGAAAATCAAATTGATTTTTACTCTTGGGCGACTCGTGGCATCCAGAAGGGTGTATATTTCCTGTCTATGCGTTCATATTAGAAATTTGATTTAAAAAAATGCCCCTCCCTTCCTTGAAGATGCTTTTTATAGTCACCAAAACACGCTTTATTTGTATCGTAGTTGTGCGGATACCATTTTTAGCCAATAAGGAAGGATATTTCCTGCCTAAACGTCCACGAGTGACTCAAAATATTGATGACTTTGGCCCCCAAAAACGGATGGTACCTCTTCTTTCTACCTATAATAATCAATATGATTATTCTCATTATGAAAAAAAACCTTTTTTCGTATTCCAACCGAACAAGGCTCGAGTGAGCCTTCTTTTTTCCTTCCAAACTTAAAATTTTCAACATTTAAAATTGCTTAGACTCAAAACCTAAAACGTCCGTCCACCGTCGTGGCGGAAAAAACCTCTAAAATACTCCCAGAGGTCTTTAACTCGGGAAAACACGCTCCATTTAGATCTTATTTGTGCCTAATTCATTCCCATCTCGATTACCTTCACGAAAGTATCAGCTTTTTAATGAAGTATTCACGTTTACGTGATCTAACCACCGGTAATCCCGTAAAATAAAAATTATACTCCTTGAAGTTGAGAAAATAGGCAACAAGCAATGCATAAAAGCCGAAATGTGGTTCATTCTACATTCAGAAGGCGCAGTTACTTCGGTATACGCCACATTTTCGTTTCTTTATTGATTTTTCTCAAATTGGAAAATGTATTTTACAAGAAATTCGTTATTTTAAATCATTGAACATGATTTCTATTCGTCTAATAACGCAAATTGATGCTGAAAACTGTCATTTTTGGCTCTACAATCAGTACAATTTGGAATGAGTCTTCTTTTTCTCCATCATTCGATTTACATATACCTAAATTTATTGCAGATTCCGCCTGTAGTATACTGTGTAATAAATATAATTTTTCTCGCAGATTACAGCTTCTTGATAGCGATCCATCAATGAAAGTGGCCGAGTGTAGGCGATAGTGAAAAGTTTCGCAATATCGACAATAATGTGGATTAATGAATTGAAAATTATATTGTACGTGGACAATATTACGACAGTTTTAGCCGTATTGCGCCAAATATATCGTTCAATAACATTACCGTTTGTGGTCCATTATAGAACCAATTTGATATATTTCCAGGTTCTTTTGAAAGTCCTTGATAAATGAATTAAAATTAATCAACGGTATTTAATCGTGAAGGAATGACACTATTTGATCACGTTCAGGAATAAGCAAACGATATAATTTCATTTATATTTAATATTTATATTTAATTTATTCTGATTGGTTTTGTAGCGGGTCGGTTCCACGTACGGGAAATAATTGCCTAAATTAAATAAATATCATAAATTGATAAGATGTTGAGAATTATTACGGTTCCCTTGAAAATCTCGATCAAATGATGTGACGTTCGTAATGAAATTGAGTAAATACAACGGAATTTGTCGCTATAATGAGAAAAGCAAAAACGTACCAGTAAACGTAAAATGAAAATTTCCTCGGAATTATTTGTGAAACGTGACATTTAAACACAATACAGGATTTGTAACTGCTAGGGGCTCATTTTCAGCCCCTAAAAAATGAGAATCTGCCGGAAAACCAACAAAACGGATGAAATCAATGTAATTTTTCGTCTTAAATTCTTCCAACCTGATGGAGACGTATCGAAAAAGCCTTTATTCTCATTATTTCACCTGATTAAATAACATAAAACTGCAAAGAAAATATACGCCGTTTTTCGCAATTATTTAAATATTATCCCTTTACCCGTAAAATATGCGGTTTTTCGGACGATAAAAGTATGCGTCATTTGATTTATTTTGCTCTATAATGGATTTAAATCCCTTTCACCTTTCAAATTTGCCTATCGTGATGATCTGCCCCTTAGTTTCTACTGGCAAAGGTTTTATGAAAATTGAACGTGATAATCTCATCGCCAAACCAACGAGAGGCGTTCGTTCATGTTGGGTTTTCAGGGAAAAAATCTCCGTTTTTAGAGTTCTTGATAAGGATTTGTACCTGACGTTGAAGCTAATCGCGGATTTGGCTCAGGGATTTGAGCATTTAGGGGCTCTGAACAAATAGAGACTCAACGGTCTTCTCGAAACTCACTTCTCTCCAGTACGGCCCACTCGGGTTGGGGTACGAGTCAAATTTCGCTCCCAGTAATACGTGTTTTCCACCCGGGCCTCATAAAAGAGGTTCACCCTACAGTAGTTAGGGTCTGGTAATATGGTCGCCCACGCAGGATTCATTTCGTTCCCTGTCGTCCAATCTTCTTTCCTATATACTCGTACGCCCTTTTTCCCGTACTGGTACGAATGAGCTTAGAAAAAACAACAATTAAATGCACATAAGGACGGAATAAGAGGATATTAATGAACCGTTTCTCTTTTCGGTTGAATAATACCCTTGTCAGTTGTTTGGAAAGCATGCCATTAGCAAGAACAACACCATACTTGACCGACAATGATTTAAAAAAATAATACAGTTATATTTTGATTTGTACCTTGGACTAATAGCTTAGTGGTTGATATTGCTAGCATGATCAGCAGCAACCATATTGAGCCTGATTATGCTGGAGAGCTGTCATTGTCATTATTCAGTTGTGGGGTGAGTGAAACTATGATTATAAGAAGTCTTATCTCTTTATTTGCGCAGTCGTGGTAACGATCGATTTTTGGTATAAAAAAATTGATTAAAACAAAAAATTATATTGGTTCCTAGATTTGACTTGAGGCCTACCAATGGATACCATGAGCGGCGACGGGGACCGGCCTGACGCCGACGATGCTGGGGGAGACGAGTTGGAGGTCGTGCCTGAGAGCGGCGGCAGGGACAACCCTGGCGACGGTGACGGCGGGAGCGGCCCAGACAGAGTGAGCGGACACGGCGGGGGCAGCTACGACGGCGGGGGCGGCGACAACGGGGGCAGCGGCGACAACGGTGGGAGCGGCGACAACAGCGGGGGAAGCGATAGCAACGCCGTGTCCAGCGGTGAGGGCCCTTTGGGAAGCGTGAGCGATAGCGTGGGCTTGTTTACCTGTAGATAAATTTTGGTTGATATTAGGTACGTTATGTTGTTCCTGGCACCGTCGAAATTGTATAGGTACTTCAAGCCCTGAAGATCAAGTTATTCTGATCTGCTATTTTGGTCCGCAGTTTCAGGAGCGGACTATTCGTATTTAGTCAAAACTCACCGATAGCAACTTCGTGGGTATCAGCGGGGAGAGCGAGAGGGATTCCACCTCCGAGGATGTTCCTGGTGCCTTCGGTGTGTTGCTGGATCAATTGAGCGTTTTTGGCTGAAGCAACGACGGCGGTGTCAAGTGGGACGGGGAGAGCGTTGGGGTTGACGGCAACGAGGGACCTCCTCCACCTGGGGTGGGCGGCGGCGGCGTGGCCGGAGGAAGCGGCGGCGTGGGCAGCGAGGTGAGCGGCGCGGGCGGCGGCGACTTCGGGGGTTTCGCCGTTGATGAGGGTGCCAGCGTTCCAGTGACCAGCTCCGTGACCAGTCCAGGCGCCAGAGTTATCACCACGCCATTGACCGTCATCTTCAGCCCAGCTGCGCAATCGAAAAAATTTGTAAAAATTTAGAATTTTTTTTATTTTTGACTAGACCTTACCAAAATAATAATTATTTAGAAAATTTTTTTTAAATATATATACTTACTTTCCCTGAGTGTTGTATTGGTGGGTGTCATCGCGCCATTGACCATCATCTTCATGGTTCCAGTTGTTCCATCTAAAACAAATTGTCAATATGTACACTTTTAAGCCTTAGTATGGTTGTTAATGATCTTATGAAGATTATCTGCCGCAGATACTCACGCTCCTTGTTGGTTCCATTGGTTGGAGTCACCTCTCCATTGTCCATCGTCGTTACCAGACCAACTGGGAGCGTAACTGGAAAGTGAATTCACAGGTTATTTTGAATTCGCAGGTAAAATCAACATTAAGATAGTTGTTGTTCCAAAGGTTTTATTAGAGTATAATTCGTAATCAAAAATTACATTTGTCGTGACTTACGTGTTGTGTGTATCGTCCCTCCACTGGCCGTCATCTTGAGCTCCAGCCCAGGCGCCAGCGTGGCTGTGAGAATGGAATATTTTATTAGACGTCGTTAATGTTTTTGGAGGTCCATGATAATTTTTCGTGTTTTTCTCTTATGCAACAGGTAAATTTATCTCATTACATACCCTCCAGAGTGAGCTTGTGCGAGAGCAGCGAGATGAGCGGCCTTGGCGGCGGCCACTTCGGGGGTGTCCTGTGGAACGCCCGGGGCATGTCCCCATGAGGCCAAGGCACTACCGACCAGCGCGAAACACACCTGAAACAGAGTAAAATTGTACGAAAATGTAAAACGAACGTGTGACGAAATCCAAAATTGACAATGCGGTGATTAATTGGCGAGTTGATGGTAAATATGACGTTTCAACATAACCAAAAATGCGCTCTACGTGGAATAATAACATTCCCCGAGAACATGAATAATATAATATGGTTGTTATTAAGGTGCTATAGTCGTTATTTAATCCTACAATTATCTAAAAAATACGACGCCTCAACCAGGCTCTCCAAGATTAATCATAAATAATTCTTTGGAACAGTGCCAACCAAACGGGACATTCTTATTCAGCTCGCTCAAGTGAATAAAACATGTTTCGACTAGTTCCATCAAGACAAGAATTTTTTTTTTTGAATTTTTATTATCAAATTTAATCCAAAGCACTTGTTTGAATACATTTACTTCAATTCATTTACTTGAATTTATTCACAATGAAAACAAAATGCGTAGGTGTAGATCCTTTGTACGAGTAATAAAACGCTATCAGAGCACGGTATTTGATTACGCCCTTCTACGTACAAAAACCCTCCACTCTCCGAGAATCGTTATTGATTTAAAGTTTGAAGTTTTGACCAAAAAAGAAAACCGTGAAAGTGAATAAAATATTGAGTGGGAGGAAGTGTGGGAGTGCACTTCGGAAAAATTGTATCTTTCTCTCTGTTTTTTGAAATATCTTGGGAATTGAGCGTCTTTGAAAAAGAAAAAAAGCTTTTGTACCGAAATAAAAGCTCTTTTTCCACGGAGAAAACGATGACTGAAGAGCCGTTAGCGGAAAAACAATAAAAACCTTTATAAGATGAGATTTTTAGTGAGAAACGTTAATGTTTTTTTAATCAGTTTCCTCGAAATTTTGTACGATTTAATTTGCCAAAAGGAAAACTTGTGAATTTTCCACCATTGAAAATTTATTTCGTCTTTTGTTATTTGACACAACGGCCTCTTTTTTTTACCGAGTCAATTTAATTAACTGTGACAATACAAATGCGCACACTGCGGCTGACTGGTGCCGTTAGGGTACCCCCTCACCCCCTGTAGGGGATGGTTTGTGTGGCCGGTAGAGTCGAGCTACGCAGGGTGTGAACTAATGACCTCATTTAACCCTTGTTAGCGTTAAACAACCTTTGAGCTCGTGTAGGCGAGATAACCCGCCTCAAGTCACCATTGCTTTCATTATGGTCCCATCCGTAGGCTTTATGCGGGTTTTCGTAGTATAAAAAGCAATTTAAGCGGAGGTGGGAGTCTCTTAGAGATATCGATATTGGGTTCGAACGTTGAAATTCGCTCGGCCGTTTTATTCCTTTTGTGCTGATGGCACATAACGTGGGAAGGGGAGATTTTTCCAATTTGTTCCTGCGTCAAGAATCAATACGAGAGAAAGAATCCTGCGTTATTTCAATGTGGGCACGAATAGGGTGTATCGTTTTCATCATTCACCCCATTGATGCTGATTTAAAATTAATCCTTAAACTAGGAAAATTTCAACAAAATGTTCACACATTAATCAAACTTTTTTTTTAAATATCAATTCTTGTCATGTTTTTTTTGTCAAATTGAAAATAATGCGGTTAAGTTGGCAAATGGGAGTGAAAATTGGTACGTTCACCTAACATTTGGTCATTTAGACTTTTGACGTTTCATTTGATGGCGCTATTTACACGCTAATTGTACCCATGATACATCCAATTCACCCCAAATACAGTTTATTTGTCACCATGTATGAAATAAATTCAAATATATATCAAATTGTCTTTTGTCAACTTACTACGAACGACCTCATTGCTGCTGAGCTTCTATTCGTGTCTGACTCTTCGCTCTTTGACTATGATCTATATATACCGTACAGAAGGCAAAGGACTCTGAGCTCCCCACCAGAGTGATTTTGAGCTCAGCTGAAGGCGGTTGAGTCCAGGTTTTGAGCTTCAACCTTGTACTTCCTACATTCCCGATGACCACTTCAGTTCAAGTACGCGGGCTAGGTAATAGCGATCGTTTGGGTCGCGCCGCACACCATCTCTCCAGCAAGAGCAGATTTTTTTTTTTTTTTTTTTTTCCTCACGAAGTATCTACTTTTTTAAACGATTCTCGATCTACGAGGAGAATAATGACTAGAATTTCGAGCGTAAAAATCAAAACTGCGTGAAGCGATGAAGGTCGATATCACAGATTACCTCCTTTTCGGCTCTAACTTTTCCTCCTGTTATCTTGGCAAACACCAAACTTTTCTTATTTGCGAAGAAAATACCCACATATTAACTCGCTTTGCTAACACCCACACTTATTTGTGATTTTCAAACGTTTTTCGGACACTTATCTTAGGTCATTTTACTTTTTGATAGACTAGCGATTTCAGGGCAGCCAATGAAAACTGAAACGCTGCAAATTTTTTAACAGGGGTTGGTTATTCCTCGGACTAGGTGCATGGAGACTCATTCCTTCAACATGGGGAAATGGGGGAAACAATGGGTGGAAAATGATACCCCACACGCATAGGTACCAGAAATCTCGAAAATACATATTCAAAATGGGTAGGTAGGTACACATTTAGACCCATAACCTCATCCAGAGGGCGCTAATCGTTCCGGGACCCATTTTATTGCATTCAGCGTCCAAAATGTAGTGGAAAATGATACCCCACACGCCTAGATCGCCAAAAATCTCGAAAATCCATTTTGACCCCTACCCCGTCCAAATTTGGTCCGATCGGGCTGAAATGTTTCGAGGACCAACTACAGCTAGGGACCGACCCTCGACCTAAATTTCGGATTTTTAGAAAATTTACTACTACCAAAGTCGGCGTGGACGGCGAACGGTCATTTGACTTTTTTGATCTAGACACTTTGAAACGTCCAAAATTTGATTCAGCGTTCGAAATTAAGTAGAAAATGATACCCCACACGCCTAGATTGCCGAAAATCTGTTATTCAATATACACATTCTTACGACTACTTTCCAAAATTTGGTCCGATCAGACAGAAAGTACACGCCTTTCTGTATATCATTTTCGAGAATCAACTAGAGCCAAAATCGGGTCCTTGCGAGATTTTTGGAAAAATTTCTACCAACAAAATCGACGTGGACATTTGCTAATTTTGATCTAGACACCTTGAAACGCTCAAAAAAAATTCTTGTTTTTTTTTTTTTTTAAATTGAGAGCGAATTTGATAATCTAATATTGGTAAAAATTTTGGAAACTTATTTCAACCCTCATTAAAAAATGCAACCATCCCCTTACATTAAATTATTTACTACGTATACTGGAGTCCTTGTTCTATCCCTGAAGTTGGTTTAGAGAATTCAAAACTCCAAGTTGAACTGCATCGAGGTTCTCTATTTTCACAAGGTTGTCCATCATTGCAACAGCTTGAATTGTTAATCCGAAAAGTGCCCTTAGATCTTCAAGGCACATATTTTTCAATACAAACAGCTCCTTATTCGTGTAGTGACCTCTCTCTGCAGAGAAATCTCTGAATTTGTGTAATCAAAAACAAATTCTGTATAGCTGGGGTAATGAAGGCATCAAAAGGAATCATTGGAAGGGTTTACTTTCAAGACCTCTTCATCAGGTTCTTTTGAACTTATCTTTTTCATGCTTCACATGCCAGTTGATGAATTATCAGTCGACTTCTTCTTTTTTGGGCCTACAGATAGAAATGCTTGGTTTAGAGGAAACTCTTGACTTTAATGCAGTTGTCTTGATGAGTTCTACTGAGTCGTCATTTGGATCGCATTCGTAATCAGGGTCCATCTGAGAATCATCTTTGTACATCAAAAAAGCATCTTCATCGACTTTTGCTCCATTGTCGCCATCACTGCATATATATTCTTCAATCTGCATCGCCAATGCACGTGCAACTTCCTCTTCGGTTGTCCCCTTGGCAGCCATGTTTGGCCCCCACTTCCAATAATTTGTGAATTTTGATTCATTGAAATAAAGGAAGAGTGAATTTTGTACGATTCCAAAGCCGTTAACAGTACCAATACATCTGGCAGTTACATAAAACTGTTCATTGAATGGTATCCATGCGCCTCTGAAGTGAACTAGCATGCACCAATATGCACAGTACTCAACTCAAGTTGATTCCAGGGTAGTGAAAGGGTAACTGAGGGGTAGGAGAGCTTTTTAGGTCAGCACTGTTGGAGGATGGGGGAAATGGGACTCAACGTCATGTGGTTTGGCAATCATTTTTGTTTGAAAGTACGTCTAAGGAGCGAATGGATACCGTTATAGGGTTAAATCAGTAAGTTTTCTGAGAGAGTCGATTGCAATTATGGAAAGGGGGTGTAGGGCTGCTTCAGAAAATCAAATTATTGGAAGTCGTGTCATTTTGAAACAAAACACGGTTCAAAAGTGGGATGCTTAGAGCGCGAATTGAGAAAATACGATTGTGACGTCACAGAAAGACACTGTTGCCTTTGAACAACGGATAGGAATCCAAACCTTCCATATGGAATTGATCGCTTGATATAATAACACTGTAAACTTGAATGTCTTGTTACGTCGAGACAAGATGAATGTGTTGACCTTGTGTTGAATTGATTGTGATTCAATTAGTTTTGACATTGAAATTATACTGGGGAAATAACTTAGAACTTTCCAACAGCTCTATCGCCTCATATTGACATGGATTTTTGTATGATCTGAACAGATGTTTTTCTTGAAAATTACCTATTGATTTTACTAATTCATTTTCACATCTCATAATCATAATCGTTACACTATGAGGCTGGAAATGAAGGAAATGGCTCGAGAAAACGTTTGTGGATGTTACAACCATCTTGTTTCAACCTAGATTTAGCCACTCACCAGCAATACCGAGGCTAGTACCAGCCTCATACCAGGCTATCTAGAGGAGTAATAGTCACAATTAACCTCTCATGAGGTACTGAATGTATTTTGTACAACCCTGCTAATATATGTTCTAACCTGACAGCCTAAGATTCTAACCTTCTGTGGAACAGGGATGAGCCGGCTATGGTCTCCCTTTCCCACCAGTTCAGTTGGCTGCACTTTATGACCCCCCCCCCCCCCTCCCTTGACAACCGAATTTCTTTGCCTTTTCAGTTCCAACTATTTTCTATAACCTCAACTAGGAATGATTTTCCTTTAAAAGCTATAAATTCTCTCTCTATTTCTTATTGTCCAAAATACTCATCGGTGGAACGAGTATTTGTCACCGTTCCACTTCGGTTCCATTGTCCGTCCAGTTAAGACCTGCTTTCTATCCTCAGCCAGTTCCTCTGATCTATGTGCTTCTATTAGGCGAATTTTTCAAGTTAGCTGCTGACGAGTTTTTGAGCACGTTCCTGGAGTTCCAACGCAAGAGAAGCTCTTTTTTAGATTACTTCTTCAATTAAAACTCAGTGCTACGCTGCAAATCCTTCACAAAAATGCACCATGCATTCAAAAACCGATTTTCACAATACCTGTCACACTGAGTAACATCTCAACGTTCAACTAGGGCCTAAATTAGAACTATGAAGCAATATTTCCGATTTGTTCGGTGCTTTTTGACGGATTTTTTTTTTGGGCCATTGATTTTGGGTATTGAATCCTCACGTCTTGACACGTAAGCTGTATAATTTCCTAATGTCAAATTGAGAAGAAAAAAAGTAATTTCCGTTACTTATTAACACTTTGTTGAACGTATTGGTGGCCTTCATAATGATTAAATTATCATTAGTGAAATAAACAACCCTAAGCAGACCTACACACCTACATTTGTTGCTCTATTAAATTTCGACGACTTCGTTGTAAATTTGCCATTATCATGTTGTTGTGGAACATTCTTAGATTTGGAAATTCTCCATCCGATTAACAAGTACATATACGAGTACAAAGTTTCTTGAGAAATTTCTTCTTGTCAATACGAAAATGTCTGAGTTGTTCCAGTTAGAATAATAAACCAAAGGACTTGGTTATTTTTAATTATTTAATTGGTTCATTTATTACAGAACGTAACGAAAGTCATGCTTTCAACAAAAATCTCTTAAATAACTTGAGCAAGAAGCAACGTCTTTCTTGGTGTATGCTTTGAGAATTTTGCGTCAATCGACGATACCTATTTGCATGAGCTTACTCTAGTTTACTGGCATCATTTCGTCTTGCAGATGCCTCAATATGAAGGAGAAGACGAGATATTATGAAAATATTAACGTGGTTTGCTGAAAAACATCCGATAGCTACCGTGGTTCCCTTATGCGTACCTACAAGGTCTCTCTAAATTGAACAGGATATTTCTAAAGAAGGGGCAAACCAGTATTTTTTAATTCGATGAACATTTTCGTTGCGAATTGGCTTTAGGCGAAAACAATCTTATATTGGCCTTTAACTTGGAATTCAGAGGAAAAAAAAAAATAGTCGGCCAGGTATACGTTAAGAGCGAAAAATCTTCGACAAAAGGGTCAACAGAAACAACCCCGTTTATACGACAAAATATCGTCCATTCTGAAGAAAATATGAAACGCCAATGTCGCATAAATTTTAACGACTGCTTTGAATAGCAGGAGTTGTGATCGTATATTCAGTTTATACGTTCCATTTGTTTATTCGGTCGACGTCCATCGAGCCGCGTAGATGTCGTAAAAGTCAAGTGGGGTTGCAACGTTGGTTAAGTTCAGGGATGCGCGATTAGAGAATGAACTTGAGAGTCGCCAAGGGAAAAGGGGTTTATGACATCACTGCTCTACAATCCTCTGGGAAGGAATCTACTCGGTAAATTAAACCCTTGGCCGAGCGAGGGAAGAAAAATGAACCTGAACGTTATTATAGTGAAGTTGCGCTATGCCAAGGTCAACGCGCGGTTCGTCTCGAACCCCTTTCAATGACGAATGTACAACTTCAGGTTCTTTTGTTACGTCTGCTGTGTCTACAGTTAGATCAGAGTTTTGAAATGAATAGATACTTTTATAGAAACCCTTCCGCGCATGTGTGGACGTTATCAGCTGCTATCTTTTATCAAATTCGCAGACCAAACAAGCCCATCCTTCCATTTCAAGTTACACTCAGATCGAACTTTCTTACATATTTAATCTTATACTACAACTGTACCTACTATAATTAATTTGGATCAAAATAGAGGTGGTAGCACGTCAGCAGTGGTGACGTTCAAGCGCGTGAACCAAGAAGAAGGCGTAATTCCCAGGGCGAGACTGCCTTAACCCAACATGTACTCAAACTCAGTCATGCACCTTTGGAGGCCTCTAGAGCCCACAGATATTTACACATAAAGCACAAGTAAGTCTCCAAAGCTTTACAAGAGCACCTCAGGTGCCCATCGAATTCTGTGAGCCTAAGGAGTATCGAAGATCCACCGAGGAGTGCGCTCGAGAGCTATACATAAAAAATACCTGAAGCAGGTTTATAGGTTAATCCCCGTTACCGTATAATTGGAGCCTCTCCAGACGGAATATTCAATGTCAAATTATCTTTCGTGAGACTGCTAGGAAATTAGATGCCCATTTGTCATCAAAAACTCCGCTCCTCAAGATTTTGAATCAACGACCACCAGTCAAATGATGAAGACGCCTATTGTATAGGGAAATAGCCGTTTTCCTTCAACTTGAGACACTTAGGAGACAAAAACAGACAGGAAATCGAAAAAATCTGACGCCTTTTCTATAACCCATATTTCCATGTCCATTGTTCGCATTACATTCCCCAAAAAAAGCTGTGACAAGTACCTCCTGTCATCATTAGGACGTTTAAAAAACTAATAATTCCGCGTGAATACTTAATTTGTACAAAAACAACTCAAATAATATTTGATAAGTAGCAGGCACATGCGCGGTGTTATCAATGTGAAGAAGAAGAAGTGATAGACCACTGGACACCTCTTTTCTTTGTTTTCATAGTGTAGGCTGATTTCTTTTGAGTTGTTTTTGTACAAATTAAGTATTCACGCGGAATTATTAGTTTTAAACTGCTGGGTTTCATAATATGAAACCCTCTATTGGCCGCGTGAAGGTTGGGGTTGTGCAAGTGTAACAACACACAGGAAGGTTTCCCTAGGGCCAGGTTAAGCCATGAAGAGAGGCAGCAGTTTAAAAAGATGGTGGATGATTCAAATGGTTATGAAGAAAGTACTAATAACCCAAAAGTTTCTATAAATACATTGATCTCTTCTTTCTTGTGCGAAAAGAGATTATCTTCAATGTCTCATTCAAATTTGATACAAAAAACTCATATCCTACGTCTGCTAGAGGCAATTGGTCAAAAAACTCTCCCCGACCGTTTCAGCATACACAACTTCGTTGAAAATGATACCCCTACACGACTAGGCCACCAAAAATGGCAAAAAATTACTTTCAAAATACACTTTTACTCATAACCGGCCACCATTGGTCATTGGTTGACTTGGCTAAATATCATGTTGAGCACAACTGAGGCCAAAGTTTATGTGGAGTTTATTAAGAAAAATTTGGATTGTTCAAAGCGCCATTTTTGATCCAAACGGTGGACAATTTTCGGAATTTTAATTCATACGATTTAAAACGTTTGGAAATTGTCCTTTGTCGTTTCAAATACATTTTTGTTGTAAGAAAATTAGATCAAAATATCCGACAAATTAGATAATATATGTGATCTACCCCTTCAACCAGGGCCTACCTAGCTCAGGTCTCCATGCAGTTCACCCTTCCCCCACTCACTTTGACCGGGTGGTGGAAGAATCCGACGACGCAGTTAGTCTGATGGAAACGTTCGCCGGTGACAGGGAGTTCTGCGGCCCATGTTTATTATTTGTCTTATTATTTGATTATATTCGACTTTACAAAGTGCCACCTGACATAAGTTATTGTGTAGTCCCCCTACGCTCACATCAGAAGTGGGATAATGGACCCTGAATGCCGTGGTGATTCGGAAGAGATGGATGATGTGGGGGACTTTTCTCGCCCGGGAACTCCGCGTAATGAAGAGGTTTCCAAGGATCGTATTATTTCGTTATTGGAGGCACAAAACCGCGAAATGTCGGAGCAGAATCGGCGATTGGAACGACTATTGGAAAGAGCTATGTCGACACCTACTCAGCCAGGTACATCTTCCAATATCAGTTACGTCAAGCTTCCTGAATTTGACCCAAAACACGAAGGTGTCGATCCTAAATCATGGTGTGCGACAGTAGAATGTTGCTTAAACGAGAACATGAAAAGTGGAGGAGCCCTTGTATTGTCGCTCGGACAATCATTAAAAGGTGAAGCCGCCACATGGTTCACGTTCATGGCCAGTCCCGATCTCACTTGGGACGCCTTCAAATCAATCGGACGCGGTTGGCACACCTGCGTGCGTATTTTTTTCGTTTCTGAGATCACAACCCAAGGACAACAACGAAACCTACGTCACCTATGCTTCACGCGCATGATCCAGAAGCTCACAGCTAGTTGGAAGGGGTTGACACACGAGCAGATGAAGGTTCTCAACTACAAACGACCCTTGGGTCCTGTCAACGACCAGGTATCTTTGAAGAGGGGACATTTTTCTTCTCCTTCAACACCTCATAAAACTGGGCCTTCTGGGAACTGGGGATCAGTATCTCCACTTCGCTCTCCCTCTGCTCATTGATCAGCTGATTTTCGGAAAAGGACTCAAACAGCTTCTTCCTTCACAACCCCAACTAGTGACGTCACGTGCTACACCTGTTTGGCCAAAGGACATGTTTCTTCCCGCTGTCCCAAGAAAGAAGAGGCCCATCATCTCAAGAAGGCTTCAAGCTCCCAGCCAGCTGCCAAGCCAACGGAGAAGCATGTTGGATTTTGCCAAGTGAATCCATCTGGCACTCTAACCCACAAAGGTAAACTGTATTTGTACCAATTTGATTCTGGTAGCGAATGCTCTCTCAAGGGAATGAGGTTTAGTTTACAATTTGAGGGTTCAAAATTATTCAGATCAGTAGTATTACATGGATTGGGGGCATCATCTCTAAAGTGCACTGCCCAAATGGAGGTGAATGTTTTGATTAATGACATCAACCTTGACATCATCTTTCACTTAGTAAATGATGACCTTTTGCCTTGTGCTATGATTCTTGGTCGTGAAATTCTCTTGCCCGGTTTTGAGATGATTATTTCGGCTAATGGGTGCTTTCTGAGGACAGGTGCAATTCCTGAAAGGGCCATCATGATTTCTAATTAATTTGCTGACCTTGTCGTTGAAAGTTCTGCAGGGAGTGGTCAAAATCTTTCACCCTCTAATGCTCAAGAAGATGGTAGTAGTGTTTGCGATTTTCTATCGGAAATTGACTCTTATGAATCTGTGACTGACTTTTCAGTTGGATGTGTGGAGAGCCAAGCACGATTTGAGACAATCAAAACTGATCTTTCTCCAGATCATAGATCAAGCTTGATAAAAATATTGTGAGTTTTTCATGTCAGGTATTCCACAGACTCGTATCACAACAGGGTTGCTGGAAATCAAGCTGAATGATCCACAAAAAATCGTTTACCAGAAACCTTACAGGATGAGCCCAAAAGAACGTGAAATGATTCGAGACAGAGTAGCTGAGTTAGTTGAGGCAGGTATAGCCCGTCCTAGTCAATCACCTTATGCGAGTCCAGTTCTGATTGTGCCCAAAAAGACAGGTGATTGGAGAATGACAGTTGATTTTCGTAAGCTGAATGCCATAACAATTCCTCTGAGGTTTCCTCTCCCATTGATTGAGGACCAAATTGCAAGGTTGCGAGGTGCCAAGTTTTATTCTCAGCTTGACATGCTTTCAGGGTTTTATCAACTTCCTCTCCACCCTGAATCCATAGAGAAAACAGCGTTCATTACTGCTGATGGTCATTTTGAGTTTTTGACAGTCCCATTTGGATTGCGCAATGCTCCTAGCGCATTTCAAATTCTGTTATGTCAGCCTTAGGTGACATTGCCAATACTTTTGCTGTTGTGTACACTGACGACATTCTTGTGATAGGCGAAAGTTGTGATGAAGCTTTGAAAAATTTGGATGAGGTTTTGGCTTTGCTTACATCCAAGGGATTTTCCTTCAACTTGGCAAAATGCTCATTTCTCACAACTAAAGTATCCTTCCTAAAGTATCATTCATTGCGATGGTCCATCGTTGATAATATTCACAGCTCCATTTTTCATCTGGGAGCAGACAAGACCCTCGAGACGCTCTACAATTTTTATTGGTTCGAGCACATGGCCCAATTTGTTCGGAAATTTGTCAGTAATTGTGTGACTTGTAAGATGGCGAAAAGAGATTCAGGAGGATCACGTCATGTTGCCCTACATCCTATTGATAAGGTAGCTGAACCTTGGCACACAGTACATCTTGATTTGACAGGGAAGCTTAGTGGCAAAAAAAGATGCACGCGACTATTTGTTTGTTTTGATGGGTTCACCAAGTTTTGCCTTTTGCTTTACTCACAAACTTGAAGCTAAGAACGCTATTCAAGCTGTTCGAGCCACAATTTCGTTGTTTGGTCCCATGAAAAGGATAGTGGTTGATCAAGTTCTTTCACCTCGAAACAGTTTCAAGACTTTTGCTCAGAGTCCCAGATAGAATTGCACTTCATTGCAACTGGCTCCAGCCGAGCCAATGGACAGGTTGAAAGGGTTATGGGAACATTGAAGGACATGTTGACTGTTGCTGAGATGGATCAGCATCGTTCATGGCAAGACTCAATTGGGGATATTCAGTTAACATTAAATTCTACCCCTCATGCTGTTACTAAATTCTCGCCCATGGAATTGATGTTTGGGAAAGTAGCACGACCTATGGGTCTGATTGTTTGCGATGCCGCTGATGATACTGCATTTAATGTGCAGGTGTAACGGGGCGGTAAATTTCAAGCGCCCCGCCAAGAAACCTCGGCGGCGGGGGACGGAACGACCCCTCTCCCCTCCAAACGCCTAACTCCAGCTGGGCGGAAGGCGTGCCCTCTTTGGATTGGGTAGGCGATGGGCGGCGCAAGACACCCAGGGAGGAGTAGAAGGGGAAGGCGACGTGACGAGCGGACGGAGAGAACGAGCAATCCCCAGTCGTATCCGAACTCACGAGAAGGAAGGTAGAAATCTCTGTTTGCGAACGGAGTGAAGTGAACCGGGACATCGAAGTAAAGTGAACCGGGACATCGAAGTGACCCGGAACATCGAGGCGAAGTGAACCGGGACATTGAAGCGAAGTGAACCGGAACATCCAAGTGACCCGGGACATCGAAGTGAACCGGAACATCCAAGTGACCCGGAACATCGAAGTGAACCGGGACATCCAAGTGACCCGGGACATCGAAGTGAACCGGAACATCCAAGTGACCCGGAACATCGAAGTGAACCGGGACATCCAAGTGACCCGGAACATCGAAGTGAACCGGGACATCCAAGTGACCCGGAACATCGAAGTGAACCGGGACATCCGAGTGAACCGGAACATCGAAGCGAAGTGAACCGGAACATCGAGGCGAAGTGAACCGGGACATCGAAGTGAAGTGAAAGTGACCTGAAGGAACGATTGCATCGTGGTTCCTTCAGGGTGAGAACTCGGGAATTGGGAGATCAGCCAATTCCTATCCCGTAACAGTGGACCCCTATTACGAACTGAAAATCCCCCGTCGGACCCGAGTGTTGATTCGTTCGCGCCCGACCGACGGCCAATAGTCTAGGTTTTCCACGCACCGCCAGTCGTCGGACCTCCGTTGGAAAGAGCCTCGCCTCCTCCGACCTGGACGGCGTTCCCCTGACCGAAGCCGAGCAGCGAAGAACACATCACCCTGTTGTCTCCATCCAAAGGCGTTGGTGCACGTAAGTGGCGAAATAATTCTGTCTCGTACCCTAGCAACGCGAAAGTCGACTCCTTAAATCTGGCCCAAGCCCTGACGCGTAGTCATTAGAAAGCTGATCATAGAAATCGTAACTTGTAACCGTAGTATTGAGTATTTTGTCTGTTGTAGAAAAGCAAAGGGAGTTAGGGGAGAACATTAGCAAAACAACTGTATTTTTTTCCGTTATTCTAAATCAAACACTCCTGAGCCTTCAGCTACCACGTAAATTCATTGGCCTTCAGCCCTTCACCGTCTACCTACTCACTAATTAAATTAAGCCATAGTCAGTATCCTTCTCGGCCGAGACATTCCATATTTTATATTTCGAACAATTGCGTATTATAAACCAATATTGAACTCTTGCCTTTCACTTACGAAACCCCATTCCTCAGAGCTTAGTCAATTCAGGTGTACTGGGAGTCTATGACCGACCGTCTCCGACATTCCGAACGGTAAGTGAAAGTCTTTAGTCTCCCACTAATTTATTCGCCTAGGTCTATTTCTGGATCCCTAGCCCGTTAGGTGAAACGGCGGGTTACATCTTTTGGTGGCAAGCGGTGGGATATTTCAGAAATCTCGATTTCTGTCGTATCCACAACAAGTGATCTTGACCAGGCGAATATTGATGAGAAAAAGCTCTGAAGGAATTGGGTCGCGTTTTATAATCTCGAAATTTAAATTGTGCTAGTTATAGATTCTGAAAATTTAAAATTGTAAGAAACAAACAAATCGGCCCGAGTGTGAGGAAGTGAGTGAGGAGTCAATTAACTTCAAATCCGTATCATTTTTCTTTCTTTCCATAAATCAAAATTTAACTACTGGCTCATTTATCTAGTAGCATCACTCTCGTGAGGCCATCTGTTCCGAGACTGTCCCGGGTCTGTGCCGGGACTGTTCCGAGGCCCTCCGTGCCGAGACTGTCCCGGGTCTGTGCCGGGACTGTTCCGAGGCCCTCCGTGCCGAGACTGTTCCGAGGCCCTCTGTGCCGAGACTGTCCCGGGTCTGTGCCGGGACTGTTCCGCGGCCCTCTGTGCCGAGACTGTTCCGCGGCCCTCTGTGCCGAGACTGTTCCGAGGCCCTCTGTGCCGAGACTGTCCCGGGTCTGTGCCGGGACTGTTCCGCGGCCCTCTGTTCCGAGACTGTCCCGGGTCTGTGCCGGGACTGTTCCGAGGCCCTCTGTTCCGAGACTGTCCCGGGTCTGTGCCGGGACTGTTCCGAGGCCCTCTGTGCCGAGACTGTCCCGGGTCTGTGCCGGGACTGTTCCGCGGCCCTCTGTTCCGAGACTGTCCCGGGTCTGTGCCGGGACTGTTCCGAGGCCCTCTGTTCCGGGACTGTTCCGACGAGCCTTCAGCTCCAATTGACATCCCGATTCCGGACCCGTCATAGCTCTTACCAACTGGGAAGTCCTTTCTCGATTCGTGGGGAAATTATCGGTCCTTGGTGCGCAAGAAAGTGATCTATCAGTTCTGTAATTTTTTTTTATTTAGTTCTTTTGTGCAACAAGTGAGTTCGCGACCATGCAACGAAACAGCAGCCCATCAGTCGAGGGCGAAGCCATGATGAACGCCGTGACGGAAGCGATGAACAAACTGGGCGCCTTCTTCCGCGAGCCTGCGGCCTCTGGCATTCCGCGGTCGTTGTTTATGGAAGTCGACCCATGGAACCCTGATGAGCCGGATGCTATCACGGCATCCGTGTTCTTCCAGGAAGTGGAGCAAGCAACCCAAGAGCTTGACGAGCACAAGAAACTGCGATTCCTTCGCACCCGCCTAAAAGGTGGAGCCAAGCGATTCCTCCAGGATGGTCTTGGCGAAACCCCGTACACGACCGTGAAGAAGGCCATACTGGCATGGTATGGCGAGGAAAGTCCCGAGAAGGCGACCATACGACTCTGGACAGCCCAGAGAGACCCCGACGAGTCCATCCGACGGTTTGCAGAACGACTTCTGACCACGGCACGATCGGCTGTCCGAACCGAACCCAACCTGAACGAGGCCCAACGTCGGGAGTGGACAAGACGAAAGGCACTCAGCGCTTTTGTCCGCGGGCAACCGAAAGAACTCCATCTCTACTTGCAGGGTAACCCTCCGGACACCTTGGAGGATGCAGTGGAGCGGGCTGAGGGATGGGAGGACGTAATGAGAGCAAAGCAGGACTACGACGCTCGATGGGACATAGCCGCTGTCAGCGGATCAAGACCTTCGGAGCCCAAGAAATGCTACTCTTGCGGAGAACCAGGGCATTTTGCAGCAAACTGCCTGCAAAAACCCAGAAGCCCGCTCCGTTACCAAAACAAACCGGCCACGTTCGGCGATCACCAGTTGATACCGGTGCCGACGAAGTTACCACCGACCGTCCCAGTGCTGCCCTGTATGTACTGTGGTGATATGTCCCACTTTCCAGTGAGTTGCCCCCACGGACTCTACGCGGCCTTGTTCTGCAATTTCTGTGGATCCCGTGACCATTTGGAGGCTGATTGCCTGAAGAAGAAGAAGACCCTGCCCATCTCAAATCCGCGAATGCACCAGGTCAGAAACATCAGCACGACCCAGGAAACCCAAGCCAATCTCACGACAAATAACGAGGACGAACCAACCATTGAAGTCCACGGAGACGAGCTGGTGGCCTACCAGACCGCTGTGAATTGTGTCATGAGGCCCATGATACTGATCACCGCCGGCTTGGGGAAGGAATCCCGGCGAATGGTCGTGGATACTGGTGCTGCAGTGTCTGTCCTATCAAGACCTGTGCCTGGCATTGACATCCGCTCAACAACGTTGGAGCTGTGGGGTGCCGACGGACAACCACTGCCCGTGCTGGGGATCCAGGAGGTACGTACCACCATTGGTCTGGTTACAATTACACACCCATTCTATGTCTTCCAACGACCTGACTCCGGCTTGGATCTGATCGGACTGGACCTCCTGAGGAAATTACCCCTTGGCATACGCCCGGATATCGGCGTAGTGGAGATGAAAGAACCCACCACTGGGAAGATGATCTCCATCGGCGTGGTCGCCACTGACCCGGACCTCCACAGGCACATCCGTCAACTGAAGGGCGACGGGATGGCGCGGAAAGCCCAGAAAACCGCTCAAGCCACGAAACCCGACACCGACAACAACTACCAGGGCGGGCCAACCGTCGCTTCAACATCTGCCAAAGCCTCTGAACCTAGCGTCGACAACAACCACCAAGGCCGACTGACCACCGAACCAACACTACCTAGAAAGCCGCCGGTGGTACACCCTCCGATGTCCGATGTAGCAGAGTTCCCAATTGAGATCCGGGACAATCCCCCTTCAACCTCTGAATTGAAGCACCAGGTGCATCAGCATCTGACTCATCTGGCAGGACCCGACTACCAGTTGGTCAAAGACGGCCTGAGCCGTGTTCCTGTTGGCGCCATCATATTAAGTTTGCCAAAGGAACTTCTGATGGCAGCCCAATCCTTGGACCCCTGGATCTCCACCCTGACTGCTGACCCAGAGAAGCATCGACTAAAGAAGGAGGAAGAAGTCTGGAGGAAGGAGGTCGATGTGGATGGCCAGCGGATCACGGTGCCACTGATCCCATCCACCATGCGGCGCTGGTTCCTGACCAATTGTCATCAACATCAGTGGGCCGGGCACCCTGGCATAGAAACAACCACCCGTGTCGCAAGGCGGTACGGGTACTGGAAGAAGATGGTACGTGACGTCCGAGAGTTCGTCCAGAAATGCCAGGAGTGCCAGGAGAGGAACACTCCCCCAAATTTGACACCACCAATCCAGAAACCCGATGTCAATTACGAGGTCCAGGATGTCCTAGGGAAGACCACGCGTTACCACCTCAGCAGGCTCAAGCCAGCGTTTATCAACAGCGTGCCAGACGACGCCGTCACCCCCGACGTAGCAGAGGAGCCGCGCCCACCCGAGAGCCCTGCCCCTCCACCTAGCGAAGATAGTGGAGGGACGTGGTTGTCAGACCCTCTGGAATGGCCGGAACCAGTACGGACCGGAGAAAATCCTGAACCTGGGGCCCAGGGCCCTGGAAGATCCTCCAGCCGAATCCCGATTCCGATTAGGACGGCGTCCAGTCCATACGGGCTAAGACCAAGGCGCAAAACGATCGACTACGCGCAGCTCCACGCGGGGAAGATGTCAACACCTCGAACGGGATGAAGCACTTAAAAAAAAAAAAAAAAAAAAAAAAAAAAAAAAAAAAAAAAAAAAAAAAAAAAAAAAAAAAAAAAAAAAATAATTTTTCAAGTTTTGGGGTATACTCGTAATTTGTGAAGTAGAATAGGGAATGTCTTACCTGTAGAGTAAAATGCACGACACCAGTACTTGCCTTGTTTGATTAATGACCGTACCTCATGGGTCGGGACAGGACTGCCTTGCCACTCCCCTCTTTTCCTTGGTTTTCCCTTGTAATGGTAGCTAAAATCTAGGATTGTTGTTCAGCGTCTGGCTCTGTGCAGAGAGGGAGGTTGTCTGCATGATACATGAGCCATTGACTGACGTACAACGGGTGAGTCGGAGCGTGAGAGGAGACTAACAGAAAGGCCGGTTTGTCTGTTTCAGGGTTTAGTGGGAAAATAGGAGATCAGCGAACGACACCAGAAGACTATGGCGCTACCTCGACCGCGGGTACCATCGTCAATGAGCAGCACGGACTTGGAGCCCGGAAGTACGGAGTGGCTGGCCGTCACCTCCACGGTCATCATGGGGCTGGGCAAGCTGGTCGCGGCCTGCGACAGGATGCCAACACAGAGGCGGATTCTGCTGCGCTGCCTAGACGAGCTTGGGGAAAGCTTGAACGTTGGCGACTCGGGGGTGGACATGAGATCAAGATCGAGTGGTGGGTCGGTGGAGGTCGAGTCCCTGCGTTGCCGAGTGATCATGATGGAACAACGGCTGCAAGCCATGACCCACCTCAACGACTCATTCGGGTCGAGCACGCACCGCGCCACCCCTCGAGGATCGTCGACACCACGACCTGACAGCAACGTGGACGGATACCCCGCCCCTGCATTCACAGCGCCCGCCGCGGCCGAGCCGAGTATTGCCGACTCGTCGACTTCGTCCTCGGACTCCTCGTCATCCGAAGAAACCGCACGGGAATCAGACACCACCCCAGGGCAACCGCGTTCCGGCTCCTCTCGGGTCTCCACCCCTCGGCCGGTGAAGGTCGCCCTAGCCGATGGGGATGCTGGCGCTAGTTCACCCGTGGCCCCTGCCGATCCATCCAACATACCATCTTGGAACATCCGCGCCAGCGTACCTTCGACGAATGGGAGCGTCCTGTGCTGCATTTGCACGAAGCGACAACACCCGCCGACAACCTACCGCTGCGGTGGCTGCAAAGTGATGTGGAATCGGCTGGTGAGGAAGTGCCGGAACCTACAACCCACGGATCCCGCCTACCCGAAGCCCTGCTCCATCGCCGAACACCAGACGGACCGCCCACCAACCTGTGCCGCTTGCAGACGCTGGCGGTACGAGCAAGCGTGGATAGCAGCCAAACGACCTGACGCAATGCCCATCGCACCAGTCACCCCCACCGGAAGGAAAATTGCCGAGGTAGACCTCGGCCTCCGAAGATCGGAGGGGTGTAACGGGGCGGTAAATTTCAAGCGCCCCGCCAAGAAACCTCGGCGGCGGGGGACGGAACGACCCCTCTCCCCTCCAAACGCCTAACTCCAGCTGGGCGGAAGGCGTGCCCTCTTTGGATTGGGTAGGCGATGGGCGGCGCAAGACACCCAGGGAGGAGTAGAAGGGGAAGGCGACGTGACGAGCGGACGGAGAGAACGAGCAATCCCCAGTCGTATCCGAACTCACGAGAAGGAAGGTAGAAATCTCTGTTTGCGAACGGAGTGAAGTGAACCGGGACATCGAAGTAAAGTGAACCGGGACATCGAAGTGACCCGGAACATCGAGGCGAAGTGAACCGGGACATTGAAGCGAAGTGAACCGGAACATCCAAGTGACCCGGGACATCGAAGTGAACCGGAACATCCAAGTGACCCGGAACATCGAAGTGAACCGGGACATCCAAGTGACCCGGGACATCGAAGTGAACCGGAACATCCAAGTGACCCGGAACATCGAAGTGAACCGGGACATCCAAGTGACCCGGAACATCGAAGTGAACCGGGACATCCAAGTGACCCGGAACATCGAAGTGAACCGGGACATCCGAGTGAACCGGAACATCGAAGCGAAGTGAACCGGAACATCGAGGCGAAGTGAACCGGGACATCGAAGTGAAGTGAAAGTGACCTGAAGGAACGATTGCATCGTGGTTCCTTCAGGGTGAGAACTCGGGAATTGGGAGATCAGCCAATTCCTATCCCGTAACAGTGGACCCCTATTACGAACTGAAAATCCCCCGTCGGACCCGAGTGTTGATTCGTTCGCGCCCGACCGACGGCCAATAGTCTAGGTTTTCCACGCACCGCCAGTCGTCGGACCTCCGTTGGAAAGAGCCTCGCCTCCTCCGACCTGGACGGCGTTCCCCTGACCGAAGCCGAGCAGCGAAGAACACATCACCCTGTTGTCTCCATCCAAAGGCGTTGGTGCACGTAAGTGGCGAAATAATTCTGTCTCGTACCCTAGCAACGCGAAAGTCGACTCCTTAAATCTGGCCCAAGCCCTGACGCGTAGTCATTAGAAAGCTGATCATAGAAATCGTAACTTGTAACCGTAGTATTGAGTATTTTGTCTGTTGTAGAAAAGCAAAGGGAGTTAGGGGAGAACATTAGCAAAACAACTGTATTTTTTCCGTTATTCTAAATCAAACACTCCTGAGCCTTCAGCTACCACGTAAATTCATTGGCCTTCAGCCCTTCACCGTCTACCTACTCACTAATTAAATTAAGCCATAGTCAGTATCCTTCTCGGCCGAGACATTCCATATTTTATATTTCGAACAATTGCGTATTATAAACCAATATTGAACTCTTGCCTTTCACTTACGAAACCCCATTCCTCAGAGCTTAGTCAATTCAGGTGTACTGGGAGTCTATGACCGACCGTCTCCGACATTCCGAACGGTAAGTGAAAGTCTTTAGTCTCCCACTAATTTATTCGCCTAGGTCTATTTCTGGATCCCTAGCCCGTTAGGTGAAACGGCGGGTTACACAGGGCTCAGCCAGATCTAGCACTGATATTCCTTCTATGCGGGAGCAAGCGCTTACCAGGATTGTTCAACATTCTGCGTACAGCAAGAAACTCTTTGATAAGGGTAAAGCTAAAGTGCAACCTTTCAAGGTTGGTGATTTGGTTCTTCTTAAGCGAGAAGAGCGGAATATTGTGAAACTCGATCCTAAATATTCTGGTCCTGTTCAAGTTACTAAGGTACTACTTGATGATCGATATGAGTTAAGGACTATTGATGGAAGGCGTACTTACAAGTATGCTCATGATAGGCTACGTAAAGTGCCTGATGCAACTGAGATTAGCACCTTGGCTGTTGGCTCATCTGAGGCCACTGCCAGTCCCTGAAAGGTTTGAGACTCGATTGGGTAGTTCTGGGGTAGCTGTGGTTGTGCTGGGCGGACTACCATGATGGAGTGTGGATTAGCTTTTCGCTTGCGATGCGTCCGCTCCTCTGTCACTGTTTCTATGCACGTGTCGCTTGCGCTGTGTCTGTTCTCATTGGGCCTCACTTTTCGCTTGCGATGTGGGTGCTCGAGGGCAGTCTCTGTCTCAGTACACCTGCTGCCTTCCTCAGTACTCTCCGGGTCATTGATGGAGTTGCTCCATGTTGCAGTTTGTGCTTTCAGCCGCTGCGTCTTTTGGCCTTGCTTTTGGCAGGTCGTTTTGTTGGCTGTGTTGCCACCCTGTGTTGCAGTTTGTGCTATTCGCCGCTGCGTATTTTGGCCTTGCTTTCGGCAGGTCATTTGTTGGCTGTGATGCCATCCTGTGTTGCAGTTTGTGCTTTTGGCCGCTGCGTATTTTGGCCTTGCTTTCGGCAGGTCATTTGTTGGCTGTGATGCCATCCTGTGGTTGCCTTGCTTGTCTCACTTGCAGCGGGCTGATGACTTGTGTATTGTTCATTGCTTTCATGCTTTCAATTGAGGTTCTTTATGACCTTCTCCCTGTTACCTTCTGTATGCTGCTGCTTAGCACCTTGCTAGCGGCATTTGTTCCTCTTTGAAGGACTGATGCTGTTTTGTTTTGTTTGTTCCCATTCAGGGGCGCTGTGATTGCGTGGTCGCAATTATTGTCAGGAAGGCCGTGTGATCTACCCCTTCAACCAGGGCCTACCTAGCTCAGGTCTCCATGCAGTTCACCCTTCCCCCACTCACTTTGACCGGGTGGTGGAAGAATCCGACGACGCAGTTAGTCTGATGGAAACGTTCGCCGGTGACAGGGAGTTCTGCGGCCCATGTTTATTATTTGTCTTATTATTTGATTATATTCGACTTTACAAAGTGCCACCTGACATAAGTTATTGTGTAGTCCCCCTACGCTCACATATATATCAATTTTTAGAGGGTCATGTAGTTTCTCCTACAAGCTCGGTCTGCTGGTAGAATCTTCACAAACTTAACCTTAACCCTTAAACTGAACTCTTTTGAATATGACAAGCTACTCGGAGCTACAAGTCGATCAGTATCTTTCCACTGTTGATAAAGAACCAATGATCATCTTGGTAGGCAATTTGACAGTGAAGCAAACTCGTACTTACGTATGACAGGCCGTGAAACGTATTCTCGAGATTGCGATTTTGAAATCGATCTACTTACTTACATCCGTCAAAACCACCATTTGCATCCAGTTTCGTAAAACTGTCCCAACGCAAACCATATAACAACGTTGTTCAAAGTTGAATGAAGGGGTTTTATTCCGTTTTTTTCTCTCCTTTACATTTATCATTAGCAAGTCAATCAGGAGCTCACATTGGGATACCAAAGCAGAAAAAATCTGTTAGCGCTCAGTGGAGCAGTGCCGGCAGCTGAGGCATTTGGCGGAAACGAGCTTCGGTGATTTTTTGGTACCGTAGAGGGAATGACAACGTGCAAGTGTATATATATGAGCCATCAATGTTCCACTTGTATCAGTTTTCATTTGAACTCGTGTGCGGCCTCATGGAATACATCATTATCTAACAAGATGAACGTATTAGTAAGTACGAGATTCGTTCAAATGTTTTATAACTGAAAACGCTGCAATTCTTTCACAAGGGTTGGAGACTCATTTCAATCGATTCAGGGTCCAAAATTTAGTGGATAATGATACCCCGCACGCCTAGGTACCAGAAATCTCGAAAACACACATTCAAAATAGGTAGATAGATACCTATTTCGACCCATAACCTTTTCCAATGGGCGCCAACCGTTCCGGGAACCGTTTCATTGGATTCAGTGTCCAAAATTTAGTCGAAAATAACACCTTACAGGCCTAGATCGCCGAAAATCTCGAAATCCATATTTCGAAATACACATTTTGACCCCTTCATCCTCAAATTTGGTCCGATTGGGCTGAAAAGTTTTGATGTCCTTCTAGAGCCGGAAACGGGTCCCCGGAAAGATTTTTTAAAATTTTCTACAACCAAAATCGGTTTGGACGACGGACGGCGTACAGCGGACATTTTTTCATTTTGATCTAGACACCTTGAAACGCCCAGAAAAAAATTTGGGCCGAATTGGAGAGATTGATTTTTTGCATGAAAACATAAGTTGATTATCCAAGGAATAAAAAACAAAAATTGTACAAGAGTTGTGGTTTTATCGTTTTCTCAGATTGTGCTCACGGGTTTCTTGGGGTTGGTGTCTTCTCTTCCTTGGAATCTGCCGCAGCAAGTTCAAGACACCCCCGAAGTTGCTGCGGCAAAAGCAGCCCACTTGGCGGCGCTGGCGAAGGCGCACAAGAAGAACACCAAACCCACCGAGCAACCATGGGCGATGGCGAAGAATGCATACAAAAGCGTTGAAAACACGAACGAGTGGAATAGACAGTGGAAAGCGGTCGGTTGGAAGGATGACGCAGGGCAGAATGAAGACGGGACGTGGAAGGACGACGAGTCTTGGAGAAACTACGACGACGGGTCGTGGAAGGAAGACGATGAGATGGACGCACCAACATCCGCACCAACATCTGCTTCGGTCGAAGGTGAGCAGAAATGGAAAGGACCGATCGCACTTCCTCCAGGCTACGACGAACTAGGAGCTCCCCTACCAGTAGAAGACACGCCAGAAGTGGCTGCCGCCAAAGTCAAACATTTCCAAGCGTACGTCAAAGTCGCTTCGAAGCTCGCCAAAACTTCAATACCCAAAACTACCAAAAACATTCCCAAAACTGTCTTCAAACCCGCCCAAAACACCAGAAGGAGCACACCACCAGTTCCGGCTCCTGTGTGGGAGACGGACGTTCATCAAGAGGACACTCCAGAAGTGGCTGCTGCCAAAGCCGCTTATTACGCCGTTCACGCCAAGTTGAGAGCGTAGTTTCTCTTTACACGGTGACATCTCTAGTCCTCAGGAACTGCCAACTCTGATAAGTAGGTCTTGTTGTTCGATGTTGTTTTGAAGAAAATAAATGATTACTTCAGCACCTCCATTTTATACACCGGTCTAGCTACTAATCAACAGTTCATTTGAACCTAGATTTTCAGGACCTTTTAGGAACAATGATTTAAAAAATGGAAGATGAGTAAAAATCTATCCAATTACGTACATTTTAGTGACATCTAGAAGGAGGTCTTGGAAGAATGGTGGTTGCCTTAGAGGTCAGGACAAAGCACAACCTCAGGACAAGTAGTTTTGAACTCAATTGGTCTTCCCCAAAGTTCACAGATCCCAATGGAGTTAATATTATGGAGAAATCCAGGACCAGCTGTACTCGTTGTGTTGTAGTAGCTCAATTTTGCATAAAATCGATGTGTTTTGCACCGATGTCCGCATTGTAACCCTAGGCACTATTTACAATTTTTAAATACATTTTGAGCTGTGATTACGTAGTGAGCCGATTAACGCAGATTGAATGTAGGTTAAGGACATTTTGAAAATCAAGGGAAAATGATTTTCGTACACTTTTGTTTCTCCTCAAATGAGGCACGAGTAGGGTCTACTCGAGTACAAACAAATCTTGCATACCTATTCATATACCGCTAGTGGCTCAGGCCCATGCTATTTTGACTGTGAGGGAGCAGTTTTCGGGGAGCAGGAGCCGTTTTCGGAACCGTTCAGGCTCCAAAACCAGCTTTAGACACTCGACTGTTTATGGAGTCCACCGATTCTGACTCGTGGCCGTTTTGGGAAATGGGGTTTTCCCTCAGGGGAAAATTCCCTGTCCAGAGAGAATTCCAGAGATTCCCTGTCTGAGGATCCGTACATCAGCGTCTAAGCTTCTCAAGGCTTCTTGACCTCAGGAATTGACTGGTAAATGGTACAAACACTGCCGAATTTAATTAGATGAATGTTTATACACTCTAAGTGAGAGTATTGGTAGAAAAGCTTTAAAAAATCCTTGCCATTATGTATAAGTCTACAGAAGCTAGGAAGAATTTGGCGTCATTTTTGGAGGATTCTAATTGGGTTCAAATCGCATTCTTACTAACCAGTACATACCTCTTCGCGCCTAGATGTGTAAGCCCCTGGCTTACTGCTTCCAGAAAACCAAAAGGGAGGGAGCATGCGCCAGGATGCGCGCGCAGCTCCTGCCTGGATGTCGCATTTGGAGAGATCTAGCGCGCACTCGTTGCCAAGGCGCCCAACCTGGCAGTCGTTGCTGAGGCGCCCCTCGTCGCTGAGGTGCCCAACATGTCGGAGTCATATATAATTTTGTAACCCTGTCGTGCAAGTGCATCTCACTCAGTCCATCCTGGCTTTGTCCTGTGCTCGCTCTGAAGTGAAGTATACCGTGCTGAAGTCGACCAAAACTGTAATATTGTGTTCCCCATGAGACGATAAAGGACTCAAGCTAATTAAGCCTCACAGTGTACCTTTGGGGCAGCATGCCCCCTCCCGTTTTCCCTTTGACGTCGACGCCATTTTCGTCAGCAGGTATTGTTGCGCTTGTTCATTAATTGTATTTCATGTATATCATCATTTCATTTGTATTAATTGTATTTTATGCTCCACATGTTGTCTAATTTACTTTGTCGAATCACTTTGTCTTGTATCAATTCTAGCCCAGGTTGAGGCATATTCTCCTTTGCCACGTGTCCTTGTTTTCAATTATAATTCATTTTGTATCAATGTATTTTATGCTCATCCTTGGTATCCCTAGTTGCTCAGTCGTAAGTCTTGGACTTACATCCCGTATCCTCTCGCTAGGTCCCTTCCAAATTCTCCGAAGAAACCCGAATTAAATTATAGTAAATTCAAACACATTTTAATTCGAGAGAGGCTTACAGATGTAGTAACAAAATGCCTTTTCTTCACGTGAAAAATCGTGGAAAATTGCCTAGAAACTAAAAAAATTCAAAGACCTCGCACTCCGCGCGAGAGATATAATATAGTCGACAGACAATTTCTAACTTTCAGAAATTTCATGTATAAGAATGCAACATTTCAACATTCTACATACTATTGTAAGGGTTTGTTTTCGATTCGATATATGAATTCACAACGACAGCGACAATGACAATGCTATTTTGTTATTGAGAAGTAATATTGCTTTGGCGCATGCGCAGTTTCGGCCGTGACGATTTTTTGTTACATTCTATAAACTTTTAGTCTGATATCGCTGGATTTTGACGCATGCGCAGTTTCCACCGTGACGATTTTTTGTTACATTTTACTCTTTTTGCCTCGCTTATCGTAGTCTGTCGACTACAAAAAATTTGGCTGAATTTTCGAATGATTCTGACTAGTTTGATTCTGAGTCGTAAATTGCATGTTTAGCACACGAAAAAACTGGGCTTAATGTTCAGTAATAATTCCAAAAGTTAATATAACCTCCAATATTTATAAACTGGTAATAGAATTCTCATCCCCCGCGCATCATCAGTTATCCACAAATTACCGCTCCGGTTTCTCTTAAAATCCGAAACTTGATTTTGCGAAACTTACTTTTAATTACTCTCTTCTCTTCGTTTCAACGTATGGCAAGGCCTAGGCATTAGAGATGAGATATGGAAAGAAATCGTGTCATTTCAACTCTTAAGAGGTGGTAGATTGGGTACAGGTTCAGGAAATGACCCTAGGCACGGAGTTGAGCCTTATCAGAAGTATCGAGCGAGAAGAAAATACCGCAGGTCACTCGAACCTGCTCACATCAAGGTCAGTGTGTGATGGGCGTGTTCGTACTAGAACGGCGTTTCCTAATTACACGTCGCTGACATACCGAGGAGCCGCGAGCTGAGACGCTGGCCATTGCCAACTCCGTTACCTCGCGATCGAATGATATTTCCCACCCACTCGACGTGTCGTTGGCGAGGACGAGAAACACGAGTGGATTGAGTCGAAGGTTTGACTGACGGTACAACAGCTGTCACATCTGTCCAAGTTTTACTCGAAGTTTCATGATGAGTGCGGAATTTCAGCTGACGATACAACCACCTGATAACCAATCGATAAGAAAGAATGAATGTCCTAACAGCAAAACATTTCTAGTCAATTAACACAACACCTCATCACAATAGTTTTAAAAATAAATTTAAACACAGTTTAGAAAGTGTATTCACACCCTACACCAGTGTTTCCCAACCTTTTTCACGTCGTGCCCCACCTTAGCCTTTCTCAAATTCTTATGCCCCCCCCCCCTTCCCCCCATGTCAAAATGCATAATTTTCAATATCAAAAAATTGATTGATTGATTGTTCACTTGAGAAACTTAAATAATAGATTTTAGGAAGAAATCACTAGAAACTTGTTTATTTTAGCAAAAAATATAATTTTAACTGAAATTATAAGGCGAAAAAAATTAAATAAAAATATTTTCTAATTTATCATTCCAGTTCAGTGAGATCCTTGCGCTTGATGCATGCTGCACAGAGCTTTTATATTAGGTTCCAAATTAGATAGCTTCAGTCTCAAGTCTCCACGTCGTGTTATATCCAGCCGACTTCTTTTTTTTAACAGTAAATCATTTACAGCACTAAATCCACATTCAGCTAGGTATGAAGATGGAAATGGTAGCAATAGTTTCCTTGTGCATTTGGATAAATTTGGGTATTTGATTTCTGTTTCCCCACAAAGCCATGTCATCGCACCTTTTATATTAATTAAAGTTTTAACTGACTCATCATTTTGCAATTCTGCGAGTTCTTCTTGATACTGCATATTTGATATGTCAGGCAAATCCCTAACATTGGCTGCATCATCCATGTTGGAAAATCAATTTGTTTTAAATCAGAAAATCTTTCTTTAAAATCAGCCGATAAAATATTCAGATGATTGACAATAACAAGTAAAGCGGTATGAGTTACTTCACATTTTTGGAGCCAATGAAACTGTTCAAAGTTTTTGTTGTTAATTTGTTTCTGACATAACTCAATGAGAGTAATGAAACCAAATATCTTCGCTTTTGCATCGACAAGTGTTTTATTTGTACCTTAAAGTTGTTTATTTAATATATTTAATTTTTCAAAGATATCGGCTAAATAACTCACAAATGCTTTACCATCGATTGTTAACAGATACTTCATTTCAGGTTTGTCGCTTAAAAAATCACTAAGAGTATCAAACAGTTGCATAAATCTTTTCAAACAGTTCCCTTTTGATAGCCATCTTACTTCAGTATGAAGTAAAAGTCTCACATGGTCTTCATTTTTTGTCTTCAAAAAATAATTTGAAGAGACGCTCACTTTTGGCATTAGCTTTAATAGCATTAACACACTTTATTACTGAAAGTAGTACTTCATTGAGAGTGAGTTCCTGGAATTGCCTCTAACACCTCTCTTGGGAGAAAAAGTACACTGCGTAACCAATTTCTCTATCATCCTCCGAGAAATTTTTATTTTCGCTAACATTTCTTAAAGGGTGCCCGGGAATGGTCCGGGGGCCTCAGAGGGAGGGGGAAGGGGGGCATTCGGTCCATTTTCGAATTGCCCCCCTTAAAAATCAAATTGCCCCCTTGTGGGGCGTGCGCCCCACGTTGGGAAAGACGGCCCTACACAGTCCTAGTTAAACCTGTGACAAAATTTCCAACACTAAGGGTAAACAGTGTCCCTGAGACCACCCCTCAGACGACAAGGTCCCAGGGATCGTCAGTATCTTTCAAATTCCAATTTCCATGCCTTTTGGTTGGTTATTCCTTGAACAACCGAGATTATCTAGAGTATTTAATCACAGAAAGTTCGATAGAACTTTCTACATTCTAGTCGAAGAACCGATATCAAAATTGAGAATTTTTGTACTTACGAGCATAATTTGAACAATAAAAAGGCCTTTCAGGCGAAAGCAAAACTAATCAAAATTTAGAAAAAAAAAAAAAAAAATTCAACACATTTGAAAACAAACGGGCAAAAACACTAGAAAATTCGTAATTTTAACGCTAATGAGAATAAATGTTATATTTCAATGTTCAGACGAGTATTTTTCGTAATTTGTACACCTCATGTGGGCGCAACACGATTGCGGGGTAAATGCAGATGATCAGGATGCATGTGCAGGGTGAATTCAGCTCTCAAAGCATTAAAAATGTGTATTTTGAAAAATGTATTATCGAGATTTTCGGCAATCTAGGCGTGTGGGGTGTCATTTTCAACTAAATTTAGGACGCTGAATCTAATGAGACGGGCCCCGGAACGATTGGCACCCACTGGAAGAGGTTATGGGTCAAATTGGGTATTTATTACCCATTTTGAATATGTGTTTTCGGGTTTTCTGCTACCTAGGCGTGTGGGGTATAGTTTTCCACTAAATTTTGGACGCTGAATCCAATAAAATGGGTCCCAGAACGATTGGCAACCGCCTGAAGAAGTTATGGGTCAAAATGGGTATGTATCCACCCATTTTGTATGTGTCAGGATTTCTGGCGCCTAGGCGTGTGGGGTATCATATTCCACTAAATTTTGGACCCTGAATCGACTGGAATGGGTCTGGGACCCGCCAAACCCACTGTTTCCCACATTCGAGGAATAACCAACCCGTGTGTAAGAATTTGCAGATTTTTGATCAGGACATCATGAAACGTTCAGAATAAAATTTTGAGCTGAATCGGAGAGGTTGACCATTATCATGATAACATAGGTTGATTATTCAAGGAATAACCAACCAAAAGTGAAACCTAACTCCCTTTCAATCTTCTCAAATCATTGTCTCAATCATCAATCATCGCTTAGACGTTCAATAATGACTGTCTTAGCCCATTGGTCAACCACTTTTGGTCAAAATGCTACCGTCTTGAGTCTTCGTCGCCGTCTTCGTCGTAAAACGAAGCATGATCCTACATCTTATGGATATCATTTTATGAATATTTTAAAGATAACTCTTATTGCAAATCACCTACGTCAATTTAAGCTCAATATTCATAAGTACGCGGCACAGGAAGTGTAAACCTGATTTGTTGAATATTGATACGCTGTTCATTTCGTCGATATAATCCAGGAAAATTAATTGCCCGGCAAGGTCAACCTGTTGATTCGTGCTCTCCTCGTACAAAAAGGCGGGGGTTGACTTCCGAGTCTGACGCAATTTTCCCAACGTCCGCGCTTCAATGGGAAACTGGATCTCCTTTTAATTTCGCGCTAATGAAGAGTTTCTTGCTATAATTTCACCTCTGTGTAATAATTACTGAGTTAATGGATGGAGCGTTCCATCCCTGCGTGGAATTGGTGGGCTCGGCGTGAGGACATTTGATTATTAACGTCGTTAGTAGCCTTTTATAACTACGGGAGATATTCCAATATTAAGGTTGCTCTCATTTTATTATTTTGCTAGCAACCCATAAAATAACGTTTGATTGGGTTTTGAGACGGAAAATGTTAATACTTGAGGGTGAAATTCGAATATATTTTTGAGTCATGATGGAATTAACATAGTATTAACCTCATTTTCAGTCTATTCGGCAGACCCCAGACTCTAGTTGGACTTCAAAACTTTTCAGCCTGATCGGACCAAATTTGGGTGCTGAGGGCAGAGTAGGTGTCAAAATGTCTTTTTCAATAAATTGATTTTCGAGATTATCGGCGATTTAGGTGAGGAATAATTTTCGACTAAATTTAGACGCTAAATCGATTGGGGTGAAACCCCATGCTCCTGGTCCGAGAAATGACCATCCCCAGTGAACGAATTCGTAGTGTTTGTTGATTATAGATAATTTAGAGAGCTATGAACGAGATTTTGACCGTACTCTTCTTTCGAGAATTAAAAAACTGGTTGTACTAACCTGATCGGAAATACTCTCTTTTGGAGAACTCTGCCATGGAAACCTCCTGAAAGTGGAATTCCGGAAAAGTTGACACAACTGTGCCAACAAATTTGTACTTAAACTTAAAAAAAATTTTTTGTGTGTGTTTTTGTTTATGCGCTTATGCAGCGGCTACGATAAAAGAAGTATTTCACTAACAAGATAACTGCCTACTTGTGATGATGACCTTCTGTTTGATTCGCCGTAAATAAGCACAATCAACTAATAAAACTAAAACAGTAAATATATTTTCTCCTGAATAAGCATGAATCGTAGCGCGAGATGAGCCGAATTTTGGCGTAACACAACTGAATTTCAGGATGATGTAAATACGTAGTTGAAGTAAATAGTCTTGGAAGTATAAATTTAGGTACGTTCTATATAATGTTGGATTAGTGCATCAAATTGAATTAGTACCGTTTAACAGTTTGTTATATATTTCATCAAAAGGTTCTTTTTCATTTTTCATTTTTAAAACTTTTTTCGCTTCAACGGGTTTTATACGTTCTTAAAAGTACAAATGGTACTGTATTAGCACGATTTTTGAGCGGAAATTTAGCAGCAAAAGTCCAAATTTTAGGGGAAAATGATACCCCACACGCCTAGATCGCCGAAAATCCACAATTTGATCATTGAAATTCAATAGCCAGTTATTTTTCTTGACTTTGAGCTCACTTTTGATAGTCTAACTGACCGACACCTCCTAGGAATGGAACATTCTTTCATATTCATAACAACCTGACTTGACGAGGTTTCAGTGAGTGATCCAACTCATAAGTGACGACGAGACAACATGCAAAATTTCGTGTATTTAAAATCTCACAAGTTCAAAAGAACCGATTTTCCAAGAACCAATTCATAAAGGATGTGATCCACATTCCATTTCAGATTTGAATATTTATTACTATTTCAAGGTTGAGGGAGAGTACTTGAATTCAAATCGTGTTTCATAGCGGTTTTCCGCGCAATTACCAACCGAAATAGATATCACGCGGATATCTTCAATTTCGTTATGCGGTTAACGTTATAATAACGTAGAGACGGATACAATGACGACAAATTACCTCGAAACCGGTTGAATTGGGACGTTGTATCGTATAAATACGCCTATTAATATCGAGCAAGGATTAGAATTGAGTTTTGATCAACTGAAACTGTTCACGATGAGGTTTTTGGTAATTATTTTCTATAATGAAATGCGTAACAAATTGTGGAAATAGCGTCAGAAACGACGAAATTGAAATGGGCAATGCGGAGATTTTATGTCAGTGCGGTCCATAGAATGGAAATATTTTGTAAATATAAATATAAAAATAATTCCACCCATTCAGCGTGGACTTTCCAGAAATAGTAATTTTATTAATTCTTTTTATTAATTAATACTTGAGCAGTTATGGTTTTCATTTTTTTAAATGTAAATTGATTTAACTAATTAAGCCAATATTTGTTTCATAATGTTTCTGCCCGGAACAGGTGATTATAATTCCTCTTCTGCTGACGGCACACGGTCAGTTCTGGTCCGGTAACGACGTCCGCCAGCGCGCGGTCATCTATCACGGACACGGACGCTCGGAGATTGGTCGTCACCCATCGGTAGACGTTTGGTCACCGACGACGTCCCAATTCACCTTTCGCGACTCCCTCGCCCTTCAAGGCCCCGTCGTCTTTCCGACGGGTCACGAAGGGATGTTCCACGCTCCGCAAGTGACGGAAACGATCGACGAGGGTCACGGACGTCCGTCGTCGCCTGGCCTTTTCACCCCGAACTTCCCGTGGTCGAATCGTCGGATAACTTCGTTGGGGGATGGAGCTGGTGCCCGTGTCACGTCGAGACTGTCCTCCGCTGTACTACCACCCATTTTTGACTAGCCCCTCTAGACTAGGGTTCCACCTCATCAATACTATTGACTTAGGATAACGCGATTGTCTGAACGTGAATTTCAAATAAAATGAATTTCAGTGACGGAAAGTAGGAGAGAAGAATGAGGAAAATATTGGTTGACTTATTTTTTGAAACTCAGCTATCACTAACCGATAAGGTTAGCAGCCCTCAAGGAGCAGATTTTACAACTCATTTTCAACAAGAAATGTCTCTCAGGACTTTTATTTCCCTAATTATTCTCAATTTAATTTTTTTTTTTTTTTTTTTTGTGTTTTCGACTTGACTTTACTAAAACGGCCATAGGTACCTCAATTTACAAGATAATCTCAAATCTAAGTAGTCCTTGGAAAAAGCGTCAAATTTTCTTGCTTATGGGCTCTTCAATTATTCCGATAAATGACTATTGATATTCACTAATTTAGCCCAAAGTTGGAAAATAATGAAAACAGCAAATCTTGTTCAACTTTCTGGTAAAAGAGACATTTTTCCTCTGTCCCGCGTTCTTTCGTGAAAAAAACTTTCCCAAAATATTAGCTTTTCAACGATATAGTCAAATTTATTTTTGTGACAAAATTTAGGGGTGACAATGACTTTTTAAGTAGAAAAAGTGAGACATTTCTACCAAAATCATGGTTTCTGATTAATGTAATTCCACGAAATTGAAAGGTAAATGCCTACTGTTGAACTTTTTTTCAATCAGAATTGAACTTTGACACCCCCAATCCCTTGAAAAAAACTAGGTAAGGTGCTAATGTCAACTCTCGAACAAAATTCAAAGTGGGGGGCATATTTGTGTCGCCTACTGCGACATCTGTGGGCAAATAGTACAAATATTATAACTCAACAACTTTCGACCTTTCCGTAGGTACGTTGAACTTCCTTTAACACCCCCACCAAAGTAAGTATAGGACCCTCCGTCAATCATTCACTCTAGTGGAACCGATAAGACTCACCCTCCTTCCCCAATTTTCTAGAATATTTCACTTTAATTGGTAATAAAGCTTCCCCACCGTCAACTTGGTTCGTTAAAACTTATCAGGATCTGTGGGAAGGGTTCAGGGTTGGCCACAAACTCGGGAGTTTATACGACACATTACCGAAGATTAAAAGTTACTTCGGTAAGTCACCGTTATGAATCTAAGGTTTGACGGAGGTTGTGAGGCATTCACCCAAATCATTCGCCTAAAATCAATACTATACCTCTCTGTACTCTGTATATTTATGAAAAAATTGAGCTCGAGCTTATAGCTCACAGGCTTTCCGGATGATTTTTCCTTTCTTTTTCTTTTATATTCTCTATTTTAGAATTTTTTGGTTCAATAATAGTTATGTTAATATAATGTATGTTTATTCTTCCATATTGGCACTTAGTTCACCATTTCATGCTTTGCATTGTTTCTGATTTCCTGAACTCTGCTGAAGAGCACAAGTTTTGTAAACTTATTCTTCGGTGGGCAACGGTAATTATTTGAGTTATGTTAAATTTTTCAAATTTATATAATTTTATCTTTTTTATTCCCTTTAGGTTTGTGGTAAAATTTATGTTGTTGCCAATAAATGAAGTTTTCGAGATCTCTGGTACCTAGGCATGTGGGGTATCATTTTCCACTAAATTTTGGACCCTGAATCGATTGGAATGGGTCCGGGACTCGCCACACCCACTGTTTCCCCCATTTTCCCCATGTTGAAGAAATGAATCTCCATGCGCTTGGTTCGAGGAATAACCAACCCGTGTGTAAGAATTTGCAGCGGTTTTTCATCTTTGCGGGCTCCTGCTTCCTTACAGAATCCAATAAATACGCTTTCAATCGGTAGTTGTAAAGGACATTTGTCTACTCATGAATCACTTATGATTTTTTTGATATTTTAGAAAGAAACAAATTCAGTCGTCTTTCAACGACAGAAAGTAAACGTGACTTCGACCGAGAACGCCGGTAATGTTGCACAGTGCCCCAATTAGGGTAGTTGAAGGTGCATTACTCAATGTTAAGGCCGCCAGTGTTTCGGAGTCTCGATCAGTCGACCAAACGATTCTAATGATGAAAAATACCGTCCGTCCTCGCAATCTCTCCAACGAAGAGCACGAACCTTTTTGGCTATACATGGTTGGGCCGTTGGAATGACCCATTGAGGGAGTTTGTGCAACACGACTCCACCTATATAAGCCAATTACTATGGGAGGGTAAACATCATTCTTTGTTCGTTCTTTGTCTTGCACCGAGCTACTCAACATTATGAAGACCCTGGTGAGAAAAACTGGAAATTATAAATTTTGAATTTTTCTATAAATTTGCAAAAATAATATTAATTTTTTTAGATTCTTATATTCACTACAAAATTGTTTTGTGACAATTGTAATGTGGGTGATAACACCACATACCTTATTGGGTGGAGTCAGGGATAATTGAGCGCACGATTTCTGGGATGAAGGGGTGTATTCATCAAAATACAACTTATAAATACAGACTTTATAAATAGAGGTTGTCCCACGAGTTGTCTCATCTTTTCGAAAAACCTTCCAAATGGGAGTAAACAGAAAATTTTTGTTGTAATCTTAATTTTTTTTTTTTTTTTTTGAATGATGTCAAATATTTGCGCACCTGGTACAACCATGTGCAAGTTCTTATTTCAAATGGGAACCTTAACTGTGTATTGCAGATTCCAAATCTACTCAAAATTTCATAAAGATTTGATCCCTCAATCATTTTTGTTTTATTGCGAGCTACCGGCTTAGCGAGCACGCAAAGTTGCGCAAACCCAAAAATGTCAAATTGATCAATGATGGTGTAGGTACCTACTCTAATGTGTGACACATGAATTTTCATTGTTTTTCAACGCTAATTTGCTATTCGTTTCTAGATTCGACTCAATTTTTGCGGAATAATGACCAGAATTCGTTCATTCCACGATAAAAAAGCGCGCTAGAACTTATTTTTCTTCGTAAAATAGAGGTTTTTTTTTTTCAAAAACGATTTTCTCTCCGATAAGTGAGATTAGAGTGGGACAAACATGAACTGCACCAGTACCTTTTCAATTAAAAAACTTCCAAAGCTTTTAAAAGAGTCTTACGTCTATCTCGAATCCACGCTTAACCCAAGAAAGGCACCGCTATTCCATAAACGTTCAAATCGAGTAAACTTTACTTATTACTCAAATATACAGATGTATTTACTTTTTAGTAAAAATGTCGAGATCACATCTCGTGTTCACTTTTCAGTCTTTTCAGTGTAAATACACAAATAAACTAAGTATATAAACATTTCAATCATTACTTTAAAACACATTTTCTGCTAACTTTTCAGTATTTTCAGAAAAAATATGAAAGCAAGTATATCGAAATTGCAATAATTACAAATCACGTCTTTCACTCACTTTCTAGTCTTTCCAGAAAAATATCTTAACAAGTATATATCAACACTGCGATAAAAAGGATTGCACTTAAGCAAAAACTAAAAATTACAACTGTGCACCACTTTGTATTCATATCACCATATTATTATTACGTATTGAAGAAGAGGTAGCAAAAATCTGCCATTTAACCAGAAAAAAATCATGAAGAGCATAGGAATTGTATAAAATGAATTTAGGAGGACCTAAAAATATTTACAAAAAGTATGTAATATCACACTTCTCATCAAAGTTCTCTCATCACGAAATGAAAAATAAAAATCTTGAAAAATATGTAAATTAAAAAAAATCCACAACTTTCACACATTTTTACTTGAAATTTCGGCAGATTGGGTCTTCACGCTGCTTATAGTAGGTAGGTAGTAGAGGTATATGCATGCTTTTGGGTTGGACACCTTGAACAGTATATTTGTAATCCTTTTTCTTGGATGGCTCTTGAGCTTGAGCAGCAGGTGCCTCTGGCCCCTGGTTGGATTCTAGGCTTATGCAGTCAATGGTAGCGTTGAGTCAACTTTACTCACTAGACCTAGGTATGATGGGATCCTCATGTCCACTTCGCAACTGTTGCTTGACAAGGCTAGGCAGAATCATCAGAAGATAACGGTGATGGAGTAAATCTTAGTCACATTACCTTACTAGGGTTAAGAGTGACCCAAAATGAAAACACTGTCGCAGATCCTATTCGCTTGCCTGGTTGGCGCTGCCATGTCGCAGTACTGGAACCACCCTCAGCAGGTCCTCGACACTCCGGAAGTGGCAGCAGCCAAAGCCGCTCATTTGGCAGCTCTCGCTCAGGCCCACCAATCCGACCAGTCGTGGCAGGCCCAGGACCGTTCGTGGGTGGAAGACGATGGCTCGTACAAGCCTGAACTGTACGAGAAGGAAGGGAACGAGGCTGACGACAGGTCTTGGTCTCCTCAGCCCCAACATTGGAGTCCTCCTCAGGTATGGAATGGCGATATCGACTTTGTTTCAGATCAAAATAATTGACGAAAACATCCCAGGAGTCTCTTTTGGAATTGTTATTTGGGTGCTATTCGTCCAACCATCCAGCAAAGAAAAGCAGAATACGCTTTCTATTCGCAAATCCATCTTGTACCGACTACCAAATTGTAACGTGAAAACCTTTATAATAGACGCACTGATTGACCACCGACAGATTACAATTATTCACTACATTGAGACCTGACTTAAAAAAATATCGAAATTCACAATTTTTGAAAACTAATGGGCGAAACCACATAAAATGGGACATTTTCCAAATTCCTAGTTGGTCGACGTCGGCAAAGACCCCCGAATTCCCTTGTCTACGTGACTAGCCCCTAGTCTTCTGACTAAATGACCTTACTAGTAAAGGTGGAGGCAAATTTGGAGCACGATGGAGCCGGCTCCGTCGTCACCATTTTAGCGCCCGTAAGGGGGAACGGCGACGTCACCTCGCGTCTTCAGAATGACGCGCAAGAGGTGTATTCGAAGCCTCTTTTGCACTGGGAATCGTCATAATATGAAAGAGCTAAAAAGCCAGTTATGGTCGTTGAAGAATCTTTCGAAATTTGGGTTTTACGACACGATATATTCTTTGTACACTTATTGTGGCTACATTTTTTTTGTTACATTTTTTTTGTAAGCTTTTGTTGTAATCCCCAATTTAATGTGAAATTTGTTGGTTTTTTTTAATGGAAAAATATTTGTTATTGCATTAATATTACGGCCCTAAGGGTAGAGGGCCTGCACATAAAGGGCAAAACGAGTTATTTCGATACAAGTGGAGGAATGAGAAGAAATTTTAATTTTGTTGATTGAAAACTGTTAACTCCTACGCTGTTTGGTCATCAAGAGCTAACTCACAGTAACGCACACAGGCCCACCACGCTCCTCAGGCCCACCACGCCGCTCAGCCCCATTGGGAGACCCACGAAAAGAAGTGGACTGGCCCCGTCGCCCTGCCCCCAGGTTACGACAAGAACGGCGCGCCCCTCCCCGTTCTTGACACCCCGGAAGTCGCCGCCGAAAAGTCAAAACACTTCCACCTTTACGCCCACGGAGCTCACGCTGCCGCCGCCGCTCACTCCGCCCCCGCTCACCACGCCGCCCCTTCGTGGCACCAGTGAGACGTCACATACTGACTTGGGCTCGTTGACTCGGCCTTCAGCTCTGAACAGTTGTTACTAGTCCTCGCCAATTTGTCAGTAAAAAGCGAATTAAATGTTACCTATTTTGAAAATTACTTTGATTTATAAAGAAAACACTCCTCGTATCCACTGTCTCTGGAAAAGAAGTAAGTATCTCGTCAACTCTTCGTATTTATATCGGGTTTCGGCCCGATCTTTTTTTTTTTAATCTTGTTATTAGAATTTAGCCTCAACTTATTCAGTGAAATACGTACAAAGTACCTACTATCCGTTATATCTTCCTTATTACTTTGAGCCGAAGGTGGTCGGTTCATTCTTTTCTGAGCCAAGGGGAGTAAATAATTGTTTGATATTGTTAAAAAAGTGATTATTTCAAGGTTGTCAGAGTGCTGGGGAATCGATCGTTTAACTGGGTCAGCAGAACGGTTTCACCAGAGCCTGAGGAAGAACCAGCTGATCGACGAAGTGTAATAAATTCCTCCAAGTCGGATATGCAGCTCTCGGAGAGGTTCCGCTTCGACGAGTCACGAAAGCAGATGAGCGGGGGCGACTCGACGTAACAGGTTGCTCCGTCCGCTCAGCTGCTCATCCTTGACCGTCGGACGGAGGCGAGAAACCGCTAAATCTGACTCATCTTCGAAGACGAGCCTTCTAGTAGACGTATCAGTAGCGGGTTTCACGCGATCGTTGCTCGGCGGCTCCCGTTGCTCAGTGCGCTTTCTGAACAGTCGATCACCGGGGATTCCACCGCCTTGTACCTCTCCGCCGCGGTGGATGAGCTAGGTTCCTGTGGGTTCTTCAGGAATGACGTCATCCTCTTTGGAGGTTTGGCCACCTTGGCTTTCCAGCCAATTTAGACCTTAATTGTCACCTTTGGTGGGGCATATTGCACGGAGAACAGCCTATTTTGGCTCTGCATGGATCCGTCTCTATCCAATACCTAAATTACTCAATGGCGAAAATATAAATATTCCTTGAAAAACTCGTAATAATTCTAAATTTTTGAAAAAAAATGTAACAATATTTAACTGGTGTTGCGCAGCTCCATAATTATATTGATAACACGGGGAGAGTCTAAGTAGGTGAGGCAATTTTCAATTTCAAACTTTTTTAAACATCAGAATGAAATAACTTTAAGATCAATACTACAAAATACCGCCGATTACTAGATACAAAAATAAATAAAAGAATGGAAAATAACTATTTGACAAAAATAGTGAACTTCAAAGTTGCAAACGTCACAAGAAAGGACTGAAAATGTTTCTCTGAACAATTTTGTCACCGATACCTTTTTCAAGTTGTCGATGGTAAAATTTCGGTATTTATTAAAAAGGGTTACAGCAGAACAACAGGGAATCGATTGCCGCGCGATGTATCGAAATTAGAATTTTTCGCGTGAATCGATATAAGCGGTTTCCGACAAAATGATTATTCTATCACAACCCCAATCCCAGAATTTTGCCTATAAACCTAGAAAGTCCATCATTGTAGGTAATTATTAGAACATATTTTCCAAGCCATAATATGGAGGAAAAATCCAAAACTGCGTCAATCAAACCCCTTTGTTCTGAAATAAGTAAATCGCTTTGAACCTATCAAATTTTCTTTCTGAAAAAAGAAATGGGTTGACAAAATACCCTCTATAATCTTACTGACACATAATGATGACATAAATACGTTTTGATGTTTTTGTTGTAAAACCCGAGAGGCCGCACGATACACAGTAAATATACAGTAAAAGTATACTGTATATATGGACGAAGGAATCAATGAAAATACAGTTTCGAAAATATAGCCAGTAGTCAGTTATTTGGATAGGTACACGATTTCTCAAAGGTAATGTGTAAGTACTCAAGTCTGAAGCGTCATAAACTAGAAAAGTATCAACATAAATCACGATCGACGTCGCAAATTGTTTGTAATAAAATATCGTCGGCGTAAAATGAATTTTTATTGCGATAAACGTCGGGAAAAGTGAGCGAAGCTCTTCCAAGGTAGCTATTTTCTACCGGTTTTCCTCTCGGGCTTCTGACGAGAATAATACTCTTGGAGAGTCTCTACTTGCACTCTGTTCAACATTTCCTTCGGGAAAACTCTGAGAAGCTTCCAAGCGATGTCGAGAGATTCGAAAATAGTTCTATTCTCGTACGTTCCTTGGTAAAGGAGAAAAATCACTGCGAATTCTTTCGTGGTGGTTGGTTATTCATTGGGCCTGGCGCATGGAGATTCATTCCAAGTGTCCAAAATTTGACCCCACACTTCTAGGAATCCGAAATCTTGAAAACCCGCTTTCGAAATAGGTAGATGGATACCCATTTTGACCCATTACCTCATCCGGTGGGCGCCAATCGTTCTGGGACTCGTTTCATTCAGCATCCAAAATTTAGCCGAAAATGATACCCCACACGCCTATTTGGACTTTTATTTGGGTTTTCTGCGCAGAATCAAGATTTTTAGAAAAATTTTCACTACTAATATCGGCGTTATTCAAGGAATAACCAACCAAAAGGGCAACAAACGCGGAGTAATGCATTAAGAATTAGTAATGAATTTACCTTGGGCTAAAAATTGAGATTCAAATTTGCTCAAAAATTCGAGATACAGTAGGTCGTCAGGACCTAACGCTTCTTCGCCTACAACGGCTTTCATTCCTTGAACGTCCTTGCCAATGGCGTAGCAGGCATACTGAGTAGATAAAATAGTATTAGTATATAGAATACTCCATGATATATGGCAACCTATGCAGGCAATTTAGCCGCCTGTAGTGGAACTATAGCCTGTTATAATATTGGTATCTAGGAAATAACCCTATACATTTCTTGGCGCTACAATGACTAAAATAAATCATCGAATGATCGATACGAGCTCACCAATTGGTTTGACACTTCAGAATGATCTTTTCTCGTCATTCCCTCGCCAATTGCAGACTTCATTAGCCGAGATAATGAGGGAAGGACGTTAATTGGGGGGTAAATCTGCCGATTGTGCAACTGCCTGTCGACGTAGATCTGCCCTTCTGTTATGTATCCAGTCAAATCTGGGATGGGATGCGTGATATCTGCGGATATAATGTAATTATTCAACTTTTAATATTTAATATATTGAGAAAACATTTTTCTGAAGCACTGTAGCTCAATGATTTTGATCAATTGATATGCAAAGTCCGTTTTCTCGTAGCTCTGAATAAATTCAATTTCTTTGTATTTTGGACTGCTGTACATAAATCTGAAGTTCACAACAGTTTTGGTTAGTTATTCCTTGAATAATCAACCTATGTTGTCTAGACGTTTCAAGGTGTCTAGATAAAATTAGCAAATGTCCATCCTCCGTCCACGCCGACTATAATTGTAGAAAAATTTCTAAAAATCTGAAATTTTGGTCAGGAACCCGTCTCCGGCTTTAGTTCACCCTGAAAACTTTTCAGCCCGTTCGGACCGGAAAAATGGATTTTCGAGATTTTTGGCGAGATCTTTTTCCATTACATTTTGGACGCTGAATCCAATGGGACGGGTCACGGAACGATTGGTGCCCACTGGAAGGGGTTATGGGTCAAAATGGGTAGGTATCTACCTATCCATTTTGTATGCATTTCGAGATTTCTGGTACCCAGGCGTGTGGGGTATCATTTTCCACTAAATTTTGGACCCTGAATCGATTGGAGTGAGCCCCCATGCTCCTTTTCCTTTTGTTTGCCAAAAAACGCAAAAATTTTTACAGTTATCTTGAATCTTCAGAGTAACTCGAAAAACATATCGAATGAGCATTCTAATTTTCCTGATTTTATGAAATTTACACCTCTGTTATAAACTACCAAGTCTTCAAAATAATCAAACAAAAATTTTTCATCACAAAAAAAAAAAAAAAAAAAATGTTTTGGGCAAGAATGACAGTTGCAAGACATATATTTTCGTTCAGGAGACTGAAGTACTTAAAAAAAATTTACAGAAATTTAAATACTGCCACGCCACGAATTTATCGCTATTTTTTCTCCGTCGCCTGGACAACGTAGCTACCCTGAAACCAATTAAACCAACCCTTAAGTACCAAGAAAAGCGAGCGTTCATGCTTGTAAGATGTGAATTTAAAAATTTTGTTTTACTAGTGGTCTAAAAATGTCATTTGGCGGAGTCAGTAATATAAATATTGCAAACTCTGCAGTCGGATTTACCGTATAAATCACCATGTATGGTTTTATACAAGCAAATTCTAGGTGTATGGTTTTATTTGATTGCAATTTATACTGAGTTATTACAACTATAGGTCTATAAGCATAAAAGGCAGATTATACTGTCTACCGCCAAAACTTCACAATCGGCTCAGTTTGGTGTCTTGATTTGATGAGCCACAGTATTGTTTTTACAAAAATTAAACAGTATAATTGAAGAGGTGATTTGATTAATGCGCAATTAATATCTCATCCGATTACTTCGGTAAACATCCAAAAGGTAATATAGCAATTCAATGGCCATTTCCTGGAGTGCAGCGAGGGTGCTAACTCATTATCGAGGCCCATCAATATTCATTAGCCGGTATATTGATGAGTTGCGTGGCTCGTTGTAAGGTGAGGACGTGGGAGGAGTCAATATTGTAGCGGGGAATAGGAGATCATTCAATTTTAGCATTGACTTGACCTTTGGTTGATACATAAAGTGCGCCTGCGTCAATTTGTGATTATTGAAGAAACGAAAATCATTTTTAAAATGAGCCACGTGAACTTTTTGGGGCCGCAGGCAACTGGTAGAAGTAGGGGTGGGGCTGACGTCACGGATGTGGTCAGCTTCTATAACCTATAACCTACTTCCACTAACGGAAACTACAGCCTTAACTACAGAACTCCTGCATCCAGACCCGCTGCATTTGGATCTTTTTGTCCGAATCAACTTAAATCCAAATTTCATGCTGTAGGTATATATGATCTAAACTGGAGAAATGAGTCTTGAGCATAAAGGAAGGTAACTATCTAGCATCCACATGTGTGACGTCACAGTCGTAGTTTATTATCCCAAACTGCTCTCGTGTCTAGACTCTCGAATGTATTTATTACTAAATTATGAAAATAATTGAGGCTTTTTGTCACACACATCAGACATCAGAACAAACAAATTGTAATCTCTTCAATGGTGTGATTATGTTGGTGGTAACATGGAAAGCAGTTTGATCACTTCTTTCTCATTCCTTTCTCATACTACAGTTGTAACATTCAATTTACAATAGTTTTTGAGCGTTTTCTGCTGCAGAGATTCTTATGACAAGCAATTAAGTATAATTATATAGTGTTTATGAGCCTTAAGTGGCAGAATAAATGTACTTCTATACGTTTTATATGGCCGCCATCTTGATTGTGGTTCAATATCCTTTTTAGGTAGTCCCCTTGAATACAGAACCATACGAATATGGCATTATATGAGGATTTTTAAGATTTTATTCCTCAAAGTTACTGATATTTGATTCGCATCACTACCTAACTAGTAGTTATTATAATTACGGACCCTACCGTCGTTGGGCATCGTGAGTATTGGGATTTGCGTGATGGAGCCATTTCTGCCTTCGACTCGTCCCGCTCTCTCGTAGATCGTCGCCAAATCCGTGTACATGTACCTGCCGAGAGGAAAAGAGAGAATTTGGTCGTCAAAACGAATTTGATTTGGTATAGTCGGTGGTAGAAAAACGTGCACCTCTCAACAAGAATGATCCAATTAATCAGGAAGGGAAACGAATTCGGATTTGGCTAAATAGCCCCCAATTCTCCCAAAATGACCACCCTGGGGTCAAAATCCCATGGTTTCTATCACAAAACTACAATAATATCCGATTTAACGAAATATAATATGGTTATTAGGATCATATCCGTCATTATTGTTATTTTTGGATAAATGGCTGGTTTTAATCCTCCTAGCTCCACAAAGAAAACATTGGTGGAAGTTGAGCACAAACCCGAAAATGTGAACATGTGTTTTTATCGCTATCAATAATAGTTAACCGCCATTTTTACCCAGGGAAACCTCTCCGTCCAGGAACCTCCTCCCTGGCGGCAGACACTTCCCTCAGCGCTTCGGCGTATGATGACATGTCCGTGAGGATAACCAAAATGTGTTTTTCGCATTGGTAGGCCAAATATTCAGCGGCTGTTAAAGCGATTCGAGGTGTGATGATTCGTTCGATAGTCGGGTCATTGGCCAAATTGAGAAATAGACAGACATTTTCCATAGAAGTCATTCTCCTGAAAGGAGAAATCAATCCTTTTTATCGCGTTCAACGCTGAACGAATTCGGACTTCATTCAAAACTCAACCTCAAAGTCTTGTTTGAAAAATCGCGCCGTCTCCATGTTGACGCCCATTGCGGCGAAAACAATGGCAAAATTGTCTTCATGGTCGTCAAGCACAGATTTATTTGGTCTTTTGACGAGACCAGCCTGCCGGCAAATTTGAGCGGCAATCTGCGGGCAGGAAAATGATTTATGAAAATTTTCTCCATTGGGCATTATAACATGCTAAACTGACGACTGAACAAAATGTATTTGGTTATAAAAATTCAGCAAGCATTGAAGGTACTAGGGGGGCGATTGATAAGGGAAGCCAGCATAAAGTATTGCTCTAGCATGAACTCTTAGGATCACAAGGAAGGTTTCATTCTTCTTCTTCTTCTTGGAGTCGTCGCTAAGGGTGATGACGTCATAGAAGGAACTCGTGTTGAAAGTAGGCCAAAGTAGCGTCCACATGCATGTATGTTAGTGTTTTTCTGCAGTTTTAATCTTATTTATTTTATGTTTATTAGGTAGCATGTAAGACTGTTATTGTGTCTTTGACAAACCATCTCACGACAACTCATCTCTCTACCACTCATATAGGAGATTCCACACAATTTGAATTGGTTTCCTTTATGTATCTCATTTTCATTTTCAAGTTGTTATACCTCATTATGCGGAAGCCCAGACGCAGAAAATATGGGAATTTTCTGCCCTCTGGCGATAGAATTCATCACATCTATAGCTGATATTCCAGTTTGTATCATTTCAGCCGGATATATTCGACATTCCGGATTAATTGGCGTGCCTGGAACATTTGAACAGTTGATTCGTTCAAAACTCGCGATTATCAATAAATTTCACTAATCGAATTCGGGGCTTACAAATCGTACCTAACATTCAGTGTAGATCTGCAGACCTGCAAGTAACGTCAACATTGAGAAGGAAGCGTGGCGTTGAATATTCAATTAAATTGAATCTCGTTCGCGGATTCATGCTCTAGTTTTCACCGAAAACGAAATAACAGCGGAAGGATATCGAATTAATTTCACCTTGTATGTCCAAATAATCCTCAGCCAATATTGGCGGCCCTTTGTCGATCGGTTGGCCGCTTCCGTTGAACACTCGTCCGAGCATATCAACTGTAACGGGAGTCCTCAGAATGTCGCCGGTGAATTCAATTAACGTATTTTTCGAATCAATTCCGGACGTCCCTTCGAAAACCTGACAAACCAAATACGATCGGTGAGCCGGTTGATTGACGAGACGATTCTTACCGAGAAGTTATTTCGTGGAACTCGTTCGTTGAGTCGCACTTTCGCGGTTGATCGAGGGTCCACTACAGTCAATCAATCTGAACTGGATGGGTTCGACGCACCTGTCTGAATTTACTTGAGATATATCGTGCTGTACCCGCGAACATTTCCACTTCGAGGAATAATTTGAACATTCGTACATCAATGTCCGTTTCAGAAGAAATGTTCAAATTTAATATCTTCTCCCTTTACAGGGTCATAAATACTACTTCAGATAAAATTACTTGAATAATCGCTTTCTTTCCGACAACTTCAAGGACTTGACCCGAGCGAAGAGTTCCGTCGGCGAGGCGAATTTGTACAATTTCGGCGTACATTGGAAATTTGACGTTGTCCAATACCACGAGTGGTCCTCTCACTCCACACACTGTTTTGTACGCTGCAAATAAATATTTAGTTACTTTTATTTGGTTTTACAAAGCAGATTTTTTTTTTTTTTTAACTAGAGGGCCAAAAGACAAAAATAAATTCTTTCATAGGGGTTGGTTACTCCACGGACCAGGCGCACGGAAACTAGTTTAAATCGGTTGAGCGTCCATAACCTCTTCCGGTAGGCACCAACCGTTCTGGGACCCATTTCATTGGATTCAGCGGGCAAAATTTAGTGAAAAATGATACCCCACACGCCTTGGAACCAGAAATCTCAAAACCACGCATTCAAAATGATTATTTAGGTACTAATTTTGACCCATAACCTCTTTGGGTGAGCGCCAATCGTCCCGGGACTCGTCTCATTGGAATCATCGTCCAAAATTTAGTCAAAAATGATAACCCACACTCCATGATGGCCGAAGATCTCGAAAATTCATTTTTCGGGGAACACATCTTGACCCCTACTTCTCAAATTTGGTCCAATCGAGCTGAAAAGTTGTAGGACCAACTAGAGCCGAAACTGGTCCCTGATTATTCAAGGAATAACCAACCAAAACGCTGTTAATTCTGTCACGGGGGTTGGTTATTCCTTGGACCGGGAGCATGGGGAAAATGGGGAAAACAGTGAGTACGGAGTCTCTCGAACTCATAGAATTTGGTTATGCGTCCAAAATTTGGAGAAAAGTGATGAAATGATGTTCTTTCTAAGTATATTTCGTCCAACAAAGACTGTTTCCAATTAGTTTTCTTCGTAAAAGCTGGAGAGCTGACATTAACATACATCTCAAAGTATACCCACAATAATTTTAGGTTATTTTAAATTTTCCAGACGCAATAAAATCACTAAAAGTAGAATGTTTTACAAATCAGGTCCCCTAGAAGTAGATGAATTCTCATTTTGTACATTATTAGTTCAGGTCATCCACATATATAATCAGTTGTGGAGCAAATTTGGTCTCTTGGGGCTGTTGAATTTGCCACCCTTGAACCGATTTGTGCACGCTGCGAGACCCCTTCACCACTACCTAGAAAAAAAAAACCTAGACCGAATTTGGGCGGGGTAGGGGTCAAAATGTGTTTTTTGAAAAATTAATTTTCGAGATTTTTGGCAATTTAGGCGTGTAGGTTATCATTTTCCACTAAATTTTGGACGCTGAATCCGATGAAATGGGTCCCAGAACGATTGGCACCCTCTGGAAGAAGTTATGGGTCAAATTGGGTATTTATTACCCATTTTGAATATGTGTTTTCGGGATTTCTGGTACCTAGGCGTGTGAGGTATCATTATCCACTAAATTTTGGACCCTGAATCGATTGGAATGGGTCCCACCACACCCACTGTTTCCATTTTCCCCATGTTGAAGAAATGAGTCTCCGTACGCCTGGTCCGAAGAATAACCAACCCGTGTGAAAGGGTTTTATTTAGGGTTTTTACTCCGTTCAGCATGTAAAACTAGAGGAAGTGAAAAATGGACTTTGTTAAGAGTTGAACGAACATCGAGTTGGATTGCTGGGACGACCGATGGCTCACTCTCAAGAAACAGGTAATTTTGAATCACCGAAACAACAATACCCTCGTTATTGAAGGGCAACCCTCGTGGGTCGGACATGATCTGAGGGCAGTTAAAGTTGTATCAGCCCGTCGATGGAACCCGAGAGTAAAATGAGGTTGGAAATCTTTTGTAAATGCTCTCAACTACCCGTCATTAAATGTTTCGTCAGGCCCAATACGATTCACTCATACGGATACGGGGATTTGGTTCAGTGAAGTCGTTGCGCAGTTCTTTAAGCTATAAAAGCTCCGGGTGCCTCGTGAATTGGAGTCAGAAGTGAAATAGGTACAGTTCGACGTTCATCGCCTATTCGATCATGAATACTTTGGTAAGAACCCGTTACCAATCACAGGTTTGATGCTCGATCGCAATTGGGTCAGGACAGAGACTAAACGTTTCCTTGATTTCCAATTCCCTAGTTTCTGATTACGACACTAATTTCATTTTACGCTTGCAACTTCCCTGATCTCCTCGTAAATAATATGCAAAAAATTATTGATTTACATAACCAAAAATTAGGAACAAAGTTAAAAAATCAATGAAATAAGATTCATTTAATTAAATTCAAACTTTTTTCAACGCCAACGACTTAGTTATCATCTAGAAAAGTAGAGTAAATTATAGCAAATCATACGTTTTTAGCTTCTGCAAATGCCAAAAATGTAAAAAAACGATTAAATTACCTGTTTTCATGCAAAAAGTCAATTTTTTCAATTTTTCCAATTCGGCCCACATTTCTTCTGACCGTTTTAAGGTGACTAGATCAATGTAAGTAAATGTCCGTCCGCCGACCGCGCCGATTTTAATAGTAGAAAATATTTTCTAAAAATCTGAAATTTGGGTCAGGGGTTCAGTTGACCCTCGAAACTTTTCAGCCCGATCGGACCAAATTTGGGGGATTAAGGGGGTCAACATGGGTATTTTTGTGATTTTTGGTACCTAGGCGTGGGGTATCATTTTCGACTATATTTTTGACGCTTAATCGATTGGAATGGGTCCGGCTCACACCACACATTCAACTCATTTCCCCATGTTCGATATTTTAATCAAATAAACTTCCACAGCTGCTATTGCTGAATTGTTAAATTATTGAATAGTTAAATTATCAATCAATCAATTAATTTTATCAAGTTCTGATTTCATTGCATTTGCCTTCATCAAGACTAATGTATTGCGGAAATTAGAAAAAAAATAAAATTTCCATTTCCAGGTAATTCTTGCCAGTTTTGCAAGCGTCGCCTTTGGACAGTTCTGGGGTCACCCTCAGCCCGTTCACGACACCCCGGAAGTTGCCGCCGCCAAAGCGGAGCACCTCGCCGCCGTCGCCGCAGCCAAACACGGCGTCCATTACGCACCGTCTCCCGTCCATTACGCTCCAGCTCCCGCCCATTATGCTCCCCTTCACCACTACGATGCTCCTCAGAAGAAGTGGACCGGGCCCATTGCTCTCCCCCCAGGTACGTTGTGTCATTCCTACGGTGCATGACAAAAATGTTGATCAAATTCCTAATTCACCCCGCCTTGATTGGTAGGTGTTGCTATCTTCACCAGACCTCTAAAATGTTCGCGGTATCATTCATTAGCTGACATTAACAATTAAAACAGCAAAAAAAAAAAATCATAATATGTAGGTAATTAGTTAATTCAAAATAGGAACCATTTTCGTAAGCCGACTAACTCATCAGAAATTGGATGTTACCTAGCATAGAGCTCCAAAACTCATTCACCAGTTTGCTCAATAAACCATATTGAGGCTACTTGGTAAAAAGTCCTTTTTATTAAAAAAAAAAAAAAAAAAAAACGTCCGGACCATGATCAAACAACGCATTTCACCTCACAAACAAGAGTAGGCTCTCCATCGTCAATGTAATCTCTTCAGAATCTCTTAACAGTATGAATAGTCGGTACTTTCCGTATTAGTTACTTTACGTAAAATGAATATGAATGAAAATTGCTTTTCCCTTGATTAAATTACGCAAAGAAGTGAAAAGGTAATTTTTTTTTCAACGTTTGCATTTTCACTATTACATTTGAAGTATGTGAAATATTCTCTGAAGCGGTATTTTGCATAGTTGGAAGGCATAGCGGGATGCCACATTCATATAAGCGCATATTATGCAAATAAATGCTCACGTTAATGTACGTTGGAGAAGGCTGAATGTATGATGAGGCACGTATTTGCAGGAAGAGGTCGATTTATGCAGTTGAACTTTGTAGCTCAAAAATATTCCTATTTAGAGCATAAACCGCCTCGTAGTTTTAACTTAACGCGTATTTGAGTAGATTTTGTAGTAGATTGATCAGATAGAGATAATGGGTTAATGAGAGTGGTTTGTTGAGTAAAAAGGGAGGAAAATCAAATCATGATTAGTGTACGTTGAAATTTTGAACAGTTATAGACATAATTGTTTTACATTTGAGTCATTTACCAATAATTAAACACAGCACAAATCTCATGAGAGGGTTGAACCACCATCTTGCAGGCTACGACAAGCACGGCGCCCCCCTCCCCGTTCTCGACACACCGGAAGTCGCCGCCGAGAAATCCAAGCATTTCCATCTGTACGCCCACGGAGCTTACGCCGCGTCAGCCGCCCGTTACGCTCCTTCGCACGCCACTCACGCGTACGCCGCTCCTGCTTGGCACGGCTCCGTTCCTGCTGACACGCCTGAAGTCGCCGCTGCTAAAGCAGCACATTTCGCCGCCCACGCGTCGCGTTATCACTGATTGACGCACACGTAGACGTCAGCGCGAGTCGCGTTTTCTATGTTCCTGTTGCTGAGGCGACCAAAATAAAGAACTGAATCAGTCTGCCCACAATCTGTCCTGTTATCTGTAACCGTGTAAGCCGACAGCTTTACAAAACAAAGCCTCCTTAAAAATTACGCTTAATGGCTGGCAAACTATCCTTAAAAAAAAAAAAAAAAAAAATCCAGGTCACCAGACTTGCTGGACAACCTATTTACACCTCTCAGTATCCGTAGCAGGGGACTATCGATACCTCAAATAGTTGGTAGGTGCATGGGGGACTGCGAAGGGATGTTGGGCTGTCGTAATGACGCAAGGCACTTGTAGGGGGACTAAGGCCAGAAGGGGAAGGGGGAGGGGTGTTGTTGACACCTCCCAGCAGTTTTTTTGAGAAAAAAGCGTTCAGCACTGCCGCCAATCCTCAGGAGACCCCAGGGCACCAGCCACCCTCATCTCACCATAGTCAAGGAGATAACCCGAGAAGCCCATGGTTTTGAAACAGAGGACGCTGAAAAAGGCATTCTGTACAAGCTCAACCCTGAGCCTAATATGGTGACCAGACTGGATTCAAGGATAGGGCAAACTAAGGCTGAGAAGAGCGTAACAAGAGCAACATCATCGTCAAAGTCAGCGGTATTTTGTCTAACGAAGCTCACCAAACGCATTGCCCTGCCACAAATCCATCCTGTGTGAGCAAAAAAACGCTGGAAACCAAAAAGAATACCAAAGTCATTCACCTCAGTTCTCTGGTAAAATGAGGGCTATTTTGTATTTTGTTTGTGTTGTGGGCTCAAAATATGGGTTACATGAAATATACGGAACAGGAGTAAGGAGTTGCAGTTCACGAAATTGCAGCTGATTGTCCACCTGGGCTTCCCCCTAAAACATTGCTCCGCCTATTTCAGCAGGAAAAACCCATTTCCACCTGGCCACACTAGCAGCAGCGGGGGTAGCCAGGAGAAGCTCGTTCTGGGGCTTCTCAAAATTCAGAACAGTGCTTATAGAGATCATCCCTTACTCACAAAAGTCAACCCAAAAGGGTGAATACCCACTAGCTCTTTTTGACTAATAAAATTCAGCAAGCTGCACCTAATTCAACATTCACTTAAAACGTTGAGCTCATAAAGCAACGTTCTCCCGGTGAACTGCTCTCTGCTTCCTCCCACACAATCGCCTGCCTAACCGCCATAAGTATCTTGAGGTCATCTGCGAAAAGCACAAAAAGCACGTGGCTATCGAAGGCATCCCCCACATCAAGGACGCAGGTATGAACACTGCGGGCAGCCAAAAGTCATTTGGAAGGGGTTTTACGTGATTATTGAAGATTATTGAAGGCGTGCGTGGTATGACTCACCACAAAATTTTGTACGCTAATCGATTCAGAAGGGTACACTAGACTGTTGGATAAGTTTTCACAAGCAAACAAGGAATAACCAACCTAATTGGGCCTTCTATTGTTTCTTCTTGTGATGAATGGAGTCACGGCAGTTCTTTCCCAGGTAGACTTCCTGGTATTTGCTTATGACCTGAAGCTCTTTCGTCGTATTGAATTTCCATCTGACTGCCTACACCTTCAGGAGAATCTTGTTGGCTTGGTGTGCTGGGAGTGGTCTAGAGGTGAACCCATCCAGGTGGTCCACCATCACATTGCAGGTCTCTTTTTTTTTTTTCCTCTGTTTATTAGAATTGCACCAAGTTATAAACTTATTAGCAATATTTTTGTGACTTAAGTTAACTAGGTTACATCTTCAGCCAAGGTACATTGCTTGGCTTTTAATTATTCTAACAACTGATTTTATTGTCATTGCATTAGCGAACTAGTTCATGTGGTTTGGTGCGTTTAAGCCTTCTGACGAGATCATTGACGTCAAGAAGTCGAACAGCCTCTTCGTTGACATGATCTTGTAGCCTTTGGAGATGGGCAGCTGCTTGAAGCCTGATGGTTTCGTTTACTGTCTCGACTTGTAGGTCATGGTGTAACCGGTCGTTTCTGAAGTACCACGGAGCGTTCGTGATGCACCTAAGTACCGTATTTTGGAATCTCTGTATCATGTCTCGATTGGTTTGAGCGGTGCAGCCCCACAACTGTGCTCCATAAGTCCAGACTGGCTTTAGGACTTGCTTGTAAAGGATCATCTTGTTGTGGACGGAACATTTGCAGGTGTAGTCCCATCTACCTGAGTCATGTCGACCGACTGGAGCGGGTGCACCAGGCCTTCCTGCGCATCACATGGCCTTCAAACTCCGCATCCCGAGGGAAGGGATAAATTTCGCTGAGCTGGGCACTCAACTTGACCTGTTGCGGCCTTCCAATCGTGGCCATCTCATTCCTGCATGGTCTCCTGGCTGGCCGCCTGCATACTCCTCGTCTCCTGCCTGCAGTTGGCCAGCGCCGAACCGTTCGCTGTGCCTTTCTCTGCAACAGATTATCTGTAGCATCGCCTTCTCTCACATTTACCCCGCTTCGCGACTGTCCTCTCATCAAGCTACCCCTCAATTGACTTATTTCACCAGCCGCTTCATACCATTAAGTCAACCCTGCATGACATTTTCTGCATCACCATCTCCACCATCGATTTATACTACGCAACAGCACAATTAATTTCCTTTATTCATAGAGTTTACTGTATAGTAGAAATTACCATCAACTTATATATTATGGAGTCAGACATGCTCAAATTGTATTTCTCGTTATATTGGGCTCGTCCCGTTAATAAACAAAACCGTGCGACCACGCTTTTATGAATCGGTCTCAAAATGAGGGATTTCCTCCTCAAAAAACACCCAGTCTGAATGGCAAAACTCCAGCGGTCGTTCATACACGACTACTAGCGATTTAAGTTTCCCGTACTAACTCGTCCGTTTCATTCGTAACCTTATCCGTTTTCCGTCCCATTATTCTAATGGCGGCGTTCATCGACGTCACAATAAATCCCGATGTTTCGGAAGAAAAGAGGAAGCCGCCGCAGTTCGGTTAGAGCTATTCAGCGACGGGTTTGAGAAAATTTATAGTCGCTATCTCTTCAACCCTTCGGCGAGAGTTTAATCCCGAATTTATTGAGGAATCCTCCATCCGCTTTTGGTTGTAAACAATAGCAATTAAAAAAAAAAGTTATGAAGATTGGCATACGATCTGATGCTCAATCTGAGATTTGAACAGGGTCTTTGGTGGCTCATCAGGGGATTGTATGGACAATAATGCCAAATGTAGGTACGAATCCTTGAGAGTGGGTTCCTTTCGACGTTTAGGTGTCAAAATCGATGATAAGTTGAGTTGGTGCGAGCACAACGAATTCTTGCAAAAGAAGCTCAGAATATTTCTCCACGTCTTTCATTATATCAGGAAATATCTCCAGATTGACAAACTTCGCCTGATCTACACCAGGTTCAATCGGTCATCTAATACGGCTAGACGAGCCAATGACAGAAAACACCCAAAACCAGGCAGATGTCAGGGTGGAAGTTCAAAACCAAACAATTGATGAACCAATAGTTCAATACTATACTGATGAGGAGGAATTTGAACTTGTTCCTGGCAAAAAACGGAAAAAACCAAACAATTCTCCCGATTTGTCAAAGAAAGCCCCTGAAGGTAAAAAAGAAACTAAAAATAAACTGCCAGTAGATCCAAAACCCCCTCCAATTTTTTTACATAATGTAAAAGAAAATTATAAACTAATTGAAGCGGCAGCTCGAGAACGGGCTCCTCAATCAAAAGTCACTGTCATGAAAGATGACCAAGTCAAAATTAATACCGCCAATTCTGAGGGATTTAGAGCATTGAGCGAATTCCTTCGAAGTGAGCAGTGTGAATTTCACACATACCAGGATAAGCAAACCAGACCATTCACTGTGATGATAAAGGGTTGTAACCCGCCGTTTTCACCTAACGGGCTAGGGATCCAAAAATAGACCTAGGCGAATAATTAGTGGGAGACTAAAGACTTTCACTTACCGTCCGGAATGTCGGAGATGGTCGGTCATAGACGCCAAGCACACCTGAATTTACCAAGCTCTGAGGAATGGGGTTTCGTGAGTGAAAGACAAGGGTTCAGTATTGGCTTATAATAACGCAATTGTCAGAAATGTGAAATACGGAATGTCTCGGCCGAGAAGGATACTGACTATTACTTAATCTAATTATGAGTAGGTAGAAGTGAAGGGCTGAGGGCCAATGAATTTACGAGGTAGCTGAAGGCTCAGGAGTGTTTGATTTGAATAACGACAAAATGAAAGGGATTTGCTAATGTCCTCCCCTAATTCCTGTTACTTTTCCTATGACAGACAAAATACCAAATACTACGGTTACAACGTACAATTCTCTGATCAGCTTTCTGGTGACTACACGTCAGGGCTTGGGCCAGATTTAAAGATTTGACTTTCGCGTTGCGAGGGTACGAGACAGAGTTATTTCGCCACTTACGTGCATCAACTCCTTCGGATGGAGACAACAGGGTGATGTTCTCTTCACGAGATAGAGGTATTTCGCCACTTACGTGTATCAACTCCTTCGGACGGAGACAACAGGGTGATGTTCTCTTCGCTGCTCGGCTACGGTCAGGGGAACGCCGTCCAGGCCGGAGGAGGCGAGGCTCTTTCCGACGGAGGTCCGACGACTGGCGGTGCGTGGAGAACCCAGACTATTGGCCGTCGGTCGGGCGCGAACGGATCAACACTCGGGTCCGACGGGGGATTTTCAGTTCGTATAAGGGTCCACTGTTACGGGATAGGAATTGGCTGATCTCCCAATTCCCGAGTTCTCACCCTGAAGGAACCACGATACACTCGTTCCCTCAGGTCACTTTCACAACACCGGGTTCACAAGAGGTTGACTTGCTACGCGTCGGTTGTTCCGCTTCGATGTTCCGCTTCGGAACAGGTTGTTCCGCCCCGGAACAGGTTGTTCCGCCCCGAAACAGGTTGTTCCGCCCCGGAACAGGTTGTTCCGCCCCGAAACAGGTTGTTCCGCCCCGCCCCTGCCTCGCCTCGTCCCCTCGAGATTATGGCGAGCAGGGGGGGCCAACCTCGTTTCGGAGATCCCAACTTTCCTTCACTTGAGTTCGGACACGACTGCTTCATGTTCCTTCTCCCAGTCCGCTCGTCAAGTCGCCTTCCCCTTCTACTCTTCCCTGGGTGTCTTGCGCCGCCCATCGCCTAACCAATCCAATGAGGACACGCCCAGCTGGGTCAGGCGCTTGGAGAGGAGAGGGGTCGATCCGTACCCCGCCGCCGAAGTTTCTTGACGGGGCGCTTGGAATCTGCCGCCCCGTTACAGGGTTTGCACAAATCGCTCAGTGAAAGTGAAATCCAGCAAAACTTTCTTGCTGAATACCCTCACTTTGGTCAGGTGAAGGTGAGTCGCAAACTTGACTGGAAAACCAAAAATCCACTTGATATGTGTACTTTTACCTTCCAAAACGGAGTAAATGTCGAAAAAATTCATAACATAACATCTCTGAATGGGGTGAAAATTAAAGTAGAGGAGTTGAAAACTCAAAAAATGGTTGCCCAATGCAAAAACTGCCAGGGTTTTGGGCATACAAAGAACTACTGTGGCCTTATGCCAAAGTGTGTGAAATGTGGAAAATCCCATAAAACTGAAAATTGTACAAAGCCCAATGAAGTACATCCTCGATGTGCTAACTGCAAAGAGGAGCATCCAGCCAACTACAGAGGATGCCCTGTCGCCGTTGAAGCACAAAAAATACACATTAATAAAACCAAAAAACAACCCTCAACAGTGAAAAAGTTTACTCCCAAAACTCCATCTCAAGTGCTTGTGCAAAAGGATAGAGTTCAAAACATTCCTGTGGGCAACAGTAATTTGAAATCTTATGCGCAGGTTCTAAAAAACATGCAGGAACTCCAGCAAAAGCCAGTTCTGGTACAAAGCCAAGAGGATCCCCTTAGGACGATCCTTAGCAAACTAGATCAAATTGATAAAAGATTCCACGAAATCAATAAAAGAATTGGAGTGCTTGAGAGCAAAATACTTCAAGGCAAATCTAAAAAATAATCATGAAGTGGCTCAAGATAATGGCCTGGAACGCCAATGGGCTCATCCATAGAAAAAATGAGCTCCAAGTTGCTCTTGAGTTAAATAACATAGATATTTGTCTGGTGTCAGAGACACACTTTACAAAGGAATCATATTGCAGAATAGCTGGTTATAAATGCTACTACGCACTTCACCCGAGCAATTGCGCACGTGGAGGCAGTGCTGTAATTATCAAGGAGAACCTTTCCCATCATGAATACACCAAAATAGAAACAGAAATGTTCCAGATTTGCGCCATAGAAGTAAAAATGGCCTCTTACTCAACCACAGTCGCAAGTGTATACATACCACCGAGACATGCTGTTAAGGAAGATTCTTTCAGAGAGGCTTTTGGGCAGTTAGGAAACCGATTCATAATTGGAGGAGACTTCAATGCTAAGCATACATGCTGGGGTTCACGAATTACCTCTGACCGAGGGCGAGAACTCCATCGGTACATGCTCACGCACAATTGCGATTCGCACTCATCAGGAACGCCAACATATTGGCCTTCAGACCCGAGAAAACTTCCCGACCTGATTGACTTCTTTATCACAAAGAACCTGTCAGCAAACTATCTTGTTGTGGAAGAGTGCCAGGATCTAAGCTCAGACCACTCACCCATTATACTCATACTAAGTGATTGCGTTATCCGAAGACCACTCAACCCGGCCCTATCCAATAAGCAAACTAAATGGGACAACTTCAAGGTTGAAACAAACCAAGCAGTCGACCTCAATGACAATCTGGACAGTCGAGAAGACATTGACCGGGAATTATTGAAATTAGTCTGCAACATTCAGAGAGTAGCGAGCCAAAATACGCCACCCCTCAAAATGAGACTGAAAGGGTTAAACTACCCTCAGGAAGTAATTGATGCCATCAAAGAAAAGCGCAAAGCAAGGAAAAAGTGGCAAAGAACACGAACTCCAGCTCACCGAGCTGCTTGGAACAAAGTAGCGAATGAGCTCCGGCTAATGATCAAGGAGATCAATGATGCTACCAACGAGGATTTTGTCACCTCTCTCACGAATCATCAGGACACAGATTACTCACTGTGGAAAGCAACCAAGCACCTAAAAAGGCCCACAATTCAAGCTCCACCCATTAGAAATGGGACAAATGGCAAGTGGGTGAGAAGCAATCAAGAAAAAGCTGATGTATTTGCTAATTACCTAGCAAGCATATTTAAACCAAACCCTGGAGCTCCGGATGAAAATCCTCTGGAAGAAGTCCAATCACACGATTCTCTGGTTGACATCCCGTTGGCATCAGTCAAAGAGGTGCAAAGAATAATCCAAATGGATATCAATCCCAAAAAAGCGCCAGGATATGACCTGATCACAGGTCAAATTCTGAAACACCTACCGCGCAAAACAATCATTAAAATAACGAAAATTATAAATGCCTGCATCAAACTTCGCCACGTCCCCCAACTGTGGAAAATAGCAGAGGTAATTATGATCCTGAAGCCTGGCAAACCAGCAAATGAGCTAACATCATATCGGCCAATATCACTCCTACCAGTTTTCTCAAAACTGTTCGAAAAAATTATAAGCAAAAGACTACTATTAGAAATTGAAAAACGTAAATTGATTCCAAATCACCAATTTGGTTTCAGAAAAGAACACTCGACAATTGATCAAGTCCACAGAATTACCAGCATCATAGAAAGAGCGATAGAGGAAAAGCAGGTTTGCTCTGCCGTCTTTCTAGACGTCACGCAAGCGTTTGACAAAGTCTGGCACGAAGGCTTGATACATAAAATACGTAAATTACTCCCAGCATGTTATGCAGATCTCATGGAATCATACTTAACCGATCGTTACTTCAGAATTAAACAGGAGGATGCTTTCTCTGTAACTACAAGGATCGAGGCTGGTGTGCCACAAGGCAGTGTACTGGGCCCACTACTGTACCTGCTCTACACTTGCGATCTGCCAGAAACTGAAGAGAACACCACTGCTACGTTTGCAGATGACACAGCCATCCTGGCCGTTGGAGAAACGAACAATGAGACTGTTGGTAAGCTCAATAGGTCCCTTAACCTTCTTCACAAATGGACAAGTAAATGGAGAATTAGACTGAATGAGGCAAAGTCAGTACATGTTGATTTCACGAATAAAAGGATCAACTACCTACCGACATACCTCAATAATAAGGCAATCCCACACGCCAACGAAGCAAAATATCTTGGAATGACGCTGGACGCCAAACTAAGATGGAAGTCCCACGTCAAAAATAAAAAAGCTGAGCTTGTGATTAAGTTTCGAAAAATGTACTGGCTTATGGGGAGGCAGTCCAAAATGTCAATCCATAACAAGCTCATTCTGTACAAACAAGTCCTCAAACCCGTCTGGACTTATGGTGCTCAACTGTGGGGATGCACCGCCCAAAGCAATCGCAACATTATTCAAAGGTTTCAGAATAATGTCTTGCGCTGCTGCGTTGACGCATACAGATATTTCCGGAATGACAGATTGCATTACGAGCTACAGATCGAATCTGTCGATGAAGTAATACGAAATCAAGCCATCAATCACCTTATGAGGCTCCAAAGTCATGTAAACGAAGATGTTGTCCGCCTTCTTGACACCAATGACCTACTCAGAAGACTGAAAAGAACAAAACCGCATGAACTGGTTCAGTTAGTGTGAGTGCCCCAAGCAATTCAACAGACTTGTTAAGAATAAAGTTAAGTATCTTATTCTGAAAGCAGTTGTTAGTATTAGTCTATTACAGAAATGTTGCTTATAAGTTATCTACTTGGTGCAATAAAACATGTCAAAAAAAAAAAAAAAAAAAAAAAAAAATCTAATACGGCATTGTTGCATGGGGAGGTATGTAACTCACACATTTGGAAAGGATTAATGCTGTGCAACGCATTCATATAAAAATTATACTGAAGAAGCCGCATGAGTGATTTGCAAGTGCTGTCACCCCGCCAACACTTTATTAAAGTACTGCTTCTGTCGCACCGCAGAGACCCCTCAGTAATGGATGATGGCCGCAACTCTCATTATTATTCCACAAAGTATAGAATACATAGAAATGTGGTTAACCCAAGACCAAACCTAACTCTAACTATGAAGAGTCCTCATTATATTATTTATATCCTGAATCGTGCAGTGACTTCTGACCTAAAGTCCCCAACTCTGATGCCCCGAAGAAAATACGCGTTAAATAGTTGAATAGACCACTCAGGGCAGCTCATTTGCTCGCAGTACCAACTACCTACCTAGCGGGAGGAGGATGAACTACTGAACAAGTTGAAATCCTTACTTCGTTGAGATAAGAACTGTCTTGATGAAAGAAAAACCCCGAGAAAATATAAAAGAAATATTACTCTCACATTAACAACAAGTTATACTAATTTATAATGTAGGATTAAAATAATGAAATCCACCTTGCAGTTGTCAACACTGCGAGCCATGTAACCTCCCTTTTGATGTTTGTGGGATATCGTTTTCCACTAAATTTTGGACGCTGAATCCAATTAAATGGGTCCAATAAATAAAATAGTTGAAATGCTCTATTGCTCTATTGCCGTGACGTCACAAGATATACCACAATGAGCTCCTTTCCTTATACGTGCGGTTACTCGTCTATTGTTTTTTGCCACGCACTTTGTATCGCTTCCTTAGGATGTGAATTGTTTTATGAAGACATCGCATCTTATACTCTTACATTAACATTAAACGGTTTTGGGGTTTCACATTTTTGAATTGCGTGCATTGCGAGCGGATTTCTTTTGATTCGTAATATTCGAATTGCGTTAGAAAACAAAACCGCTCACTTAGCCTCGGCTGGGAAACGAAATCCCGAGTGACTGCCATCACGTGTTCCAGAGCAGCCATTTTGTTCGATTTGCTGTTCTCCGCTTGCGATTTGTGCGTCATTTTTCAGCAAAATGAAGGTATTTTGTAAGATAATTTGTTATTATCAATGGAATACTATCACTACCACGCATCCATGCTTCAAACATGGGCTTATTTATAATCGTGAGTGTGAAATTAAATCAAAAAAGTGAGTAGGTACTCATTTGTGATTATGCTATTATCAACACGACATAAATATGAATATGGACATAATTACGGACTGAGAACTTCATATTATTTACCCATTTTTAATAAATAAATAACCCCTCGGCGATAAGGTCCTTCAAGCGAGTATTTTTATGGTATCTTTTTGTAGATAATTTCAGATTACCTAGTAATTGATTAATATTGAATATTAATTATTGAATCGTTCATACCAAGCTTATGGTAAATTTCAACATGATTTAATCAGTTTTATAACATATCTAAGCACTTCTCCGAAAATCAAATTTTGGAGAAAATTATAGAGAAAACATCGCACAAAATCACAATAAAAAATGATCACCTCACAATTTGTTGTTTTGTTAAAAAATCAGAAGTCTTTATCGCAATTTTGTAGCGAATAATTTTGAGAAAAAAAATATAATGCATGAAATAACTTGGTATAGAAAAGTCAATTTTTGGCAAAATTACAAAAACGCTTCCACACTGATAAAATACCTAATGTTGATATCGATATTCATGACCGTTTTGAGAATCATATTCACTTTATACAATTTACGTTTGTTTTCTGAGTGTGGTGAACGAAAATGTGCCTAGTAAAAACTTGAACACAAAAAAAGTTTTCAATTTTTGGGGGGTCAAAAGCATTACGATAACCCTCGCCCCGTCCCGGTGATTTTTATTTTTCCTTTTTATAGTGGCCATTGACAAGATGCGAGTAACACATGGAGTAGATTTTGGAACTTCTGTAAATAATAAGTTTATTTTCTAAAAAAAAAATTGTTCAAATTCCAAAATATATAGACTTTTAATATATAACGAAATGGAATTGAATCACATGAATGGCAGTCTCATTAAAATAGATTTTGGTGTCCTATTTGCAACAAAATTTGGGTATTAGTAGCCCCACGGTCCTGAAGTGGGCGTCCAGTCGGACTGATGAGCAGGAGTTGACCATCCGCCCGATCCGTGGTGAGAAGCATCGTGCGATGCGTAAGCGCCGGCGTAAGCACCGTGCGAGTAGAGTTCGAAGAAACGGTGTTTGGCAGCGGCGACCTCGGGGGTGTCATGGACGGGGAGAGGAGCTCCGTGTTTGTCATAGCCTAGGCAAAGGGTATTTTAGGGGTTATATGTTGGAAGGAGTATGGTAGTGAGGTTTTGTGACTCACAAGTCTATAACCTGGACTAATCATGACTATTCACCTGGTGGTAAAGCAATGGGGCCAGTCCACTTGTGATGGGGTTCGTCGTAGTGCTCGTGAACGGGGACGTGGTGCTCGGGCTCGTCCCACGACCTGTCGTAGTCCGATGATCCGGCGTGACCCAAACGCGCCAAAGCTTTGGCGTGAGCCGCAAAATGCGCTGCCTTCGCCGCCTCAACTTCAGGCGTGTCGTGAACCCCGCCATGGTGGCCCCAATACTGGCCCATGGTTACGCCGAGCATACATACTGCCATGATCTGTGGGGTCAAAACATATTTTAGATGTGCAAAAAACTTCAGTTGTAAGTAGTTGAATAATTCAATAAAATGTACATGCCTCGTTCTCACAAATGAAAATAAATACATAAAACTATTTTTTTTTTGGTTTCTATTGGTTTTTTCATGGATTTTGTAAAGTTTTTATTCAAATTTGATTTTCATTAATTTGTACTACTATTTGAGTATGAGTATCATAAATTGGGTTTATGTTCATATTTTTATTGTGAATATATTATCTAAAACGGTGGTAAAATCCAATGCTCACCAATTGCCTCATCTTGTCGTGAACTAGATACACTTGGAGTAGTACTGAATGACAGAAACGAACTGAAGCGACTGATAGCACACATGTCTCAGGCGGGGCTAATATACTTCGACCGAAATCCCGCCCCCGCCGCCGTAATCCGTCGAAAGCTCCGCAACGAAAACCCACAGTGCTCATCTCCTTCCCGTGCAACGCTCGGTTCGCACGGCGAGTCCCTTGAGCAACGGAGCCGGTCAGACGGTCATTGCTCGCTTCGCGTGTCACCGCCGGACGCAATCGGCAAGCTAATTGCTCTACGATTCGGTCACTCCCGTTGTCGTGTTGACGGTTTTTGTAAATCGTTGCTACATTGAATTCAATTACCGGCACCAGTCACTGTCACCTGCATAGGTGCACAGTTTTATGCAGGGTGACAGATACAAATGCAAGGTGAAAAAATACTTGTCTTTACCGAACGTTAGTGAAGCTCTCGTTTGAAACCGATTCCGACGAGTCAACAACAATCGAAATTTCATCAACATTGCAACGATCGTTTATTGCTTCAACATCGGATTCCTCTCATTTTCAATAGAAGGATGAGACTTTACGGTCCACTTGATAGGTCTGATGAGAGAAAACCCACTTTGACCCTCCAATCGGAAACAAGTGTTTGAAAATCTGTCATCTTTGTGGATCACTGAGCTCTAGAAGTACCAATTTTCTACTAATTTAGTGAGGGAAACAATTTAATTTATTCATTCTGATGTAATCGTGCGATTGAAAAGATCAAGGTTTATCGGATACGCAATCGATTTGGTTAAATTCGATTCAAGTTCAACGTTCTTATTTGACGAATTGTAAAATTGAATTATTCAGCCACTAACATTCGTAAATTGCATCCATTTAATTAACTAACTTTACTCAACATTGCCAGGTAATTATGTAACTTGCAAGTAATCAACTGCAAACATTTTTACATAAAATGGATACAAAAAGGCGAAGATGTCTGGCTTGATAACATTATAAAAATTATGGGACAAACTCAAGGGGTCGTTTTTACAGCTCATTTGCAACAAAAAGTGCCCCATATCTCCCCCCTCCCCCAATCCTACTGTTTTCACTTCTAACATTTTTTTCGTGTTTTGATAACTCAGTGAAACGGCTCTAACTCCCCTCAATTATTATGTAAAATAAAAATTGGGGATTCTGTGGAAAAGGGCGTTAAATTTCCTACCTGATATAAATATCTGTATAAAGTCCGATTTTTGTATTCCTTTCTATTTAGTGAAAATAATGATGGCCTAGGATCAAATATTTGATGATTTTGTAAAATTCAACCTTATTTTTTTGGCACTGTTGCGCTAATTAGAACTGAGTTGGTTCTAATTTGATAAAAATGAGATTCTATAAATTGATTCATCCTTAACTATTTATCTTTTAACTTTTTTAGGGACGAATGGGAGTGTCTCTATTCAATTCACCATCAAAAAATGCAAATATTGCGATATCGTACCAACATTCGATGAATATTAGATTGAAAAACGACAATTTTCACTTATAAAGCAACGTTTATTCTCATTCAAATGCCATTTTCTCCAAAAACCTTCCTCCAAACAAATATATTCTTATTGGAAAGCTGAGATTCTGGGTAAGTTTTTCTTGAGGAGTCCCCGCAGAAAAATATCCGTTCTAATAGGGAAAATTCTTCCAAAGGTGTTTGTTATTCCACATCAGGAGCATGGAGTGTCATTGCAATTCATTCACTGTCCAAAATTTAGTAAGAAATGATACCCAACATGCCTAGGTATCAGAAATCTCGAAAACACACATTCGAAATGGGTAGATGGATACCCATTTTGACCCATAACCTCATCCGGAGGGCGCCAATCGTTTCCGAACCCATTTCATTGGATTTGGCGCCCAAAATTTAGTCGAAAATGATAACCCACAGGCTTAGATCGCCAAACATCTCGAAAACACATTTTTCCAAATACACATTTTGACCCCCTCCCCTCAAAATATGGTCCGAAAAAATCTAGAGGGCACTTTAGATTGCAAATGAGCTGTAAAAACGACCCTTTGAGTTTGTCCCCTGTTTACACCCTGTGTAGAGATTTAATTTGATGATTGTTCATTATTGACAATTGTGATGTTCTCATGTTGTGTAGAAATCAGCAATTGATCTATCAGGGCCTTGATTGGTACGACAGCCTCAGAAAGATCATTTGCCACTTCATCGAATGCAGGTCACATCGTGGCCATAGTATGGCTGAAGCTGTTGAAACGGGATCACGATTTCTTCTGTTTGGTATTACATTGAATTCCTCCCTTTTCAGAACGAATCTTCAACGTGATTTCACTTCAAATTTTCTCCACTTAAGTTGAACAAAGCGCCACAATCGCGTTGACCTCGCGCAATCTAACGCAACGATCAGGGATATGACTTTATAGGAAATAGCGTTAAATCGACGCGAGCTCTTCAAGGCCGAATGGGCGTAGCGACAAAATAAAAAGTATAAAAATAAAGTTGCCAAGGTCTAGGTTCAACTTTCACGGGCACCGACGATCGGACCCGCCCTGTAATACCTAAGTGACTCTGATAAATCGTAATGTGTAATAACGCTGTTACATGCAAACTACTATTAAAGTAGCCTCAGTAAATAACTCTAAATTAGTAGACAACACAGATTTCTATTAAACTTCTTTAAGGGTCGATTTACCTAAATATTATACCAGCTCAATTGAGTTGACAAACAATGGAAAAATTGTTTATACGCTGGCGCTTGGAAGACAAAATAATTCTAATTAAAGAAACAGGCTCAAAAGACGCGCCCGGTACCGACGGAAATTAATTAAGGAACGCACCCGGAGCCGCAATTATACTGCTGAGCTTAGACGAGGTAATGAAACTGTAGATTAGGATGGGAAGCACCAGGCAGCTTCCTAAAAACTTAATGAACAAATTGTTTTAATTTATGAGTATAAATTAAGCAATACGACGGCAGTTCTCGTTAGATGACGCGTTGATATTTATTTTCAATTTTATTTCAGAAATTATTATTCTTAGTACCTGCGATCTATTTCTGAATGCTTATTTTCTCTTATTGTTCTAAAATTATTTCTGATGAGATTGCTGATTGTTTTTGGTATCATAATTGTGATGTTCGTTGAGCGAAATTGAGAGGGAAAAGGGGTGTTAAATGAATAAATAGGTACTCTCGTTAGATTTTTGAGAGGTTTGGCCTCTTATTCATTTTCTAGGCATCTAGGAAAGATAAATTATCATCACAATTTAACAAAATTTTAACATTTGAGGACTCTTTGCTGGGATTCGGTGGTCTACCAGTGGGCGTAGGCAATGGGGGCGGCGTGGATGGCGGGAGCAACGACGACTCGGCTGGTAATGATGGGGGAGTGGGCGACGATGGGGGCATGGGCAACGACGGGGCTGTGGGCGACGGGAACGGCAGAGTGAACAATAGAGGTGGAGTGAGCACTGACGGTGGTGATCGCAGGAGCGGCGAGGATGCCTCTCTTCCACCTACCGTGGTTGGATGACGGAGGGAGAGCGGCGTGAGCGGCGAGATGAGCGGCTTTAGCGGCGGCTACTTCGGGAGTGTCTTGAGGAACGCCTGGTTGAGCGGGGGCGCCCCATTGGGGAGCTGGAGCGGACCATTGACGAGCGGCGGGAGCGTTCCATTGAGGAGCTGCAGGAGCGCCCCATTGGGGAGCAGCCGGAGCGGCGTTCCAGTTAGGCTGAGCGGGGGCAAGAGATGGGTGTCCACCGCTCGAGTACAGATTGAAGTGTCTTGCGCGTTCAGCAGCCACTTCCGGGGTGTCTTGGACAGGGAGGGGAGCGCCGTTTTGGTCGAAGCCCGGAGGAAGAGCGACGGGCCCGGTCCACCTGGCCTGATGCTGAGGCTGGTTCCACGACTGCTGAGGAGGAGACCATGACTGAGGTTGGGGTTGGTTCCAGGACTGTTGAGGGGCGGGTGCCTGCTGAGGTTGGCTGACTCGGGCGAGTGCGGCGAAATGAGCGGCTTTGGCGGCAGCCACTTCAGGTGTGTCCTGAGGGACGCCTGGCTGAGCGGGAGCACCCCATTGGGCGAGAGCCACACCCACGACGGTAACGAAAACCAGCTGTAGACAATGTCATATAGTTGTAAATTACCGAGTAATTTTTAAATTTGTCCCCAATATATTTATTCAAGTTTATACTTCACTACCGCAAATCAAACAAAATATTGTTATATCATTAGGCACTAGTTTAGCAATAAAATACATTATTATCACTTTATTCAATCAGCTAAACTAATCGCCATAACCCATGACCCTAAAATTCTCCAACTTGTATTGTTAAAACTGCAACTATTCACGTTAGAAGGAATGAATTTAATTATGACAATAATCGCTCAACTTGCAAGCAATAAACGGGTCAATGTGATTGAAAACTACTGCAACCATCGATAAATTAACGGGTTCATTTAAATTTTCTACTCAAAGGACAGTTTATACTCAGCGTTGCCCTTGAACTGCATGAGCATAGTGACGCGGATGTGTGAGAGCTGAGGAAGGTGAATAATGAGGTAATATCCGCATACAGCGAATGAATTGTCTTATTTACGTTCGTGGCGATCAAAGAAACGATTCAAATTGGTTTGGAAAACAAGATGTCTGATGTCTCTCGTAAATGGATTTCTAGCGGTTTTGTAATGATATTTTGAATACATTCGCGGTTCGCTATAATCATGCGGACGTGAATACTGTGTTCTCCGTGTATACCAACCGAACAAAAACTAAGGAAACCCACGATTTTAAAAGGATTGTATTGGGGATAATAAATTTGCCGGATGGGGTCAAATTTAAGTGGAAAATGTACATGAATTTGGCTATGGGGTTGATCAATTTGACCAGAAAACATGAATTGACCAATAATAATTCGTTCTTATGAAATATTTCTCGGATTTTATTATTTGTTATCGTTCGTAAAATTGATTTTGTAGTAATTAAATTTTTGGTATTAACAATTTTGGATAAATTGAGGAAAAGATAGAGCTCCGCCATATAGAAATTTAGGGGAAACGGTGGTTTTGACCGCCTATGTTGAGAGGCATCCTTCAATCCCCATGTGTCCCCACTCCCGCCACATTTCTCCGGAAGAGCACAACTCACCAAAGACTTCATGTTCGGCACACCTCCTCACCCCGGTGGAGACTGAGAGTACTGTAACGCGAATGGTGGTCCTCCAGAGGCCGCCCGGAGGTTTTATACTTTCCCGAGACAACGGGGTCCCCCGGAGTGTCCATGAAAATCCGACGCCCTCCGCCCGGCCGATGCCCGAATCCACCGCCCTTGAGTACCATTTAAGCTCCGTTGTGCTTAATTGTGTAGCAATATAGAACCGCATTGTCCCTAATTAAATATCCTTAAATACATTAAGTTCAAATAACTAATAGTAGGCGCCTTCTTAACGCTACAACAAACTTGTCGTTTTAACGTGGCGCCAATCGTTTCATGTTCTTATTTTCAACATTTTCACGCACATAAACTCTAAACTGTATAATTATCGTTCAAATTTCCTAAATAAATCAATCTAATCGATAAATAATTCCCTCCCATTAGTCGAGACGGGCTAAGTTGTCGAAGGCGACAGACCATCGATTACTCAACTCAACGTGTAAACTAGTTGTTTTTTCGAACAGTTTGGTTGTGGAAGTCCGCGACACTCGTAAAGTAACTTTTTCGTCCGAAGTTTAAGTAGCCCAACTTTTACTATTAATCATACGGTACAAGACCGGTAGAGTTGCCGCTGAACGCTATTCGTAGTGTAACCGTGTTGACGGCTGACAGCAGAAATTGGCTGTTTTGGGCAGATTGTTTACCATTTTCTATCTAAAATGCGTAATCGAACAAAACCTGAGCAGTTTTTTAAATCAAATAATGACTCAAAACTCGAAATAACTATCGATAACGACAAGTTCTAATCAATTTCAAGCCTAAGCCTCCACATTACGTTCACTTCCTGTTAAAACTTCCAGATAAATTGACGATATTGTCAGTGCTTGAAAGGCCCGAAAATCTGACCCTTCGTTATTAGGAAATTTTGCACAATTTTCGATGAAACTGAACTACAAGTGTGGCAAATGGTTATGATTTTCTTTCCAGCGTTTCCCTGTTGCATACCCAATTATACTCCAGTCATTATTCCAGGAACGATGAAAATTCATTCACAGGGGTTGGTTATTGCTTAGACCAGACGCATGGAGACACATTTTAATCGATTTAGCGTCCAAAATTTAGTGGAAAATGATACCCCACACGCCTAGGTACCGGAAATTTTGAAAACCCACTTCCGAAATGGGTAGATAGATACTCATTTTGGCCCATAATCTCTTCCGGGAGGTCCCAATCGTCCCGGGATCAGTCTCATTGGATTCAGCGTTCAACATTTAGTCGAAAATGACACCCCGCACACCTTGATCACCAAAAATCATCAAAATTCATTTTTCAAAAAACGCTGCAAATTCTTACACAGGGGTGGGTTATTCCTCGGACCAGGCGCATGGAGACTCATTTCTTCAACATGGGGGAAATGGGGAAACAGTGGGTGTGGCGGGTCCCAGACCTATTCCAATCGATTCAGGATCCAGAATTTAGTAGAAAATGATACCCCACACGCCCAGGTACCGGAAATCTCGAAAATGCATATTCAAAATGGGTAATATATACCCAATTTGACCCATAACTTCTTCCAGAGGGTGCCAATCGTTCCGGGACCCACTTCATTGAAATTAGCGTCCAAGATTTAGCGGAAAATGATACCCCACACGCCTAGGTTCCAGAAATCTCAAAAACACATATTCAAAATGGGTAATATATACCCAATTTGACCCATAACTTCTTCCAGAGGGTGCCGATCGTTTTGGGACCCATTTCATTGGATTCAGCGTCCAAAATTTAGTGGAAAATGATACCCCACTCGCCTAAATCACCCAAAATCTCGAAAATCCATTTTTCAAAAAACACATTTTGACCCCTACCCCGCCCAAATTTGGTCCGATCGGGCTGAAAAGCTTGGAGGACCGTCCTAGGCCGGGAACAGACCCCTGACCCAAATTTCAGATTTTTAGAAAATTTTCTACTACAAAAAACGGCGTGGACGGCGTATGGCTGACGGACATTGACCTTTTTTGATCAAGACACCATGAAACGTCCAGAAAAAAATTTTGAGCCGAATCGGAGAGGTTGACCATTTGCATGAAAACATAGGTTGATTATTCAAGGAATAACCAACCAAAACACATTACCCCTCCCCTCCCTCCACTCGCCAAATTTGGTTTGATTGGGCTGGCATGTTTTGACAAACAACTATAGCCGGATACCCTGACCAAAATTTCAGATTTTTGGGAAATTTTCTACTACCAAAATTGGTGCGGACGGCAGATGGGCATTTGCTGATTTAGATCTAGACACCTTGAAACGACCAGAAAAAAATTTTAGGCCGAAACGGAGAGATTGAATTTTTGCATGAATAAATAGGTTGATTATTCAAGGAACAACCAATCAAAATCATAGAGAACTGCAACAGAAGTAAAAGTAAAAGTTTGTTCCCTTTGGTTTTGTTTCTGTTGTTAACATACCTTTGTAAACATGAAGCAACATAGATAACTCCAGATAAAATACAGACTAAAGGGACCAATATTTACATCACTTGGAAATCAAGGCGGACCTGACTTGGGTTGTCTCAGCAGGGGCGGGAAAGACAACGCTGAACGCTGACGTCATAGTTGTTTCTTCTGCTTTCACAAAGAATGTCAATCTATTCAATTTGGCTCAATAATGTTTCACGTCAATAATTTCAAGGTTTTAAGATCAAAATGAGCATAATATGCTCATATGACATATTATGTCTGTCCGCTAGTGATGCGACATCGATAGAAAACATCGATGATTTTAAAATCCGCCATCGATGTTGATAAAAACATTGATGAGAAACATCGATGTTCCAGAACATCGATGTTTTGGGGTTTGTGGATAACTATTTGTGTCCCAATAGATTAGAAGTGTTTCAACTTGTCTTCAGAGATTTGTGGCACAGCTTACACGTTGATGCAGTCCCCGAAATTCTCTCAAAAAACTTCCACACTGCTCTTTTCGGAGGCATATTGACATTAATATCATCACTGTCACATGAAAACAATACAATCACATGACATTGACAAGCGACTAGACTGTGTTGTTGTTGTTGTCTTAAAGAAGATGGTGGGATAAGAGCTGCGAGGCGCTTACTTTTTCATTGCCTTGGCCAACTTGTGACGGGGACAGGTAGCTGAAGGTGGCTCTTTCGAGGAGTTACTGCAACTGCGACACCTTGGGATACGTAAACTAAAGAAAAAATCGTCATGGTACTCACCCAAAAAGTAGAAAAATATTCGAATTTCAAACTTGAAACATTGGTAAGAAACATCGATGTTGAAAAAACATCGCTATTGAAACATCGAGGCTAAAAACATCGATGTCGATGTCGCATCACTACTGTCCGCCGTCCTCCTCGTTTTTGGTAGTAGAACATTTTTTATAAATCTGAAATTTTGGTCACGGGTCCGTTCATGGCTTTAGTTGGTCCTCAAAACATTTCAACCCGATCGGACCAAATTTGGGTGGGATAGGGGTCAAAAGGTGTATTCAGGTGTATTTTTATCAATGAATTTTATCGGTTTTTGGAGATCTGGGCGTATGAAATACCATTTTCCACTAAATATTGGACGCTGAATCCAATGAAAAGGGTTGCCCACCAGGAGAGGTAATGGGTCAAAATGCGTACCTATCTACCCATTTCGAATGTCTCTCATTAATTTTGTTTTGATCATCATGACCTGCAAATTACCCCACAACGGGTTATCATTTTATCCTGTGCTTACTTATGAGGAAAAGCGTATCGTTGAGGTATTTAGAGTAATCTACCTTTTTTGAAGAAAGTACTTACAAGTTACCTAAAAAAATGTCCATATTGTACCTTGTGCACTCAATATTGTGCTGAAATCTCTTTGAACCCATTTCAGTTTGTTAATATACAAAATTTAGTGGAAAATGAACACCTCAAATGACTTTGAAAAATCGAAAACCGTGTGGGGGTATCATTTTCCACTAAATTTGTGACCCTGATTCGATTGGAATGAGTCTCCATGCTGCTGGTTCGTGGAATAACCAACTCCTGTGTAAGAATTTGCAGCGCTTTTTACAAGAAACTTTTGCTGACGTCAGCACGAGGAGCAACTGAGTGGTTCAGTAGTACGAGTACACAATTCAACTGGAAAATGTTCTTGTTTGCGTATTTTCTTCGAATGAACGCACGTCTCTAAATAGTTTCCCAGTCACTTCACTCGAATATCTACCGACCCTCGGATGTTAGAAGAGAAAGACGCTATCAAATGAACATCTCTTCTTTCATCTTGAATTAACACGACGTCCTTCAAACTGTGAGAGGCTTCTCGTGCTCTGGTATCTCATTCAATTTACCGAGTGCCTTATTAGTCTCAGAAGGCAACTACTACCAACTCTCGGCCTTCTTTGTTCTAGGTAGATTTCCATCTTTGCTTCTTTTTTAGCGGAGGTTCGTATCAAAAGGTATAGGTTAACTGTATTTGAGTTTAAAATCATTTTCTCGAACCCGCTTAAAGGTTTATGTTTAAGTTTTGTTCGGATATGCAATTAAAAACTGTTCATAACCGTATTCGACTACTTTTGGCTGTAAGGACAAACTCCGAACCGGTTCTGAACCGGTTTTGAACTGGTTCTAAAGGTTCGAGATATTTTTCCCAAACTTTTGATCCGAGGCATGTGGGGTATCATTATCTAATAAATTTTATACGCTGAATACAATGAAATGGGTCCCGGAACGATTGGCAACCTGTGGAAGAGGTTATGGGTCAAAATGGGTACCTATCTACCCATTTCGAATATGTGTTTTTGAGATTTCTGATTCTTTTCGACGACTTAGGCGTGTGGGGTATCGTTTTCCACTAAATTTTGGACGCTAAATCGATTGAAATGAATCCTCATGTCCGAGGAATAACCAACCCCAGTGATTTTTTCCCAAAAGTATTTTCAAGTTTTAGTTGTTATTCCCCTAACTGGGTCTGATAAGAGCAAAATTGATGGGTACCTTCATAGAAGAGTAGGCTGAAAAGGGATAAAAGTGTCGTCCAATAACGTAGTTATGATTTCTTATTTACTGATTACTATGAAATTCAAATCGCTCATTTATGAAGAAGATTTATTATATTTTCCCACGGTATCTCAGATTTGGAGTAAATTATTCAACTGAGAAAATTGTAGTTGTTTTACTGAGACAAAGTCAAAATGTGTGTGATGTAAACAACTCAAAAAGGAAAAAGTTAACTAAAAATTTCGAGGAGGTACTTTTTGTTGCAAAAATTGAATGAACGAAATGAATTGTTACAGTTTTGGCCGTCAATAGATTTACCATAGAAAGGTTCGAAGAGATTCAAAAGGATTTTGAACGTTATAAAAAAGAACTAAATGTCCTGAAAGGTTCTATCCCCTCCCTTATCAGGTTCACGATTTCAGTGGTTGTGGTTCTAGAGGTCCTGAACCAGTTCAGAACCCGTTTGTCCGAACAAAGCTATCGCAAACTGAAATTTAAATAAATTTAGTGCAATTTTATACGGAAAACATTCGGTGCTCACTTTCATAATCAGTTGCAACTCCAATTTTTGGCATTTTGTTCCAAAAAACTTCCTCATAAGTAAAGTGAATGAGAAGAGAAAATAATGGAAACTGACGTAAACATCCTCCAGTTCCGTGTATTCTTCGTCTCTCAACTCATGCCATTACTCCTTGAAGTCATAATTTGGCCGAACTTGTCAACGAAGCTTATCTCGAAGGCCTTTCGCGTAAAAGTACTGAAATATACAATTTTACAATGTAATATTATTTCAATTTTTCTAATTTCCAGACTTGATTTTGCACATTTTGCGAGAGACGGTAATTCGTCGAACTAGTCCAAAACTGTACGATGTCCAGACTGTTCAAACAGCTGTTCAAGTTAAAAAAATCGCTGCAAATTCATTCACAAGGGTTGGTTATTCATCGGACCATGCTCATGGAGACTCCAAAATTTAGTTGAAAATGATACCCTTCAGGCCTAAATCGCCCAAAATATTGAACAAAGGGAAAATGGGGAGAATAGTTGGTGTGGCATGTCTTTGACCCATTTTTATCGATTTAGGATCCAAAATTTTCCACAAAATTTCGGGAAAATCGGGGAGATTGACTTTCTGAAAGAAAACATAGGTCTCTCATTGCTAATTTCAACCAATCCTGATGCCTGCACACTCTCTTATCCCCTTCATCCCCTTAAAATGATCCCCATATTACTTTACTAGTCAATGTAGCTCATCTGTAACAACCCATACACACCCCCACACTACACAGAACATGTCTTTTGTTGATTTCCTCCCTCACTTTTAGTTATTTTGATCCTTTCAACAATATATTTGACAAATTTCAGGAATAAACTTTCATTTCATTCATTCATCAAATTGATAACCTTATGTCTTGCGTAAGATCGTAATCAACTTCGTTTCAATGGAATAATCAGTTCAAAAGGGAACCTCAAGGTGACACCTTTCGTTGAAAGAACCTTGAAAGAACTTCCCGCAGCCAAAAACTCGTTTGCTTAAACAAAAGAATACAATGTGGAGTTGTTCCTAAGACAAAATGTGAGTTTGATTAAAAAATAATAATAATAATAAATAAAAATAAACGGTAAAATTACGCTAACCGTTGTGATTTTACTCATGAAATTATAAATTCGTACAAGAGATTTTATTCAAATTCCTCAAATCGGCTTTGTATGACAACGATTTACAATTCGCATTTTGTACAATTTCGGGTTTTGAACGGGAAATTTGTTTGTTTCTTACATTGAACAAAAGGTCCGAATTTTGAACGTAACGTGTACGAAAATCAAGCATTAGCAGAGAGCTTTTCTACCCCTTGAGACATTTTTGGAAATTTTACATTCGCTTTTCATAGGAATTCCCAAAGGACAATATATTAACCATAGAGATTTGGAAATAAATTGAAATATTAATGATGATTGAATCTGATGAAAATTTGATAATAAATTTATATTTTGGAGGTTTACGCTTATAATAGTTTTTTTTCATTTAAAAAAAAAATAAATTATAGAAGAAATTATTGGAATCATGGAATCATGTGTTGAAGTATGGCTCCCATTGGTTGCATAGAATCGGCCTTCGCCGGATTGGAACCGATCTGGTTTGGATTGGATCGATTTGTACAATCCTCCCGCCTTCCCGGGATCGACCTTGGTAGCTCCAGGAACAAGTCACCGCCTACGCCGCCCTCCCGGCCGCTCCCTCCCTAGAACGGGGCTAGAAGGGCGTTCTAGCCCTACGGAGACCTCACCGCCCCGCCGGACAGAATGCGACTCCGACGGTCGAATACCCCGTTATAAAACCCGCTCATTGTAATAGCCGTGTCACAGTTCAAGTTCGCCCGCCGTTCAGTGCGCTTCGAACACATTTTCCCCTTTGTGGGGTTCCGTTGCACGTTTTTCCTGACCCGTTCGTGGCTACATTCGACCAAGGAACCCTTCCTTGAAGCCCATACAGTCTTTACGCATAACCTGTTCGCTTGTATCAGGGCTTAGGTCAGCCGTTTGGGAGACGTTTAAGTCAATTTTTAAAAACATTCACAGTGGTTGGTTTTTCCTCGGACTAGCAGCATGGAGATTCAACGTCTAAAATTCAGTGGAAAATGATACCCCTCATGCCTAGGTGTCAAAAATCTCGAAATTCCATTTTTTGAAATATACATTTTGACTCCTATCCCCACCAAATTTGGTCCGATCGGACTGAAAAGTTTCCGAGAACACTCATAATATTATACGTGTCGAATCAATCCGGGACCCATTTCAGCGTCCAAAGTTTAGTAGAAAATGACGCCTTACTAGCCTAGATCGCCAAAAATCTTGATAGAATAATATATTTTTTATAACACATTCTCACCCATACACGCCCCAAATTTGGTCTGATAGGGCGAAAGGTTTAAGAACCAACCAAAAAGAAGTCTCTTATTAAAATATCTAATTTTTGGATAATTTTGAACATTCAAAAACCACAATGTATGCAATCCAGAAACAAACATATTTTGAAGCAACTAATCGTCACGAGCTAATGTAACTTTTATCGTCCGGTAAATGGGCACCTGCTTAAAATAAGTGTCCTCTTAACGTTCGATCGAAGCGGGAAAAGTAATCAACGAACGCCCGATATAATCAAACGGGATATTTCCGATGTCAAACTGTTGGCAACTTGACTCGAAGATTAGAAAGGATTGAAATCGCCTTGTTTGCTCACATTCCGGGCCCGGTTCAATATTGGTTCGAACGGTTCAACTCAATTCATGGCCCTTCGACGCGTGAATCCATTAATCGGATATTGGTGTTTCGTCGCTCATAAAGGAGGTTTCGGTGTAATTTGGTTTTGACGATGACATAATTCGCCAAAATTCCGTTATAATAAGTTATTTACGTCGATGTGATGAGAATGATGGGTGATTTGGAGGTAGATGATGGTGCCTCGTATTTTATTTCAACTGAGCTAATTCTGGATCAATAAACATAGTTGCAAAATAAACGAATCAGAGAAGAAATAGTCCGATTGATTGAATAAATAACTACTTTGCCCACTTTCTCGTGATCAAATTTTACTTCAATTACCTCTGATCACGTGTAGAACCACATATGTGTGCTCATTATGAACATTTCAGACATTATCCATGTATTTTATTAATATAGGAAAAACGTTCAAGTGAAAAAAATCCATAAAAGACTAATGTTACGCAAAAATTTAATAAATTCCTAATATTTCTACTTTTATTTACAAACATGGCCTTGTGAAGCAGTGATTCAGGTTCGCCGTAGGTAACGTAAATAACCAACGAAATGACCAAAATGACTAAATCGGCCGCTCTAATAACTCGCAACATGTCATATATGGCAGATTCAAGTGTTTTGTTAGACTAATGAGGCTGATTTGAGTTGTTGTTTGTTAATGATCTCTTTGCAGCGGTGAACGACTAAACGCTCTGTTGAATCAAAATCGCAGATGTTTTCTTCGTTTCACATTCTCATTCAAATTCTACTTCCTTTCAGACAAGTTTGTGTTTGTTCTGATTTATGGGTGGTGTTCTATGGCGGTTTGTTGTACTTGACAGAATAGAATGTTGTGGGTTTAGAAAACCAATCTTCATTTATGTAAGTGGAATTTCTTCCAATAATTTATGTCATTTATTTTTTTTACAAAAACTAATGAACTAGTTAACAAAATCAGTCGTGACTCTTTGCTGTCGTTACTTTTAGTAGTGGGCGAGGGCGATGGGAGCGGTGTGGTAAACGGGGGCAGCGTGGACAATGGGAGCCGCTACGATGGGAGAAGCGTGGACAATGGGGGCAGCTCGGACAATGTGGCTGGCCACAATGGGGGATGGGTGGACGATAGCGGCGGAGTGAGCGCTGATCGTGGTGACGGGAGCGGCGAGGATGCCTCTCTTCCACCTACCGTGGCTCTGAACCTGAGCGTGGGCGGCCAAGTGAGCGGCTTTAGCGGCGGCGACTTCGGGGGTGTCTTGAGGGACGGCGGGATTTCCCCAGGCGGCGGCAGGAGCGTTCCATTGTGGGGCGGCGTTCCATTGGGGAGCGGCGTTCCAGGTGGGCTGAGCGGGGGCGAGAGATGGGTGTCCACCGCTCGAGTAGAGGTTGAAGTGTCTAGCGCGTTCAGCAGCAACTTCAGGAGTGTCTTGGACGGGGAGAGGAGCGCCGTTTTGGTCGTAACCAGGAGGAAGAGCGATAGGTCCGTTCCATCTGGGGGTCGACTGGCTGCTCCACGACTGGGACTGAGGAGCCCACGATTGCTGAGGAGCCCAAGACTGCTGAGGAGCCTGGTGACCTTGAACTTGAGCGACGGCAGCGAAATGAGCGGCTTTAGCAGCGGCTACTTCGGGAGTGTCCTGAGGTACGCCAGGAGCAGCAGGAGCGCCCCAGACGGGAGCAGCGTTCCACGAAGGTGCAGCGGCGGGAACGGGGCTGCCAGCGCGGGCGAGGGCGGCGTAATGGGCGGCTTTGGCAGCGGCTACTTCAGGCGTATCCTGAGGAAGTCCAGGCTGACCCCACTGGCACATGGCCACACCCAAAACGGTCGTAAGCACAAGCTGCAACCGAAAACCAATTTACCCAGTTATTAAATACATTGCAAAAAACGGTTCAGTGTGCTCGATTAATAGATGATCACATTGGACAGCAATGTTGTTCATAATATAATACGAGTATACTACTCGGGTTTTACTGGCAGTTATATGAAGAGCACAATAATGGGCAGTCGTGTTACTGCCTTCTTTTGTATGGATTCGATGAAAACACCACCGTTACTCGCAAAATGGCACTTATGAATATGATGACATGGAATAATTAATCCGCGATGATAATCCTTCGCCGAGTCGAGTGAATTAAAAAATTCTTGTTTGTGATGCGAGCATCGTATTTTGGGGCAAACTGGACCAAAATTTAAATTATTAATATCGGTTATTCTAATTGTTTGATGAGAATTTCATTATTGTCTTCATCTTCTCTCCGAGTTTTGATGATAGTGGTAAGTTTAGTTTGTTGTTGCTGTGCTGATGATTCGGACTTACCAAAGATTTCATGATTATTTCGACACCTCCTCTGAAGACGAGAGGACTGTTGGCAATGATGCGGCATATCGTCCTCTTTGAGTTTATATACTCGGGAGAAAAAGGTGACCGTGAAACGCCGACCACCGTCCGTCGCTTGGTGGGGCCGCGGTGAGGAACAGCGGGTGTGACCAAGGTTGAGGGTGGCTCTTCCCGGTGCACATCAACAAGAACAACGGAACGGGGTGAGAATCCGTCGCCCGCCCCGACGGCACATCGGAACGCGCACGGCGGCCGATGAGACGCTCGAGGAAAAGCAATATGGCGGATAATGTTCCCAACGTGATAACGGGAATAGGCATCGTAGAAAACTGAAATGAGAATAATAGTTAATGTTATCGTTTATGTATGAGATCACTTAGTAAGTAAAATAACTAGTTAATATATAATTTATATAATAATATACTCGTATAAAATAACTACGGAGGCCAGTAACTGGTCTCGAGAAATGTCATACTTTAACTAGTTATTATATAAAATAACAAGAGGCCAGCCGTAAAATTTTATAATAATAACAATAATAATCATATTGGGTTCGAATATGGATGGCATGTCACTGAGAAATCAGAGATCGAGGGTTTTTCAGCTCAAAAGGAATTCCTATTTGTTTCTCCATTTCAATTTTGAGTTATCCTGTGATTTCAAAATTTTTGATTTCTCACGTGTACATATTACCTACCTACGTTACTCTATTATCTCGACAAATAACATTATCAATGAAAATGCATGTCAATTCTTCAATCCTTTCATTTCCCCTGAGTAATATCATTCAAGGAGTGACTTTCCAAGAAAAGCAGTCGATACTACACTTTAACGATTGGTGTTTCGTTACTTTACATAGTACCTTGTTATGTCATATAATCCTTGAGGAAAGCATAAAGAAAACTTTGAATTATACCAAAAGACCGCTTGTTATTATACATACTAACTACATGTTTTACTTACTAACTGGACAACACACTTGAACAGTAACATATACATTAAATAAGTCCTCATTAAATTAAAATAAAACACTAAATTTATCACACATCATGTTTTTGAGGTTTTATTATTACTGAAATAGGTACAGCTTATATAATAGCAGAAGTGATGGTTAAGTTATAGTGTAAGGGGAACTTGAAATCTTATTGACTCAGAGGGGTGAAAGGAATTAGGGGGATGGAGGGGGAGGGGATGATTACGGACAAAATAAAAGGGAACTCTGACAATGGTGAGCGTAACATTGTGAAAGGGAAAACTAAGCTATTGCAGGACTGAACCCAATAATGGTGGAATATGTTGGGAAATCATCTCATTGGGACTTTTATCAGACCTATCTTTTTGAAGTTTTTATAGTACATCCAACATACTTCCCTTTGAACAAAAATGAAGGAATTCTACATAATCACACTATATAAAAGTACATAGGTACTTACATGTATTTACATGATTTACCTGACCAGTGTACTCATAACTTTTGGTGGAAAAAACTATCGTAAGGTATCTCCGTTTTCATTGTAATTCAAAGATTAAATTTCTGAAAAATAAAAATACTTGTTTGTAAACTACATTTTCAAAGTAGATGTTGTTCACAGGATGTGAGCAATATTTTATCAGCTTTCAAATGGTAGGTATAAGTACGTTAACAGTATGGCGATATAGCTCGATTTTATGGGGAGAATCAAGTACAACTGCGAAGAAAATAAGAAGCAGTAAGTAGGTTTTCCTGCTATTTTCACAGCAGAAACCGGACTATTTGAGACTCACTTATTCCTTGGTGAAGTACTCACTCAGATACGTAATATCAAGTACCTCTGTGATGGAAGTAAGAGAGAAGATTATACGACGTTCAGCGACAGAGAATGTTCTAGTTGAGTTGATATGGAGGAGTAGGTAGGCACTTATCTGTTATTCATCTCGGTTATTGTACTGCTGGGTCGTTTCCCGGCGGAATCCCTTGGGCTCTTTCCCACGGGGAGGAGGATTTGCATGTCAAATCGCAATAATAACCCTCGGTAGTGCCTACCTTCAAATAAGGGGCCCTCTGTTGGAAAAACATCTGCCCTGGTGGTGGGGGGAAACCTTCCCTTGCCGACCTCACACAGGAAACTCCTAAAACAGGATCTCTTCCCTTTCTTCGGCTGAATTCGTTATTTCTATCCACTGAACCGACTGATCATGACACTTTCCCTACAATGCGTCTGTAGTTCATAATTTGAATGACGCACGTCCTCGAAGCGAATTTCCGACGAAACAACGTCCGTAGACAGTTTCAGTGTTATTTCGAGAACTGGGTACAGGGACCTACCCCTCCGATAGGATGTGCTATTTACGGAGACAGAACAGTTCGTCAAAACACGAAAAGACGTTGTAGCGAATCGAAAACATTCTTCTTAAGACGCCTACTAACGTCATTCCCCGAACATTCGATGTTTACTGTCCGATTTTGGTTGATTATTCCATGAATAATCAACCTATGTTTTTATTCAAAAACTTAATCTCTCCAATTCGGTTCAAAATTTTTTTAGGACGTTTCAAAATGCCTAGATCAAAAGAAGCAAATCTCCATCCGCTGTCAGCGCCGTTTTTGGTAGTAGAACATTTTCTAAAAATCTGAAATTTGGGTCAGGGGTCTGTTCCCGGCCTAGGACGGTCCTCCAAGCTTTTCAGCTCGATCGGACCAAATTTGGGCGGGGTAGGGGTCAAAATGTGTTTTTTGAAAAATGGATTTTCGAGATTTTGGGCGATTTAGGCGAGTGGGGTATCATTTTCCACTAAATTTTGGACGCTGAATCCAATGAAATGGGTCCCAAAACGATTGGCACCCTCTGGAAGAAGTTATGGGTCAAATTGGGTATATATTACCCATTTTGAATATGTGTTTTTGAGATTTCTGGAATCTAGGCGTGTGGGGTATCATTTTCCGCTAAATCTTGGACGCTAATTTCAATGAAGTGGGTCCCGGAACGATTGGCACCCTCTGGAAGAAGTTATGGGTCAAATTGGGTATATATTACCCATTTTGAATATGCGTTTTCGAGATTTCCGGTACCTGGGCGTTTGGGGTATCATTTTCTACTAAATTCTGGATCCTGAATCGATTGGAATAGGTCTGGGACCCGCCGCACCCACTGTTTCCCCATTTCCCCCATGTTGAAGAAATGAGTCTCCATGCGCCTGGTCCGAGGAATAACCAACCCCTGTGTATTTTCTTTTTTTTTCCCTCCGAATTGTCCCGCATTGGTTCTGAAAGGAGACTGAATTGGCCATTCACGGGAAATCCTATTCTTGTGCTTTGGTAGCCACTCCTTGGAAAATGGGAGCTCCCTTTCCGTCAACAATACCAACGTAATCAACATTCCAATAACACCGAAATCTTTAAAAATACGCTCACCCCGTTCCATTTCATCATCGAACAAAATTAATTTTACTTACTCCGGAGATGAGTAGACATAAGTTTCATTGATCGTCTTACGATGACGTTTGGTGTTCCCCGATTTCCTCTGTGGATGGTGTGGGAATTCCGAACAAACTCACGAAGAATGTTAATCTCCAGAGTTGTGGAAACTTTAAATTCAGGCAGAATACTAATTAAAATCTATTCTACATTTTCGAAATCTTACATGGTCTTACACTTACATTCTGGTACTTTTCCGTTATCCCCCTTTAACCCCGTTAATATCCGAACTCATTATATCGTTATTTGCACTCAACGATTACGATCATTAAAATATCACATAGACCGAATGAAATTCGGTTAATAGATATATTCATAAATTCGGTCCAACATTTTTTTCTGTGCATTTCAAGGTGTCTAGATCTAAAAAATAAAATAAAAAGTCCGTCCGCATACGCCGTTCGCCGTCCACACCGACTTTAGTAGTAGAAAGTTTTCTAAAAATCTAAAATTTGGGTCAGGAGTCCTTTCTCGGCTTTAGTTGGTCCTCGAAACTTTTCAGGCCGATCGGAACAAATTTGGGCGGGGTAGGGGTCAAAATGTGTATTTCGAAAAATGGTTTTTTGAGATTTTTGGTGATCTAGGCGTGTGGGGTATCATTTTCCACTAAATTTTGGACCCTGACTCGATTGGACATCCACTGTTCCCCCCATTTTCCCCATGTTTTTCAAACATTCATCTGCATCCGCACATTCAACTGTGAGCGGACAATGCATTTTTGAAAATCCCAATTCAGCCGTCGGAGTTCTGGAAATTCAGGACTCATTGTTCCGTCAACAATGAGTACTGCCCCGAAAGATGAATCATCATTGATTTCCATTTAATTGCGATTCAAGTATCTCCAGCAGATAGAAGTGAACGGTACACAAATCTATCTTCATCTTCGTGACTAGGTTATCGGTTTCTGTTGGACATTGTTAGGTCATTGTTGAACAAACAAGGGCGGTTTGGGTATATATACACTTCGTCGGCGGCTGAAAGTCAGTTCGAAAAGGATCCACACAGCTCGCACATCCATCATGGGTGAGTAAAATGTTGCATCAAGAATTCATAGGAATAGTTGGCATAGTTTAATTTCAAATGTCGCTGGCGTGTTTCTACTTCACTTTTAAATTCCTTCTTTAAGTAAGGTAGAGATTCATTTTTCAAGCCAACGAGATATAAACTATTCTGAAAACTCCTATTTTGCTTTTGGCAATAGGCTGCTGTAACTGTTGTATAGGGGCAATGCCATATTACATATTTCATATCAGATACAGCACAGATGATATGACATTATAAGATTTAATGGCATTAATGCTAAACGATTATTGTTAGTTCGGTCAAAATCAGGGACAGTATTTCAGAAAAATTTGGCTGTAGAGGGTATTGATAGGAAATACTGGTATTGGTAGAGAAATCATCCAGAATGGTATTCAGTGAATGGCAAATGTTTGGTGTAAAAGTCATTTCATGAAAAAACCTATGCTTTCATGCAGAAAGTTCTCTCTTGAAGTTGAAAAACTCTCCGGTTCGGCCCAAAAATTTTTTCTGGACGTTTCAAGGTGTCTATGGTAGTAGACAATTTTCTAAAAATCTGAAATTTCGGTAAGGGATCCGTTCCCGGCTTTAGTTAGTGCTCTGAGCTTTTCTGCCCTTTCGAATCAACAAGGGGGGAATTGGAGTCAAAATGTGTATTTCGAAAAATGGATTTTCGAGATTTTTTGAGATCTAGGCGTGTGGGGTATCATTTTCCACTAATTTCGGGCGCTGAATCGATTCGAATGAGTCTCCATGCTGCAGGTCCGAGGAATAACCAACCCCTATGAACCTAAAACGTCATTTTAACCCTTAAATTCAGTCAAGAAAATAAGTTGGAATATACCGTTGAAAAGCTGGTATTTTGGAAACGCGGGAATTAGTCAGAGGACACTGTTTCTTTTACCCGGCTGAATGTTGACAAGGATTCATGTTTTCACTATTTTCTAAATTTGTGCTAAATTAGTGCTTATTGTTTCAGTGCTATCCAGCTGCTATAATATGCTATTAAATCAGTGCTTATTGTTTGGACAAATTAAGGAATTCATCGGAATGGAAATTTGACGCTCATTTCAACGGTGTACTCAGAATTGAGATAGTAGTGTAAATTAATGTAGTTTTGGCCGTTTTAGTGGCCGTCAGGTTGAAAACACGAATACATTTTGAATCGTGAATAACTCGGAAACGAAGCCACCTAAAAAACTACTAAGCGACATTTTTTGTTTAACTTTTTAGTAGAATCTTCCATAATGAAGGCTGCCAACTTTATCAGTTAACTCCCTGTATGGACTAATTTAGGATCTCTGGGCAATTTAAATGTGAGCTAACGGCTAATAAATATATCTTTTACCTTTTCCAAGACGGCAGATACCCTGGTATACCCTCTCAGCAGGTCACTTGGTCAACCAATTCAGATTGGAAGTTATCTGCGATATCAAGATGGATGCGTGACCGTCTCAGGCCGTCCAGCCGGCCTACCCAGTAGATGTAAGAAACTTTGGATAAGCAGCATGAAACAAAAAAAAAAATATTCTGTCACTTCAAGACGAACTAATCGAAACGAACCACATGACGTTACAGGCATCAGTATGTTGTGGTAAAAAATGCAAATTGGGAATTACTTGGGATGGTAATGCCAACCCAAACGGCACTCCACGGTAAGCTGGGAGCACGAAGAAACCATCACCGCAGGAAAGGTAAGTTTCAACTCCAAAAAACACGCTGATACGCTCGCTTTTGCCTCAATTAACTAATAATTTACTCAATTGCCTATTTCTCGCGCTGTCCAGGTTCATTCTAGCAATGGAGCCTTTACATATCCTGAGGTGGTTACAAATTGAAGAAGGATGAATATGAAATCGTGGTCCTCGAAGGAAGAAAACACAACATGAGCTCAAATGAAATATTGCTGTACCTTACCAATTACATCTGGAAACCTTCAAAATAAATAAATTTTTCTTAAAAATGTACCTAGGTAGTGATTCTTACAACCCTCTTAAACTGGTGCATTGCAGAGCTTGTTGGGTTTGCAGGATTCTAACCTAACTTTTCTGGGTTTCTACATGAATTATATCAAGATCCGGTATGTATGGGGTTGAAATGATCAAAATTTAGACTCATCAGTGCCAAATCTGAGGATGTGGTTTCCAATAAACAAGAACATTATAGCTTCAATATTAACAATACACATGTTGCACCATCAGTGTCCATCTTAACTCTATACTGATGGATAATGAAGAAGAAAATGTTCCTTTTGATATCTCCAGGCTTTGTTATAACCGTTCAACTACAACCCTGTTTACGTTTTTTGTGCCTAACACGACCGACAGAAGATTTTCGTCAATAATGAGTCATAAACGGTTTGCAGCCTGTATTTTTTTTTACTTTTTTTGTGTTGCCAGACTATTTTGAGAACAAGATAAATTATAATCCAGTCGTCAATACTCGTGATTAGGTGATTTTGGTAGGGTGCATTGGTCATTCGAGCAACTAAGAAAAATACCATCTAGATTTCATTTTTCGGCACAATTTTTCGTGTTTTGGAGATATTGCTCTATTGAGATATTGAGATATGGTCAAGTGCAACTAGGAATGGCTACCTAATATCATTTTGGTTGGTTATTCCTTGAATAATCAACCTATGTTTTCATGCAAAAGGTCAACCTCTCCGATTCGGCTCAAAATTTTTTTCTGGACGTTTCATGATGTCCTGATCAAAAAATCCAAAATGGGTAACAAATACCCAATTCGACCCATAACTTCTTCCAGTGGGTGCCAATCGTTCTGGGACCCATTTAATTGGATTCAGCGTCCAAAATTTAGTGGAAAATGACACCCTACTCGCCTAGATCGCCCAAAATCTCGAAAATCCATTTTTCAAAAAACACATTTTGACCCCTACCCCCCCCAAATTTGGTCCGATCGGGCTGAAAAGTTTCGAGGACCCGTCTCGGCTGGGAACAGACACCTGACCCAAATTTCAGATTTTTAGAAAATTTTTTACTACCGAAAAGGGCGCGGACGATGGACGGCGTACGGCGTACGGCGTACGGCGTACGGCGTACGGCGTATGGGGTACGGCGTACGGCGGACGGACATCGACCTTTTTTGATCAGGACATCATGAAACGTCCAGAAAAAAATTTTGAGCCGAATCGGAGAGGTTGACTATTATCATGAAAACATAGGTTGATTATTCAAGGAATAACCAACCAAAAGTCGATGTCCGTCCGCCGTACGCCGTACGCCGTCCATCGCCCGCGCCGTTTTTGTAGTAGAAAATTTTCTAAAAATCTGAAATTTGGGTCAGGGGTCTGTTCCTGGCCGAAACGGGTCCTCAAAACTTTTCAGCCCGATCGGACCAAATTGGGGGGAGAGGGGGGGTAGGGGTCAAAATGTGTTTTTTGAAAAATGAATTTTCGAGATTTTGGGCGATCTAGGCGAGTAGGGTGTCATTTTCCACTAAATTTTGGACGCTGAATCCAATGAAACGGGTCCCAGAACGATTCGCACCCACCGGAAGAAGTTATGGGTCAAATTGGGTATTTATTACCCATTCTGAATATGTGTTTTCGGGATTTCTGCTACCTAGGCGAGTGGGGTATAGTTTTCCACTAAATTTTGGACGCTGAATTCAATGATGTGTGTCCCAAAACGATTGGCAACCACCGGAAGAAGTTATGGGTCAAAATGGGTATGTATCCACCCATTTTGTATGTGTCAGGATTTCTGGTGCCTAGGCGTGTGGGGTATCATATTCCACTAAATTTTGGACCCTGAATCGATTGGAATGGGTCTGGGACCCGCCACACCGACTGTTTCCCCCATTCGAGGAATAACCAACCCGTGTGTAAGAATTTGCAGATTTTAAATATGTGTTTTCGAGATTTCTGGAACCTGGGTGTGTGGGGTATCATTTTCCACTAAATTTTGGATCCTGAATCGATTGGAATGGGTCTGATACCCGCCACACCCACTGTTTTCCCCATTTTTCCGACGTTGAAGAAATGAGTCTCCACGCGCCTGGTCCGAGGAATAACCAACCCGAGTGAAAGAATTTGCAGCGTTTTTCTTATGTAAGTAGGAATAACATATATCTACCTACCTACATTCATCTAAGCTAAACTATCTCTTTCTTTTTTCCAATGAAATGAAAAATGCACATTGGGAAACCCCTATAACAGCCCACTGTGCTTGCGTAGCCATTGATGAGATTATAGCCATTCTTCTCTTTGATTCAATATTTCCTTTCTGTACAGAATAACTCATTACAGGACCATATTGGCCACTTAAAAATGTCCGGAGTTATACCCCGACTGTTACTACAAAACAATTCCCACCCAAAAGTGGAGCAGCACCCGAAAAGTATAAAAGGTCGTTCAAACATTTGAGGAAATCGGCCATTCGGCCGAAGGAAATTAATCGCGACATGATGGGGGCAATCAGGGGAGTTCGGAAACCCTCTGGGGCGGCCTATTTGGCCCCAAATTAGGTACCTGACGCTCTAAGGTCGACCTAAGAACTAATAACGCCACTTTGTCCATTACCAGGCCCAATCCAGTTGGAGAGGTCTTCTCGCTGTTTCAATTGGGTTGTTTACTCGGCAATATTCAAACGTTATCCCAGTACGTACTTACTACTATTAAATCCTCACACCAGGAGCATGGAGGCTCATTCCAATTGATTCAGCGTCCAAAAACTAGTGGAAAACAATAACCCACACGCTTAAGTCGTCGAAAATGTCAAACATGGGGAAAATAGTGGGTGTGGTGTGCTTTGGACCCGTTCCAATCGAGTCAGGGGCCCAACTTTAGTGGAAGATGATATCCCACACGCCTAGGTACCAAAAATCTCGAAAACACACTTTCGAAAATAGGTGGAGAGATACTCATTTTGACCCATAATCTCCAGTAGGTGCCGTCACATTGGATTCAACGTCCAAAATTCAGTCAAAAATGATATCCCACGCGCCTAGTCCAAAAATCGCGTCGCCAAAAATCTTAAATCCATTTTTTGAAATACACATTTTAATTCCTAACCCCCCAAATTCTGCCCGGTTGGGCCAAATTTGACGGGGAGGGGGCTTAAAATACACCAAAAATTTGGAAAAATGGATTTTTGATATTTTTGGCGATTGTGTTAGGTATCATTTTTGATTAAATTTTAAACGCTGAATCCAACGAGATGGGTTCCGGAACGATTGGTGCCCACCGGAAGAGGTAATTTGTCAAAATGAGTATCTATCTACCTATTTTGGAACTGGATTTTGGGATTTCTGGAACCTAGGCGTGTGGAGTATCATTTTCCACTAAATTTTGGATTTAAATAGATGGTTAAAAATAGTGGTTTTGAAAATTAAGCAACCCTTGATTATGATCTAGACACCATGATACACCCAGAAAAAAATTTTTGGGCCGAGATGTTGACTTTTATGACTAAAAAACGGTATTCTTTCATTTGGTTTCAGTGATTTTATTCCCAATTGAAGTCTTGAATTGCCATAAAAACATGTCAATTTGGTTTAGAACAACTCCCCCCCCCCCTCCCCTTCTCTCATACTTTTTAGTTGTGAAAGTTTCTTAGTTTGGAAAATTATAAAATTGTTTTGTGAAATTGTCAATTCGACTTGGAACAGATATAATATAAATTCTACCCATTTCGCCATTTAATTATTAGCGGGCGAATCTCGTCCTCCTCGCCACATATGTGCCCCGTGGCCCTCCTCCGCCCGTCACCGCTCCATCAATTTCCATCAAGTGGACGACATTCGGTTCTGCGGAGGCAGTTGGGCGGAAGTGATCACCGCGTCGCGTCCCTCAACGCCGAAACGGAGCCCCGTGGGCGGGCGGGGGAACCAGATCGGTAGCTCGACCAGATCGCGTCAATTGCCGACCCACGACGGAGTTCCTTGTGCTCCGCAAGGACGCGGGGTACGCGAGTTGCGGCTTCGCTCAAGGCAGTTCGTTTACCCCGCCTCGTAATCTGGTTTTATTTCTTCGCCCTGGTCATTTATGACCAATTATGACCCCGCTTGTTGCTTCCATGTCAGCACAGCAGCATATAAGCTTGGTTTTTAGCTTCAACCCACCGTTTTCACCCAGATTTCTCAACAAGGGTCCTTGTTGTGTCTGACCCAACAGCCCAATAGCTTGTTTTCAACCCAATAGCCCAAACGGTGGGGGAAATCGCCCCAAAAGCTGTGGGTGAGAACGCCGCAAGTTTTTCTCACAGGGGTTGGTTCTTCCTCGTACCAGGAGCCTGGAGACTCATTCCAATAGATTCAGCGTCCAAAATTTAGTGGGAAATGATACCCCAGTCGCCTAGGTACCAAAAATCTCAAAAACCCACTATCAAAATAGCTAGATAGATACTCATCTTGAACTGGGAAGTCTGGTTGAAAACCTAAATCACCTAGGGAGTAAATCAGCAGCAAATTACTCTCCGAAGACAAAGAAAGTAAAATTATGAACTTTTTATTTATTTTATCTGCATTTCTTCTAGTTTAGCTGGCAGAGCTCAAGCAGGTTGTGTGTATTAGTGGCAGCAACTGGTGTTGGCCTTCTTTTCTTTTATCGGTGTTATTGAGAATATCCATCCCCCAGAAGAACTATCTCCAACGTCCAATCCGCTCATACATATAAGGAAAGGAACCGTTTGTGATTGCAGAACTGATCTGAACCAGAAACGACACGACAATTGAGGTTTCTGAGGTGATTTAGCGCTAGTTATCGGACGTAGAAGGCTGTTAAAGTGATTTAAGATCAAAGTTGGTGTTAGTTCACTCAAATACAGACATTGCGGACATTTTCCCGAAGTAAAACCACCGTCATGTAGGAAGCAACAAACTTGAGAATGATTTACGTCAGATAACTTGACAGGTTTCGAGTCGTACGTAAGAAAAATCCTCGCTAATGACTCGCTGTTGCCGATATAGATCCGATTCGGTCAATGCCACGATCGTTCTCGAGTAATTTACGACACTCGGAGGAAGACGTTGATGGCATAAGAACAAAACGTCGCTCGGTAGCTGTCACAGTCGTTACGATCGCGACGAGGTATGCAGGGTTGCGGTGACTCGTTATGACGTCATTCGTTTGAATGAAATGCAGGAGAAACTACTTATTTACCCGTGTCATCAATGAAAGAAAACAATGTATACGAAAATGTGTCGAATAGTTTATTTAACCAAAACTGTGCGCCCCTACACGCAGAACCTGCAAACAGCCGCCAATAGAGCGCGCCCTCGTCTGATCACCAGATCCCCTACATCAGCTCTGATGTAAAATAGTTCATTAGTTGCATTAGTTCTAAATATTTGATGGATTGATTTAGTTCAATTACCTTGATCTGCTTTAGAATGGAGAAGTGAGTCATCTGATAGTGCTAACCTGTGTAACCATCCATATTGTTCATCCATGGCCGCTGGTGAGTTGTGATTCTTATCATATTCTTATCTTATTCTGATTCATTGTAAAATTGTGTAAAAGCAGTTTATCCTTGTTCATCCAACGTTGTTCGTGATTAAACACCGTGTCGCCACACTTGAGTGTTTAATCCTTTAGCCCAGTGAAACATTTAGTGCCAAAACCCGGTAACTTGGCGGTTTTTTTAAAGAGTGAACGCACATCTTGTGACCGCCTTGTAAGTGCCGAGTTTGATCGGATTCTATGGACGAATTCTACAAACCAATGCTTGTTCTCATTATTTTTGTATCATTTGTGCTCTAATAAGCCTGTTAGTTCCGTTCTTGGGGATTTTATTTCCTGGTTTTTGGTACCAAATGTTTTACTGGGCTACAAGATTAAACATTCAAGTGTGGCGAACACGGTTTTTAATCACGAACAACGTTGGATGAACAAGGATAAACTGCTTTTACACAATTTTACAATGAAGCAGAATAAGATAAGAATGTGATAAGAATCACAACTCACCAGCGGCCATAGATGAACAACATGGATGGTTACACAGGTTAGCACTATCAGGTGACTCACTTCTCCATTCTAAAGCAGATCAAGGTAATTGAACTAGATCAATCCATCAAATATTTAGAACTAATGCAACTAATGAACTATTTTACATCAGAGCTAATGTAGGGGATTTGGTGATCAGACGAGGGCGCGCTCTATTGGCGGCTGCTTGCAGGTTCTGCGCATAGGGGCGGACAAAACAAATGACGAGGAAATCGGTTTGTACATGATCCAAAATTGGCTGAAAGTAAATTTCCATTTCAAACTCCAATCATTTTATTGTCATCATTATCATTATAAAGAACTAACATGACTTATGTAAGAATCAACATCAACAATGTGAATTACGTTGAATATCGCCGTTATTTCACATTTTCACTATCTCCATAGGTTGAGAATTAATGGAATGAGTATCATCACTCGGAATTTCTACTTTGAATCTTGAGAAATTGGAGGAGATGGGTTAAGAAGAGGTGTAAGTGAGGACTTGATGAATTTAATCACAAGAGAGAACAAGTCCTGAGACTAGAAGTGAGCCTTTTGCTTCAGGTTTTGGGGCTCTTGAGGTCTTGAGTGAGTGCTCTAGTAATGTGAGTGCCCGTGAGCGGCGGCGTGGTACAGGTGGAAGTGCTTGGACTTGGCGGCGGCGACTTCAGGAGTGTCCAGGACTTGAAGAGGAGCGCCGTTCTTGTCGTAGCCAGGTGGCAGAGCGACTGGGCCGGTCCATTTCTTCTCGTGATTGTCGTAGTGTCCTTCATCTTGACGTCCCCACGAGGTGGACTCTCCTTTGTAAGAGCCGTCGTCGTAGTTTCTCCACGAGCCGTCGTCTTTGTAAGAGCCGTCGTCAGAGGATCCGTTGTCGTAATATCCTTGACTGTCGTCACTTCTTGAATTGCCGTCGCCGTAACGTTCGACCGACCAAGAGCCATCGTCTTCAGGTCCGCTCCAAGATCGGTCCTGAGCTCCCCAACCAGGTCCAGAGTACCCCGCCTTGGCGTGGGCCGCGAAATGGGCAGCTTTGGCTGCTTCCACTTCAGGAGTGTCGTGCACCTGCTGAGGAACTCCCCACGGGTAGCACAGAGCCACGCTGACCACACCAAACAGCACGACCTGCAATTTAATCAAAAACATCATTGATAAGTAATATGATTTTTAAATTTTGAATATCAGGACTTGGCGTTTTAGCTGCATTCCATGTCTTGACCAATAAAATAACGATGAGACTGATTTTTATAGATACGTCCAAGTCAATTTGGTAACTTCTAAAAAGTCAAACTATGTTAATCTAATGTTTAAACTGAGTTTAAACCCAAAGAGGTTCGAAATTACCAGGGTTTAAACCAGAAAAGTCTTTCACCAGAGCTATTTTTGAGATTTAAACCGCATTGAGACGCTTCGAGTTTAAATTCTCAATATGCGGGAGATCAAGCTAGTTAACTCGTTTACTGGTGGTTTTTAAAGATGGCCGCGTTGGAAGCTGATTTATACGACGTGTGTAGAATGAATCCGATATTTAATGGTGTCTCCAATAAACTAATAACAATATTGCAACTGGTAGCACTTCAGCAGAGTCAGTGAGTCCACAGGACTACCTGCAAATACATACCTAGCGTCTGCTATAACTGTTCATTATCTGACCAATTGAAGAACATAATTTTTATTGACATTTGGTACTAGCTGCCTTTGACGAATAATTACCCACAAAGTTGCTTTTCCTATGGTACTCCAAGGGGTAGCAACACAATCACGAAAATGTATTTATTTTTCAATGACAATATCGGAGGTTGTGCAAATTACGAGTTTGATTGACTTTCAGACTCATACAATTATAAATTACATTAGAATTTGAGAGTAATGAATCATGTATTCAACTCTTTTCTTTTATTTCTCCCTTTCTGTTCCTCTATCTCCGCCGTAATTTTGTATTCTTCTCTTCTCTTCCTGTCCCTCTCCGTCTTGAGTAAGTCAAGCTCAACTTCTTTTGTATCATTCTAAATTTCCATGTACGCGATATGAACACAATACGCTACACAAAACTTGGAATCAAATGAAAAGTTTACAGTCATCCTCAAAACACGAAAAGCACAATGAAATATGGAATTAGTTGATGCGGGAAGTGCCGTGCGGTTGCTATTTCAAGTTTATTGCCCAAACACGTCACGTTGTCCAGTTTTCGTTTCGGACGGATGGGCTAAACTTGTTCAACTAAACTCGATAATCTCAAAACAGGTTAATCCGACTTTTGGAGTGGTGAAAGACGCCGGCGCGATTCCAGGTTCAACTTTTCAGATCAATAATAATCGAGTTTTACTAAACTCCGGTATATAATTTTCCGGTAAAAGATGGACGTAGGCCATAGTGTAAAGTCGTATTTCCCATATTTAATTGAAAAGTGATTTTTCTCAAAGAAACTCCATTAACACAAGTCCCATGGTGGAAGAGAACATGGAATATGAAAAATATGTTTCATTTTGCTAAAATGAGACGTTTTGTGGCTCTGTAAGTAGCGACTTCGAAGATACGGCCATTTTATTATTAACCGTCGATATATTGGAAAGAGTAAAGAAGACTGTTCAAAGATTTTAATGGAATCGCAGCCTGATATTTTTCGCACTATTACATTTCATCTATCAACCTTCATTCTGCCCCACATCCAGTGGATTTTACATTTTAATCTAGGAATGCTGTTACACAAACAATCTACATCCTGGCTACATCCGAAATTTTACATAACACATTTGTATTTAAGGAAGCTTCTTAAAATTGTCATCAAAAATCCTCAATTTCTCTCCATGAGATAGATTTTTTGTTAGTTCAACTTGATTGGGCAGTATTGAACTGTACGTATTTAATTGTGTTTGTTATAAAGTAATTTCAAGTTTCTTCTTCCAGTGGATGTAACAGTCATGTTTTTATACTTAAAAACGCTGCAAATTCTTACACAGGGGTGGTTATTCCTCGAATTAGGAGCATGGAGACTCATTCCAATCGATTCAGCGTCCTAAAATTAGTGGAAAACGATACCCCACACGCCCAAGTCGTCAAAAATGTCGAACATGGGAAAAATGGAAGAATCAGTGGGTGTGGTGGGTCCCGGACTCATTCCAATCGATTCAGGGTCCATAATTTGGTGGAAAATAATACCCCACACGCCTAGATACCAGAAATGTCGAAAGCACATATTCAAAATGGGTAGGTAGATACCCATTTTGACCCATAACCTCTTCTGGTGGTTGCCAATCATTGTGGGACTCGTCTCATTGGATTCAGCTTCCAAAATTTAGTGGAAAATGACACCCCAAACGCCTAGATCGCGTTAAATCTTGAAAATCCATTTTTAAAATAACAGATTTTGACCCCTACTCCTCCAAATGTGGTCTGATCGGGCTGAAAAGTTTCGAGAACCAACTAACATAGAGCCGGAAAACAGACCCTGACCCAAATTTCAGATTTTTAGAAAATGTTCTACTACTAAAATCGGCGTGGACGGCGGACGGACATTTGCGAATTTTAATCTAGACACCTTGAAACGCCCAGAAAAAAGTTTAGGTCGAATTGGAGAGATTGAAATTTTGCATGAAATCATAGGTTGATTATCCAAGTAATAACCAACCCAAATCGGTCCACTGAAGATGAAAGTGTTATTTTTATGTTTACGAATTAGTTCTGATGGTGAGTTTGTGTCTAAAATTTAGCAATAAAAAGGTATAAAATGATTATTCACCAAAGTTTTCATGATGATGGAGGTTGTTGTGCCTTGGAGAGACCAAAACTGACTGTGACCAATGACTGGCCGATACCACCATTATATACCGACAGACGTTTTCTCACTTGCAAGTCGCCAGAGTATGTTCAACAGCGCGCATCTCCTCGCCAAGTGACCAAAGACCCCGGGAAGTTCACATTCCAGTTTCGAACGGTCCGCACGAGTGAAAAAGAAAACTTACGAAAATATCTCCGAATCTTTCCAAACGACTCATTTGCGTGAAGCCTTTGCAACAGGTGTATTCCTGAAACTTCGTACAGAGTGAGGTGGATCGGTGTTTTCCTTTCGGCGGAACGGGTATTAAGGGCGGAAAAGGGTGACACAATCAAACAATTAGCGCCGTGTATATCGTTTGACTAACTTTGCGATTTAAGGGAGTGGAAAATCAAACGATGGGATTTACCTAACATCGCTTGGGGTGCGGAAAGTGTTTCATTTGTGAGGTGTGAACAGCCGGGAAATTGTTTGGGGAGCAAACACAGATGGAAACGCCACAGTCGAACGTGCATTTCGTCTCAATTATAACGACAAAAACTAGTTGAAGTCGCATTAATTGCTAAGTAAGTTTTTTTTTGAAAACTATTATATTTTTGTACCGCCATAAAAATCCCCTGAGAAAAATCAATTTAAGAATGCTTTTACCTACACATATTGCTTTTCCAAGCAGAATTGAGGATTTTCCCAACCCATTAAGCATTTTTCGATACAATTTGAGAATTTTCCTTACGAAATTGAAGATTTGTTGAGTTCGTATAACGACTCTTATAAACTTAGATTTAAGAAAAACTCAAATATCGTACGAAAAATCTTGAATTGATTTACTAAAAGCTTAATTTGGGTTGGAAATGTTTCAAATTTATTTGGAAAAATTTCTAAATTGATTAAAAGTGTCATAAGTTGGGTTGAAAATTTTAGAATTAATTAAAACAAATAAAAAGAACCCAAAGTCAATAAACTTTTTAAAGTAAATTAATTTCTTAATTGGTATAAAAAAAGAAGAAATTAGGATGTTTTTGACATTGTGTGGAGAACATTACAATTTGATTGACAATACATGAATTTGGGTTGACAAACTCTATCGAGGATTCATCAACCCAATTCGAGAAATTTCGAATCAATTAGGGAATTTTCCAAATCAGGAAATTTTGAACTAAATTGGTAATTTGTCAAGCATACTACTACTCCCATAATGTTAGATTTAATTAAAATTCAAATTTGTTGGAAAATAGTAATCATTTTATTAAAAACTCTAAATAAAGATTGGTTTGGTCAATTTTTCAAATTTACGTAGAAGATTATAATTCGTAATTATAATTCCATGGTGTAAAAAAAATCTTAATTTGATTTAAAAAGAATTAAAATTATCTAAAAAAAATTGGTTTGAAAAACAAAATACTAAAATTGAGTTTAACATTAAAAAGTTCTTAATTTTTCAAATTTGGTAAAAGCTTCAATACTTGTAATCCATTGATCAAATCAATTAGAAAATTCCCAATTCTGTATGTGATTTTGTATAATTAAATTTGAATAGTTATCAAAATGACGAAAACTTCACCATTTGTTAAAATTGTAAATCCTCAGAATGATTGAAGAAATCCTTAATTCAAGTTGGGAACTTCTCAGTCTGTCTTAAAGTAGCTATACAAACATTTTTAAATTTCAAAAATCATTAAAAATAGTTGAATAGTTTTTTTTAAAATTATATTTTAATTTTATTTGGGTGTGCTGTGACTGATTAGAAAATCTGTAATTTAATAGAAGGACGCAACGACGCAAAATGATCTCGACGAAATGGTAATTTCGAGTTCGATGTGAACGCATTAGTCGGATTCAATTTACTTATCTCTTTCACACATCGCCCCCGCAGGTGGAATCGATTTGCTCATCTCACACGATCCCCGGGACACAGGATGTGGTTCAATTAGGCAAACGACTGGAGGAAGCGTGTCACACAAGTCAAACCGTTTCCCTTGTCACTCAGATTGGAAAATGGGGTTGACGGTGGCTCATCTGCCTTGGCTTGTGCTATGGTTGACTCAGGAGGGTGCGGCAGGATCTGGAATGGTGATGATATGTCGCCTCACGTTACGTACTGGATTAGACCTACGTGGATATTGACCCTGTGTTTCGTCTTCATTTTGTTTTATACAGGGAGCTTCATCGATCGTCGTGAAATTCGCGCAGAAATGCGATTTAGATTTACCTACACTTCAGCCATTAGACTACAGAATATCCCAACGACGCGGTGTTTCCTACATGAGCGCTAATACAACATTGAAATACAAATTCAGCGATAAATACGGGGTAAGGTCGTAAATTTATCGCACTATTTCCTGCCAAAGTTCATAAAATATTTTTTCCGTTACAGTTGATAGGTAACTGAATAACTGGTATCAAAGGAACGGTTCTTTTACTTGATTTCACTTAAGAGTTGGTAGAAATAAAGTGCAGTTGATGTCACGAATTTCACATACAAAGTTTCTAATAACACAAATCTTGAATTCTCTCATACCTTATTTCAACATTTTCCCCTTGTGCTTCACCGTTCATCACTGCCAAGATTCGGAGTGCATCCTAGAAGTAGTAGGACTGAGTCAGGAACAAAAAAATGACTCCTCATTCAGGTACATTGCTTCAGAAATCTTCAAAGTAACCCCTTTGGGCATAGACACAACACTGCCAGCGAGTTTTCCACGCAGGCATACGCTTCCTGAAAGGCCGACTCTGGGATGACTTTAGAGCACGCGGCCCTTTGGAGTGCTTCCAGCAACCCTTAGTGAAGCCTTTTCTGAGGGGTCTCAAGCACAGGAAAGAGAAAAAAGCCATATACAGTAACCACACTGTCCAAAAAGTGTGGATTCTATCAAGAGTTCGAGATTTTCTCGAGAATGTCTCGCGCGCTTTCTTTTTTGCTCATCTGTCAGCACTTGCAGCACTAACTTCACACAAACCATACTCATGGCTAGGCTTTCAGTCAGTTTTAGGCATTCCCAGTCTTTCGGATAACATTCTCACACTCATTCGGAGGTCACTGTTTAATACATTTTCCACTCGCGCCACATTGTTGGCCGTTTTTTGAGGTCAAAGAGCATCCAGGGTGCATGGCCTCTTTGACGTGTTCTCTCCACTTCCAAAAAAGGTTGTGCCACTCAAACGCGGTTTGTGCTAATGGTGCTATCCCTGTAAACTGCCTTGATGAGTTCTTGGGTCTCCTTGCCGCTTTTTTTAAAGTTAAAATTGACGTTCCATGACGCACCGTGACGAGGTCTGTAAGAAATCTGATGACCAGTCTGCAAGAGCTCATAGTTATCAGCTGCACCTTTGTTAGCGTCCCCCCACCACCACCACCTGCAACCCAGAAAACGTCCGTCTAATCGTCTCTGCGTCCAGGAAAAAATCAGTCTTACTACTTTCAGGACACACTCCTGGCCTACATCGCCTTCTTCTTTTCCAGCTTTCGTGTGTCGTAGCGGTGAAAAAAAGTGGGCGATGGGTGCCAAATTTTTTCAAAGGCAAATTACAAAACGTTTGCTCAATGACAAAATTGGGTCAACCCGAGTTGTTCAAGATGATCGCTAAGATGTTGAACGCGCCTGAACCTTACACGTGTCCTTTACCAAGGGTGAGTCATAAATTTACTCTATAACAGTGATACTAGAGAAAGAGACTGACCCTCCCCAAATTTGGCTGACAAGTTTTGAGGAACCAACTAGAGGTCCCTGTTGGTGCCTATCGGGGGTGGGTATGGGTTAAATGGGCTATTTTGAAAGTGGGACTTCGAGATTTTTGGTTACCTAGGCGTGTGGGGTATAATTTTTCACTGAATTTCGGACGGTGAATCGTTCAAAATGAGTCAGGGACACCTGCTCCAAAGATTTCACATTTCGAGAAAAACGAATTTTTCTATCAGAAACGATCGAAAATCGAAAGACTGATCGATGATCGACGATCGATTTTTTCTATGTTGTTGAGTTTGTTACAAAAAATTTGAAAAAATGTTGGATTGAACTTGGAGTATAGGCAAATAAAATCCAGTCTATCCTAATCAAACCCCGAAAAAAGAGAAACGCAAATTTTATTGATTTTTCCAACGCAAATGATCCAACTTCTAAAAAAATTGGGGAAAACCAGGAAGTTCACGATTGAAATTGGTTCTGAACTGGCAACTTCGGCGCTTGTTGACCACCAAAATTCTTCAGGTGATTCAAGCTTGTGTATTCTTCTTTAAAAATCAAAAGCTTAGCCATGTAAGCCAGAGGATCAGACCATAATGAGCAAAAGATGCCCTTCTGCCGTCCACGCCATTTATGAAAGAAGAAAATTATCTAAAGATCTGAAATTTACGTCAGGGGCCTGTTTTTGGCTCTAGTTGGTCCTCAAAACGTTTTAGCCCAATCGGACCAAATTCGGGAGCGTTGAATCCAACGAGATGGGTCCCAGAACGATTGGCACCCAGCTGAAGGGGTTATGGGTTAAAATGGGTATCAATCTACCAAATTCAAAAGTGGGTTTTCGAAATTTTGGGTACCTAGGCGTGTTGGTATCATTTTTCACTGAATTTTGGAGGCTGAATTGTTCAGAATGAGCCAGGGACACTCCAGACTCACTGTTTTCCCCATACTCCTGATCCAGAGAATAACCAATCATTGTGGAAGAATTTGCAGCGTTTTCGATCTAGAAATCATGAAAGGCATACAACAAACTGGGGGTAATTGGGGAGGTTGACCCTTTATGACCTCAGGCATGATCACATAGGTTGATTATTATTAGTGATTGATTATATTCAAGGAATAACCAATTGAAAGGATCAAGCTGAAAAATAATTCAATCACATTTACTGTTTAAAAAAATAATCATTTTTCAGGGAACGATTTCCTATGTCGATTATGCACCTGATATGGCTTCCATCCAATCACTTGCAGGAAACGTCCTGCCCTACGGGGAATTCAAATTAGAAGCGAATGTGACGCACAAGGCGGATGTGCAATACTGTATCATCTTCTACATTGATGTCGTGCCTCAAAAGAACAAAAAGAAGGGCTGAACTTGCGACTAAGCCGTACAAAGTTCGATTACTTCGCTATGGTAGTAAAGAGGATAATCGATTAGCTATTAATTTCTATTTCTCTCATGCACATAAAATGCTCTCCATGGCCGCTAATTTCATTGGTGAATCAGGCGTTTTTATTGTTGGTTAACATTTTTTTTCTCTCATTTTTAATAATTTACATATTTTTATGAGTGAATCCATTAGCGGTGCCCTTAGTCTGCCAAATTCTTTTCGTCAACTTGACTAGAGGTTTGATGGGCTCTCTCATCAGAAGGTAGTTGTATTCTATTTCTTTAAATTTCATTGTTGTCGTCCAGTGATATCGTCTCAAAAGCGTCGATATCATTGTCTTCATTACTTGGTAACTGTAACTCTGTCCTGCAACAAATATGAAGAAGACAGGAAATAAGTTTCGGGGTTAAATTGTTGTAGCTGTTGCAACTGTAGTATTTCAGCGGCCTAAAGAACCCTTCGGCAATAAATAACTGCAACTGATTTGTATTAATCGGTTTACCTGGACAATTTTTTGGGCCTGAAACGAATGGCATGAACGCCCCTCGTGGCCTCTTGGAGACCGCCTCAGGAAGGAAATGTTCGGGATAATATTGGTTAGGTCGTTCCCAAAACCGAGGATCTTTCATTAGCATGAATATTGCGAAGCACACTCCCGCGCCTTTTGGTATTTTGTAACCGTCTGTTGAATACAACAATCATTCAAGTACTGACGACTCTTCAAGTGAGTATTTCAAGTAAGAATGACGTCACATACCAACTTCAAAGTCTCCTTCTGCCGAACGAAACACCACTGCCGGAGACGTGAATCTCAAAGTTTCTTTTATGCACATCTCCAAATAGACCATACTTCGTAAATCTTCGACGTTTGCGTCTCGAGGAGAATCACCAAAAATACTGTAAAGTTCTTGAGCGGCTTTCGCTTGACACTCTTGATTTATGGCCAGGTGTATTAAAGTGCCAATAACGACGACGCTGAGTGTATCGGACCCCTGTAAACAACCACGATGAATTTCCCATAAACTGAAACGACAAAATGCTCTTCTCTCGTCGACGATTTTATTCATTCTTTACTCACCGCTAAAAGGTAATCGCCCAAGAGTAGCCCCACCTCAGTTTCATTCAAATTTCCTTCTTCGCCAAACTTCAGGAGGACCTCTGCGTAGTTTTCAGGTTGCTCTAAAATTGGTTGGAAAAATAAAAAGTGCTAAAAATGTCACTTGAAACCTATAATGTTGAGAAGCTAAAGCTCATCTGAAATAATAATGCAAAAGAAACTCAGACAAGTGGTAAAAATACCCAGAAGAGGCTGGGGACTGACAAGAACCACGCAACTGCACATGCATCCAGAGTAACTGGTTCAACAGTACTGTTATCTCCTTATAACTGTTACTCTATACCTGTTCTTTTTCTGCTCTTCTCTCCTTATTGCACCAAGAATTGACAGATGGGGAGGATTTCTTTTCCAAACTGCATTAGTGAATTTTTAAAGAATACCTAACATTAAAATTGGCTGAAAATACTACCAGTTTTATGCATAAAGCCTGGTTTATACTCATCCGTTCAAAAGGACGCAGAAGCTACTAATCAGAAGAAAGTCAATCAGAATCAATGAAGCAAGGAACGTGGCTCGGTATTGCGTCCTCTGTTTGAGATCATAATGTTATGATTATTGCACTGTACGTCCTTCGCATTTTCGCCATATTCTTTTTGTTCTTCGCATTCAAACTGTGGATATGCGATGAAGAAGAAGAAGGAGGCCAGTAATAGTGGCGAGAGTAGTTGAGTAGTCATGATAATAATACTTCCTTTGTGACTTGTTTACTAGTCAAATAGCGTGATTACCTACTGATTAATAGTGTGGAAATTTAGCACAACAAGCACAGAATATACACATAATGGCCGTCTCAAGGTAGGTCATCTCGTGAAGGCGAAGGAGCTGTACGGATGAGCAGTTTGGAAATTGTATGAACGGTCATAATGCATTTCAGGGAGAACGCGCGTTTTCTTACCGTATGTACGGACACGTATAAACCTGGCTCTTAATACCTCATATGAATTAGATGACTGATTCCCAACATGGTAATCCTTGAGTAATTTGAACTCTTAGTCAATTACGACTGATCCTACTGAGAACAGGAGAATCTCCCTCATTTTAGTGCTACTTATGACTGACAAAAATGAAAGCTGTTGTTGTTTCCATTGCCAGTGTTGGGGAAATGTAAATGAGTCTTACTCAGGATCATACCCTTCCTCGTTCTTCCAGTTTGGCTTCTTATCGGACATTTGTATCGTTTTTGGCATTTCATTTTTCCTTGCCTTTAATTTTGCAGTCTCTTGCGATAGGAGGTCTTCAAAGTCGTATTTTTGCAATTATTACATGTATTGGGATTTGCAAAGATCAATAGCAATATTTTATCCCAACTTGATGACCGGTAAGGGGTCACAAGCACAGACTGTAAGGCGTCAATAAAGGAAAACAGATAATGAACGAATATGAAAATGTGGAGGAAAGGAACAGGAGACAAGTACAAGTACAAGTGGAAGCGGGTCAGCTCCTTTGAACGCCTTAACAGTAGTGCCCGACGCATGTGCAATCGCTTGGTTCTTTTCAGTCCTGATACACACTCTTCCCATGCTACTCCCAAAGAAGATAACCCAGCAGGGGTATCTTTCATGACCAACCAAGAGTCTGAAGAAAGGAGATGTCAACTCACCCTGTGTCACCCCTACTCACATTTCCTGAGGTAATTCCAGGCATTTGAACGAGCAAACCTCGAAGAAACTCTACACCCCCAAACAACGAGCAAAGTGTGCTACCAAACTAGTTTATCATAATTTGACTTGACGAGTCTAAAATAATGCTGGCACAGTCAAAATAATTCACCTGTCATGAAGTCTCGCCCCCGCTCCTTCAACCTCTTCCTCATTTCATTCATAATCTGTAAATGTACGCGTGAGGTTGTCATTTGAGTTGGATATTGACGTAAGAACTGACGCCATTTTCAATAGATAGATCCACTTACCATGCGAGGTACGTACGCGAGGGTTGTCTTCATTTCGCATCTGAATCCTATCAGCCGCTCGAAGCTCCATAGATTGATGAACATATCACCGACTTCACTGCAAAATTCCGAACATTTTGACATTGTGTTTAGAGAATCAGGATGTCAATATCATTACACAATCAAAAGGCTACGGTTTGTTGGCAGAAATTTCATAAACAGTTAACCCCTAAAGACCTTTTGAGTAAATTCATGATGGTTTCCGCTGATTAGTTTGTCTTACTCCACACTGGCAAGCATAGTTGTGCTACAGGTAGTGCTAGAAAGCATGGCAAGGTTTTGATAATGGTTGAACTGAACATTTAGAAATATGCTGGCAGCATGCTAAGCGGCGCCATTGATTCGTAATTATTTAATGGGTATTTCAGAATTAAGTTGGAGGAAACCGCCACCTAGCCAAATATGATCAAGGCCCAAGGAATTGTAACGAGGTCACGATTGTTTTAATTGCACCTCAAATAGAGATTTTAAAAATAACCTGTTTTTTCCTCGCAAAAATTGGTCCTTAGTCAGCCAATATTAGCGAGTTGAGGTTTTATTAACTTAGGACCAGAAACCAAAGACCACATGTACACTTTCCCACTGATAAGTAAGTCGTCAAAGTTGATAAGTCATTCCGCCTTCTATATAAGACAACAGAAGTCGTCATGAAGGCCAATGTAGTTTATGTTAGGTCTTTTAGCCAGAGGAGAGGCTGGAGAGAGACTTGGGTACCCCCTCCCCTCCCCAACTAGCGCCACCAAGTGGTTTTTCAACACAATAACATTTTTGTCATGGCAGAACAACGCTCCTTCTTTTAATGATTCTGACCACTAATTGTCTGAATTTATTAGGACCACTGTACTAATCCGATCCGGCTGACCAAAGGATTTGGAATTACATTTGAAGAGACAATTTACACGCACATACGAAGTTTTCCTCTTGAAAATTATTCCAGCTATCAAACAACATTGCATGAAAATGTGTATCAATGTACCTATTATACATAGAAAAATTAAGAAATGCAGTATCTCAATCATCAGTAAGCATGGTAATCATTATTTTTTCTCTCTCTCTTCTAATCATTAGAAAGCAAATAGGTATTCGTGCAATTTTTTGAAAATGAGAGTTCAACAAAGATGTAAGTCCATCTCCAGCCTCCCCTTTCTGCAGTGCAGCTTGGAACAAAATTGACTTTCCAAAACTCCAGCTCCAGTTCCAGTGAAAAAACGGCACTACGAACGGTTTCAAAATGCACAAGAACTCATTAATACTGTTAGCAGACAAAGACACCGCATTGCAACAACTAACAACTTAGGAAAACGTGATAATTCTGTGCAAAGAGGACAAACGTCTGGAGCTTGCAAAAGTTTTTTGGCAGAACTGCTCTGTATTTATTCCTAACTAGGTTCATGTAGCGCTGCAAACAGCTGAAAATTGGAACTGGAGTCTTTCACGAACCGTTCACGCCAGTTCTAAACTGAACTGCAAGAAGAACCGTTGGTTCGGTCATAAAATGAGTGCATAAACCGAAATAGGATCTATCTCAAAAGACGGTGAGGGTTGCCAACAAAACAAACCTGCTGTGTCAAGGACACTGCATCTCTGCAGGGGCGTACCTGCTGGCATATTATTCACTCAGCACAGATTTTACACCTCAGTAATTTCCTATACTTCGCTCATTTCCAAATGTAATTAACCGTAATTTCCACTGGTTTTCCTATACTTGGAGCCCTATATTCGACTATTTCCACTTATGTTAATCCAGCGCAGAGGTTAATCGTGTTACTATCAACCAACCGCGAATTTTAGAACAATTTCCACCATTCAGCGTTCAATTTTCGAAGAAGCATCGGGGGAATAATTAATTATTAATAGTTTCGCACGTGAACGCCTACTTACATACCGGTCTATATCTTCCATGAGTTTGAATTTGTTTTCTGTTGCCATGTCGAGGCTTTCCAATCCGAGTGTGGCCACTGAAATAATCAATGTTTGAGCAACATTGCACAAGATCACGTTTTGGTGAATGCTGTAGCTTCATTAGTGTCTCACTTAGTAATATCTCTAGAGAGCACGCTTTGACGTAGGGTGCGAAGCAAAAAGATTTTTCGTTCGAGTGTTTATCGAGCGCGGGTATGAGAACATCGTCTATCTTTTGGCAGACGGTATATTGCAAGTTGGGAATGTTCTTCGGCAGCACGAAGCAGGACAGTGGCTTCCTGAATGAGTACCAACCCTCTTCTGCAAACAAACAAATTGTTGGTCATTTTAAGAAATGAAGCTTTTATGGTGTCATTCCGTGGAACGAAGTGATTAAGTGATGAAATCAGCGCACTCACTTGTTGATCTTGTGAATATACTGCCTCCTAGATCTCTAAATGGTTGATAAAAGAGCAAGTCTTTGTCAATCAGTTCTCGGTGATTCAGTAGTTGCTGAGAAGATGATAATGAACAAAGATTAATCAAAGAGGACGATTTACTTTTCATTTTGACAACGATGAGCACCCAAATGCCTCTTTGGTGCTCCAATCATATAACAGTCGTGTGATTTAAGGGTGAGTTCTCAAAGATGTCTCGTTTTGAAATGATGTGAACGTTCACGTCTTAAAAACTACCTTAAACTGACAGATATTTACACTCACCTCCATATACTTGGGATCTTTGACGACGATGATCAATTTTGGACCGATCCAAACTCGAGTCAAAGGGCTATCGTGAGCTCTAACCATATTATTTACTGCTTCAAATGCCTCTGAAATAAGTTTTCCAGTGATGAATCACCATTACAACGGGTCGTGAGGGAGGAAATCAACGGTCAAAAAACAGCCGTACAACGCTTACTCTCGCAACTGTCCACTCCGTAAAAGAAACCCGCGTTGCCAATGAGTGGCCATCCTTTGGGTCCTGGGATGTTGGTGCGGCCAGTTTTGTAAATCACTTTCTTTAAGAGCGCAATAAACAAAATTCCCGCCAAAACTAGGAACCAAACGGCGGGTTCCATGATCGGTTACTAAATGGACTTGGCCTTTTCTCAATCGTTCGTTATAAACTCCACTTAACAATGCGTGAAGAAAACTTAATTATTTTTGATGCGAAGGTTTGAGAAGCGTGTCTCTATTGTCTGTCGGCTGATTAAAGCTGATGTTTGCTCAGTTTTTCTGTTCACTTTTTACCTCTCTTGCGTAGGAAAAATACCTGATCAATTAGTCCCCCCCTCCAGCCAATGTATACACCTTGTCAATTAACCCGTATTGAGCCGTATTTTTGCCCCAGGACCTTGAAGAGTAAAATGGTGAAGTAAACCGTGCTCAATATTCAGCAGAGAAAGTGACCCTACGCATTATCCTACTCACGGCAAACACATAACATTCATCTTATTGTTTAAAAACAACTGCTACTGCGCGATGAAATAACCACGTTAATATCAAAACGTTGGTGTCGGGATTAAGAAACCAATTACTAGGTGAATCCCTCTTTCTCTAATCCGCAACCAATTACATTCGAAGTCCCAAAAGACGACACATTGATCGAAATGTTCTCGTATACCACCACCAAAATGTACAAGGTGGCCCAATCACTTCAAACACGCTTGAATTGAACCTCAAGAATGAATCATAATAGTCGTACTACCCGTTGTCTACAAATTGTTGTGTTCCTAGCTGCACGAAAAATCATTAAAAGACAATTTTTCTTTAATCCTATTAAATAACAAAAACTTTGTAAATTGTTTGCAAACATTCCTGCTAACTGTAGAAAGGCTCGAAACAGCTTACGATTCATCCATGTTCCATATGAAATTTGGAGTGTGGAGGAAACGTTCATTTTGGGTATAAAGTTGCGAATAAACATTATGTTCGACTTAAGCCGCGTTTACACCAAATGCTGTCAGCAAATGTTGGCCAGCTTTTGTTGGCAGCATTGCTATCAACAAACGCTGGCAGCAAATGTTGGCGAATTCCCTAGACTGATCAACATGTGTTGACAACATTTTGCGTAGCGCTTTGGTGCGTAGTTGCATTCGGCATTCCAAGATGTCAACACTCGAGCAACTTGCGGCGGTAGCAGCAGCGTGCGTCATCATAGGTAAAAAGAAAAGACCAAAGAGATATTGGGTAAGGCCTTCCCTTAGGGCCGGATCTGTGTATAGTGGAAGTGATTGGTCCATTGGATTCCAAAGAACTGGTTGCTCTCGATATAGGTCAATCAATTGCATGACTGTTTCACGCGACCAATCAATTTCACTCTCAATGCTGTCGCTGTTCATATTGAGTTGAGAAACACGGACACCAAACAACACAGACGTACTACCATCAACAGTCGCAACTAGAGTACTGACGCTGTCGGAACGACATGGCGGCCAACCATGTGCGCTAAGGTAAGTGTTTCCAACATTGTTGACGGTCGCTTAGTCCCATCAACATTGCTGCCAGCATATGTTGGACAACATTCTTTGATCTTTACCGACTACTGGTGGGTAAATGCTGCCAACACTTTTCGGTGCTGACAACATTGTTGGCAGCAAATGTTGACCGAATTAAAAGTACGATTTTTGTAAATGTTATCAGCTTTTGCTGGCAGCAATGTTGTCAGCTCCAGTGTTCATGGATCATCATGTATTTTATTTGAAGGAGAAATCGATCGTCAACAAACATAGCTTGAGATGGAGAATTGGAATAAAACAAGTTTGGTTTGTGTCTTCATCAAAAAATGGCGAAAATTCAATGATGGTCGTGCACGAGGCTGAAAAAAAGAAGCAACAACAACCATCACTTTATGATAACGCTGATAAGAAGCAAAAGCAAGCCCAAGTGTGTTTTACATGGGTAGATTATGCAAATACGTATGTTTCGTTAAAGTTCATTGCGCATTACTCCTCCAGAATCCTGTTTTTCTCAGCAAAAGTAATATTTTACGTGCTATTTGAAGACAAAAACAAGTAGCCCAGAAGATGAAAGAGGGTGTTGTGTTGTTATGTTTGAAGTTTCCTCTGTCTGAGCTAAATTTTTCTGTATCTCCAAATTATACGACTATTATCTACACATATCTTCATTTTAGGCTAAATCTTCAAGAATTTCTACAATGTCCATTTTATACTGAACCGAGCTAAAAAAAATTTACCGAAAGAATTCAAACATCAGAAAATCCCAAAATCAGAAAATGAACAAACATTTTGGCCATAACCCGGTGCAAGTGATTGCTTAGTAGTTCACACATTCTCCAGCAGACGCGCTGATCGTTCTAAACGACCAATGAAACCGCCAGTTAAAGTCTGGAGTCTGGTGAGGGCTGTGGAATAGGTGCATGATTTACTTCGCTTCTTTGTCCAAGAATGTATTAGGTAGAGGAATCCGCATTGTATCTAAAGTTATAACTTCTTTTGGCAGTCAATTTATTCCAATTTCAATGGTGGGGGATAATCTTCTAAGGAAAAATTCTTAGGGGATTGAAATGAAAAAACTCGGCCCTCTGGGCCTCGCCAGGGGGCAAGCCCCCTGGACCCCCGTCTGCTTTCCGCTTAGAGCCTACGGCTAAAATCCGATAAACATGGACCCATGTTTTAGCCGTCTGCAATCGGAATGTCTATTACGAATGTCTATACGAGGTGACTGATGACTCACTACTACCTTACAAGGAAGTAGGTACAGTATTTTCTGATGACTCACTACTACCTTACAAGGAAGTAGGTACGGTATTTTCTTCTTGTCTTATAAAACCCCGTGTGACAGGAGCGTCTGGGGGGAGTACCGAGCCGAGCGGCTTCGGCCATTTCCGGCCCTCCTCGGCTCAATATCACACACCATCGCAATTCTTCCCCTTTGGCGCTCGTTTCAAAAAAGCGTGCTCACTCGTTCAACGTCAACAATTCTCTCTTTATCGGGGATTTTGGTAGAATAGGAACTTACTACCTACTAGCCTAAAAAAATTATTAGGGAAATGTGTTTCAGCAAACAAGCTAAAATTGGCTCACACAAATTTTGAACATATCTGTAACTCACTCAAAACACGTTTCCAGCAGTTCACATTAGTTTAAAAAAGATATGTAAGATATGTAACTATAAGGTCATTTGTAAAATTTGTATTATTGTTTATATCTGTAGTTTCACCTATTTTCAGGCTCTACCCTTATAAGGCCCATGACTGGTATCATGATGGAAGTCTTTTTGTAATGCAGGGCACTGGCTTAGATTTTTTAGTATCTCTTTCAATTCCAGTTTTCCAACTGAAAAAATCAGCGTGGTTGTCAAAATGCAATTCCTTGTTGGATAAACGTACGCCATGAGCGCCAGATATGTGCTCAATGAGATCACCACGACAGGTCACTACGGAACTACACATATTACAATTCAATGAAACAGAAGTGTGCTGTTTCTGGCATCCTCGACTGCTTTGCTGGTGACGATCCAGATTAAACTGTTTGTCGGTGACATGGTTGCAGTTCTTGCACTTAGGCATCACAGGAACGGAATAATAACGAATAACTAAATTAAATGGAATAGTAAACACGGAATAGTTAACGAATAAACTAAAACACTAGAAGCGAACGAGAATGAACGGAATAACGAACAACGAAATAATTACGAATAAACTAAAACACGGAACTAGTAAATGGAATAGTAAACACGGAATAGTAAACAAATAAACTAAAACACTCGAAGCGAACGTGAATGGTGACGTTGTGAAGAAACTATAAGTTCGTTCATCTATGTTGTGAAGATTCAAGATAAGGGAGAGTTGATACAGAGAGGTTGGGCCGAGGAGGGCCTGAAATGGCCGAGGTCGCTCGGCTCGGTACTCCCCCCAGATGCTCCTCCGTGTGACACTCCCGCGTCACCCTTCCGCGTTCCCTTCCCGCGTCACCCTCTCGGCGAACGGTTTTTGGTAGTTAGGTCATGGCTAAAACATGAGTCCATGTTAAAAAAATTATACTTCTGAAATACCTAATAAATAAGGTTATTGCCATTTTTAATCATGATATTACTTTAAATACGTGTTTTCCTTGTTATTTTCTTAAAAAGCTAAAACCAGTAAAAATAGGCCAATTAACTGGACACCTGGCTTCAACTGGCGATTTCATTGGTTGGTGAGAACTGCCAGCGCATCTACAGGGAAATGTGTGAACTACAACCTTGCTAGTAATGCTGGGTTTTCCTTGATGTTCCTTGATTTTCTTTGGTTTCCATAATGTGTGTTCTGTGTTTGGGTGCGCTTTCTGAGGGTTTAAGTATTTTGTTCCAAAGTAGTGCTTAGAAATGAACAATAAAGGTTATATTTACGTTGAAGGTAAGAGCAGTTGCCTTACTTTTAGGCCCAAATTGGTCAAATCTTTTTGCTGATAAGTTTGTAGAGCCACTGAAGCCCCTCTGAGCTCGATGCAGTTAATATCTGATCCGAGCTGGCATGTTGTCTTAGCAGCTGGTAGATTTCACAAACCAGCAGCTATTTTCAGCTCCTAATTTATTGTCATATGCTATACAGGGTGTTAACCGATAAGGTTAGCAGCCTTTAAAGGAAAGATTTTACAACTCATTTGCAACAAAAAAATGTCTTCTGGACTTTTTTTTTAGCGGCTTCGTTTTCGAGTTATTCACGCTTGAAGATTTTATTCGGGTTTTCGACCTCACGGTCACTAAAACGGCCACAACTACCTTAATTTACAAGATAATTTCAAATCTGAGTACACTGTTGGAAAGAACGTCACATTTCCCTTCCGATGAGTTCCTCAATTTTTTAAATGAGTATTGATATTCACTAATTCAGCCCAATGTTAGAAAATAATGAAAACGAGAATCCTTGTCAACATTTAGCCGGGTAAAAGAGACATTTTCCTCTGATGAATCCTCGCGTTCTTTCATGAAAAAAACTTTTCCAAAATATCAGCTTTCCAATGGTATATTCACATTTATTTTTGTGACTCAATTTAAGAGTGGAAATGGCGTAACTGGGTGCTAATAGGGCCAATAACCGTTCCTGTATCGATACTCTCGTCATACTGGCCTTGACACGGATCGCTACGACAACAGAAGCGACCGAGTACGTCCGATCAAATGAAAAGAAGTCGGAAAGTACCCATTTCAATGTAATCCTCACTTCCGAGACCGGTAAATTTTCATATCTCGGGCACCTCGACTTCGTTGATTCCTGTTCGAGTCGTGAGAGCGCCCTAATCTTCCAACAGAACTCGTTCAAAATGAAATGGCCCCCTCGGGGGTTGAGAATAATCCCCGCTTACCTACCCCAACCGTCGTCTCACCGTCCCACGTGAATAAATCACCGAATAAGCTGTTATCCGCCATGTTTACGAGAGACGCAGATTTCGACGACGTCGGCATCTTTCATTTCCAACCAGAAATCTCTTCTAAATCCGGCTTCTCCTCGAATCTCAGCTGAGGTACCAACCTACTCGGATCGGTTTAATATTATTGTTTCCCCTACTGTGCACTCTAATATTGTTCACTAATGAAATAAAGTTTCTTCCACAAAAACAGTCGACTGTACTTTATTGCTAATACAAAATGTTGGTTTTATTACATAAATAAACCTTTGAGTAATTGAATAATTACCTAGTAGTGGTCTTGTAAAACAATATATTTAATCAGGTTCACGCTAAGTAGCCAAATCATTGTTCAACTCATCAATCAGATTACACGGCTACAGTCCAAACAAATTGGAAATTTATGTAAGACAGATCTCCTCTTTTTTCTATATCACGAAATCAATAGTCGTTTAGATGCAGTTGAATACTGTAATTCCAAAAATAACAACAATATTACAAAAGTAAAAATACAATCATCTCGAAGAAGGTACACCGTATTAATGGCTACATCAGCTCACGTGAATCTATAACGAAAGACGTTTAATTTCGAAGGAATAAGTATGGTAAAACAGCACGTGGTTCTCCCGTTGTGACAGTGAAAGTTCAGCGAATCTTACATTTATTCAATATATAAATGTAATATTCCTCTCCTTACTCATCATGATCCAGTAGAGCTTGGATTCTCCTAGATAAAGTTATGAGCAAGAGAAATACCTAGAAGCCAAAAGGATCGTAACTTTACTTATCTGACGTTATACAAGAAGGTGTGGCTTCGGTAAATGTAAAATAATGACGCGATAGAGATTTTTCTTCATCTTCTGCAGCTATACGACTACCGTAACATTAACTAAACTGAAAGTGTCGTTTTTTAATACCTTTTAATGATTTTTCTAATCCTATCAGTTGATGTGTTAGGTTGAATTGCACAATTTTGAATCAAATTTGTATATACAAAGTAAGCATAATATGTACAAGTTGCAAACTGTACTAATATAAGCAGTCTATGCACTAAATTTAGGCGTATTTGTGAGAGGTGTTGAACGCCATATAATTAGAATAGCATTAAAATTAACAATACTGGCTGGCCTGAATTTAGACGATCACTTTGATAGAATCTCAAAATAAGGCCCTTATTTATCCTTTTCTCCGTAGGACAAGATGTATTTTTAATGGTTTTATTATTTGGACGATTGTCGCCGGGAAGAATTTGGCATTAATAACATCAATAAGAAACATAATGTACTAGGTAATTCATTAATGGAGATCACTACTTAGAATTTTACAAGGTTTCGGAACAATTCGAAAGAAGTGAAGACATTTTGCTCATCTTAACTCCAAGATCAATTAACTAGTATTAAGTAGAAATCGATTTATATGTTATTTTTGAATTCTGGTTTGTCATGTATGAAATACGGTCGTTAAGATTGATTATGAATTATTCTGATTGAGATACGGCAACGAGTAATGCTGTTGAAGGCTATTGAATTGATGGTGTTGATGGGCAGGGAATTGATGGGTGGCGACGGGGACGATCAGCGGAACCCAGGGTGACGAATATCCGCCCGGAACGGGCTTCAACCACGGTTGAGCCGCCACGGCGCCGGCGTGCGGTCCATAAGAGAACAACCGCAAATGTTTTTGCCGTTCGGCGACGACTTCGGGCAGATCTTGGACCGGGTGGGGAGCGCCGTTGGAGTCGTAGGACGGCGGTAGGGCGAAGGGGCCTTTCCATTTGGGCGGGTCGCCGCTTTTGGACCGGCCCTCACCGTCGTCGTACTCCGCCTGATCGTACTCGGAGGGGCCGTCGTCGTCGCCGTGGTACTGCTCGTTGGAGTCGTCATAACTGTCATAAAAGTCCTCATCTATCGAAGCGTCTGTTTCGGCCGAGGACTGTCTACTTTGAGCGCTTTCCTCGTGGGGCGATCGGCCTGGAGCTCGCGTATATCCAACCGCTGCACCTACCAGACACGCCAAAATCTGAAAGTATTCATCGTAAACATCTAAACAATTTCATTTCTTAACAAGAAATAAATTAAAATGTGATAAACCAATAGAAACAAACGACGAAACCACACACTTGTTACACTCTCGTCTTCGCGCAACAGTCCTGACAGATGCTAAATTCTTGGCAGGATACAGCAAATTGTACCGAATGTCACCACCAGGGTCCACATTCCAACAAACCTTGCTTTGTACTAAAATACGGGGGGAGGGGGTACTTGAGAAAACGACAAATATTGCATAGAACCCAAATGTTTAAAGTGATTAAAGGAAGGAGCTCTCTCCTGTAAACCTGATCTGTCAACCAAAGCGAACGAAATCATAAATTTTCCCACCCACAACCCTCTAGGTTCACATTCTACACTTGGAACAATAAATATTGATAATAAACTTGAAAAATACTTAATTTTCCTGCTGGTCAAGTCAAATTTTTGCACTAAAAATACCTTTATACGTGGGTTTTCAGTTTCTTCAAAATATTTTTTATCCTTGCTGCGAAGTAGAGGAGCCAGATAATCCTAGTTTTAAGGTGAAGTATACCGATGTGGTGATTCAGAACAGTCTGACGATAGTTTGCGTTGGCTGACCACTACTACCCAAATTTGAATAAATTTACTTAGAAATGCCTGGTCATTTGTTAGTAAAATCGCAATAAAATTACACCAATTTGAAAAGAAGGCGTGGTCGTCGAATATCATGTAAACAGTACGAAAGTATACTCACAAACACTTGCATGGCACTGAACACAGGCGTAGAGCACTTGTTGTGACGGTATACTGAATAATACTGATGAATAATGTGTCAATCTGTTTCTTATATAGTTGGTCACAGTCTCGCGCCCCTTTACACACAGAAAATCGTCCACGTTTTGTACCTAACCGACCGTGTCTTTGCGGGCTATTGTCGCCCGAAGCGAGGTGGTAACCGAAGAAAAAAATAGTTGACTTGCATTTTGCGTTGAAACGAAATACATCTGACGTAAAAACACCCGTTGGTTTGGAAAATCCACACATTTCGCATTTCGACCCGGGATTTTCCAAACAGAATTTTCCCTCTTGTCCCTGTCCGTGACAGGTGAAACAACGAGAACTTCCACTGACCATTAGTGAATTTCCCTGAGTTTTGCGATGAATTTGTTCTGAATATACTATTCACAAGCTGCGGTAGATCGAGCGGGTCAAATATTATTGCGATTATCCCGAAATCGGAGCCCGCTCGTGAAATTGAGGATTCTCTCGACTACAATCTCGCTTTATTTCAAAACCATGACCACGGGAAATTCTCCTTTTCAAGACTTCCGACTGAAATAAACTATAGATTGATTTTATTTTCGTAGAAGCGGGTAATGGATGAACTTTCCGTGACTAACCCTTTTCTCTCACCGACGTATTGGTTCAAGGGCAAGACATCCCGAGTTTCTAGCTTAGCTCATTCTCGCTCGTCACGACGTTTGAATAACAAAATAAAACTTTGATGCTTGAGCTACGATGGCAAATCAATATTTTTATAAATATCAGAAGGTATAACGGAAAGACGAATCCAAACAAACAACTAGATACTTACCGTTCCGCAGAGCTACCCCACTAATTTCAGCAAAACCACCAGAAAACGATCATTCGAGTATTTTTGTGGTGACTTTCAGCGATCTGTTTTCGTGAGTGTGGAGTGTTCCAGGCTCATTCTAACCGATTCAGTGGCCAAAATTTAGTGGAAAATGATACCCCACGTGGCTAGATTGACGAATATCTCGATGTCAAAATACACATTTTCACCCATACCAACCCAAATTGGGTCCAATCGGGCTGTAAAGTTTCGAAAACCAACTAAAGCCAGAAAAAGGTATCTGGCCGAAATTTCAGATTTTTTGAAAAATTTCTACTACCAAAAACGGCGTGAACAGTGGACGGGCATTTTGCTTTTTTGGTTTAGACATCATGATTTTGGGGCCAATCGGAGTGGTTGACCTTCCATTACCTTGGGCATGATTATTCAAGGAATAACCAAACAAAATAACTGCATTTTAAATTTATGGGGGTGGTTTTACTTAGGGCTGCTTTCTTTCCGCGACTAGTCAACTCCATCGCCTTGGTTCGTGGCCATTTCTGTCCCGAAGTTCAAGGCTTATCGTAACAGGTACTATTTTTATTATTACTTTTTTCATTTTTGTTTAAATACGCGTTTCGTAACAGCCACTCAGTCGTGAGCCCTTCGATACTTCGCTGTAGTTCACGAGGCCACGTGAGATTATAGGTCTCAAGCATCATCGTAATAAATTATTAATGACTTGCGGCGATGTGCACAGCAGATTGGAAAAAGCCGATACATACTTTTTTACACTTTTTTAAAACTGCAAACATCAGCCAATAAGACGACCAAACGTGCCTTAAGGAGATCTGCCGATACCTCTTCCTTGAATGCAAAGTTCTTATTATGAGAACTAAAATAAATAAATAAATATACCTATCTGTCAAGATTTTAGCATACCGGTATTAAATTATTTTGATTTACCTTCATCATTTCTTCCGTCCAGAATTGCAATAAGATGTGGAAGCGCACAGACAGCATTTATTCAGTACACTTGAGCAGCCATAGAACGAGAATGAGAAAAGGGCAAATCCAAGCCGTCAAAATTGGCTAATTGTCAGCTGATTTATATACTAATAATATTTCGCGTAGTGATTGTTCGAATGTCTTAAGGAGTTCTCAAATGATGTTCCGATGTAGTTGATGTCCGTAGTTAGTTTCATTCAAAGATCGTCGGTAGTTTGCAGTCCGCTGAATTTCAGATGCCCAGGACGAAGCAGGAAGATTGTAGGTTACGTTGGGAGATGTTACTGCGTTGCTAGATGACGTAGATTCTTGCGCCTCCTGTTTCCTCATCTACTTTGACTCAAACATACTCAAGGGGTGGGTCAGAATGCGAGGAATCTCAGGGTTTTATTCCGACACTCCCTCCTCCTCGTATTCGGACCCATTAGTAAAATTTTGATTTTCAAAGATAGGGTGAATTAATGAAATTAAAAAAAATTAAAAAAAAACTTAATTTCTTTCTCATTTAAGATAATTTTCGTATTGTCACTCTGAAGAGTATCCTTGCAATTCTTCAAACGGTATAGGAAACTACCAAGCTGTTTAGAACTCTCACATTCTATCTTTTTGTCACTCCCATACGTTAATTTCCAGAACTTGCCTTTTGCCATATTCTATTCATAATAATAATTATCATTTTCCCTAGGATTTTAGTTTTTCTGCCCAGCCTCTGCAATTCATCTGACTAATACCACTGAACTCACTTCATTAATTCCTCAACTCACGTCCTTCATAGTTCAAAATGTCACCTCGCCCGTTAATTCTTGGCAACCCATGTGATTTCTTATCCACATTCCTTTTGTTCATTGTACATTTTTCTTGGCCGTTTCCGCATTTCAAATAATTCCGTTTCAAGTATGCTATTTTTATTGCCACGTCTCTTCTGTTGAAAACCATGTAAACAAGCATTAGAGAACATTCACGATATTCTATTCACATTTTCCATATCACAGCTGTTGAGATGAATATTCTACCTACTGATGAAACTACTCAACATGAAAAGTTATTGACTAGGAAGTTGGTGCTACATTCCTTCCATTCTATTAAAAATGTGCATTGTAACTCATTTCAAAATTACTTACTCATTTTACCATACCAAGTTACTCATGGTTACCTTGTTCCGTAATAGCTGTGGTTTGTTTAGAATACATTTTATACTTTCGATGTAGATCACTCATTAAAATTGATCATCCTTCTTCTTTCCTTTAGTCTTCGCTCCTCCAGTTTCTTCGTATTGACAGTACATTATCTCTGAAAATTCTAAATTTTTCCTTGTGGCAACGGTTTAGTAGGTAGGTCTGCCAACTGCCTACTTGTTCCCATCCAGTTGATGTCAATGTTCACTTTCACAAATTCTCAGATTCCTTATACAATTCCACAGAGCCTCACTACATGCTTCAAAGTTCTAGACTCTCCCAGAATTTTCCAACGCAATTGCTGGTTCCCAGTCATGCCCATGTACTTATTGGTTTATATTCCCCTTAGTCAGAAATCTGACTAGATATATCTGTGAAATCAGCTCCTTCGCTGCCGCCGTCATGGCAATACATTCCTCTTCTGAAGAAGACAGATCCACACGCATCTGTTTCGATGACTTCCAAGACATCAAGTCTCCAATTGTTTCTGCAGTATAGTCTGTCTTGGATTCCATTCCAACACCGTGCATTCCCAATAATTCATCCGAGTAACTTTTTACGCCTTTCAGTGTCTAAGGTACATCAGTTCCACTACTCCCTCCGGAGTTTGCATGTAAACAGGCATCTCTAGTTCCTAATTCTAGAAAACTGTTCTTCTATCCAGCTGTCTAAGCTCAAAATTCCGTTTGTTTGCAACTGACAAAAGTAATGTCAAACTCTATCCATCTCTAATGTCCATACATTTCACTAACATCATACACATTTTGTATGGGCAAGTCCCTTTGCTACTAGTCTGCTCCTGTATTTAAAACTTCCATTCTCCTCAAGGGATTTGAGCTCATCCAAAATTGAATCTTTCCACTTTTCTTCATCAGCACTATCCATTGCCTGCTGATTTGAATTTGGTTACAAGTATGTCTCTCCGTATTTCCTTCCTTTTTCTTCCCTACTCTTTTCCTGCTCACTCTCCTGGTTCTTCTTTTATAATTTCTTCTTCTACAACCTGATCCTCAATAACCATTTCTTCACTAGACCTGTCGTCTCCTCTAATTTTCCAAAAGTTCATCCTGAGGTAATGGGCAGTCCTCATCACCATTGCACCTAATTGTCCAAGCATTTCACATTGCACGACCCAAACAAGGTTGTGTCTTCATCCAGTATTAGGTATGCCTTTAAAACTTCTAGTAACTAGGCTCTCGTTGCATTGAGTGTTAATTTGGTCCTTGGCTTTTTGTCAACCATGACCACTAAACAGCCAACTGTTTTGACAAACTTCATTGGTGGCGTAATACCCAAGTAATTCTTCATAAGGACCGATAATGTCGCATATCATATTACATTTGAGCGCATGTACCCTAAGTGACTTTGGCACTGCTACTGATAGCGAGCCGACTCTCATTTTCTAAATAATCTTTAAATTGCTGGCCGATATTGCTGAGACACATATGGTTTACTGATAATGACTTTAATCCTTTCATAGTCTATTCTAGTCCCTTTCGTCTCTCTAGTCATGTACTCTCACCCTACACCAGTCTTGATTGTGAAGACTGTTTGCCTCTCTTGATTTGATTTGACAAAAATTTCTCCGAGTATTCCTTTAGCACAACATGAACTACAGTTTTATTCCCGATTGTATAAGCAAACGCGTAACAAATACACGAACTTTTCAAGCTAAATCAAGGTGGACTAATTGTCGTTGAAGGTTAGAACACTGTCGTTACAACGACAAGTCAGAACGGTGAACTGACAGACTTTTTCTCTTCTCTCTCACTTTTGTATATGAATTGTCACTCATTTTTGCTTGAGCTCACTTCAAACAGTCAATATTATATTCGTAATTTCTACCCCCTTCATTTTATACTCATAGCTGCTTTCTCTAGGTATCTATGATTTAGCCTCTCAAGTCACAGCACATGTACGGTGTCTCTCTGGCTTAATTAAAACTGCTCACCAATCCCCTCAAGATCCGTCTCACATATTTTATCATCAATTGATATTGTTGGTTGAAATGCATTTAGGTTTTAGAGTTTTTAGGTTCTTTGATTCACTAGTGTAGTCTGCACTCTTGCTCCCTCCTAAATCTTGATCCATGGATTTTTTAATTGAATAAATTCCTTTCTGTCTCACTCGTTCCTTGCAATTTTTAATTTTTCTTGAGATAAGATAGGTTTGGCTTATTATGAGTTGTACTTTTCTGGGTTGGGCTCACTCTCCCTCCCGCGAGTGCTTCCCTATATCCCCTGCACGTCAGCGCTTGAGCTGATTTGTACAATATCCCTGAAGTGCTCGCGACACTGCCCAACTCACATACCTGTGCTCTCGGACTCTGTTGGATCACCTCTCTGTCTACCGCCTTCCATTTTATCACTAGCACACACACACTTTTCTTCAGCTGAGAATGATATTCATCTCTGGCATTTTCCCCCTTTTTCATTTGTGTCAGCCGGTAGAAATCAAATCCTCCAACAATTCTCATTTCTACATAAGTTTTCCCGAATGGACATTTTTGAATACTGCTGTTTCTTTTGTCAATTCCAATATCATTCCAGCTGCAGTGCTTTACGCAACGAAAGTAGATTAACCGCCAACGATGTGGAATAAAGAAAATTTCAACCGCGATACCATTCCATTATTTCGAATCAAAATATCCCCAAGGAATTCACAAACCAAGCTAGCCCGAGTGTCCACATTTGCACATGTAAAACGCTTAGGGGTGTCAAAAACTATTAATGACTCGAAAACTCGCCTATCCTACCCAATACTCTGAGTACGTCCAAAATCAATTATGGCCTTCAACATATCGCTCGTAAAATCACTTGCACATGGGACCACGTCGTTTTCCCATTCACGTGAATAGTTGATCCAGGTTCATTTCTCCCTCCTCGTCTGGCCCTACCACCACCAATACATCTCTTGAGTTAGAAATATCCTCTGTCAAGAATATTATATTCCCACCAAAATCTAAAAGATTCCATCTGGTCCTTGTTTATTAAATTTCTTTCTAAGAGCTTTTGCCACTCGCATGTTCATTTTCAGTATTTTCCCCTTCTATGGACTAAATCCCCCATGAGACCTCATATTTTCTGAATCTTCACCTGACAACCCACAACGTCCTCATTTTCCTCTGAAATTTCCCCTGCTGCTTACGCTCCTTCCTTGATAATTACACTTGAAACCTCCTCTGAATCCGTCACGGTTATTGCCACTCCGAGATTGGTCCCCACTTCCTATTGGTCCGTACCCACTTTCCGGACAATATGTTCTCCCATCTTATTCAAAGGAAAACATTTATTTTTCCGTACAGCCGAACTGTAATTTTTGCGGGATGACCGACTTTTACACATGAAAAACAAGTAATGTGTGAACTAATCTTTCCTGATTAAACACCCTGTCTAGTAAACTCTCTCTATGAAAACTGCAAGTCCTGCAACTCCCTCTGGCTCCGCGTAAGCATTCAATCCCGTTTCTTGTGGCAATTTCCCCCTCTCTTGTTTTCACCCACTCTCCTCGTGAACTGTTTCATTATGTAATTGCATCACTTTCAAATGCGCAAGAGTGAACCCTGCCTACAAATCCACCTCCTTCGAGTAGGTACGTCCTAGTATTTCTAATTGCCCCAAGAAAAGCTTCGACAAAGTCTTCGTCCATTACATTTGAATTCCAATTACTCATTGACTTTAACATGTCATCATATCTTTTGATACATTCCAACGGCTTTTCACTTGAAGCATAATATTACATCCGTAAAAACTTATGCATCAGCTTAGTTATGCATATTCATGTTTGGTTCAGGATATTTGTTTCAAATTGTCAACAATTTCAGAAGCACACCCAGTCCAGATACCGCCTTCTGGTAAAACGGTTCCAATGTCGACAAGATAAACAATTTTACCTTTTTCACCAATACGTAAATATCTCTTATCCGAGAAATGTTGATAATATTCTTCTCCAGATGTCACAGATTCGGTCATTCGCTTCCAGCGTGTCTTGAATAGTGTCCTTCCACAACTGATTATGTCACAACTCCTTTATACCCAAGCTAGAGATCCACTCTCGGCCATTAGTCATTTCCACCTGATTCAAAGACCATCCAGGTTTTCCATTCAAAATTTCAACAGACCCTCTCCCAGGAATTCTGCTTCAAGTCCTTCACTCCTTTCTTTGTAGCTAATCCGATCCAGAATCCGCCACTTGTGGCACAGGTACAACCTCTGTCGGTCTCAGCACCTCATAATAATCTTCCCGACACTTGTGTCCTGCAATTTGCATCCAATTTGCCCAATATCAATTAATTTAATTTATTCCTCTTCCACGTTTTCTCCATCAAAACGATTTCCAACACAACACATCCAATTAAATTTGATGATTTCATCCATTTAAAAATGATTCCCATAATTTAAATCCAGTGTGTTCAAAAACAAATTTTTCAATATCCAACTGTTGCTAAGTAGGTATGTTATACCTTCTTCCGTTTATATTCTGTGAATTAACTTAATGCTTAATGCATTCGTGATTCTCGTTCATTTATTGCTCGACCGTTCCTCAGTTCCACATTCCTTTTCCAACACTTCCAAGTAACTTCCCCATTCCAATTATCTATATCCAATTTTCCAGTTAATATCCAAGTAAGTTTCCTATTCCAATTTCCAATTGGTCAGCCAATATCCAAGTCACTTTCCTGTTCCGATTTCCAATTATTGGTCTACCAATATTCAAGTAAATTTCCTTATTTGTGTGAGGTCAACCCCCACCGTGCGTCTTACACCTATATTCCACTGAACACCACTGAAACAGTTCTCTTTGCTTTTCAACACGATTGGTGTCCGCGTAACATTAGGCCTTTTCCCCTTTCTTTTCCTTTTGCCCACTCCAATTTACGACTAACGGGTCTTAGAAGAGCCGCTACACCACCATCCAAACAAAATTTTGTTAAATAAAATATTATCCGTTGCCTTCCAGCCTCTCATTGCCCCTTCCGAGCTCCTTCCCTGTGTTCAACCCTTCCTTCAGCCCCAACAGCGATTACTTACTCCAAGCACAAACAAATGCCTATTCCATAGGTAACAGGCCATCCCCAGCCGAGATCCTTATCATATGTTTTCTCTCATCAATAATTTTGTTTCATTTGTATTATCACATCATATTACATCGCTGCTATACATGGCATGAGAAAGAACACATTATTACATGATTAGAACATATGATACAATTGTGTTTCTAATGTGAGGCCAGACATATACGTGTGGTGTAGCTTTATCCAGTCAATCAATCAATATGCGATCCTTTTTATTTGTGATCAACAAAAACTGTAAAAGCTCAATGCCCGAAAGAAGGCCCAATAATTTCTCCAAAACAGCTGACTCCATACTGAGACTCCAGAACCGAATTTTTGAATCTAACTTCCATCTCCAGTTTCCGTGAACATCTCGTTCGACCAGGAATTGTGTATTCCTGGCGGCATGCGTGTGCATAATGAACCCCAACAATATACAGCAAGTATGGTTGCCTGCTGCCCCTGTGTATATTGTTATTTAAAGTCGGGACCGGCCTCGGCACTATGACCAGAGGAAACGCTGAGTTCGCGAGAGGTTACCTTTCCGTGGTGTTTTTATCCCAATGGACACCCGTGACTCAGCACGACAATCGATTGCTTTTTACTGTCCAAATCCGGGGGCAATTTCTACGTACCCCCACCTCTCTTCGTACAACAAACTTCCGGCGATATCCCATCGCAAGTACGCTTCTCCATACGACGACCTATTACGGCCGAAGGCGAACTTCAGCAGGCTGTTCCATCCCAGCCTCTCCCGTCCCTAGTGTGTCGACTCAAGGGCTAAGCCTCCACTGCATTCACCCAATGCTTCCCGGTTCGCACATCACACACCTATTTCGCCGGGCAAGGTACTTCTACCTCAGCACCGACTATTTTTCCTCGTGAGGACTTATCCTTTGAACTTCAACCAGTTCCTAACAAGACTGACCAAACATCCCTAGCGTCGAACACTAGAATACCAGAACATTAATAAGACGACGATTTGAGGTGGAACAACCTCAAATTGAAGTTCTCTCAGCATCCAAACTCATCGTAGAGACGCCACGGCACCAATTCAACCTCAAATCTATAACCTATTCCATTCAACAACGACCGAACACGACAAATTACATCTGAGTCTACCTAATAACCTCTAAACTACCAACACTACAAGATCCGAGCGAGATGGAGTCTCAGTATTCGCTGCATTTCCAAATCTCTACTTTCCAAGGGGCTTTTTATCCAAATTTCACTCGGCGTCCTTTCGCCTCAATTCCTTTACGGATCGCGTCACCAAATCGAGGCCATAATCTGCTACGAATTCGTGTCAAGATTTTAGCATACCGGTATTAAATTATTTTGATTTACCTTCATCATTTCTTCCGTCCAGAATTGCAATAAGATGTGGAAGCGCACAGACAGCATTTATTCAGTACACTTGAGCAGCCATAGAACGAGAATGAGAAAAGGGCAAATCCAAGCCTTCAAAATTGGCTAATTGTCAGCTGATTTATATACTAATAATATTTCGCGTAGTGATTGTTCGAATGTCTTAAGGAGTTCTCAAATGATGTTCCGATGTAGTTGATGTCCGTAGTTAGTTTCATTCAAAGATCGTCGGTAGTTTGCAGTCCGCTGAATTTCAGATGCCCAGGACGAAGCAGGAAGATTGTAGGTTACGTTGGGAGATGTTACTGCGTTGCTAGATGACGTAGATTCTTGCGCCTCCTGTTTCCTCATCTACTTTGACTCAAACATACTCAAGGGGTGGGTCAGAATGCGAGGAATCTCAGGGTTTTATTCCGACACTATCAAAAGATGAACCTTATTTATTCTTTTCTCGATGATTTTTGGATGTCCTGGGATAATTAATATCCTTAGTATTATTCGTACAATACAAAGGTACATTACTTACATGCGGTATATCTGGATCATTCGGTCTCAGAATGCTCAAAATACTCATTATCACCCCTACCCAGCCACCATTTGCGACTATTATCTCAATCGATTCGGCCTATGTCATTTAGTGGAAAATGATGCCGCAAGTGAGCCTCAAAAATCTCATGAAAACCTTTATCAAAATGCCAATTTTCTTCTGTCCAGGGGGATGATTGAGTTGAAAAGTTTCAAAAACCAATTGGAGCCTGAAAAGAGTCACTGAACAAGATGTCTGATTCATTGGAACACCTTTGACGGTATATTGATCTTTGACTCAAGACATCTTAGAATCTAAAATGTCTCAATTTCAAGCAAATCATGATTGACTTGAGGTCATGACAACGGAGGGAAGATAAGACAGTCTGTCAGTGGACAGTTGCCAACCCTGCTATCACAGACTGCCATAAGCAGGCGAACTCTTTTTGAACAGAGCACAGAATACAACCTAACAGAAAGTTCACATAATGTTAAGTCCTCCGCAGTCAGCATGTTCCCACCAAAATGTCTGTGGCTTACAGTTTACTTGTTTTACTCTTCAAGTTTAATCTGAAGTTTACTCTTAAGTTGTCATCTTTAGTTATGTACAGATTCTCTGTAGACTGATCTGTGTTTATGGTGAGTTTTTGTTTTCTCATTTGGATCCTTAGAATGGTAATATGATGCAAATGGTTATTAGAATCTTTCTGCTGAATTGATTTGAAGAAAAAAGTAGGGTAAAGGGCAAGACAATATTATTGACAGAAACAAAGTACATGAAACCTATTTGGAGATGACCTGCCAGAGAGATGTGATAGTTGGTTTAGATTGAAAATCGCTGTCAGCAAAAGTCAATATCGGCTAAGGACACGATGGAAACTAAGAAGAAACTAAGAAACTCAATATTTTGGAACAGAACAGATCACTTACAGCTGAGATACTATTGATTGCTAATTGTATTCTATGGGTTGGAACATTTGTATTGAAACAGTCTAAAAAACAGCATGGCGGTGGGTTGATACTGGAGACAAGACTAATAGAACACTGATAGCTGATTGGTCAAAATTGTCGTGTACTCCTGCAGTGCTGCTAGCGGTGGCTGTCCACCATCACTACTAACAGTGGACCTTGTGGCTTCAGGAACAGTTTTGCGCAGGTGCAACAGGTTGGCAACACTGGTCTCAGATGGTTACCAAAATGCTAAAAGGTGTTATAAGTGAAACTTTTTTGTTCTTCATTTTTGGTCGAGATGAGCTGTTCGAGGATTAAAAATGAAAGACGACGAAATCCCACCACTCGTTTTATTAGGTGGTCGTAATATTTTTACACTCGAGCCCAACTGAGACATCCACTCGTCTCGCTTCGTCCATTCAACGGTTTACGGCCACGTTTAGTAGAGTTACGCTCGAACGAACGAAATTCTCCGTGGGGATTTCGCCTTTTCAGATGATGAACTTGGCATTAAACGGACGAGGTTTTAACGATTGGTCATAAGGAAGCGGCTGCCTGGAGCTGATGACACGACTCGCGTCCTCGAAGTCTTCGTCGACATACCAGTTCTGGGCGAGTTAGGAGCGGACTTTCACGCGGGGTCAGGGCTCAAATGCCCCCTTTTTCCAATGAGCTTTGTCGTTATAGCCTATTGTTTGAATGGGAATTAAACTCAGCTTGAACCAGCCGTAAAAATTCATTTCAATTGGAAATATTCGAAGGATGTGATGGAAATTGGAATTTTCAGTGAAATGAGAAGTGATGAGCGACTAACAATACCAGTTATAGGAGAGGGGGTCTCCTGTATTTTTTTATATGCAAAATACCACCGAAAATGCTTCCCAATTATCCAACTCATCACTGTGAGTTATTTCAAAAAGAAGGAGGTACCAACAAAAACAAAATGTTTAGTTATAATCATAATTCCAACATTTTGACTTTCTAGGTTAAATTGAGATCTTCTGATGAGGTCTTGTTTAACATTTTCGATTGTTTCATTTCCAACACCAGCACAATTCTCTTCCGCCAACCACCAACCCACCTGTGGTAATTCACCAGCCGAATTTCACCTTGGGGCGAAGCATCCATTGCCAGCTTGACTCTCTGGGCCCGAACAAACAGGAAAATATGCCCCAAAAAACCTTCAAAGCTGTCAATACAGCGTGGGAGAAACCATCAAACTGAACAACTCTCAAAACGAAACCGACGAAACTGACTTTTTCATGAAACTTCGTGGACGTTTGGCAGCGTGAAGATTAAACTAAGAAAGTTGCACTAAATGCAGTGGCCCGTCAACCAGCTAGCTCCAAAATGTCTGTACATTTGCTACAGATGTCCAGGCTGACTAGTCACACTAGCGCAAGAGCCTACTCCTTCAACATACCCACCTGACTATCAATACCACAACCATTGTCGGGTGTCAACCATTTTCTATTCCAGATTTGGGCCCTGCCAACTAAGAGGCAACTCCTGACAAGTACTACTCTATAATAAAGATGAGTTGTTCTGCATCAATCTACCTCGTATCAGGTATAAGAAGTAGCTGGGAGTCTTAAATGTGACAAGCCAAAAGTATCAATGCCTCCAGTCCCCGGATGATCCTCAATATTGGGGAAATCAAGGGGTACGTCAACCAAATCCTCAAATTTGGGATCCCCCAAATAATCTGCTGCATTTGCTTCAGTCACACTAGTGCAAGAGCCAGCTTTCCGGCACACCCATCTGACTGTCAACACAACACCTCAACCTGCACCTCTGTAAAGTGTCAACCAACTTCTACTCCAGATGTGGGCCCTGCCAACTAAGAGGAAGCCCTTGACTAATTTATGATAGAGACGGGTGGTTCTGAATCAGTCTAATACCTCGTATCTGGTACCAAAAAGCAGCTGGGACTCTTAAAAAAAAAAAAATCAAGGGGCCCGTCAACCAGCTACTTAAATCTGGGATCCCCCAAATAGTCTGCTACATTTGCTTTAGGTTGCAGTCACACTAGTGCAAGAGCCAGCTTTTCAACATAACCGCCAACTGTCAACACCACAAGCTGCACCTCTGTAAAGTGTCAACCAACTTCTACTCCATGTGGGCCCTACCAATCAAAAGGGAGACCTGCCTAATGATACTCAACGACGATCAAATTGGAATCGCTCTGCACCTTCCTATCTAAAAGATTATTGTGGTCTAGTTCAACAGTGGGAGACTATTGTGTCCGTCATAGGTGCTACTTACGGCTAGAAATGAGTTGCTGGTTGTTCTGGGACCAATCTCATCTCAAATACTTCCAAATGTGAATTATGCCGTGTTTTACTCGTTCTATTTTGGTGTAGTTGAATCTTTATCAAACCCTTCAATCGGTCTCTCAATAAAATCCACTATTGATGATCTTCATCACTCGGTGGTTCATCATACCGAGTCCAAAAATGATAGAAAATATAGTAAATAATATCAAGGAGTTTGACAGTTAACTGGCAACATTTCTGGAGCGTGGGAAGGAACCACTTAGTCGGGAAGCTTCATTCATCAGAAAAGTCGGTGAGGAGTTTCACGTCCAGAGGTGAAAATTCCTGTAGATAATATGAAGGGAAACTCGTTACAAAGCGTGGAACAAAGACGAAGGACTGAACCGAGATAAGACAATGAGTGGCGTCCTCTGCGGTTGATCTAGGCCGCCTGATATCGTCCTCACCTGCGCCCGTCTCCAGATTCGCCTCAGATAAAGTTACAACTCGATTTTACTTTGCCATCCACTTACTTCAACATCAAATTGGGTTTCTTACTGAGGTGGTACACGCGTAAGATCAAAATGTGAATGTCGTATAGAAGATTATCTTATGGAGTGCGAGATTGTTTTCGTTTCACATTACGATTGATCTATGAAGGATCCCACTCTCTAATATCATGTGACAATATAGCCCCAATAGGTCTACCAACAGCCACCATACAAAGTGATTCAACACAGAGTAGTTAGTAGTTCTCTTAGTAAGACCATTATGGGCATTAGCGCACCTATTGGACTCTCTGAACACTATCAGTAGAAGAAGAAGAAAAGAAGTTTATTATAAACAAATCACAGGAACAATTTAAATATTTGTCATTTCAATAAACCATACGGCTTGGTGTAACCGTCAGCCGGAAGTACGGGTCTTAAATATAATGCGAGACATAATAGAAAAAAATAAAAAAATAAAAGCATTTGACACCAAAATCAACATCACTGTAGGGGTGAATTGAAATTTGAGAGGAATGGGACACGATTGGGAAGGGCGAAAAGAAACGAGATCCTGCAGCAGTCTAATTATGGATTTGGGTCAGCCTGAACTTCCAAGCCAGCTCACAGAATTTTGCGACCTTTGCACATTCACTGCCATCTAAGAGCCTCACGACGTCGTCCCTTGAGAGGTTATAGGAAGCAAAAGTCGTCAAGCGAAGTTCTTGAAGTCTCGGGCAGACGCAGAGGAAATGGTACAGGTCCTCGGGAACACTGAGACTGCACAAGGGGCACGATACATCCCCCGTGTCCACCGAGTAGGGCTTCCATTTCAGATCGACAAGTTCTCCGCGAACCTTGAACAGCCAGCACACTGTTCGAAAATCGAGTCCATGGTTTGTATTGAAGCTGGCACATTTGAACTGGCGGTTGAGCTCTCTGTACAGGGTGAAGTTCTCCGATACGAGGGCCCTGGCCCACCAACGCTCTTTCTTTTCCCGACGAAATCCCTCCAAAATCTGCGCTGTCTCGCTTCTGAGAGAGCTTTCTTTGAAGGAGTGCAGAGAGTTCGTCACATCATACTTCGAGGCCATGAGCCCGTATTCCTCTGCCCAGAAGATTCCCGCCCTTATCACCTCTCTGGCAACAATTCTTGGCAATCGATGTTCAGGCATAGCGGCAATCTTGACCAGGTACTTTAAATGGGATTCGAGAGTGTATGCCGCAATGGAGTCCAGCTCGGTCTCAAGATGTATCAGGTAGTTAGGTGCATAAGTGGGAAGACGGAAAAGCCTCCTCAGCCAGACCATCAGGACCCTCTCGACAGTTGCATACTCACGGAACCCCCAGCATGGCGACGCGTAGCACAGTATGGCTCGGACAATTGCTTGGAACACGCATAGCTTGGACTGCAGCGGTACGCAGGCACTGGCAAACAGGGGGTTCCATACGTAATTCATGGCAAATCTTGCCGCAGTGGACTTGGCCTTTAGATGTTGCGCAAAGGACAGCCTTGGAGTAAGAGTAACACCAAGGTACGTGTATCTGCTGACAATCTCCACATCCTCCGCTCCAAACTTCCACTTCTCAGTCCTCCTCCTGCGGCCACCGTTCTGAAATATTAGGATCTTTGACTTAGCAAGGTTCAGACTGAGGCCCCACCTCATGCAGTACCTTCTCAATCTATCTATGTTTGCCTGCAGGGATGATGGATTGGTATCCAGTATCACAAGGTCGTCGGCATACAGTAGAACCCGGACATCTGCCTCACCAACACGAATCCCAAACCCCAGCTCCCTCGTCAAATCGTCAATAAAAAGGGCAAATAGGATAGGGCTCAGTGGGCATCCCTGTTTTACCCCAGAACCGACTGCGAAGTGCTCCGAGATCCCGTCCTTAGTCCAAACAGCTGCCCTTACACCCTGATACACACTCTGAACCACGTGGATGAACCTTCTTGACACTCCGACCGAGAAGAGCTTGTAAAACAGGAACGATCACTATCAGTATATAAGTAGGTTTGAATTTTCCACTCCCAGAAGAGCTTGTGAAGCGAACGAGCATGGAAGAGAACTGCAGGATATTTATATAGAGTCACTCCGCAGAAGGATAATCAAAGAAGAAGAAGCCCGGCAACAGGCCACCCGGGCGGACAACGGGGGTCCGGGCTCAGGTCCATCCCGAAGACATGTGACTAAGTACCACCAACAATCGATACATCGCTACTTTCGATGCAACCGGTCGATATCGAAATACAACCATTATTAAATGTAGGCAGTTTTTTACACTTTTGTGTACAAAGAATCGTAAAAACGTTTTCTTTTCTCAAGTAACTCTCCAGTAAAAATGTCGTTACATGTCGATTCGATAAATCGATATCCTGATTTTTATGCTTATCCCTATAATATGCTACAGGGTGTCCCACGAATTGTTCCTCGTTTCTAGATCGGTCCAAATGGAAATAAACAACAAGTTCTTGTTTTGATCAATATATTTTTTGCAAGGACCTCAAATATCTTATTTTTGTGCACTCTATCCAACTCCAAAAGTACGATACCATCATGTTGGCAAAACTGCCTCTCCCCTTGTGTTGTATCAGTATCCTCCCTCTTCTCTGTGAGTGAATTCTGCATTCCTTTTCTCTGCTTGAACAGAGTGTGCCTCAATCTTTTTAATGTGAATCCATTCCTTTTTGTATTTTACTTACCTGCTTTCGGCTTATCTTATTTTGACTTATTGCCTCTTTGCTTCCTTTAATTCACTTTTGTATTTGACTTCTGTACCATCGCACCAGTTTTTTAAAATTTCAAATAAAAGTCCGTTTCTGATTTAGAATTTAAATGTTTATTTCATCGCTTACAACTAAATGTTACCTAACCAATGCATTTGTGGGTTATCTGCTGACATGTACAAGATGTCAGTTGGAAAGAGTTGAGGCAAATTGATGTCTAGCGTTTTGCAAGGGACTTTGTCCCCTTGTTCTCTACTCTTTCTATCTTCCTACAGACCAATCATATTTCCAAAATTATAGTTTCGTGATTAGGTATGTGAGGCAATTTTATAACGCTGTCTAACCGCTTTTCCCTATCACAAAAATAGGGAGGATTTGGCGTTTTGAAGTTCAGAAGAAAGTGGCACGGACATTTGAACGGAGTATGGATAAGGCTGACGTCATGGATGTGGGCAGTTGATATCCTGGGTACTCCTACATCAATTCTTCACGTTTCAAAGAGAGACACGAAGATATGAAAGGCGACACTGCACAACCGCAGAGATGAATCCCCCTCTTAAGCTTTGTGAAATACTTTGATATTTGAGCTCAAAAGCAGTTTTACAAAAACAAAATGTCTGATAGTTTTTTTTTTTTTTTTTTTTTTGCCCGCAGTTTGAAATTGAAGGCTTTGCTAGCAATGATTCACATGGCCGTTTCGACCAAAAGTTCACATTCCTACGAGAATATGGGGCTGAATAGATTAAAACCAAGCTGTACAGCGCGATACACAGTCTGAGGTCCCTCAAAGTTACGGGATATCACTCTTCCAACCATTCTCATTCGCAATAATACGAGAACAATAAAAATCCTCGCGTAGGGAAACCAATGCAAAATACTCAGTCAAAACCATCCTCGTTTGAAGGAGTGTACACATGAATGTTTCATGAGAATTTCTGCTCCACCCCATTGTTATAAATGTATGCAGAAACAATATCCGTAACCTCCGCTTCCGATCCTCTACGCCTATAAATACATTTAAATCAGTTTTTAGTGGATTGTTTGAGGAAAATGAGCTACTCTCGCGGGTATTGACTTTTCAACAAACGTTGAAAACCTTTGGAAATCTTATCATTAGCTCCATATAAGGAAATCGGACCGTGAATGGTCTAGCGTTACACTCCAATTTAACTCCTACTCATACAGGTACAAAACTTCTTTTAGGTTTTAATGAATTACACGATTTCTGTTTGATGAAAAATTAGTCCTAGCGTTGAAAGCTCCTCCACAGCAAATTTCATACACTCGTTGATAGTAGACCAGGATATTTAGACGGTATTGATTCGGTCTAGTTCGGGTATTACGTCCTGCAGTTTATACTTAGCCGTAAATCTAATTGGTTTGTCGGAGAACCTCAAAATATATACGACTCCGGAAAAGAAAACGACCGCTGAGTTGCCGTTTTTGGTAAAACTATTCCTGGGGTCGATAATTGAATACGTTTGACGTCATCCCAACGCTTTGCTTCGTCCTTGATGTCCAGTATGGATGAAGTCCACGCTCCGAGAGCTCACGAGCGTCACCTTCCATCGTTTTTACACAGCAATGGGCGTACATATTAATTTCCATCGCCAGCTGTGTTTCTTTTCAAACTCATCGTCGCTATAATGGTCGATATTTCCTCCAACCTTATCATATTTTAGGGTGTCTGGATAGGGGTGGTAACAAAATAGGTATTTGGCGAATTTGTCCTCTCTGTGGTACAGTTGCGTAATGCGGCCATACGGACAACAATAACTATTCAAATCTTTCAAAAAAGCGTTGAAAGAGATAGCACGTGGAGCAAAAAGAGTAAGCAGGTGCAAGCGCGAGGCACATACAGAAAAGACACTTTCAAATAGTCAACTAGGGCGCCAATTGATCTGCGTGGCTCAGTCGACGCAAATGAGCCGTTTGAATAGGCAGAAATTTAGAGAACCACACCCCCTCCCCTCCCCTACCCTCAATCAAATAGAGTCTCCTACTGTATTTACAATATTTTCATATTTAGAAAGCTATTTGCGAAAGGGTATTCTACGGTGTAATTATATTAGACATCAAACATTAGTTAGAAACCAAAAATAGCCAGGATTGCCCAAATTCAACTTTTTGGATTTTTATTCATTGTTCAGGTATTGATGTTTCTCCTTTATGTCGTGAGTACCGGTGGTACCTGCAGTACCCCTAAATCTACATCCCTGACTAAGCATAAGTGTCCAGTTAGAATCAATTTTGGTGTTTTGAGCAATCTAGGGAGGACAACCGTCTTATAGATTTTTGACATCTTGTCAATTGTGAGTCGAGGGTTTCTCTTCTTCAAAACGTTTGGTGTCTTTCTGAAATCAATTTTTTCTTAAAACTAAAATTAATCAACAATTTTGTGTCATTTCTTTTTTCCCGAATTTGATAATAATAATAATAAGAAGAAAAATAAAATTAAATAACGACATTAACAGCGTTAAATAGTTGACCACTCAGGGCAGCTTAATTGCTCCCTGCACCAACAACCTACCTAGCGGGAGGAGGATCAACTACTCTACAAGTCAAAATCCTACTTTGTTGAAATATGGATTACACGTCTCGATAGAAGAATAACCTCAAGAAAATATAGAAGAAATATTACGCTCACATAAACAACAAGTTACACTAATTTATAATTTCTTATTAAAATAATGAAGTCCACCTCGCATTGATTGAAAACATGAGTCAACACTGCGAGCCATGTTGTAACCTCCCTTGTGGTGTATGAAGTCAGAAGTGAACTCGTTGAGAATGGAATAATAATGCGTGCAAGTACCGAAGTGTTGTTCAAATATCAAATCCAGTATTATCCACATCCATCAATCAAAATGTAAATAAGAAGTGGTTCGTTTCATGTGAATGGATTTCAGAGAAGAAACACCGATAATCATGCGAACAGTTTTTTTAAAATGAACGCAATTTGCGGTTCTGCACGTAGGCAATGTCTTGTCGTCGATTGGCAAATTCAAGGATTCCTTCGCAGTCCCTTTTCCCTCAACTGCCTACCGAACTGAATGGCCCTCTCTCGTAATGCCAATTCTCTCCTGTCGGTCGCCAACGTGAACGTCCTCTCACTCTCCCTGACAGCTCTCAAGTCCCAACCAACCGACGCTTTGCTGTCAACCTCACCGTTCCACTCTTCGTTTGTTATCATCACAATAGTGTTGTTCTCCGAGTTTGAATCGGGGAACGGAGCCGCGTAGGAGTAAATAATAACACAATTAACAAAATACCGGGTTGTATGAGAGAAATCCATTCTTTTGCATAACAAAGGATGAAAACCCTTCATATAAATATCCACATTGCGGTAATTCATACACACATTACTCTAAAATATTGTATCTCTCGGTCCTAATAAAGAAAGCCTCGTCCAAAAATTACCAGACGCCCACTTTAATCACTCGCCTTTTGAATAAACATGATACTTGAAATTCCTCAATTAACATGGCCTAACGAATCCCTCAAGAACCAGCGTAATCAAGGATGTGATACATTTTCATTTATTATTTGTATCAAAGCAATACGCCCTTCTATTAGTATCAATTCAATTTAGAATAATTAGCCCTAATCTATAACCCGTAATGATTGTTCACCTTAAATGGTATTTCGTGCTTGTTTGAAGATTGAATGCATTTATTTAAATGAAACAATTTTACAACACTGAATAATATAAACTTCACGTGTGGAATGCTACGGCTCCCTCTAAAAAAACTTGTGACGGCAGCTAGAGCGTCATTTTAACTTTCAGTAGTATTGGGTACATGTATCTCTGCAACGAAATACTTAACATAAATGAGATAAAATAACAAAATAATAATAATAATTACGACCTTAATGGCATATTCTACACAATCTAGCTTTCGCTTGATGCGCCATCAGTTAAAAAGAGTCTTTCAATGTAATCCGATTTCCAAAAAGAAGAAAAAAGAAAAGAATTAATGAGAAAAAGAAGAAGACGTAGAAGAAGCGTATACAGAAGTTTGTGATCCAATGTGAGAAAGGTTTTAGTTGATAATTGAGATAGAGGTTAGGAACCTGCCTCTCTCTCGAAAAAAAAAGTTTGTGGACTAAGTTACTATTTGCTTGCTAAAATTACACGGCCAACTTGGTGTACCGTTGGATACTCGAGTTCAATGAAAACAACTCGAAGAGTGTCTTTATACAAGTTTCCAAGGGAGGCATTGGGAAAAGGAGCGGAAGAAACGGATAAATGCAGTCAGTTGCAAAAAGGAAAATCGCTGGAAGAAATACGGAAAAATTGAATGAACGGTTCTGAGCTAAAATCGCCTGCTCACTTATTTACTTCAAGCGTAATGATTGGTTGAGTTCCATCTTGTTGGCATATTAGAATGACCGGGCCAAACACCGTTGTTGCTGCACAAACTGGCCTCTCTTCACAAAAGTATGTGGCCAGTTAAGCTGGTTCATATGGATACGGTTTCTCCGTTGGGCGGCAAATGCGTTTGGCCATCTGTTTGGCTCCACGGGTCTGTTGCAGCTACCACAGGTGAACTTTAACAGCGGTCTGTATCCATTAAATAATTTTGATATTTGACGCAGTTACCGCATACACAGTTGGCCTTGGCGCAGCTCTCCCCGCTGTTTTTGTCATCTCATGTGTGCCATTTTTGTTATCTCCGATTTTCATCGCACCCATATAAAAACCTTAATATACTTTGGTTTCTTGTTTGATTCGGTTCAAATTCGTCTATGTCTCATTGTCTGATGGAAGGGACAACGACAACACATTTAATGATTTATTTTGATCAAAGAGGTTTGCTGGAGCAGGGAGCTGTAGGACCCGAAATCCTCCCCAGACTCTCTAAGGAGAATCTACTAATAAAATTATGAAAATATATGTAATAAAAATAAAGCAACAAAAGAACTAAAAACTATATTGAAATCAGAACACTCATGAGGAATGTGTTGTCAAATGATCATTAAACGGGATTTTGCCACCAATCAGCTCCACGAACGCACTTGCCGCACCGCATCCATGTGAACACCCGAACTCAAAACTTATTTGCTGCACCATTCTATCAACGAACCAACGGAGAACCCAGTTTTACAAAGAGATTCTCCCCCTTCACTCGCATTCTTCGGATGTTTGGGGAGAACGATGAGCGGAAACCCACTTTGGTGGACAATCTCTGTCATATGAGGCGGAATCGGCTGTATGCTATTTGGAAAATGGCGAAAGCGAAGTTGACATAACTAGAATGAAGGAGTTTGGGAAAAGAATTGCTACTGATATGATGGGTACCCACCCGATAGGTGACGAATTCAACAATACTGCAAATGATTACAAAAGAGTTTATTATTCTTCTCTCTCTCTTCTCTTCTCTCTCTCTCCTGGATTTCGGGTGGGCGCCAATCGGCCCTTTTCTCGGGTCCTTTTCTCAATGGATTCACCGTCCGAAATTTGGTGGGAAATGGTACACTACATTCCTAGTCCCAAAAAAATTGCGATAATCGAGTTTTAAAAAACACATTTTTACCCACCATTTCCTTCCCAAATTTGGTCAAATCAGGTTGATAAGTTTTGAGGACCAACTAAAGCCAGTATCCATGACCAAAATTTCAGATTTTTAGAATGAATAAGAATCTTGTACTACTAAAAACGGCGTGGGCGCTTTTGTCACATTGTTACTAAAAATAGATGATAAGCGATGAATCGGAAAGCAAAAATAGTTTGGTATCACACAACAATTTCACCATTCTTCGTTATGATAATAAACTGGCCTCCTTATCTTGTGAAATCATTTGCAGCATTGCATTTGAACTGCGCCCAAAGGCTTCAGGTTCGGGTGCAATGGCCACGGCGCTGAAGCTTCTTGAAGGAGTGATGATGGAGGGCTTTGGAGGGGTCACAGCAACGATTGAGAGGTTGGAAAGGAAAATGGCCTATAACTCAATAAGTAACCAGAGAGCACCAAAACCCCAGGCTGGAGGACAGGGAGGAAACTACTGTGAGGGGGGCAGACAAACAGGAGTCCACGCAGGACCGAGTGAGCCACAAGCCTTATCAAGGAAGAAGCCTACTAATCTTCAGATGGCGGTTGGACAGAGAGCAGTGTTGGAAACAATCAGCGGCATGGAAACAGACACGGATGCATCAGATACCTCAAAGAAAAGAATAAGGAGAAGATCAACGGACGAGGAAACTGACAAAAACAGTCAGAATGACAGGGCAATGGGTTCAAACGGATGCGGTTTTTGCGTTTGCGCGTCGGGCGGCAACTGAGGTAGAATGGTGCGGCAAGTTTTCAGTTTGGTGTTCGCATGGATGTAGCAAGTTCGTTGTGCGGCATGTGGACCCACCAATAGTGATCAAAGATTTATAGAAATGCTGCTGTTCGGCAGTTTATTCGGAAAAATCTAATTGTGTACTAAATATTAGTGACTGTAATTTTCTTGATAAGTGCGCAACTCTCAGAGTTACCTTGCTGTTTCAAACAGCGTGATTCTTGTATGCCGCATCTCTTCGTTTTCTCATTCCTTATCGGGTTGAAATCATTCGAATTCTGACTATGATTATGCACTCCCCCTATGCGTCGATGAACGTGTAATTTGAGCCAGAGTCGCGGAGGTAATTATTTTTTTCGCGGATATTCCTCAAACGGCAGAGTCGGCGCCTTGCATGGGTTTTGAATCACACACGTCTGACCTTGTGCGGTCTTCGGTCTTTGTCCGACTCGTTTTTCGGTTCGGGCGTGGTTGGTCGTTTCCTCAAAAGAAACGACGAGACGCGGAACAAAAAATCAAAACATAGAGAAACGAGGGTTCGAAGCCTCTAGAACCAGTTTATACCGACGCCTATCCAGTCGTGGGTTCCATTTTGTTCATTTCAACGAATTCAACACACTTTTCACATTCTTTTGCTGCAGAGTTGTTGACAGCCCTTATATTTACGTCTCCTCCTTATATTGAGGAGTATTTCTTCAAATTCAAATGGTATTTCATTTTAATTGGTTGACAATTCGCAATATGCTTATTTCTCCTAAAAACCTATGTACATTGTTCTCCGATGTGTTCAAGAGGGAAAACGTAACATCAAGATCTCCAAAATAATTCCGTAATAAATTAAGAAAAAAAGAGTTTCATGATAATAATTCTATATTGTCTGTATTATGTAATTTCAAAATACCCTACTTCACCCTTTACGTCGTTCCCGTTTGCGACAACCAATTTATAACCAATATTAATAGAGCCAGCGTTCAGAATTCGGTGAAAAATGATTCTCCGCCTGAGAAAGTCTGGGAAATCCATTTTCCTTCTGCGCTTGTTAGGTTGAAGTAACATAATTGCTAAGTTTTAGCCACATGAAAAAAAAAGAATATTGTAGCTTTTGTAGCTTTGTTTAATCACATTGAAATCTGAAACTCGTGTATAAGTATTGGTTGGAGGTATGGTCACAGGCTGTGACTGTCGCCATTGATACAAACTTTCGAACATCAAAGTTTGTTTAAGTTTGTTTGAAGCCATACTTCACCATAATACGCCAAGAGCAACCAAGAAAAGGAATACAGCTTTTATTTTCTCGGAGGAATTTAGAATCACTTTTGTCGAGTCTTTCACATAACAAATGAATGATGGCGGAGCAGTGAACGCATTGAACGTGGAAAGGTGTTATTAGCAAAACCTCTTCTACATACACACTGTGCAAGATATGTTCACTTGATCTCAGCAG